>CM060904.1:427727525-428977525 GCA_030737815.1 Allium fistulosum | reverse complement strand
TAGATATAATATACATAAAATACAGTGGAAAACAAGGTAATAACTAACTATCGATGAAGCCACCTCCTCCAAGCTCCTCCAAGATGAATCTATGGAAAAACCCGAACTTCTTGGATGCCAATTCAAATTTGAGTACCCAAGAGTTTAGGAAAAGGGAAAATAAACTCCGGTTCAGACATAGGTCTGGTGTGAGTAAAGCATAAGTCTTTAACTTTATAAAAACCTTTAACTCAAAGGCCTCTCTAAGACCATGCCGCACATAAACACGAATGGGTTTTTGTCTTACAATAACCAAAACATTTGTATATAAAATCCAGTGATATTATAATAATGTCCAGAGTTTTTAAGTAAATAATTAGCATAGCCGAAATTGTTACATTAATTAAATTCCAGCATAATAGGTATACACAACTAAGACCGAAGGCAATTACTGGAATGTATTCCATATAACGACTGGGCTATTGGGGTACCAGCTAATACGATGCATCTCTAGAAAAAATAACACCGAGGACCTCACCGGGATACCCTGCTAACACAGAACCGGTCGATCACTTGACTGGTAGTATCAAATATGATCACCCCTTAGTTAATGGGCCCCGAAGTATACAAATGAGAGATACTAAGGGTGGGCATGGGTCAGTTCGGTGCGGTTTGGAGCCCAAATCACTTCTGCACCACATCAAACAGTTTATCAAAAATACAAACCATTATACTAATTTTTTTAAATAGTTCGGTTTCGGTTCGGTTTGATGTAATACGGTCAGGTTGTGGTCCAGTCCGGTTTGAAATAATATTAAATATGAAATAAGAGAATTGCTTCCAACAATCAATTTACGAAGGCAACTGTGTGAAGCTTTTACACTTAAAGGTTAAAGTACACAATGTTATACTGAAATGAAAGATCAGTTCTTAATTGTATGAATATTTCAGTTTGACATATAGCTACAAGTAAGATTTTTTTAGTAGATTAACCAAACATCAACGTTAATAATCATTAAGTAAAATGACTAGAATAATATTATAATTAGCATTTATCCAAAAAAATGAGATGAAAAATATTATACTAAACCTATAACTTCTTCCTTTATGATAGCAATTACTATTAATATAACAACAACATACGTTGAAAATAAAATATAATTGTTAGAATCTAAAATGAGATAGGAGTTGCTTATAATTTTATCATAAAATTACTAGTGTAAATTTACGATTCGGTCCAGCTTAATATGGCCGATTCAATCGTCCAAACTGCAACCGAACTGTATCGATGCAGGTCGGTCCGGTTTGGGATATTTGCTTTGGTTAGAAATTCGGTGTGGGTTTCCGCACTGTTTTTGCGGTTTGGTATGGGCGGTTTACATATAGCGGTGCGATTAATGCCCACCCCTAATATTAACTCTAGATAGGGATGATTATACCCTACTTGGGAGCGGCCCACCTTGCCCGGCTGCATCTCCCTGGGTCATTCCTGGTTGATGAGGCTTGAGGCTACGTTTTACCTTCATAAGCACTTCCCACTTGGAATGCTAACACTGCCCTCCAAGCAACGATGCAATGCCAACATTCATCCATACAAGTTCATTCTGGGACTAAACGTAACAGAAGGCACTACCTTCAGTACACCCATTTTGGAATCATCCTCAAAGTTAGTAGCAAATAGCCCTTGCACTTCAAAAATCCATCTTCGATTCCATACTCTTCAAGATGTCTTCAGTTCGAAATGCTTGAGTTGGATCGATGAGGTTTTCGGATAACATACCCGGTCTCTTCAAAACAATTTTCGATAATTTTCAGTAAACTCAACCTTGGTTCTTTATGAAATAAACAGTCAAAGATAAGAGCATAGATCAACTTCTAACCATTAATAGACAGATTTCCTTATCATTTGTCCTAGGAGAACGAAACGAGATTTATACGCATAATACAACATTACTGGAGATGACTATGCTATATAACTCACGTGTTTCTCCTAGATATTTCCAAAGTTACGTTTTGGGTCCAAATTCGATAGTCGGTTGTTTAACTATCAATAACAAACAACAACTAATTCCATTTGAGATTTTATTTATCCATAGCAACCACTAAGCCTTAAAACAAATCTTTATTTAATAAATCTCTTTCAAAAATGTTTGTCTAAAACATTCATATACTTATCTCTCTGACATAAGCATATTCACAAAACATTTGCAAATAACTTCTTGCTTCTAAATCATGTTAAAAAAGGTTAAACAAATGTGGTTTAAATTGGAGGTAGGGACAACCCTAAACACTATTCCCTCGGTGTTAAGTGTGGATTGGATGTTCCATACCACCATTTTTTAAAAAGGTCGATTTAGAGAAACCCAGATCCCAAAAAAATTTTATACTTCTTTCGATAAATCCTTTTTAATCAAATCCATTTCATTTATGAAATCTCTTTTACTTGAAATCCAAATCCTTTTCAAAATACTTTCCAAACTCCCAAATTCAATTATAAACCCTTTTGTAAATATTCAAAATCATTATAATAATTACTTTTATAAATATGCAAAACTTTTTATATAAATTTCTTATAAATATCCAAACCTTTTTATAAACACCCTTTATGAATATCTAAGTCATTTTCTAAAACTTCTTTTATAAATACCCAAAACCATTTATAAAACTTCTTTATAAACCCTTTTTGTTTAAACGACTTCCTAAGTAACCTAAATCAAATTAGTTTCCCTTAATAAGCAAATCCATTTTATAAATCTCCCTTATTTATGAAATCTTCTTTGCTTAAAAACTCAAATCCATCTACCCAAAAACACTTTATAATTTCCAGACTCCTTTATAAAACTCTTTGTAAAAACTTCTTTTTATAATATGGAAAACCATTCCCATTAGTTAAAAAATATATTCAGTAAAACCATTTGTTAAATCATTCTTTAAATACCTTATTCAAATTGAAATAACTTTGAACCCATTTCAAAAAGAAAATGGAATATTTGTCCATACAAAAATCAAATGGAGGCTTAGTAACCACAATGGTGCTTTTAATTTGATTTTTACTTATCTAGTTTAACATGACATCACATAACAACATGTATATAGGGGATCAACATATAATAATCAATCAACTAAAGTAAATATCCAAGCTAATTGAAATAGCGGAATGGTGTTTTGTAATAGATGTCATTTAGTTTTTCTAATCATATGGGGTTACTTAAGGGTAAGTGACATAAAAATTCCTTGGTTTAAAACAAAATTTGAAAAGAAAACAGTTTAAAACAAAACTGATTACTTAATCTCAAAGCAATTTTAAAATAAATTAAAAACCCTTGTAAATGAGAATCAAATCCTTGTTAAATATAATTAAACTCTAATTAAAGGTAATTAAACCTTAATTAACCCATATTAAAATATAATTAACTTTAATCAAAGACTAATTAAATAAAACCCTTTTTTTAAATAATAATTAATTAATAATTATCTTAAATAAATAATTAATTAATCCTTAATTAGTAATTAAAAAATAATTAACTTTAATTAAGTAGCAAATCATGATTAACTTAATTGATTAACATTTAAGTTTAAAAACCATTATTAATAAATGATTAAGTACTAATTACCTTTATTAATTAATAAATCAATTAAATAATAATTAAATAATTTTTCTCTAATTACTAAGTTAAAGTTAGAAAACATTTCTAAGAAGATTTCTAAGTGAAAACCAGTTTGGATTAGAAAACTAGTTAAATTTTCCGAACCGCGCGTATATCGACTATCGCTATCGCTATACGGACCCGTAATTTCACTTTTTGAAATTTGGATTCTAAGCTTTAAAAACTTCAAATTTGGACTCTTGTCTTCTTTAAAACATGAAAATAAACCTTTGAAAACCAAAATCAAAGTTTTAAACTTAAAAACTTTTCACTTTGAAACGAAAATCAAATTTTCGACAAAAAGCGGATTTCTACGTCGCTTTTTATTAGCGAATCACTATCTTTGTGTCATGAACCAACATACAACAAATACAACATTCACACATAATATCACATCATAACATTATAGCACCATCATAAACAAAGTATTACTTTACAATACTAACTAACTTTTCCAATATTCAAGGTATAATTTTTATTGCCTACTCAAACTTCGGCATAAGCAGTCAACACGAAATCAACATATATGCATGCATACACAACGTATAACATTACTACATACTTAGCAATATATTAACTCATAAATTTTATAACTTTTAGAAAGTTAGTAACTTGAGTTTAAAACATGAACTTTACTCACCAAACTTTCACTAAATCAAACTAAACTTGCTCTCGATCTAGCTGATTTGCTCCTAGCTCGACAAAGTGAAGATGTGGACCCTTGGAGGCTAAATGGGCTTGGCCATGCATGTGTATGGGCTTCGCCATGCATGTTTGTGGCGGGTGTGGACTTGTACTTTGGAAGAAAGGTGTTGTAGTGCATGTAAAAATGGTTTAGTTGACTAAAGTGGATATTTTGAGTAAAAATAAGTGATTTTTCTTACTTTATAATTTATGAAGAGAAGCTATGGATGTATTTTCTCAAGCTCTTAGGAATTTTAGAAATGAAGATGGAGGTTGTAAAATGAAAATTATGAAATGGAAGGAGTATTTGTAGGCTTAGGAAAATATTTTAAAAATATAAAGTGGTCATAATTAAATATACACACATGCATGCACCTCCATCTCCCTCCTACCCTAGAACACATCCTCTCCCCTTTCATGCCTTAAATCATGCTAGAGCTTCCATGTGTGTGTACTAAGGATATGGAGGTAATTAGTATACATATAAGTGTGTTTATCTGTATATACGTGCCTTATATAACATAATTTGTCACATTCATGCTTATGTATAAACATATATATATATATATATATATATATATATATATATATATAAGTTAATATACATAAGTATGCTTGATTAATACTAATCCTAACATATATAAATGTGTGCATGTTGCACCAAGTGTGCACAATGTTCTCGATGACTTTCGGGTATCGAAAAGTCGAATTTTCGGAAAACGTTCTTCCATCACATTTTCTTTTTTTATTTGAAATATCTATATTGGTAAACAAAATTTGAAAACTATTTTATCATCATTATTAAATAATTAAAATAGGTTTATTTGTTAATAAAAATCCATTTATTGAATATATTTAAATAGCCTATTTCAAAGTGGCAAAATCCTAGGTCGTCACAAATCTATTTTACCATCATTTGTTACTATTTAAAAGAGTTATATTTTAATTATAAAACCTATTATTTGAATATTAAAAATTTATAAATATTCGCAAATCAAGACGGTAAAATTTCGGATCATCACAACAATCGTCCATACCATGGAAACAAACTAGTATCACTCGTGCTGATCTGATACTAAGGATCGTCCATACCGTAAAACAACCGTAGCCAGTAACCAGGAGTTTTCCATACCGATCTGAACGATAATAGAACACATAGCACAATACAAAAGGATTTAAGAAATCCATAAGTATATCTTTAAGGATTTATTGGCCCTCGGTCGAATCTTAAAAGGAAATATGCTCTAAAGTGCCAAATACTATCATTTTCAGTAATCGCTAGAACTTAACCAAAACGTCCCATACCGCTTGGTGAAATTCCAGTATTTACTAGAAGCTAGTATATCTCACTCGTTACGGATACCACCGAAAAACCTGAAATATATTCTCTTAAGGATCTAGCAGCCCCATGCCATACACCAAAAGAGAATACAACTCTAAAGTGTTAAATGCTTCCTTGTAGCAATCACACGAATTTAACCAAGGCATCCCATACTACCTGGTGAAATTTGAGTATTTGCTAAAAGGCTAGTAAGTACCAATCAAACATTCTATTCATTAAAGTTGTACAATATTCGATAAAGTGTTACTCGAGAGCATTTAAACCAATCGATAACACTAAGTCGAATATTAGTATTTTCCAAATTATAGAATTAAGGTTCTCAAAACATTTTCACTTAAAAAAAAGTCGCACAGGATTGCCAAATGATAGAAAATATTATAAGAGTTTAAGGTTTGAAAGTAATTAAATATAATATTAATATATATAATGGTTTTCTAAAATTACTTTATATAAAATATTACTTTCGAGTTCCTTTATTCAAAATCCATAATTTAATTATTATTCAACTTTATATAAATATTCACTATTTGATAAAATATTACATAATCCGAATTATTCCAAAAATGCACTTATATATGTATACTTATCTCAAACATCCATATAGAATATTTATTTAATAAACCATGTTCCCAAAACATATATTAGTCTTATAAAATCCATATTTACTCGTATCCAAAACCAAATGATTATTTAAACCTCTAATTAGAAATAACTTTATTTACATTTCAAAATCATTCCTATTACATATAAAATAATAATAATAAGTATATCTATTTACACTTTCAATTATCCTTTATAAATAACATAACTTTCTTCTTACAAGACTAAGCAGAAACGGTTCAACTTGAAAATTCATTCTCTTTGAAAATCATTGTTGAAAACATGCGACGGAGATTTGATGTTGTGCTATGGACTTTATGACATAACCACTCCAAAAAAAATTCACGATTCAAAATCCAAAAATAACACTGAAATCATCACAAAATAGCATGAAATAGGACATCAAAAATAAGCAAATATCAACAAGGAAACAAATCGACAGGCAGATGGGCAAACAAAGCGATCACGGAGCAAAATGAGCATGACCTAGAGCTCAACCCAGGCCATGACCGGTGCCCTGGTCTGGTGGGACTGGTGGACCGGTAACACCGCTTAGGCTAAGTCCCGAGCTGTGCACGCGAATCCTGGATCGTCCGTTGGTGGGGGTTTTCCGTTGAATTTAACCTAGACTTCAACTATACTAAATTAGCTATCATGCAAGCGACCAACCAACTTCAAAATGATGACTTAAAGGATCATATAAACAAGGGTTTCTAATAATAGCAAATTCCATAATAGAAAATGCAAATACCCCAAGCAATTCAGATAGATTCAGCATCCAATTCATTCAAAACAGCAAACACATCCAATATTAATCTAGAGATTGATTGTGTGAGTTGTTAACTCACCTTTATAGCTTAAATTAGATGCAATAAACTTGAATTCTCCCAGGCTAAAACCTTTCAGCAAATACCTAGGTTTAATTTCAGAAATTACAAAACAAAATTATAAACAAGAGATGAAACTGAAATCAATAATCCCTAATTGATGAACTAGAATGTATAGGAGGTTACCTTCTTTCAATTGCTACTGGAAATTGCTAAAAGCCCTATGATCTAAGACTAAAAATAGGAGATTTAAGAACTAGGGTTTATGATAGAGGAGTTTTGAGTTTCACATTTTCTATAAAAAGAAGAAAATGAGAATGAGAGTTCTGTACGTACTTTACTTCTCAATATCATATTCTTATCTTGTTGGGCCTAGATGGTATGATTACAAACCCAATAAGCAAGTGTTACTAATTCTCCTTTTAATAATAGTGTCGCTAATTTTTAATTTTTGCTTTATCACTTATTACATACTCATCTACACTAAAATTATATATTTGATTTCGCAAAACTTGACAATTACTAATATGTTAGAAATTATAATTTTAAATCAATATTGAAGAGTTTCATATAAATTCAATCTAGTTTAAACAAATATAAAAAATTATCGCCCTTTTATAAAGATGGATTAATATTTCCAAAAATCTCATTTTTGATAATAATTTCTATATTAACAATTTTCAAAAGTGCTAAATTTAAACGATTGGTTTAATCGTACTTTAAATTTAATTTGAAATTCTCATTAAGAAATGAAACTCATTTTTTAATTAAGTTAAATCAATTATTCTCCATAAGTATATTTAATATCCTGATTTAATTTCATAAATCACAAATGAAAATTAATTATTCATAATTAAACTTAATTAATTAGATAATTAACAACATGGTTGTTACAAACTTTCCCCTTGAGAAAATTACATCATCGCAATTTCCTTTATGAAAGAAATCTATAATTTAAATTTTCAAATTTCATTTAAAGATAATTAAGATGTCCTACCTTTTATTTTAATTTTTTTATTTTTTTATAAATTTTCCAACCGATTCATAAATTATGAATTAAAAATTTTCTCACTAGGTAAAACAATATTAAGGCACGGAATTATTATGGTCCACTTCATTACTTACAAAGTTGATCGCATAAGTTATCAACAATGCCTTATCAAGTCCTTACGCTTCACACAATTAATATATGGCAAAAATATTATTTTAATTTATTTTTAAGTTAAAATATTTTTCTCAATGTAATTATTCTTAGATTCTCGTGCCAAAGTGTCTCGGTTGATGTTTAGATATTTCTATCGATGGTATGGCGTCCCATATATTGATCGAGATTTTTAAAAAATTATCAGACAAGTTAACACAATACTTAATTATAACTATTATTAATAGCATCCATGCATCTAAGTTGAATAAATATAATTAAATAATCAATTCCTAATAACCTATCAACTAAAAGCAAACAACTTTTATCCTAAGTTCTATCCATAAAATGCAAAAGCTCACAAAAAGGTGCTTAACTATTTATAAAACTAACTCTAAGGCAGCCTAGCAAAAGGAAGGACACTTTATAAAATAAATAAAACTATACCTAGCTAAGCCGATCCACCGGAAGTTCCAATCGCCTTCCCCTTTCCTTCCTTCCTTTCTTTCCTTATATAGGCAAACCGTTATCAAGTGCCCCTCTTTCTTGCAATAGAAACAAACACCGCTAGAGAAGAAATTTTAGGCTTCCTACACTCACTCGAATAATGGCCCCTAGTTCCCAGTTGAAACATTCTAATTGACTCCTATGTGTGGTGGTAGAACTAGACTCGTCATCCTTCTTCTTCTTACCCTTAGCTCCGGAATTCCCTTGCTCAATCGCCTATTTCCTTTTCTGGCCAAACTCTTGCTTTCCTTCCTAGGAGTTTCTTCCTCCTTACTATCCTTCTTCGCATCCTCGAGATGAAGTGCTGAATCGACTAAGGACTCGAAAGATATATCCATCTGAAGTAATAGAGCTTTCTTCAAAGACTTACGCAATCCATAAATGAACTTTTGATTTTTCTTTCTTGGGATATTGATGAAATCCAAACCATACTTGGATAGTGCCTCAAATTCTGCTACGCACTCCATAATAGAAATATGATTTTGCCTAACCTCAATGAATTTACTAGTCATTGCTTCCTTTTCTACCTCTATAAGAAACTTATACTCGAATCTCTCTCTAAATTAAGCCCAAGTAAGTTGATCCTCCTCAACCTTCACTACTAACAAGTCATACCATTCCAATGCCCTTTCTTGTAACTGATTAGAGGCTACTTGAATCCTTTGGGTATCATTAAGATTCATGCGAGAAAAAAATCCTCTCACACATCTTTGTCCAGGCCTGAATCTCAATGAGCTTCTCTGTTCCATTAAAGAGCTTACCTCCTAAATGTCCAAAGTCATTGCAAGAGTGAGAAAATTCAACACGAATCAACTGACCCTCAGAAGTAACAGTCTGGGCAGCAAGTACAATCTCTGCAATCTGCTCAAGAGTCAAAAATATCCCTCTTGTTCTAGGATTACTAGTCGATCTTGGTGTAACTCTAGGTCTGCCTCCAGCCATTACTCTAACTGGATAATCCAAACTCTAATATTATTTTAATATAACAAGTTAAAAATCAAAAGTACATCCCAAATGATTATCTCATAACCATTTTATAGTCCTATCCTTAATTAGGTAGTTAAGTTAACTATCTACCACACAACCCCAAGGGATAGGACACTAAGTCATCTAGGTCTCGGACCTATGATATGTTATAATGTTCCAACTATACTCTGATACCAAGCTGTAACGACTCCACAACAATATCCATATTATAAAGGCATTATAATAGTGTCGTCTAATAATACGGAGAATACAGCTTGTTAAGAGCGTACAAATGTGAATATACCTTTAATCTAACACTGACACGTCACGCTTACTCTTTTTTCTAAATATCTGGAATGAAATTTTGACGTGTACAGCCTCAGTTTAAAGAAATAAACATATTGGTTTGTCAAAATCAAAACACTATACCATATAAATACCAGTCACATATCACAGCGGATAATTTACATCATATACGATACATACTGTTAGTCTACAGAATAAGATACTAGATTCACATAATATACATCCAAATAAGTCACCATCTCATATAGTACATCCCATAATACAACATATGCATATACAGAAGATAAACTAGGATGTCAAGGTGTCTATCATCTACAAGCACACCTACCTAAAAGCTTGAGCATCCTGAAAACCTAAAAAGTCTCGGCCTGACCCGAGTATTATAAAATAAACGGGTCAGACTATCTCTAGATATTCCAAAGCGTGAGAACAAGATATAATATAAGGTAGATGGTACAAATAATGTAAACTTGTTACATAAGTGGTTTAATTCGGAACCTATCGCAAAACTCAAGAACATTTTTAATCCAAAAACACTAGAAATCCATGATAACCAAAATAGAACATATCAAATACCTAGATCGCTCGTACCAAACATAATGATCGTCCATACCGTGGAAACAAAATAGTGTCACCCGTGCCGATTTGATACTAAGGATTGTCCATACCGTAAAGAAACCCTAGCCAGTAATAAGGAGTTGTCCGTAACGATCCCAACGATTGTAGAACATATAGCACAACACATAAGGATTTAAGAAATCCATAAGTATATCTTTTAAGGATCTATTGACCCTCGGCCGAATCTTAGAAGGAAATATACTCTAAAGTACCAAATACTACCGCTTTTAGTAATCACTAGAACTTAACCAAAACGTCCCATACTGCCTGGTGAAATTCTAGTATTTACTAGAAGTTAGTAAATCTCACTTGTTACGGATACCACCAAAAAACCTGAACTACATTCTCTTAAGGATCTAGCATCCCCATGCCATACACCAAAAGAGAATACAACTCTAAAGTGTCAAATACTTCCTAATAGCAATCACACGAATTTAACCAAGGCATTCCATGCTACCCGGTGAAATTCGAATATTCGTTAAAGGGCTAATAGGCACCACTCAAACATTCTATTCAATGAGTTATACAATATTCCATGGTGTGGTACTCGAGAGCATTTAAACCAATCGGTAACACTAAGTCGAATAATAGTATTTCCTAAATTATAGAACTAAGATTCTCAAAACATTTTCATTTAAAAAAAATAGAAATTGCATGCGATTGGCAAATGACAAAAAATATTATAAGAGTTTAAAGTTTGAAAGTAATTAAATATAATCTTAATATATATAAAATTATTTTCTAAAACTACTTTATATAAAATATTACTTTCGAGTTCCTTTATTCAAAATCCATAATTGAATTATTATTCAACTTTATTTAAATATTCATTATTTGATAAAATATTACATAAATTGGAATTATTCCAAAAATGCACTTGTATATGTATATTTATCTCAAAATTCCATATAGAATATTTATTTGATAAACCATGTTTCGAAAATATTTATAAGTCCTTGTATTTTATAAAATCCATATTTACTCTTATCCATAACCATATAATTGTTTAAACCTCTAGTTAGAAATAACTTTATTTACATTTCAAAATCATTCTCATTATATAAATAATAATAAGTATATCTATTCATACTTTCAAATATCCTTTATAAATAACACAACTTTCTTCTTACAAGATTAAGTAGAAATGGTTCAACTTGAAAATCCATTCTCTTTGAAAATCCTCGTTGAAAACATGCGACAGAGATTCGATGATGTGCTATGGACTCTATGTCATGACCATTCCAAAACAAATTCACAATTCAAAATCCAGAAATAACATTGATATCATCACAAAACAACATGAAATAGGATTACAAACCCAAGAGGGTATGATTATAAACACAATATGCAAGCGTTAGTAATTCTCTTTTTAATGGTAGTGTTGCTAATTTTTAATTTTTGCTTTATCACTTATTACATACTCATCAACACTAAACAATAATTTATAAATTATAAATTTGATTTCACGAAACTTGACAGCTACTAATAACTTAGGAATTATCATTTTAAATCAATATTGAAGAGTGTTATATAAATTTAGTCTAACTTTAACAAATATAAATTATTATTACCCTTTTATAAATATGGATTAATATTTCCAAAAATTTCATTTTTAACAATAATATCAATATTAACAATTTTCAAAAATGCCAAAATTAAATAATTGGTTTAATAATATTTCAAATTTAAATTGAAATTCTCATTAAGAAATGAAACTCATTTCTTAATTTAGTTAAATCAATTATTCTCAAAAACTAGATTTAAGTTCACAAACCACAAATAAAAATTAATTATCCATAATTAAACTTAATTAATTAGGGAATTGACAACAGAGTTGTTACAATATATATGTATATATATGTATATGTATGTATTAATTATACATGTGTATGTGTATATATGTTTTGGCAAAATAATATTTTTTAAGCCAAATGCCTTTTTTTAATAAAACACATAGCAAATTTATTTATTTATTTAGATTATATATTTATACTTTTATTTATATTAAAAATTAATTCAGCCAAAACCAATTTTTATTTCCAAAAACATTTTTGCAATGAATAAAAAATTTGTATAATATTTTAACTTAATTTTAATTTTAAAACAAAATATTTAATTACTAAACGATGTTTAAAAATTAAACAAACCATGTTACAATTAAAATTGATTTAAACCACATTTTATGGCCGAAACATAATATATACATACATATAATAATTTTTTTAAATCGGTTATATGGCAGAATATTAAGGTGTTACACATATATTAAATATTGAATATGAAACCAATATAAAAGTGAAAGGCATTAACATATATGAAATGTGATATATTAGCAAAATACATAATAATCACTGTGCAGTAATAAATAAAATTCACATTATGAGACGATGCTATACATACACACATTGATCTGGTCCATCTCCTCGATCTATTAAGTCTACTTCCACTGCTGCAAATAGATGGCGTGACAACATTAGATCTAAATGTAATTAATTGAATTAATGTAAATGGAATTGAAAATGTAGGGTTCAGGTGTGTGTAATTTGCTAAGATCTAGAGAAAATATCTACATATTTTTCTCCTACCATTTCAAACTCCAATGCCCCATTTATCTTCCCTTATGGCTAGCCATAAAATGGGTCCAAGATGGATCAAATTCCACAAAAACCTTCAGTAATTACTTATTTTAATTTAATTTTTATCGATATTATATACCAATATGCACATATATAACTTTTACATACGCACCCAATTGGTTACTAACAGCACCTAAAACATTTCTAAAGGCTGCTCCATTTTTCTAAATACATCCATACAAGAAATAAAATGATAATTAATATTTCAAAGTATTAATTAATTTATAATAATTATAAATCAATTAAATCAACCATGTTTCGAAGACTGAATAGATTTAGTTATACGACTCGCATGTGTGAATTTAGCCAACAATTAATATTCCAACAATTAAATTACTAATGTTCACACGTTACCTTAACTAATGATGTGACAGTTTGACTTAATTCATCGCTTTCAAATCTCATTGGTAAAATCCAATTTTATAAATTTAAGTGGTACCATTTCAAAATGATTATTTATAACAATTTTTTTGGTTAAAACTATATCGCTTTAGGATTTATGGAATTTGGTTTTGGTCAAAATTCCAACACCACCCACATTCAACTTAGTTAGTTCATAAATAAAGTCCTTAGTTCAACAATAAAATTTATTATTAATAGTACTACTATGGCTAAAGATTTGGCTTTGAGTTGACTACATCCGACTATGATACTAACCTTATACAACCGAGTAGATGAATTCTCTACTGAATAGTGTTTCGCTTCTAATACTTCAGCCCTAATTATAGTCGCTTGATGGTCGTTATGACATGATTTAACTATATTAAAAGGGAATTATTCACATTGAAGTTCATTAGTATTGTTAAGTCGAGAGAACTGTATAATATCGTCACTCCAAGATTTCCCATTTGACCTAGTTGTCGTTAACTAATAGGAAAATTGTGGACGAGTCATTGCATGGTTATCTAATAACTATGAATACTTAACCCATTAGTGTCCACAACAGCCATGAGAAATACACTATCCAACATTTGGAGAGCGTTACATACTTTGGTCTCAACAGATGTATCGATATCCTTTCTTGGAACACCTTAACCATAAATAAATAAAATAACATGTTATTTAATATCGTGATGATTTTCTCATGATTACAAGTCCTTGTAATTATTATCACATAACATATCATTTAAGGATTTTCTATTAAATATACTTAACTTAATTATTTAATTAATAAATCATAACATAACAAGTATATATAGAAAATAAACACCATATATCTCGAATTTGATTTTATTACAGAGTTAATAATTTACAATAAATTAAACAATTTTCCCTAAGGCATACCATAAATCTCTCAGTAGTGATAGAGGAATTATAACCTTAAGCTCTTTACTGACAAATAATTCAATAGTTTGAAGAAGCATGCTTTGAACTAGGAGTTCATAGATCTCCCTTTTTACATGTAAAGAGAACTTGAATCCCATGTTAGTGAATCATAATTTTTTTATACAAATGGCTTTTTTTTTATAGTTTTGGCATATTATATGAAAGAATCAAAATTGATAACAAATATTTACTCAATTTATTTTACGAAAAATGTATATAAATTATAACTTCAAAAATTTTGTCGATTCGATAAGTCCATTATTCTAGCACCACCTATCAAACTCGTTTGATTTTATTAAATTCGTTTGAATTTGCCTTATTATGATATCTTTAACATTATTTGTCGGCACAATTAACTAATTTCATTCACTAATACATGTTCACTTTTGAAGTCTATTTGTTTAGTTTACTTTATTATATTTATTTCATTCCACATTCGATTGTATTGGGTTATAAAATACTAAATTTTGAATTTCAAAACTTATCGTTATTTGATTTTCAAACTTCAGTTAGCAATTTCTCTCATATACAGAGAAATACGAGAGATCTGTCTTCACATTGTTTGTATTTTTCCAAGGGTCATCCAATGATATTAATTTCTTCAATAACTACCCTTACTTGTATTTTCATGAATAGGTATGACCGATCATAGCCACCGATTTTCAACTTCCAACCTGTAAACCTATTCGACGAATTATTTGCATAGACTTGCTCTTCCAGACGAGTGCAATCAATCTATGGTGACCGATTCTTGAAAAACTTCACCATTTGATTAGAATTTGATTTGAAGTCAACAAAATGGGTTACAGTCTTTAGTCAATGGATCCCGCTAGGTGCGAGGGGTAGGGGGAGACAGACTATTGATTGTAAGTGGTTGCTGATTTTTTATGGCTAACATTGAGGCGAATTTTGGCTCTGACCATATATGAGTCTGCTGATGAAAACCCTAATGGGTTTGGATTTTTCATGGCCTCCTAAGAAAAAATTGGAAGGCGCATGATGGGGCATAGGTTCGATGCTGGCTGATCTTTCATACTATTAAATTATCAATGTCTAAATTATTACAGATCATTAGCAAATGATGTTGCTGGAAAGTTCGTCGACAACAAACTTCATTTTCAATATTTTTTTCTTTTTCGAGTCGTTTAACTACAATCTGTTATCTTTAATCTTGCCTAGGCCATTGCAGATGAAAATTTGGTTCATAATTATTGGAAATATAGATACCAGAGAGCTATCGTCGATGTAAGATCGATGGTTGCTAGGTTATTGCGCTTTTAGATTGAATGTCAAAGGAGCTATTGAAGGTTGAAGAATGGGAAGGAGAAAGCTATCATGCTTCTACATTGAATGACGCAAGAATTATTGAAGGTTGAAAAATGAGGAAGGAGAAAGCTATCATGCTTCTAGATTGAATGATGCAGGAGTTATCAAAGGTTGAAGAATGGAAAGGAGAAAGCTAACGTGCTCCTAAATTGAACGGCGCAAGAGCCATCAAAGGTTGAAGAAAGGGGAAGGATGGGGCCATCGTAGATTGAAAAAAAAATAGCCATCACAGAAGAAGACATGTAATAACTATTTTTCCCATTTAAACATTTTCAAACAAAGAAAAATCATATCTTTTTCCAAAATAATCAGATTCAAAAAATTTCTTGACTAGCATATTCACAAAAAAAATCCTATTTTTAGAGTTCCTAAATTATTATTATTGAGATCAAGAGCATTTTGGTCATTTTTCAAAATCCTTAGTTTAATTCTCAATGAAAGCACCATATTAAAACAATTTTTGGTCCAACACCTAAAATATTTTAAAAGATATACCATTTAATAAAAATTTCAAATATGCACATAATCAAAATAAAAAATTGGCCAAAATGTCCATATTCCATTCATATATATAAATAGTGTAAAGTTCGAGTGCATATACAATATCCTTTATTCAATGGTCAATATGTTAAGAATACAAGTCATCTCTTCTTCGTAGTCTAAAGTCTAAATAATCGATATGTAATTTATTATTTCTAAGGTCATTATGTCCAAAAGTTCAAGTCGACTTCTTCTTCGTCAGCCATTAAAATAGTCCTCAAGCTCTCGTGTGAGCTTAGAAATGCCAAGTCCCAAAATCATCAGTGCTAAGAAAGAGAAAGAAGAGAGGATCTCCTTCATATGCAGGGGTAAGTCACTATTTATAGTATTTGGTAAGGGATGTGGCTTACTCGCATTTATCGACTGAAGTTGACATAGATTGATGATTTGGCAAAAGTGGATGGTCTTGATAATGCCATATGTTATAATCTCATGATTTTAGTAGTTCACATGGATCGCTATCTTGGCCGTGACATTGACAAGGGTGACATGGTTATATAGGAATGCTTTGAAGCTTTTATAACCAATTAAACATAAATTCTGTCTTAAATTAATGCACAGGCTTTTCATATAATTGATTTATCTCTATCCTTTTGTGTTGAATATCTTCCATATCTCCTTCTTTTGCATATTTTTGGATTGATTTGCTTGATAATAAACCACCAATGTACTCTAATATGTATATCTCATTGTAACATCTTTAACATCTCCATTTCTTTAATAGTTTTCTCTGATTTAATCACATCTCTTTCTATATATTCGATAGCTCTTTCGTATCCTTAATAACTCCTTGTGTTAATAATGACTCTTTGCTTACGATATCTCCTGCCCTTCAATGACTTATGACCTTGTCTTTTGATAGCTTCATTCCTTGAACCTTGACATCTTACACCTCGGCCTTCGATAGCTTTGCACTACCAACCTTCAATAGTTATACACTCTTGGTCTTCGATAGCTTTGCATTGTTGAACTTTGATAGTGCTTCACTATTGACATAAGATGGCATCACACCCTTGGCCTTCGATGGATTCGTACTTCGACTTACAATAGCTATGTATCTTAACATGCGATGGCTTTCACATCTTGACATGCGATAGCTCTATATCTCAACATGTGAGAGCTTCATACCTTGACATGTGATAACTTTATATCTCGACATGCAATAGCTCTATATCTCGACATGCAATAGCTCTATATCTCGACATGTGATAGCTCTATATCTCAACATGTGATAGCTTTATACCTTGACTTGTAATTGCTCAATACTTTGACATGCGATAGCTTTATATTTCGACATGTGACAGCTTCATGGCATGTGATATCTTCCAAATCTTGACATGCGATGGCTTATATCTCAACATGTGATAGCTTCATACCTTAACATATGATAGCTCTTCAAGCCCTTAACATACGATAGCTTCACACTTTTGTCCTTTGAAAGCCTCATACCTTAACTTTTTATAGCTTCGAATTTTGATTTACGATAGCTTTGCACCGTATTCATATTTGGAAATTTTCGATGTAACATTTTGTAAATGTATATTTTTCATCATCACAGTATCATTTAGATATCTAAAATTTGGTCTAGGGTCATAAACTCTATTAATATCCATATTTAATAGTGTATACAACTTTACAGTCCATTATTCAATTTGATAACATTTATTAATTAACTGATTTACTCTGGCTAAAGATTTGACATTTAAGTCGAATACCAAATATAGTGGTACTAACCTTCTCTAATGCACGAGGCAATTCCTCTCTTGGGTAGTGTCTCACTTCAAGTAGTTAACTATACCCGACTATGGTCATAATAAGGTCGCTATGCCAAGTGTTTAACCATAATTAAAGTATAACCTAACTACTTAAGATTGACAGTACCCTAATGTCAAAAGACTACTTATGCATCGTTACCATAAAATCTTTTATTTTGATTCGATTATATTAACCCATGGAAGACTCTCATCGAGTCATCTCATGATCATTCCAAACAATCACAAGTACGTAACCCTCGGTGCTCCTAATAGTGATGAGTAAACTATCTATCATATGGAGAGCATTACATATACTAGTCTCAACAGATGTGTAGATTTTCCTTTCTCGATACATCTTGACTAGTTAAGAACACTTAAAAAGTTAGGTTTTGTAGATATTGATTTATACTAGGAACATTTAAGGAGTTTATTTTTGAAGACATTACACCCTAAGCATCAAAGAGTTGAAAATTCACCGACCATTCCAAAAATAACCTAACTCTATATTGCCCATAGTATTAATGAGTAAAGTTTGGCTATTCAATTTTTTGCCTCAAACCTCATTCTATAATAACAAGAAAGAAATTTGGTCAACATTTGGTCGGCAATATTTTGGATTGAAATTTGAAGACATCATATTACAATTAGAATTAACAGTAGCTTGTGTTAAGGACCACTAGCTCAAATGGTTAGTGGTATGCCGCTCTTGATATAGGTTTATGAGGTTATGGGTTTGAACCTCCAAGACATCAAAATGAGTTTTCTTCTTGAATAAAGTACCACTGCCACTATAAAAAAAGAACAAACAGCGACAGTCTGAATTTGTCCTACCAATAGTCATCAGAATGAGATTCTGTCAGACAAAATTAAAACAATGTCGAAAGTAGTTAAATCAGCCTAGGAGAAGGACATGCTCGACAAAATATTTGAATTGGGAATCAAAGCCAACGAACAACGAGTTGGTATTAAATCATTTTCGACCATACAGAGTCGAAACAATATTAGGTTGAGCAGTGGTGCGTTATAACTGATGTCGTTGGTAGATAGTAGGAATAAGAAGAAATAGTTTGAGAGGAATCGTGGTTTATGAATTAGGTGAAACATCCCACCACTATACATATACTATCCAAGAGTATTATTGTGTAATGCTGTCAGATAATAAGAAGAACGAGACTATATGGGGTACACACGTGAATATTCTATTAGGCTACCACTGGTATATAAGAAACTCGCCTATATGTACATAGTATCGGCACAAAACAATAAACGCATATGCTTCCATGATAGACAATATATAATATACAGTAAATAACATAGAGCACAGAATCAGAATCACAGGGATAATATATATAATATATAACATATAAGATCGTGTGGATACAAAACATCTCAAATGTCAATTATCTCAATATAAAACAATGCGCATAAAATATACACATCATAATGACAAGCATACAATTCATCTACCATATACAAATAACATACAACAATCCTAAGAATCATGTCTCCTCTATGCCATAAACACAGGCTAGCCACATTTTCCTGTACTTGAAATATCTCAGGCCGACTCGAGTATTACGTAAATAACATATGGGTCAGACCATGTCTAAATCAAGGATCTATAAATATATGTGACATGATATATACTATAAATAATATATGGTAACACTGTCAGTGTAACTCAAGTCAACGATTACAATGCTTATATATATATATATATATATATATATATATATATATATATATATATATATATATGGAAACATATGCATGGTATATAATAATAATAACATAGATAATCACCAAAGCATCGTATATTACAAATATCACAAGGTCGTGCATAAAGATGTCATCACTCATATATAGAAGCACATCAAATTAGAAAGCACATAACCAACATCAAATGGGTGAATCATCCATATACAGATAACATCCTCAAAATTCAGAAACCATCAATCATGAGACATCATCAATTATAGTCAGGCTAGAAGACAACGATGTCCAAATATATCTCTCAATTATAAGGTCGTGCATAATGATGTCGTTGTTGCTTGCACTTGCCGTGCTAGCTTCAATTTCCTCCTTTAACTGCACTCGTCATGCTTGCGCTCGTCGATGTCGTCGACGACATTTCGTTTACACTCCACGTCGCCTGCGTTTGCTGTCAACCTGTGCGCGTCAAACTTTTTTCTTCCTAAAAAAAAGAACCCTAATGTTTTCTTCCTCCGTGTTTTCCTGCAGATGGATTGTAGGATTCTATTTTTTCCTCTTGGCAAATTTCCTCTGGATCAAGTAGACTAATAGGCTTTTAAATATCCCCCCACATTCCATGACCATAAAAGCCCAACCAGCCCAGAAAAATGACTACTTCGCACCCGAAACCCATTAGCAAGCCAACTCGTAGCACTCCAATCTAATTATCCATAATATCCATTCCTTCTTCATACAAGAACCCTGAACCCAAACATCCAAATTTTCAATCTAGGGCTTCTTTTCTAAAAATTTTTATCGACATGGATTTCGACGAGTATGATTACTTAGAAAAAGCAGTAGAAGAAGAAGCAAAAGATATCAACAGCAACAAGGAGAAAAGAGACAAAGATAGCAGCAGATCTGATCGAAAATCGAGATCCGACGACCGAGATCGCGATCGTAGTAGAAGAGATCGAGATAGAGACGCTGAAAAAGATAGCAACGGCAGAGGTCGAGATCGTGATAGAGATAGAGTTAGGGAGAGAACAGATAGAGATAGAGCTCGGGAAAAGGAAAGAGACGCCGAGAGGGAAAAAGAACGAGAGAGAGGAAGAGAAAGGGACAGAGATAGAGAGAGAGAAAAGGAAAAGGAGAGAGAAAAGGAAAAGGAAAAGGAGAGAGAAAAGGAAAAGGAAAGAGAGAGGAGAAGCAGCAGCAGATCAGTGCGAGATAGAGAAAGAGAGATGGAGAGAGGTAGGAGTAGAGATAGAGCTTTGAGAGAGAGGGAACTGGAAAAAGAGGTTCGTGAAAAAGAGAGCAGCCTGAGCAGGTTTGTGGTCCTTTATATAAATTGTTCCTAAGACGCCACACTTTACTCTTAGACGTTGAAAATTCTGAATTCTGATTGCTAAAGTCTGAATGCTGCTAGCTGAATTCTGAATAATCATTTAGTTGTTTGATTGCTTTCAGTATTCAAAATAAAAACCAACATTCAGCATTCAAAACAAAAAATAAGCAATAAACAAACAACATAGAAAGTTCTGATTTATAAATCAGAACTTGGATTCAGAACTTCTTATTAAAAACAAACACAACCTTACTTATACTATGACAATTTTAATAAAAATGGCATGCTTATTAAGGCTCCTTTTGTTTAAATTGCTGAATTCCGAAGTCCGAAGTCTGAATGCTAAATTCTGAATAATCACGTACTTGTTTGTTTGCATTCAGCATTCAGAACAAATAACAACATTCAGCATTCAGAACAAATAACAACTAAAAAAGTTATGAATTATGTTGTCTGAATAGATTACTTTATCCAGAATACTGATATAAAACAAACAACGTAGAAAGTTCTGATTTTTAAATCAAAACTTGGATTCAGAACTTCTTATTAAAAACAAACACATCCTAACTTTTCTAATACCATGCTTACTAACTTACTAATACCACGACAATTTTAGTTGAAATGATATGTTTATCTATACCTCTTTGTTATTATTTCACTCGGTTGAATACCACCGTTTTGCAGCAAATAACCGTAGGAATTAGTTATACTTGGAAAATTACGGCGATTTATAGCCATAGGTTTTCAGCGTAGACGGACGACAAAAAGTTGTCGATCACACTAAATTGTCGCAAACGTCTAATATGGCAGCCTCTGCACTTTTGATATTAAGAAGTGGAATATCAGATTTTGATGGTATTATTTAGAAAACGGTATTAGGAAGAAGAAATGATGGTGCCGTTAGCAGCACACTTTATATAATTTCTTGACCACATAGTTTATTTTATTGAATTTGATTATGGATGGAATGTTGCAAAATATTTCATGATTTAATAGCATAATGTCGATTAATGGTAAAACTGTTAGAATAGAAGGTAATAACACAACCTTATGTTTTTCAAAATATTATTTATTCTTACTGATTGTTGAGAAAGTATTCAAGTAAAATATGTTTCGGTTCCATAATGGTTAGTGTCTCAAATTGACAATGACTCGTGCTATGTGTACATAATAGACATACGTGTTTTAAGCAAACAACGAAAAGATATGTGGAACAAATCTTGTTTTCTATTGTCAATGTTATCTTTGGTGATCCGTGTGACAGTGTATGCGATAAGTTGGCAACTATAACACTATTTATGAAGCGTGGATGGGATTGCTAGCTTTCAAGTTATAAATTTTGTAGAAGTGTGTCCTATGTTTGCTTTGATCCAGAGCCAAAAATGTTTGACTGGTTTTCAACGAATCAACATGAATTAAGGCCGGAAAATTTGTTTGAACTAGTACTTGTCCTTGCGTTCGAGTTTCTTCCATTGATTGCATGCTGACTATTTCATTTAAATCACGCGTATACTGGGTTGTTTGAATTTCTTATAGAATAGTGCTTGAAGGTTTTAAAAAGGGAGTTAAACTGTATATTGTAAACTTCAAGTTTAAATCGAAATGGGACTTAAACCGTAAGTCGTGGAGTCAAAAAATACACATTTTAAGGTTTATACATATAAATTGATTTTGATGTTTGAACTTCAACATCTAAGCATAAAACTTGATTTTCTCCCTGCTTCCAGTTTTCTTTCATTTAGAAAACAATAGAATTGGAATTGTGAATTCAAATAAATATATTGGATATATCAACTTGGATCAAGGTTTCAAATCGCGGATTTTGGAGAAAATCTCGGGTTGATATCTCAGTTGAAATGACGGAGTTTAAAACTCTGATAACTAACCAAGCTGTAAAATCTTGGATTTCGAAGAAAATCTCAGGTAGATATCTCGTGTGAGATGAAGGAGATTTAAAACCTTGGCTTGGATTGAATGCAATTGCAATATTAACTGGGTTTGAATCAGAATTTGAATCGAATCATAAAGGGGAGAGATTCGATTCAAAACAAGATTTAAATTGTAAGATTTTAATATTTTTAACAACAGTGTAGTGCTTGAGTACACCCGTGTCTTGTCTGGTCTGATCATACTCAGTCCGTTCATTTCAGGTTCTGATTTGGCTCATACATCAATTAATCATCGTTTTCTAATCACTTGGTTAGTTTATCATAGCTATCCAAATTCGTTCGTGTAAAATTTAGTTAGTTCTTCTTTATCGTGCGCTATTTTTGATTGTGCTGTGCAATATTGATGTTTGAAAATCATAATTGCCCTTCTAATATTAAACTCATTTAACTTTTGTTTTAATTTAAGGAAATCTGTTACACTTCCGAAAATTTTATTTCATACCTTGAAAAACCATTTTTGGCCAACAAAAAACAAGCAATTTGCTATCAGTATTGATACTCAGTAAGGGTACTACTTTGTGCTGTCAAACCGATCCGTAGTTGCAGAATGCTCGGTTCACGGTTAGGATTCTATTAGGAATATCCGTTTCTTTCCAAAGAGACCTTTTTTTTCTTAAAAATAAACATCTTATAGCAGTACATGCTATTTTCGTCATCAATTCAGTTAACTTGAAAATTTTTAGCAGGAAATTCAAAGACAAAAAAGAACATGAACCTGAAGCTGACCCAGAGAGAGATCAGAGAACTGTTTTTGCTTATCAGGTAAGATGTTCTTTTACTTAAATATTTGTTTCAATCGTACAAATTTAAACTACTTGATCTCCTCTTGATTGAATGCACTTCCTCTTTTAAAATATAGATGCCCCTTAAAGCGACTGAAAGAGATGTCTACGAGTTCTTCTCAAAAGCAGGAAAAGTAAGCAAGTTATGATTCTCATTCTTTCTTCGTTATGAAGCTATAAAAGGCTGTTTGTTTCTTTTTTGTTAGGTCTAGTTGCTGGTAACTTTAAAACAAGTTATCTTTAATTTCTAAATGCATATTTCTATTTGAAAAAAAAAAGCTTAGCGCTGCCAGTGTATCCCTTACCCTTTTCTACATGACATGGTATAAAGCATAATTTGGCTGAATCTTATGAGTAGTTTTAGCTTGTACAGATACCATATTGTTTGTACATTGAGTTTTGTTTGCTACTTATTGCAGTAGTTGCTTGACTGCTAAAATTTGAGGCCTACTACAGTCATATTTTGTAGCTCTGTATTCTCTTGTCTGGGTAAGTCTGATAATGGGCGGATAAGCTGATAGTAAACCTTATTATACAGTCTCAGGTGTTATCATTCCCCATGCTGCACTCATTGAAGCGTCCTTCAGTTTTACGTTATTAGCAGTAGTTGCTTTAAGAATATCATATTTCTGAAAACTTATTATTGTGCCTTTTAGGTTAGAGATGTACGCTTGATAATGGATCGAAATTCGAGAAGGTCAAAAGGAGTTGGGTAAGTTTCGATTTGTATTCATTGACTTGTATATTCATACCAATAACAGAGTTTGACTTCCACATACTTCAAAAGAAATATTATCTGTCTGATTACAACTCTTAACATATACTTCAGAGGAATGTCAATAGCAGTGTTTTTATAAAATATGATAGTGTATATAATATGTGATGAAAAGTTGATGTTCTTAACATCTTCCACAGTGACGTTAGATTGGCCAAACAGCTAGAGATCATTTTTTGAAATCAATATTTTATTGCACGGCATGCAGAGTTACACGAGATCTTAATTTGCCAAACAAGAGCAAAATCTTATGAGCTAAATTAACAGTGCACGTATACGCTTGATCTTCCGCCTTTCCAATCTCATCCAGCCGGTCATACAGTCAAACATGAGATCATTGAAATTGTTTTGTCATATAATTTGGGCGAATTAGTGTGAAGGGTTTCATTTTCCATGCACTATAGCTTTAAGAGCTTTCAACAATTCTTCTTTTAACTTACGGTACATTAAAAAGAACTTCGCACGGCCATTTTTTGTGTACCGAGACGTTAAAATTATATTGGAACCCTTAATTTACACGGAGAACAAAAAAGAGAAACCCTTAAAAGTAATATATATCTATATCAAGCCCTTGATCTATAATCCTATATAATTTATATGATGAGTTGGGTATCTCAACCTGGTATCAAAATTTGATTATATTCTATTATGTTTGTAGGTACATTGAATTTTATGATGCAATGTCAGTTCCAATGGCAATAGCTATGTGTGGTGAACTACTTTTGGGCCAACCAGTGATGGTCAAGCCTTCAGAAGCTGAAAAGAATCTTGTACAGTCGACTACTACTGGGGGGTCAAGCCTTGCAGCTGTTGGAGCTGCTAGAAAAATCTATGTAGGAAACCTACACTTTAATATGACTGAAGATCAACTTCGGCAGGTAAATGCAATGTATATAGTATCACAAATTTTCAACAAATCAAAAGGTAGAGTAATTGCCATATTTTCATATTACCTAATGATGTTTCAAAAACAATTACTTTGCAAACAATTACTTTGCCATTCTGATTACGTTTTTCATAGATCATAATAATAGCTCATGCACAATCGCAGAAGCTTGATAATTTTTTAGGAAAGATATGATTGTTTTCTGTTGCTGGGCAGGGATTTCTTTTAGGTGCATTTCTGTCTTTTGCTGTTTTCAGCTTCACCATTCCATTATCACAAGACATGTGAGTTAAAATGCTATTCTGATATCTGATCAACCTGAGCGAACACGGTAGAATTTGATTTGAACTCTGCCATCAAGTTCCACTTGTTCAATGAGGCAGGGGCATGAATTTTTCTCTGAAGCATATATTAGCAATTTGAAAAGTCTATTGCAAAACAAAGTGTTAGCCGCTACTAATATATTGGAAATCGTTTGCTTATTATCTTATGTTCATTTGGAGCTACCTTTTTAGTTTTTACATGTGAAAATACATTTACACTGTGTTTTTGCATCGCCAATTGTAGCATGTCAGATTGTATTTGTTCTTACTATTAACGTTATTATTTTAATTTAAACCAACTAATTTTGCAAAATGAAATCGGTGGTTAGATATAACAATATTCAGTGTCTCATTGACTACGACATGTTTCCTTTCTTCCTCATGCATCTTGACCTTCAGCTTGTTGATTTTTTGTTCGGTATTTGCGGGAGCTACACAAAGTTATACATTTTAATCCACTAAACGGCTTGTATGATCTTACACAACCCGAGCCAAATCTTTTTACTACTTCCTATATGAACCAGAAAAAAACACGATGCAACATTTGACTAGTTTTGCTAGTGCATAATTTTATTCTTCAGATGAATAGTCGAACATTTTTAACACTTGTATGTCTTATATTTTCTTTTACTTTTGTAGCTCTTTGAACCGTTTGGTCCAGTTGAACTTGTACAACTACCTCTAGATCTTGAGACAGGGCAATGCAAAGGTTATGGATTCATTCAAGTGAGTGTAATGAAAATATTTTATGCAATCTAAGTTATTCGTTATTAGAAAGCGTGCTAAATGTTTTCTTACTTTTTTTTTGTTAGTTTACACAAATTGAACATGCAAAGGCAGCTCAGAGTTTGAATGGGAAGCTGGAGATAGCTGGCCGTCTTATTAAGGTAGCAGCTTAATAGCTTAAATTTTGAAATTCATTTTGAACTATCAATATTTTATTAGTTAATAACTTTGTTCAAAAGGTATCACTAGTCACGGATCATATTGCTATGCAAGAAACTGGAACAAATACTGCTGATCTTGATGACGACGATGGTGGCGGTTTGGTGAGTTTCCATATTGTTTCTGATTAAGTTAGTCGATATAAAATTCTTGTTTATCATGGTTTTTTCAGAATGCTCTACTGCCTCTTCCTTAAAACATTTTGACAGCTTTGCGTTGAATTTTTTAAATCTTTTTACAACCTCACTCCTTTTTTCGGGTTCGTTCCATTGTGTGCAGTTAATGCCTTAGCTTATTCATTTGTCCCAAAAAAAAGTAATTAAGAGACATCATATCAGAGATTGCTTTTGGTTTTCATTCATGATCTAGGACCGATGATATGTTATTTTATTTTCTATTGCAGTCTTTAAATGCTCGGTCCAGAGCTATGTTAATGCAGAAGCTGGATCGTACTGGAATTGCCTCAAGGTTAGTTCCACCATTATATAATACTAGTGTGAAACCCGTGTGTTGCACATGACAACTTTATCAAATATAATATTTACATATCTATTATTGTTAAAAATAGAATTTTCTTACGCAATATATGATAAATATATTGGGATAAATGAATTACAAATTAAAATAACATGCGAAGCTTGGATGTAAGGCAGGGGGTTAAACATTTGCGAACTATGAATCTATGTGTGAATTAATGTCTTAGCTCATACATATGTAAATAGTTGATGTTATGTGACATACATATTTTTTTATATATGAATGAAGAAAAACTTTACCACTTCTGTTAATATGAATGTTGTATATACATCGAATTGTTTTTATTAAGGATTTATAAATTAATTAACGAACATTGCATAATTGAGTTTATTTGAATAATTTATAAGGAGCTAAATGTAAAAAAGAAGAAGAGAAAACCGAAAAAAACTTTGTACATAATTGAAGATGAGAAACGCATTTTATGCCTAGCTTATCTACACATGACCTTTATCTATTCTTTGAGATTTCAATTATTAAACAATTTTAACTTTGTAGTTAACGATGAATTTCATTTTGTTATAAGAGGATTATGTTTACACCTTTGATAATCGCAAACTAGTGTTTTGTAGCATTTAGTTGGGTTGTGAGTCAGGTGAGGTTTAATATCATGTTGAAAATGATAATTTTATGTAATCTAATTTTATCGGTGTAATCCTTGCATTCACATTGCAATGTTATAAAAGTATAAATGTATCCTTTAAAGGTTGTTGAATACAAAATTTTGTTATGCAATGTATGATATCTGAGATAAATGAATTATAAATAAAAAAATATTATTATTTATGTATACGTTTTGTATTATGCGGATTATATATTTTTTAACCTGAATAAAAAAATAACTATATCATTTTTGCATATATATGAGTATTGTATACATATTTAAATTGTTTGTTTTTAATATTTATTAGATGGATTAATGAATATTAGGTAATTGAATTTATTTAGATACTTTTAAATTTAAGATTACATAATTAGTTAAATATATGCGAGCCAACAGAGTTGGTTTGGTTGGTTGGTAGTTTAGACTATGAGATTAAATGTCACGAGTTCGATCCTCGAGATCGTCATTTGTTGGCACTAATAAATCATGTTAAAAAAATTGTTAAACATACACACGTTAATATAAATATTGATAAAACGAGTAATTTTTGAAATTAATGTAGGTATTAGAAGTTAAAAACAAAAAAATTCAGTGCAATGCATGATAACTTCATTGAGAAATGAATTATAAAATAAATTTATTATTCTTATTAATGTATATAATTTATGTTATGTGGTTATATATCATTGTATCTAAGTGAAAAAATAATTTTACCAATTTATGGATACGACTATGGTATACATATTGAAATTGTCATCTTTTAGGATTTATTCGATGGATTAAATATTAGTTAACTGAGTTTATCAAACGGTTTAAATTTTGGATTATGTAATTAATTTATATTCATGGATTGAATTTAAAATATTAGAAGAGAATTAAGAAGAGGTTTGTAAATAATTGTAAATCTCTTTGGTAAGTAGTTATTTTAATGTAAAATAGCTTGAGAAACTTAGTACAAAAACTTGTGATAAATTATAAAAATTTGAAAGTAAAATATCTCTAGAGAGAATTGAGGAGAATGGATAAAACTCTACAATTAATAAGAGCTAGAAATTCTTCTGCTTACTACTTTTTAATAGATTTGTCATCGAATTTAAGGATATTTTCTCATAACTCATTGAATCACCTTCCATTGCATTATACTATCCTCCAAGTATCTATGATTGCGGTGATTTAAATGCATATCAGAGCAAACTGCATTCATTTTTCTACAACTAATCCCTATATTATTTCATGTTAAGTGTTAGCTCATCTTTTGATTGCCATATAGTATTGCTGGGTCGCTTGGAGTACCCATGGGTAATGGCGTTGCACAACAGATTCAACATGCATTACCTCCACCCATACCTGGGCAGGCCATACTACCTGCTATGCCTCCTGTTGCTCCTTCACCTGTCTTGCCCTCAGCTGTTCCCATTGGAGAACCTAGTGAATGCTTGGTATTAACAAACATGTTTGACCCAAGTACCGAGGTTGGTTAATTTTCTTTTGTAAAATTTCTCATGTATGTTACCTGTAATTTTTAATTGCTCATACTTATGGATTTTGCAGACGGATCCTGATTTTGATGTAGAAATCAGAGATGACGTGCAGGATGAGTGCTCCAAGTTTGGCCATGTGAAACATATATACGTGGACAAGTAAGCGATTCTGTTATTTTACCGATATTTTATTAGATGGTAAGGTATACGGAACATACAGTAGCAATTTTTTCTTTTTTTTAAAGGAAAAAGAAAGAAAGAATAGATAAGGAAAATGATACATCAGCAAAACGTTATTGGGCTTATGGCTTCTGAACCCACAATTTTAAAGTAGATGGAAACTCGACCAAACTTCCAAGTCAGTCAACTTCTAAAATGTGTTTAAATTATTCTTCATTATTAAAAGAAAATTCCTTGAAAGCCAATTTCTTGTTAAATATTTTACGGCTATATTTATTTCTGGATAACGATATACTGTTTAGTTGCATCTAAAACAAGCCATAACAGTTGGCCGTGAATACGAACTAAATTATAGTTTATAAGAGAACTGGAATCCGATGATGTTTCAACATAAGTTATTTACAGTGAGATTTTGGGACAACACAGTTAATTTCTTGAAGTTGTACTCTTGTTAGTATCTGAAAATGAAACCAAATAAAGCTTAACGGGGGGGGGGGGGGGGCTACCGAAGCTTGTCATTTCTCGCTTTAAGTGGATTGCCATTTATAGGCATGTTCCATTAAATTATGAGTGTTAGATGTTCACCTGGTTGCCCATTAAATTTTTATATAAGCTTCCATCAAATATCTGCAAGTTTATTATTGATGCATATTACTATGGATTATGATAACATGTGTTCAATGTGCACATGTCAGTCTTTGTTATAAGAAATATCAGAAAGATGATCACCTGGTTGCCTGTTAAATTTTTATATAAGCTTCCATGGAATATCTGCAAGTTTATTATTGATGCGTATTATTATGGATCATGATAACAAATATCAGAAAGAACATATAAATCCACAGAATGCCCAGTGTTTCCCTTTTCCATCCAGTAACATCCCTGAAGATAAAGATGTTGATTTAACACATGCTAACATGGAGAGAGAGTCCTGTAATCCCAGTGTTCCCTTTTCCATCCAATAAGTAGATGATGATAGTGTCATTTTTGCAAAAATGTAGACATTTCTCAAATTTCGTACTTATCATTTTGCATCATACCAACTTTTCAACATGCTTTAAAATTTTAATCTATTTTGACTTCCTTTGGTATAACATTACTAACAAAATTTAATTTGCTTTGAATTATTAAGTAAATAATTGTTGCCCACTTTCTAATATTCACATGCTGTCTTGTCCTTTTATTTTTATTTTTTATTTTTTTGGGGTCAAAGCAATCCTATCTTATGTACAGATAAATAAAATAAGTTGTTGTAATGACAACCACGGCAAAGTTTGGATAAAGTTTTACTAGGTCTGCTCTGTTAATAAAATGTTTCTACAGTTTTTGGTACGATGTTGATTTTTAGGAATGTTTAGGAATGAAATGTTATTGGGTCAGAATCAATTAAGAAGGTTGGAAATTTAGCCTTGTGTATTGAAAATTAAAGAGGAAGGAGGATGAAGTATGTAATGCTAGAAAACTATATATTTCTTTTTTCTTCTCAAAATATACTGATATGTTCAACTAGTTGGGACTGGGACAGCAGCTTTACTTTTGTTGACGTTTCCAATGAGAAGTCGATAATATCATATTTACTTGGGTTTAAAATCAATTCTTCTCGTTTAATTGTTTTCAACCGTTGTGAATTCATCTGCAGGCATAGTAGTGGATATGTATATCTTCGTTTTGATACAGTGACAGCAGCGTCGAGCTGTCAGCGTGCGATGCATTTGAGGTTTTTTGCTGGAAGGTCCGTTTCTGCCATTTTTCTGGTATGTGTAACTACATGATTCCTTATTGGTTAATTTTCTTCTAGGCATTAGTATTCATGAATGTTCAAAATTGCATGGCCATGTGTTTTTCTCCTGGTGTACCAACTCTTTTTGTTTCCACCAATTTTGCTAACCATTTTTTTTTTCTTCATGGCATTTGCAGCGGTCTCAGGACTATGATGTCAAATTTGCAAGCGGGGTATGACACATTTGCTTTTCAAGCATGAAAAATATGGATTAAAAGAAGTATGGATTTACTATTATGATATAGGAGGATGTTTCTGTTTGCTGTTTAGAATTTAATGAGAAACATATTTGTATTAGAGTAATTTATGTTAATTCTGGTTTATTTTCAATGTATATTCATCACTCTGTTAATTTTGTTCTATATCATTACATGACATTCATATAGTTATGCCTGTTTTTCCTTTTGTGAATAAAATCAGAAAAGTGCAGAACCAAACTGTGAGTGCATTATTAACATGCATTTTTTAAACAGTGACAACATAGGTAGGTAGATGCAACACGAGTACATTGACATAAACAGAAAATGTAGCCTTAAACCGCATTAGAAAGCAGAAGCAACTTCCTCATCTGATTCTTCCAGAATGGACCACAAGGAAGTTTGGTCAAGGTTACGAGCAGAGCAATTTCTTCGAATCTCACCATTCCTACCTGTAATCACACCCAACTGCCCCATCTTAATTACCGACCTTGCAAACTGCTCAAAGAAAAGCGTCTGATTCACTGCAAATGCCTTCACAATGGACTTGGTCTTCAAATCCACGTACAAATCCTGGTCTGAAGTGAACAGTCCCTGCCTGTTCATGAGGTCAACGTAGTACTTGTTATCAAACTCTTCGGACTACGAATGTCCAAAACTGTAGTATTATTTGTGTTGGAAGCGGGGCATGTGCGTTTGAGGTATTTGCAAAGGTTTTGTCCATGTTTGGGTCTTGGTTCGGATAAAGGCGGTTGGTGAAGGAGGCGCAATGGGCTAGTCCGATGGTGTGGCCTCCGGATAAAGCGACCAGGTCGGTTGTGTCCAGTTTGATGTTGTTGAAGATCGAGAGGAGAGTCGTGACATTTGATGTTGGGGCAGGAAGACTAGACAAAGTACTGTTGGCAGTGGCGAAGTTTAGACTGTCGCGTCTGCCTAGTGGTACTTTGTATTTTGGGCCTCCCGTCTGCAGTGAAAGAATAACTATTTTAGCTTTGTTGGTCAAAGATTACAAAAAGTAGTTAATGATATACCATAATCCGGAACATCTTTTCTGAAGGAAAAAAATAAGGAAAAAGAAGCCATTAGATATATGGTCTAATTGGCATAAAGCAGGTAGAGCATCCCTGCTTTGCTTTTGATGTGATTTCAAATATCGGATACCGCTTTTTGCCTAGTGTGATGATAAATGAGTGTGCAATCATATATGTAATATACAAACCAGGTGGACAGAATCTCTTGCAGCCAAGGCAACTATATCCGAGCAAGAAACAACTAGGCCGCAAGCTTTATCAACAGCTGCTTTCAGGTCATTAATGGCTTTAAACGCTGATTGTCTCAAAGATAGGTTAGGTACTGCTGCCTGCTCACTGGGTCCGCTAGCCGATCCATCTAGTAACACCGAAGCATCACAACCCTGCAGTATTTCGTCATAAAACAAATTATATTATATATAAACCTACAAACATATAAGTAAATAGTGGAAATAAGTAGGTGCCTGAACGAAGCAATCATGGAAATGAAGTCGGAGAAGCCCTGCAGCAAGCCCAACATCCTTCTTTATCGCCTGCTTCAGTTGTTTCCTCACTATGGACTCGAGTTTCGGGCAGTTATTCTTGTAGAACGAGAATGATAAACCTTTGGCTAATGGAGGAGAGGTCTCGGCTTTTGGATGTGAATTAAGGAAAGCAATGCAGAAGATTGATAGACAGAGAGAAAATAAAAAGGAAGCCATTAATGAAATATGGTTGCCAAACTGAATTATGGTTGCTATTTATAATAGGCGCATGGGATCGCTATTATAATGCTTTTTCATCTTGTGACTCGCACCCATTGCATATGTTAGGCCAAGTTCTCTATCTTGTTATTTCTCGAATATATACCATTTTTATACCTTTTTTCCAATCTTACAAATTTTTCACTGACTCGATTTTAGCCAACAAATAAATACAACATATTATGATTTAGTTTAATATAGGTTATGCGCTGAGTAATAAGGTTTTATATTGAGAATGTGAAGCATGCAACTATCTGCTACATTCCAACTCCGCATGGATGTATAGTTCCAAATTTTGCATGGTTTTTTTTATGGTTTATAATTTGCATGGTTATTTACAATTTACATTATTATTCTATAGTTTGCATGCACCTCTTAAGAAACCAAATTGCTTTCACCTTTTAAAAAATATGTTTTCTTTTTTCTTTGCATTTGTGGTGCTAAATATTTACATGTATTTAATATACAAAATTGTATTGATTAAAGTAAAATTACTCTTTTTGTTAAAATCAATAATTCAAAATTTGGTAAGGAGATAAACGAAATATAGTACAAATTTCACCAATTTTTAACTTGGTTAAAATCATCTTCTATGTTTTGAACAAATCTTGATAGCATTCCGTAGTTTTTTCCCCCTTTATCATGCAAAGTGTTAGTATATAACACTGCTTATTAGTAGCTAGATTTAGGGGCGAAACTGCAATGATAATAATAGTCAAAGGATGAATCCTTGACCGTAAATGAAGCCTGAAGGTGTACAAATGAAAAGAAAGGGTAGGCACATTGTCCACCATTTATAAAAGCGCCTATGTAAGTAATTTTGTACCGTATCAATAAATTTTTGCTTTTCATGCAAAAACGTTATAACGCCTGTCTTCAGACTTTAATGCGCACATGTAGTCGTTTGTTGATATATTCCTGTTTTTGTGCGCCGACTAAATGACTGCTGAGTACTTATTACAGTATGTTTCAGTTTAAGCTGTCAATTTACGTAACTACGGATGGAAACAGCAAAATCATGGACCCTTTGACAATGAAATATATTACTAGTTTTACAAGCATTTAAACCTTCATGATACATCAACTCAATGATTACTACTGATTGCAACAACGATGTACATTATTCTTGAACAACATACTTGCGTAGTTTTGAACCATATTACACAACCACATCTCGGTTATAGATCATAGACGTTGCGAATTTCAGTAGAAAACAGATTCCGATTTTTCACCATTCACTCACTGTAGAATTAGTTTTCGTGTCATACGTATACAAGGTCAGATTGAATTTGCACTTGGATCTGGATCGTTTAGTTGATTTTGTTTCCGCATAGCAAAAGCCGGTCGTTCTAGAATTGTTGATCAACTTAATGGTTATGGTGAAGGTTTTGGTTGAGGTGTTACAAATCATCAAGTATATACTAGGTGAAAATACTGAAAATTTTATAGACACGACTTGTTAAAATATCTAGGTCCACTGGGACTTGTAGTTTTCAATTTTGAGCTTTCTTAATAACATTTCCAACCCTAGTAGCATGCATTGTCAATTAAATTCTATGTGTAAATTATAGTTTACAGTCGTATAAATAAAATAATTAGACATGACATGGAAAATAAAATAACCACTACAATGTTAATTTTTTTGTATAAGCAATTTTACTTACATGTCCCAATTAAATTATAGATAAATAAACTTATATGTAAAATAATAATTTTTGTTTGTACTTTTATTGTTCACAATTAAAAGTGGAATGTCTAAAACTACGCATTTCACCTGACAATGTCTACTTAATTTCATATCAAATCAAGATTACATCCAAATTAACATTGACATTGGAGACTACAATTTGAATAATTTGAAGTTTTGATGATGTGTAATTGATATTACATTGTATTTAGACAAAGATTGAAGATGCTCTAAGAACCGAAATACATTCGATTAAACAATTTCTAAATTCTTTTGGAAAATGTTCAATTCGGATAACGGATTTAGTATATAAAATTAGAAATGATTTTCCCTTCTTTTTCACATTTTGGAGAGCATAAAAAAAACAAAAAAATAAATAGAAAATCTTCCCACTTTCTCTTCTACTCTTTATTGTAATAGTTATGATTTTTCACTCGTTCCCCCTCTTTCATACCTTTCAGAATAGATATTGAAAGCGTAAAAGAAATAACTCAAAATTCATACCAAATGGACCTTTACACTACTAGAAAAGACTGAAATACCAACAGCAACCGACGACGGCTTCCAATGGTTCATTTCCAACGGGCCGTCGAAAGCCGTCAGAAATTCGCGATATACAGGCCTCAGCCGAGACCTTTCTTCTCCATTTCAGCATACGAAAAAAAATACTTTAAACCCCTAAAATCCAATTTCTTGCTTCCAAACTCCAAATTCAAGCTTTCGGATCTTGCACGGTTGTTTAATCACTCTCTATTGCTTCCAATCTTAGGTATAATCTCTTATTTTTGCGAAAAATCTAATTTTTACCCTAAATCTAGATTTGCCAAAATCGATAAATTAGGGCTAATTAGTGATTCTAATTGTTTCTAATAGCCTAATGATGGTTTATAGTATCCTATGGAATACCTATTTCATTTGTTAGCTTGAAATTGTGAAGAGTATGTATAATTTGTGAATTTGTGTACATGTGTAAACCATTATATATGTGTTATTTCTAGCATTGTCTTGTGTTAATTGGAATATTCTTCCTCTGTACTCAAACTAAAAGCCATAGAACTTGAAAACAAGTTACTTATCGAAAAACAGAGATACATTCTACTTCAGTCGGAGTTAGAATCATCCATGTCCATTACTTCTAAACATCTTGACATGTATAAAACGAATGCATGAGTTTCAAAGAGAAATTGACTGCATTGGAAAATGACAACAATATGCTTAGGGAAAAGGAGCTAAAAAGTTAAGAAACCGTAAAGAACGCGGAATATTGAAGCAACCTTATTCGATAAAATACGTGGAATAATATGGTAAATTAACAATTTTTTTAAATATATAAAATCACTAAATTTTCAACCATTTACAAACAATAATATATTATACGATAAATAAGAAGACAAACTATAAAAATTTTAATTTTTGTATAAACTACTTTTTTATTACGTCCCTTAGAGATTGGCCCCGTCCAACAAGTGTTGTACATGATCGTTATATAGATATTCGTTTTTGTCATAAACGAACATTTATATTCATCTGGTACAACACTTGCTGGATTTGTTCTTGTTTTGGACAAGTTATAAACACAGTAAACAATTACATTTCGTACATTATTTCGTTTTAATAACTTCACAAAATTTCACCGTCACTTTTCTTTTTTGTTTCATGTGTATACGCATTTGTGTACAATGCAGGAAACAAAGGGAAAGTGCTGCCGAAATTTTGTTGAATTGTTTAAAACGAAATAATTTACGAAATGTAAGTGTTTACTGTGTTTGTAATGGGAAGTAGGATGACTGACTAGCAAAAAAGAAAACCATAAACCAACGTTTCAATATTATATTCTTAAGTTGGGTAAAATTGACGCGTATAAGATTATGTATCAATACATTAAAAAATAAAATGTCAATTCGTAAAATGACCAATATTTATTTTTGAATCTGTGACATATTTTTTTAAATAGGAAAAATGATCGATTATTTTATTGATAAGAGGAGATGGATGTATCAAAGAAGGGGACTGGGAGGCTCAATAAAGGAATATTTTTATAATGGTATAAACGTAACTGTTGAATTCGCTTTAAGTAATAACGGAAACGATGTAGAAATTCATTATCTGTGTAGTAGGTGTAAGCATTTGAAGTATTTGTTACCAGATATTGTGAAAATTCATTTGTGTAAAAACGGTTTCGCACCGAAGTATTATGTTTGGGATCGTCATGAAGAAGTTGTAACACATACTTCTAAAGGGTCTGAATTAGAGGTGGCTGGTAATGAAATTGTTATGACGAATCGTATAGAAAATATGATTGAAGATGCAGCACGATCAATGTTCCCTACAATTGAAGTTGATGACGATGATGTAAATGTTGAACACTACTGGAACAACAGTAAATAGCGATTGAGCGTTCCGACGACGGTTTCCGATGGCTAGCAACAACTGTCAAACTCCGTGGCGTTTTCGTAAATAAAATATACTAGCCGTCGCTAGCCGTCGAAAACTGAAACAATAAAGTCGTCGGCGGCCGTCGCTAGCCATCGAAAATTATCGTGTATACAGGCCTCACAGGCCTCCTGGCCGAGAGCTGAAACATTATTTTTAATCCCCCAATTCTAGCCAAAACCCTACCACCACCACCTCCTCCCCATCGTCAACTAGCCGTCGTGCCTCCCCGAGCTTCTTTAGCTTCATCATTCTCCAATCTCAACAAGCCTAGCCCCTTCATCAATCTCCAATTAGGTTTTATTCCTAAATACTAATTAATTTTGATTTGTTGAATTAGGGTTAATTTGTTTTTATAGTCGTATAATACCCCATTGATTGTTTGGTATACCCTATTGAATGCTAATTATGTTGTTATTATAATTGTTTATCATTGAAATGTTGAGAGAGAAAAATTGTTTAGTGTATATGTGTGTTAATTAGTGTATATGCGTTGATTAATTAGTGCATACGCCCATTAGAGCTACGTTGGATTGGTTAGAGTCGATACTCAGGATTTGGTGTATGCGTTTTCAAGATGACCAAAATGACGATTTGGTGTATGCGTTTCTTAGAATGTAAATAAATTATTGTATAATACGCTTTACCTTTTGTAAATCCCTTAGAGAGTTTTTGGCCTAATCCTATATGTTCATAACAATGTTATTATCTTTAGATCTCTTTGAAACATCAAACCCGTAATAATTGCTTGATCACTAATTTAAGTGATTCAGATCTTTTAGTTAATATGTTAATCAATATAACAATAATTACACACTAGTAGATACTGTTTTGGTTGAAGCCATCAAAAGCTGTTTTGGATATAACTTCATTTTTATCAAGATAACTAACAGAGGGATAAACCATAAAAAAAACAGCATATCATATTTACGATTAGTTAATACAAAAAATCATCCAAACGCTTTTGATCATCTGCTTAGGTAAAATTTCAGTGCCATGACCTAGATTTCTTGGATTGCTTTTATTATGTGAACTTGAAAAATACATATCCATGAAAGGACAAAAAAAGAAGTTAATTGCACACAATTGATCATCATAAGTAATACAACACCAATGCAACTATCTAAACGAAGCGCCTTAGCGAAATTCGCCCATCCACCAGAAAAAGCATTCCCCTTACCGAGATAGTTGACTGCATATTTCACCCCATCCTCGCATTCTAGTATCATTTCTGTATCATTGTCAGGGAAGTGGTTATCCATGCAAAATTTCCTCGTAAGTGTCTGCAAATGCATTCGTTTTCGTTGTTTACTTTGTTATGTAATATTTATTTAATGAAAACTGGGTATTTATATCTTGATGAGATAGATATATACACTTACAAACCAATAAGCACTAGAGACATAAGAAAGAGTCATAGGTTTAACAAACGAAGGATTTTTTATGTTTTTCTGAAGTTGTTCTGCTCTCTGTAGTGCGCAATATTTTTGTTCTGAAATTGGTATTCTGCCCATATGTTTAGTTCCTGGACATTCTGATTTTGAGTTACTAGGTGACTGTGTGTAGCCATTTCCGGACTGGGCATGGTTTTCTTTTTTAGAAACCTGATATTGTGGACACTCTTGAAATTATTAATCATGCTACTGATGTAATTTGTATTACATTCAACGTATATAATCCACGCTAGTGATGTAAAAGTAGATGAAAAAAGCAGAAGCATAGTTTAACTTTTGATTAGAAATCTGATATAATTCTTGATGTCAAGGCACATATATAGGAATCCGCTCAACAACTTATACCAAATCTCTTTGGAAAAGTTGTGAATAAAAATTTATAAGTAGTTTGTAAGCTACTTTTGCTACTTGTCAAACATCCTCCAAATCTCATTTAATACTACATTCATTTGCGAATCATTTCATAAGAAATTTCCTTAAGTTTATAACTAATTTATAAAGGCTTGGCTTCTTTTATAAAACATTACTCGAGTTTCAAGTTATCACAACTTTAATTATAGCCATTTCTTGCAACATCCATTTATTTCATAAGCAATTTACAGGTCATGAATTTATTTATATTCATTTCATTTTAATTCATATTTGTTTATCCAATTAGTATTCAAGTTTACTTCCCAAATTTATTTATGATACATTTCATAAATTGTTAACTAAGTTCACAATTACAGCGTTTCTTTAATCACAATTTCAATCTTAAATATTCCAAGGCTTAGAGTTCACATTTGTATATTATTACATTACATGTCAATAATGTATATAATGATTCTATTCATTTACTAAACATAGATATAACAAATTAAACCTTGTTTCACTTGCTTTCAAATTAAGGTTGTCAAATTCAACGGCATAATTCAACACAATTACTAAGTTTAACCCATATATTAATTCAGAAGTTTCGACTATCCAAAATATCCAGATATTCCAATTTATTTCAATAGTTGAAACTACCAGTCAACAAATAACCAAAATTCACAACAACAATTCAATTTCATATCGAATATCCTAATTATTCACTTAATTCTCTTTAATACACCATTATTAAACTAGTATCTAGTCCATAAATTCAATCAACAACATTAGCCAATGCTTATAATTTGACTAAACACAACAAGTCAAAAATAAATGATAATAATTAAATATTACCATTTCATAAAACAAACACATTACAAATAACTATAATAGTTATAAAAAATTCCTTTATATATAACATATAATATTAGGAAAATTATTTCATTTCAAAACTTATATAAAACATTTTTATAACACTAACAAATACGTGCTCTCGTATATATATACACTAAGACAAACTCATTCTAGGATATTACTACCCTATCTCTAATGAGTTAACCCCAATAGGCTAAGGTATGTCTAAACGTGGCTCTGATACCAACTGTAACAACCCACCTTTTTGGATGGTTTAAATCGACAATAAACCACACATGTCAGACTCAAACCATTCAAAAGGGAGGATTGTTAATGTGGTAAATAAGAAAAAAAAAGAAAAAAAAGAAAATAAAATACAGAATCTTGCAGTGGAACGACAAAATATAATAATCAAATAAACAGTTCATGAAGCTGTTTTACAAATAACATTTGATTACACTTTTACAATTCAAATCAGAGTTATACATACATCAGAAATAAACAAATAATACTGCAGAACACAGAATGCAACGGAATAATAAATAGCAATAATATACTGAATTTCATCTTCGTCCTCCAGAAAATAGTCTTCAATACACTGAAAAACTCAGACAGGCCCGAGCATAATGAAAAGACAAAACACTCGAATCGGAACTAAAAGGTCTTATGTAAGTTAGATCAAAATAAGTAAAATAGAAATATTAGTGCAATGGTTTCATAGATGTTACAAGATTTTCATCTCCTATCAAGTGTACAACGTGAATATAATTATTTAAAGGGTTTCAAATAATTTGAAATATCAATCTTAATCATCTAATTAAAACAAATCCAAAGTTTGAATTAACTTAAACCCTTCAAATAATTCAATTCCAAATAAAAATCCAAATTCAAGAAATTATATGGGTATATGTCATTTCAACCAGTATCAAAAATCAACATTTCCAAATCGATGAAAACCGCTCAGGTTTATCATTTCAATCCATAACGATTTTCCCCTAATCTATAAGATCATTCGGGTATGTATCATTTCAACCTATAGGGATAACAGAGATATAGACATAAATAACATCCAATCATCCAAAATGTCAACCAAAAACATTCATCCAATTACCCAAATATCAACAATTAAACATACAACACAATCATAATTGAAATCAACCAATAACTACCAACAATTTACTGGTTATGATTAACAGGTATTTAACTAGCAATTTAAATTTCAATATTAAATTAAATGGAAATTAAATTCAATAAAAGTCAGATTTAATTGGAATGACAATTTAAAATATACTAAAAAGCAACCAATCAATTTCTAATCACATCATAAATTCAATTTAACTAACATAAGAAAATCTAGTAGTTGTGAGTGTTTGCTCACCTTTCGTGGCTACAAAGGTGATGATAAAAATGGAGCAATATGAAGATTCCTAGCAAAGATCCAAATGCAAAGCAAATCCAACAAAGCTTAGACACGACCACGAATCAATAAACAAGTTTCAACTACTTCCAACTTCCAAACAACCCAAGATCCAAACTATGGACAAACCCGAAACTAGGTCATCTTTAAGAAAATATTCAGACTAGAATATTACTGAACCTGTAAAAGCGACTAACTAGTAAGTTGTTTCAAATTCTTTTCTCTCAACTTTCAAAAAAAGAATCACTCAAAAAGATTCTGTCTTGAGGAAGTTATTGTCAAAACAAACAGAGGTGTTTTCTGAGTTAAAAATCCGAGTTCAAAAATACTTCGAAAAGATTTGAGTTTTTGGCATAGCAAATTAAGGAATTGGAAGAACTGATCTAAAAGAAAGTTGAATCCACTGGAAAAATAAATGGTATGAAAAAAAGGAATCACAAAATTTGGTTAATAACTCAAGGAGATATGATTGATACAATATGGGGTATTTTCGGCCAAAACTGGATCCGAGAAAGGACTTGAAAAATGGAGTTTTTGATATATAAATATTCGGAATAGGAAGAAGATTTCAACAGTTGTTGCCATTGAAATTATACACGGTTTTAAAAAAATATATTTGATTTGGAGTACTTTAGTGGAATATTGAAGCCATGGAATAAGAGAAAGAAAGAGGAAAAATAGGGAAGGAGAAAAGAAGGGAAAAAGGAGAAAGAAGAGGAGAGGGAAGGTGGAAGGAGATGGACTTGGAGATGGTGGAGAGGGCGACGACTATAGGGAAGGAAGGAAGGGTTGAAGGAGAGGAGGAAAGGAGTTTTGATTTGTGAGGATTTGGAGTTTTAGATCTAGAGTTCCTTGTAGATTGTTAGGAGGAAGAAGAAGTGTGAAGAGAAAGTTTCTCAGGAGAAAAATTATGTACGTAGATGTTATCAGATAAGAAATATAAGGTCGTAGGCAAAGGAATGGTCACATGACTGACTAGAGTCTCTTGGTTAACCAAGGCCCATTATACCAAACAAACCCAATATGCTTTAGCCAAATAAAACACAACTAAACTGTAACAACCCGCATATTTATCGATTTCATATTTAAATATTTTATTTAAATATTATATCGTTAATCGGATTTTAGTCCGAAAAGTTACCTTTTGCAAACAGTCGAATTGGGACTCGAGACCACCTCCATTGAGTTCCAAATGACGTTTGCGATCTTTTTGAGTATAAACTTTGATATGTTTGGAGTTAGTGAAATTTTGATACTTTTTCATTTTTGGGCTTTGGTTTGGGTTTCAGCCCTATATCCTAACTCAAGCCCTTAGCTCCACCCCCACTTATCTTCATTCACTTCATTTTCCTAACACTTTTAAGCTCTAGATAAAAATGGTGGAGGAGAAAAAGAATTAGAATTCCTAAGCCCTAGTTTCCATTTGCAAATAAAGTTCTAGCTCCAAATCAATAAAAGAAGCTTTGGTAAGCCTCCTCCTCTTCTTCTCCAACTCATTCTTTTATCAATTTCAGAAATTCCTAAACCTAACTTTGGGAATGTTCTCCTTTTTGAGCATAGATTCAGGCTCATTTGGGTTGTGTTGAAGAGTGGTTGATTCTCCCTTTGCTTTCAAGCTCCTTCTTCGTTGTTTTTTGTGAAAAGGTGAGATTTGTATCTCACATCTATGACTATAACCATGTTTGATGTTGGGTATGAATTCCTAACACTATTTCATGTTCAATTGCTTTTGGTTTGAATTGCTTTGGCAAACATTTCAATTTTTGATGTTTTGAAGTCAAAACTTTGAAACTCCTTGCTTTGAATTGTGAACATGTTTTTGGTTGTGAATCGAAGAGCCTATAGGGCCGTATTATCGATTTTCAAAAGCCCCGAATTCCATTGCTCGATCGGGTGAAAGTGTGGGAGATTTCTCTCCCACTAGGCTGAAAAACAATTTCAGCTCGTCACCAGACGTCTGCAGGTAAGCTCAGACGTCTGGGGTCTGTTTCAGGAAGTTCCCAAAACTTCCTGCAGACGTTTGAGTATTTACCTCAGACGTCTGGAGCATGTGACCTGCTCTATTTCGCCTGTTTTTGCCTATTTATCTCGAGATTTCAATTTCCATCGATTCGTGGTTATCCGATTTGTCGTTATCATTTATTTTCTTCATTGATGACTTCTTTTCGGGATTTTTGAGAATGTCCATTTTAATGGAATAGGTATTGATTTCTTTGGATTTGATTCACGACTTCGAACGTGGATTTTGGCGATTGATTGTTTTTACAATCAATCTTGTGATTTGTCACTTTAAAATATAAAGGTTTTCTATACTAGTAGTAAATATTCAAACTCCTTTACAAAAACGATTTCAACTCTATTTTAAATATTAAAGCTTGTTTCCAAAACCGGTTTCCAATCTATTAGTATATACAAACCTTTACCTCATTCGTATGAGAAAATATAATTAAACGGCTTATCAAAACAAGTGGTATGAAAAGCTTGCGTTTACTTCGTCGGTTAATTTTTGGACTTGTTCGATTGAAACTCTTGTGACAATTTTCTAGTGAAGATCTACAGCTTGTTCGTAAATATTTAAGTTAAGCAAGTGGTTATGGGACATAAAGCTAAACTCATATATTTACTAGCTTGGTGTGATTGACACTTCTTGATGATCATGACGATCATTTTTGTGATTTAGACTAGCGATTGAGCGATGTCTCTTTGTCTGCGAGGGAGACTAGACCCTGCTTGTGTGATGTTTTGCCATCACATATATGGGGTAGCACCCCATGGTCTTCGGGCCATTCGTGTGTCAAAGGCCTTCGGGGCCATTTGTGTGTTCGAAAAATTAAATGGATAGCTTCCATGAGATAGCTTCTCGTCCGTGTGTTCGGACTTCCCCCTTTTTGTGATTTCTGGATTTCGTGTGTTGATTTCTGGAATTTGTTCTGGGTTTCGTGTGTTGATTTCTGGAATTTGTGCTTCACCAATTTTCATGATTTTCATTGATATGTTTTATCAATTTTTGTGCATTGATGAATTCGTGTGTCATTGACTTGTTATGAATACAAGTTTAGGGTATGATACCCTATTTTATCTTTGAGAAGATTCTTGTGATATTGATTAATCTCTTGTTGATTATCATTTACATACTTATAGTAGTATGACATTATGGTTATTACATGTTCATGTCATGTCGTTTACTTTATACCATATCATCTGATATTTATAGCTAGACTGATCCGTTTATTATTTTCTTATAAATAATACTCGGGTCAGACCGAGATGTTACAGGTGCTTCTGCTTGACTTCTCTTCTGAGATTATTCTGACTTTTGGCTAACTACTTAGATTAGTAGTTTTTGGATGTACACATTTGAGATATAGACTCTATGTTGTGTACTTATTCTTTTGTATAGCACGTATTGCTATTCTTTTGTATTATCGTGGATCTTTCTGACCACTACTCTGATGTACACTTTCATGTGTTATATATATATTCATATCTTCTTCCGCCTTTGTGATATGTATGTCTGTGACTAATTTATGTTATGTTAATTTCTATGTTTGTTTCCGAAGATCATATATAGCCACTGTGTGATAGCTTTGTGTTTGTATCGGAATGTCGGGTTTCCTCCTTAAACGAAGTTACATTATCTGACATATCGGTGCTCGCACAAAGAAGTTACATGGAGGGTCGCTCCTCAACAGCCTTATTCTCCGTGTTAATTGACAGCACTACACCGTAGTGTTCTTGGTTAGCATGGGTATAGAGATGGGACGTCATAGCTTGGTATCAGAGCCAAACTTCAGAACAATGTAGAATAACTTAACAAGGATCATCGTCCTAAGTCCACCTTAGGAGTCGTGCTATAGGATTTAGTTCGGGTCTTCGTACCGATTCATCCTATTTTCTTTTATGTATCCTTGTTTTATCTATCAAGATTTGCTTGATATTTATTTGGAGAATAACTTTTCTTCTTCTCTCTTTCTTAAAGAAGAGGATGTCTAGACCAGGCCGTCCCAGAGCCGGACCATCTACTGTTACTCCCTAGGATGGAGTTTTTATGACTGCTCAACAGCTTCTTGATTTAGTAAAGAATGCTCAAGCAGCTGGTCCTAATCAGGAACCTATCCATCCTAAGTCTGGATTTGCACGCTTGTGCAACGATTATACCAACTTGGGTGGGAAGCCATTCAAAGGTTCTGAAACTATTATTGAAGTCCAGGCTTGGCTAAGATCATGCGATCGAATCTTTTCTCGCATGAACCTTATTGATCTTCACCGAGTTCAGGTGGCCTCTAGTATGCTCCTAGAAAGAGCATTGGACTGGTACGAACTTCTTATTTATGAGATTAATGAAGCGGATCTCACCTGGGAGCAATTCCGGGAACGCTTCGAATTGAAATTTGTACCAGAAGCTGAGAAAGTAACATTGTCTCGACGTTTCATAGACCTTGTTCAAGGTGAATCCTCCACGACAGATTATGTCGCATCATTCGAGTCGCTTTCCAAATATGGGGTTGAATACATCAACACCCCATTGAAGAAGAATCAAAGATTCGTCTATGGCTTAAACAAAAATCTCAAGAAGCCATTACTTCTAAAATTAGAAGTTCCTTTCGACCAACTCATTGATATCGCTCTTCGTCTTGAAGAGGCGGATAGGGAAAGTGATGTTGAAGTGGTGGGTGAAAAACCAAACTTCGACAACAAGAAAAGGCCTAACAAGCCCAAAGGTCCTTATCCCAATAAGAAGGGGAAACAGGAAACTCCTATTGCAAAGACTTTTTCCTCTAGTGATGGGAAATGCTACAACTATGGTGCTAGGGGCCATTTTGCGAACAAGTGTTCAAAGCCCCGTTCTTGTCGCTATTGCAAAAGTCCGGATCATTATATGCATCTATGCCCTAAGCTTCCAGGCAAGCAGGAGGGAAAGTTAAACGTTGCTCAAGCCCCTGGCAACACATCTCACGGTCAAGGTATGTCTCATTCTGTCCTTGATGGCATTATTATATTCCATGATCAACCTATTAGAGTTCTCTTTGATACGGGTGCATCCCATTCTTTTATATCAAAGGAACTTGTCGATACTTTTTCTTTAAGTGTTGTTGCTTTAATGACTTCTTTAAGAATTGCGAATCCGGTTGGTGGATCCGCAACTCTTAGTTTTCTTTGTAAAGATGTGGAGATTATTTTGTATGATTTTCCTTTCCTAGCCGATTTGCATGTCATGCGTTATTTAGGCTTTGGAATGATTTTGTGTATGGATTGGCTTAATCGTTATGAAGCTTACATCCTATGTCCCGAGCGGACTATTTATCTCCGACATCCACTATTTGTTAAGAAGATTTCTATTATTCTTGAAGATTCGGATTCCACTTTGGTTGCATCTTTATATTCTTTAAATCCTCGTGATGATGATGAGGAAGATGTCATTTCTAGTATTCACGTCGTTCGTGAATTTTCCGACATATTTGAGCCCGTTTTAGGATTACCACCTAAGCGAGCAATTGAGTTCAAAATTAATCTTATACCTAGAGCTCAACCTGTTACTCGTCCTCCTTATCGCATGTCCAATAAAGAAAATGAGGAGATGCACAAACAATTATCCGAATTGGAAGCGAAGCAATTCATTCAATCTAGTTCCTCTCCATGGGGAGCTTCGGCTATTTTTGTGAATAAATCTGATGGTACACTTAGGCTTTGCATTGACTCCCACAAACTTAATGATCTCACCATTAAGAATAAATATCCCTTACCTCGGATTGACGATTTGTTCGATCAACTTAGTGGTGCTAAAGTCTTTTCACAGTTAGACTTAGCAACCGGTTTTCATCAGCTCCGTATTGTAGAGGATAGCATTCCTTTGACATCGTTCCGTACATGTTATAGATCTTATGAATGGCTTGTTATGCCATTTGGTTTGACGAATGCTCCAGCTTATTTTGTTGACCTCATGAATCGAGTTTTCAAAGATTTCCTCGATCGATTTGTTCTCATCTTTATTGATGATATTCTTGTGTATTCAAAAACCGAGGAACATGAAAAGCATCTTCGGATTGTGTTGGAAAATATTAGGAGTAATCAATTAAAAGCAAAATTTTCTAAATGCCACTTTTGGCAGTCTAATGTGAAGTTTCTCGATCATATTATTTCCGAATCCGGAATATCTGTGGATCCTTCAAAGATTGAAGCGATTCAAAATTGGAAGAGACCAGAGAGCGTGACTGAAATCCGTAGCTTTCTCGGACCGTATTTTTACGGATCGAATGTTTGTAACCGATGTTATTAGGTCGTATTATTGATAAGTCGACTAGAGCTTGAGTCGTGTAGAAGTTAGGTCGTCCGGAGATAAGCCGTGTTGTAGCTTAAGTTGAGTAGAAGTTTAGTTGAGTGATGGAGCTTAGGTCGTCTGGGAGTTAGGTCGTGTAGTAGCTTAGGTCGTACAGTAGTTTGGGACGACTTAAGAGAGTGGAGCAACCTATAGAATTGACCGTCTTAAGAAGGGTAGACGACCTAAGGTATAGAACGACTTAAGAGAGTCGGCGACTTAAGGGGTAGACGACTTAAGAAGTAGCCAACTTAAGAAGAGTAGGCGACCTAAGGAATGGGGCGACTTATAGTAGTTGGCGACTTATAGGAGTTGGCGACTTATAGGAGTTGGCGACTTAAGGAGGATAGGTCGGCAACGACCTAAGGAAGTTGATGGTAGTAGTTAACGACCTAAGAAAGTTAGGTCATGGATGACTTAAGGTAGATAGGTCGTTCGAGCGACTTAAGGAGTGTTGTAGTTAGGTCGTGAGTGACCTATGGGGTGCTGGGCTAAGTTAGGTCGTGAGCGACCTAAGTCTAGTAGTTAAGTCGTTAGGTCGCGTGTGTGTTAGGTCGCGTGTGTGTTAGGTCGTGACTTCTGTTAAGTCGTTAGGTCGGCATCTCTGTTAGGTCGTGTAGCGTTAAGTCGCTAAGCCGCATATGTTTGTTAAGTCGTAGGTCGGTAGGATTTGCTAAGTCGTAGGTCGGGGATAGTTAGGTCGTGGACGACCTAAGGGGGCGGACGACCTAAGGAACTGCCTATAAATACCCGGGTTTTCTTCACTTTTTGGGATCCGGATTTTGAAGCGACGAAGTGCTGCTATTTTGAGAGCTTGAGTTCTACACTTCTTCACTTCTTTTCTCCACTCTAATCTTGTGCTTCCTTCCATCCAAATCGAAGATCAAGATCGAAGATCCAAGAGCTAAAGTTGAAGATCTACATTCTTCGAAGAGAGATTTCATTGTTTGAAGCGGAATTTTGGCGGATCAAGCTAGATTCTTCGCTGTCTAGATCTGAAGTGTGTTGCTTTTTAAGTGTTTAGGAGATTCGGTGAGTGGTGATTATCTCTCACACAGATCCAAAGGAGTATATCGGATTGATGGCTTGACTTTGTGTTAAAATAGTGATTTCCATGCATTTTCTTAAACCTAAGTATAGATCTACTATTCATGAGGATTTGACATCCATTTTACTACATGTTAACCTATGAAAGTTCATTCATCAAGTTATCGAGATATTGCTCATGTTTCATGCTTGTTTGATTTAGAATCTTTATTTACTAGATTGCCATTATTGTTATAATTGTTTATTAGATCATGTTTGAATGTTTGATTACTTGGATTAATGATTGACTTGATTGATTGTCATAGATTAGTTGATTGATGATTTGATTTAGACAAGATGGTCGAAGATGATTCAAAAGCTAAGGGAAAGGCTCTTGGATTGGAAAAGCTGCTCGTGGCATATGTGGCGGATGATGAAGCTCATATGGATAGATTTAATGATGATGTTGAGATGAGGCTTTGCTATGATGAGATGAAGCGAGGCATGATGTGAGATAGCCTTGGTTTAATCCAGACGGGATCATTCCAAGCAAGTTGGTGACTCGGTGAAAGGGTTTGAGTTTGAGGATAATGGTTGGCTTGAGAGGCGCTTGAGCTAGTATGGAAATAGTTGTCGAGGAGGATGACTAGAAGGCTGAGATTTCATCGTTGTTGAAGGTTCTAGCAGGCTCAAAGCAAGAGTACGTTGGGCAGATTCGATAGTCCCTAAAGACTATGATTGGTAGTCGAGTACTCTGGGCAGATTCGATAGTCCTAGGCACGGGCTGCGATGACGTGCGGAGTTCTGTCTAGAACCGGGGTTTCCATTAGCCCTTGACGGACGACTGAAAGAATGTGCCGGTCATTTAATTAACGGTGGTATCGAAGCAATGATAACAGTGATAGCCAGAGTCATGGATGTTTGGTTGTATCGTCATTCGGTCTCAAAAGCAATGTTTTCTGGGTGCTTATCTGATCTTGGTTTAGGCCTTGGGGGTTTGTACTTGGAAAACATCGCCCTTGACTCGAGTGATAATTGCTTTACTTTAAATGTTTGCTTTGTTATGATTACTTCTGCTTAGTGTGTGTCCGGGGCTATCACTGTAGAAAGAGGTGGAGTGGGAGGGTTGGATTCCTATTCTTTTTTTCCTTTATGCTCTTTTGGTATGTTGTTAGTTAATTTACCACTCACTAAGACTGTTGTCTGACTCAAGGCTTTATGTTTAACTCTTATTGCCTTGGGCTGTTCATCCATTTTGGGATGGGCATACTAGGTAGCAGGTGACAGGTGCTGTTCTTAGTTTCCTACGATGCTGATGGCGAAGACGAGCTGGAGGCTTGCATATTATTTCTTATTATATGTATTGGATGTTCCGCTGCTTGTATAATTCTCTGAGTGATATGTAGTGAGGCTTGATGTATTGACTATTCAGATGTTTGTATTCAACTATTATGAAGTTTAATTGATGAGATTATATTCTGTGAAGCTTCACTATATATATTCTCTATTGTATTTTATCCATGCGCTGTGAGTAATACGATAGATTCTGCTGTTTGAACTTACCTTGGTGATCGTCCATGGCTGCCTGGCACACTTTACAGCGCACTATTACCTTGTTCAGTGCAGGGGTCATGGGCGGTCGTCACACAGGTTATTACCGCCGTTTCATAAAAGACTTTTCTAAGATTGCCGTGCCTCTTACTGGCTTAACAAAGAAAGGTGTTAAATACATTTGGTCGGAAAAATGTGAAACTTCTTTTCAGAAATTAAAAGAACTCCTTTCTGATGCTCCTATTCTTGTTATTCCCGAAGGGAATCAAGATTTTGTTGTTTATACCGATGCTAGTCGCGTTGGTTTGGGTGTCGTTCTTATGCAAAAAGAACATGTTATTGCTTATGCTTCTAGGCAATTGAAGCCGGCTGAGACTAGATATGCTACACATGATTTAGAACTCGCGACTATCGTTTTCGCCCTTCGAATTTGGCGACATTATCTTTTGGGAGAGAAATTTATACTTTATACTGATCATAAGTCTTTGAAATATCTATTTTCTCAAAAGGAACTTAATTTGCATCAACAGCGTTGGCTCGAATTCCTTGCCTCTTATGATCTTGATATTCTTTATACTCCTGGAAAGGGAAATCGAGTTGCTGATGCTCTTAGTCATAAGCAACAAGCGGTTGTTTCGATGATGATATCCGAATGGCATGATCTCGAGGTTTTATCCACTTGTGAAATTCAAGATTGTGTTTCCGATTTATGTTCATCTCTTGTTTTATGTAGCCTTGAGGCTCACCCATCTCTTTTGGACCGCATTCTTGAAGTTCAAAAGCTAGATCCCGAATTGGTTCTTCTTAGCCAAAGTTGTAGGGATAAAATTGATATTGAAGGTTTGAAAGACTTTGATATTGATTCTCGTGGTGGTATTCGAAAGTTTGCTAGACTTGTCGTACCAAATATTAGTGATCTTCGCAAGGACATATTAGAAGATTCCCATCATTCTAAATTCACCATTCATCCCGGTAGTAGTAAAATGTACGCGGATATGAGGCGAATTTATTATTGGGAGGGAATGAAATCTGATATCGCTAACTTCATTAAGTGTTGCATGACTTGCCAGCTTGTCAAGGCCGAACATCAAAGGCCCGGTGGGTTATTGCAACCATTGGAAATTCCAATTTGGAAGTGGGATCAGATTTCCATGGATTTTATTGACGGTCTTCCCCGTTCTCGTTCGGGTCATGATAGCTTGTGGGTGATAGTTGATAGACTTACTAAATCCGCCCATTTTCTTCCCGTTCGGTCTAACCGGACCGTTCCTCTTTTGGCCAAACTCTTTATTAAGGAAATTGTTAAATTGCATGGTGTCCCTACTTCCATTGTTAGTGATCGTGATCTATTGTTTACTAGTGGATTTTGGAAGAGTCTTCAAAAAGCTTTAGGAACGAAGCTTAATTTTAGCACCGCTTATCATCCGCAATCCGATGGACAAACCGAGCGAGTAAATCAAACTCTTGAAGATCTTCTTCGTGCTTGTGTTCTGGACTTTGGTGGAAGTTGGGAAGATCATATTTCTCTTGTTGAATTTTCCTATAACAATAGCTTCCAATCTGGTATTGGTATGGCGCCTTTCGAGGCACTCTATGGAAGGCCATGCCGATCTCCTTCTTGTTGGCTTGAGGCCGGTGAGAAGCTGGTTTTAGGTCCAGATTTTATTCGTGATTCCACGGAAAAGATTGATCTTATTCGACATAGGATGAAAGAAGCCCAAAGTAGACAAAAATCCTATGCCGATAACCGAAGAAGGAAATTAGAATTTTCTGTGGGAGATTTTGTGTTTATTCGTGTTTCCCCTATGAAGGGTGTTGTACGTTTCAGTCGATCGGGAAAGTTAGCGCCTCGATATATTGGACCGTTTCCTATCACTGAACGTATTGGTTCCATGGCTTATCGCCTTTCATTACCGGCTCAGTTTTCTGCCATGCATGACGTGTTTCACGTTTCTCAATTACGGAAATGCCTTCGAGATTCCGATTCTATTCTTGAGCCCGGTGTTGTGGAAGAGATGGAAGTTTCGCCGAATTTGACCTATGAGCAGCATCCTGTTCGAATTATTGCTTCGGAGGTCAAACGACTTCGAAATAAAGATGTTCCGCTTGTTAAGGTTCAATGGTCCTCAAATCCTAAGGATTGCTCTTGGGAATCTAGAGAATTCATCGAGCGAACACATCCGGACTTACTTTCTCGTGCTCTTTGGGGTGAACTTCTTATTTCGAATTTCTTTTGTGTTAATATGCTTTTGTGGTTGTTACTTTTTATTTTCCATCTTATATATTGCGAGGACGCAATTTCTTTAAGGAGGGGAGTCTGTAACAACCCGCATATTTATCGATTTCATATTTAAATATTTTATTTAAATATTATATCGTTAATCGGATTTTAGTCCGAAAAGTTACTTTTTGCAAACAGTCGAATTGGGACTCGAGACCACCTCCATTGAGTTCAAAATGACGTTTGCGATCTTTTTGAGTATAAACTTTGATATGTTTGGAGTTAGTGAAATTTTGATACCTTTTCATTTTTGGGCTTTGGTTTGGGTTTCAGCCCTATATCCTAACTCAAGCCCTTAGCTCCACACCCACTTATCTTCATTCACTTCATTTTCCTAACACTTTTAAGCTCTAGATAAAAATGGTGGAGGAGAAAAAGAATTAGAATTCCTAAGCCCTAGTTTCCATTTGCAAATCAAGTTCTAGCTCCAAATCAATAGAAGAAGCTTTGGTAAGCCTCCTCTTCTTCTCCAACTCATTCTTTTATCAATTTCAGAAATTCCTAAACCTAACTTTGGTAATGTTCTCCTTTTTGAGCATAGATTCAGGCTCATTTGGGTTGTGTTGAAGAGTGGTTGATTCTCCCTTTGCTTTCAAGCTCCTTCTTCATTGTTTTTTGTGAAAAGGTGAGATTTTTATCTCACATCTATGACTATAACCATGTTTGATGTTGGGTATGAATTCCTAACACTAATTCATGTTCAATTGCTTTTGGTTTGAATTGCTTTGGCGAACATTTCAATTTTTGATGTTTTGAAGTCAAAACTTTGAAACTCCTTGCTTTGAATTGTGAACATGTTTTTGGTTGTGAATCGGAGAGCCTATAGGGCCATATTATCGATTGTCAAAAGCCCTGAATTCCATTGCTCGATCGGGTGAAAGTGTGGGAGATTTCTCTCCCACTAGGCTGAAAAACAATTTCAGCTCGTCACCAGACGTCTGCAGGTAAGCTCAGACGTCTGGGGTCTGTTTCAGGAAGTTCTCGAAACTTCCTGCAGACGTCTGAGTATTTACCTCAGACGTCTGGAGCATGTGACCTGCTCTATTTTTCCTGTTTTTGCCTATTTATCTCGAGATTTCAATTTCCATCGATTTGTGGTTATCCGATTTGTGGTTATCATTTATTTTCTTCATTGATGACTTCTTTTCGGGATTTTTGAGAATGTCCATTTTAATGGAATAGGTATTGATTTCTTTGGATTTGATTCACGACTTCGAACGTGGATTTTGGCGATTGATTGTTTTTACAATCAATCTTGTGATTTGTCACTTTAAAATATAAAGGTTTTCTATACTAGTAGTAAATATTCAAACTCCTTTACAAAAATGATTTCAACTCTATTTAAATATTAAAGCTTGTTTCCAAAACCGTTTTCCAATCTATTAGTATATACAAACCTTTACCTCATTCGTATGAGAAAATATAATTAAACGGCTTAGCAAAACAAGTGGTATGAAACGCTTGCGTTTACTTCGTCGGTTAATTTTTGGACTTGTTCGATTGAAACTCTTGTGACAATTTTCTGGTGAAGATCTACAGTTTGTTCGTAAATATTTAAGTTAAGCAAGTGGTTATGGGACATGAAGCTAAACTCATATATTTACTAGCTTGGTGTGATTGACACTTCTTGATGATCATGACGATCATTTTTGTGATTTAGACTAGCGATTGAGCGATGTCTCTTTGTCTGCGAGGGAGACTAGACCCCGCTTGTGTGATGTTTCACCATCACATATATGGGGTAGCACCCCATGGTCTTTGGGCCATTCGTGTGTTCGAAAAATTAAATGGATAGCTTCCATGAGATAGCTTCCCGTCCGTGTGTTCGGACTTCCCCCTTTTTGTGATTTCTGGATTTCGTGTGTTGATTTCTGGAATTTGTGCTTCACCAATTTTCGTGATTTTCATTGATATGTTTTATCAATTTTTGTGCATTGGTGAATTCGTGTGTCATTGACTTGTTATGAATATAAGTTTAGGGTATGATACCCTATTTTATCTTTGAGAAGATTCTTGTGATATTGATTAATCTCTTATTGATTATCATTTACATACTTATAGTAGTATGACATTATGGTTATTACATGTTCATGTCATGTCGTTTACTTTATACCATATCATCTGATATTTATAGCTAGACTGATCCGTTTATTATTTTCTTATAAATAATACTCGGGTCAGACCGAGATGTTACAGGTGCTTCTGCTTGACTTCTCTTCTGGGATTATTTTGACTTTTGGCTAACTACTTAGATTAGTAGTTTTTGGATGTACACATTTGAGATATAGACTCTATGTTGTGTACTTATTCTTTTGTATAGCACGTGTTGCTATTCTTTTGTATTATCGTGGATCTTTCTGACCACTACTCTGATGTACACTTTCATGTTTTATATATATATATATATATATTCATATCTTCTTCCGCCTTTGTGATATGGATGTCTGTGACTGATTTATGTTATGTTAATTTCTATGTTTGTTTCCGAAGATCATATATAGCCACTGTGTGATAGCTTTGTGTTTGTATCGGAATGTCGGGTTTCCTCCTTAAACGAAGTTACATTATCTGACATATCGGTGCTCGCACAAAGAAGTTACATGGAGGGTCGCTCCTTAACAGCCTTATTCTCCATGTTAATTGACAGCACTACACCATAGTGTTCTTGGTTAGCATGGGTATAGAGGTGGGGCGTCACATAAACACTACCAATTCATGTTAATTTTTCACAGTAATTCAAATTTTTAGAGCAATAGGAATTTGATTTTGACGAAACAAAAAGTGGAGGGAAGATCAGAATTCAGTCTAGTATCATATAAAAAGAAAAAAAATTAAAATTAAAAATTTCAACCGAAAGTCAAACTTTGACTAAATTTGACCAAAATTTTTATTCTATTAAATTTGGTCAAATAAAACACTCAACATCACAAATTCAAAAAAAAAATTTAATTTTTATTTAAATTCAAAATACTGCCATTTTAAAGTTGTTAAAAGTTACGGATCGTTACACTCTATCTTAATTAAAAGATGTAATATCAATTAATGCAATATTAATTTGTTTCCCCTTATCATATTTAAAAGGTTAAATGCCTTTAACTACGCATCCAATTCTCATCCAATTACATTCAAACCTATGTTATCATCCTTATTATTCAATCAATAATACTCTATGAATTATATTAACATAAGTTTACATTTTATTACATTCATTATTTTACCGTTAACATCTTTTACCATATTAACTTCAATAATTAATTACATAAATTTTCATTGATTTCTAAATTAATTCCAAACATATTAAATAATGAGATGATAAATGAACAATTGTTACCTTTAAGTAATTTAATCATATTTATAAGCTTATTATCTACAACAAATGTTATAACTACTTACACATTACTTATTATATTCAATTTCAATTAACAACATATAATTCCAACATTCAATTGCCTTAATTCCATTAATTACCCATTTAACATTCAAACGGACAAATTAATGAGAAGATAATTACAACCATCATTTATAATAATAGTTCATATCCATTATCTTATCATTTACAACCAAAGGTTATATCAAAATGATTTTATATTCTATATTAACCTATTCCAATCAATTACATACAATCTCATCATTAAATGCATCGTTTAATTTATTTCATTATTTACAATTATAACCAAATAACCTTACAATCTATTTCAATTAATTGAAATTACATTAAATAGTTATCAATAGCATTCAAACAACATCACTGATTTCATATTCAATATTAGCCAATTCTAATTGATCATATATAATTTCGACATTCAATGTATTTCCTTGTTTACAGTTTATAACCAATTATAACTTTACAATCACTTCAATTAATTGGAATTACATTAAAATAGTTAGCAATTACCTTAAATTAACATTACTAACATTACATTCTACTTGTTACTCTCATTATAAAATCTCAAATTTAGTTTTCTTTCAATATTAAATTCTAAAATCTTATTTAATTAATATTTTATTTATCGGAAAAATACGGGTCGTTACACTCTCTCCCACTCAAAACTTTTCGTCCTCGAAAAGGGAAAATGAGGGATTAAAGAATTAATATATTTTATTCAAAGTATTCAATTTATAAATAATTAATTTACATAATTAAGTATTTTAAATAAAAATATACTAATTAATAACAATTAAATCTTCATATTCAAGTTTACTAAAGTTTGAAAATATTTTCATTTTTCACAAAATTTTCTAAGTCAAAAATTCATGAAAAAATTCGATAGAGTCTCCTTTGTACGGGGAGGTCCGAATAATAATAATAATATCAATAATAACCATATATATATCATATGTCAAAAATAAAATATCTCAAACCACGGGAAAACAATATAATATCGCTATAAAACCATAATCCAAGAACGTACCTATTTGTCGGATGAACAACGTTTAATTTATGAAACCAAAAGCCGTAGCTATTGCTTCCATAAACATGTACTTCACTTATATAATCCAAAATAGTGAGAATTATGTACAAGAGAAATATTTAAGTTGTTGCAATCAATAGCAAAACAAACTAACACATCATAAGAATAGTCACTTGCAAACAAAACCATACAATCATCGTATGTAACCAAAGTAATCAATCATACATCCATAGCAACCAAAACCAATGGTTTGTTTAGTTTAGAAACTTTTAATCGTGCAAGGTGATAAATAAACTATCAAGTGTACCTTACGCTCAACATCCTTGGATAATTACTTAATAGATTATCCATACAACCTTAAACAATTAGAAGTATCCATTCCCAAACATCCCATAAGCCAAAACAACAAAGAATTTCAAATATTATTTACGTTTATTCAATTGATTTCTTTTCACATCATTATTTACCTTTTATTTATTTTCATTCATTCATAAAATGTCTTTTTCTTTCTTTCATGTACTTATATAAATTATTTCACAATATTAACTTACGTTCATAATATTTCTTGTACATAAAAATTATTATTTATAGAAATAATTCCATTGAACACTTCCATTACTCAAGTTTTACCTGTATAATATTCCATTACATGTTCCTATTTAACATTACAACTTTTTAAACATTTCAGGTAAGTTATATATATGTTTATAGAATGTAATTTAATGTTACACAAGCTTATCTTATTCATTTTAGTTAACAAAATGTTCAATATTTCATATCTTCCAATTTGCAAGTTACAAATTTCCAGTATCTTATATTTTTCATTAATCACTTAGCATATATTTTCTTAATTTTATTTTAGAAGTTTCCAATTATTAATATAGCAAAGATTTCATTACATTACAATAACCGAAAACTACTAATTATCAGAAAGTTTTAAGAACTAAATTCCGGGTTCACTTCGAATCATATGAAATAATATATATATATACACACACTCGTAGCTTTTATATATGTCAAATCGCATTTTGAAATTAAAATTAAGATTCGTTTATCAAAACAAATGTGCAGTAAAGCTACTACCACGGTCTTTCCACTTTGGAACTCGAAAATGAACGTCGATGATGCGTGCACTCATCACCGAAATTATTTTCCAGCGACAAAAAGGGGATTACAGAACTTATTTCCTTTTAAAGGTTCCTTTAAAACATTTCTTTAAATCACGTTTGAGGATATTTATCCCAAAATACTTAGTATTATATTCCAAAATCCTTTGAAAACAATGTAAAAATCCCGGAATTTAAGTTCTCGGATTTCCAATTAAATTTATTTTATTTATAAATCCTATTTTGAAATCAATATTTATAAAATTTCACTTACTATCAAACAAATATATGACATACAACTATTAGTACTTCAAAATCAAGTAATTGTTTCAAACCATACTTCAAAATAGCAATTCCACTTTATTTTTCAAGCTTATTACTATAATAAGTTCCCGAATCATTTAATATCTTTAAAATTATACATTCAAAGAAACTTACATAAATTTTACATGAAATATTCATTTGAAAACTTCATTTGCAAATCAATCATCTTTAATACTTTACAAAATTCATCTGTAAAGTTTCTTGCTTCATTTATAAACACCATTTAAAATCTTAAATAACATCTTTATAAATATATATGTAACTATTTGAAAATAATTATTTACATCATTACTTATTTTTAAAAGGGGTTATTGAAAACCTTAAATCCATTATTTACAAATTTTATTAGTTTTAAATCTAAAATACTTTTCAAACATTATTTATAAATCAATAATCATTAACTTTAAATATGTTTTATTGAATTAATAACTTCTCACAATATTTACAACATTGATAATTAACTATTAAACCAAGTTGTACATAAATAAACAATATTTTAAACAATTTAAAGGCATTTAGAAAAGAAAATGAAAAATGACTAAAATATCCTTTATATTTATATAATACTTTATCAGTATACTTTTAAAACTCGATGCTTAACAAGTTTATCCTCGTTCTTGTAGACTCTAGCCATACGTTGATCAGGCGCAAGGCTAGAATTCTCCAAGTACTTAATAGACACCCAGTGAAAATACTTAAAAACATTAAAAACAAATATGGAAAGCCCATTCCCTTATGGATTGCAGTTATGCAATGGTTACGCTGCTATCCCAGCGGAATCACTTGTAACTGTAGGCATCCCGCCCCTCGACATGCCATGGTTGATAGATCGCAGCTACGTAATGGTTACACCGCTATCCCAGCAGAATCACTTGTAGATGTAGGCATCCCGCCCCTCGATTTACGCTATCCAACAATACCAAATGAATATAATAAGTGACCCACCAAAGGGATCCGATGGAAGGTACTTCCCATATCATTTACTTTATAATATATCATACCATATATAGTACCCTTTCAAAATCATATCTTCAAATATCGCACTTATATAAATTCCATTATATATAAGATTTCATTATCAGATAGAGTACTTTCCAAAATCAATAGTCTCGAATATATCAAATCATTCTTATATAAATTCCGTTATATATAAGATTTATCTCTTTAGATCAAATACCTTCCAAAATCAACAGTTTTCAAAATCACCTTATACTTATATAAAGTCTGCCTTATACAAGAATCAAAATTTTTCCAAAATCAATTATGCTACATGAAGAACCATATGGGATTGAACATCTTTGCTTTATAAATGGTTTTGAATTTAGAATAGTTTTGTATATAAAATAGTTCGTAAAATAGTTTTGTAAGTAAAATAGTTTGTAAGATAGTTTTGTAAATAAAATAGTTTGTAAAATAGTTTTGTAAATAAAATAGTATAAAACAGTTTGTAAATTAAATAGTTTGTAAAATAGTTTTGTAAATAAAATAGTTTGTATAAGAAAAATAAAAGAAAATAGTTTTGTAAAATGGTTTTAAATTAATAGCAGTTTTGCATAAAAGAAAAAAAAATTCCAATTTAAATTACAAAGATATCCAACCCAACAACTTTCAATTTCAGCGTCAAAGCATATCAATAATATTAGAACATAAGGTGTACATATGTCATCATTTCGCAAAGTCACATTTGATCGCTCGCTCGATCATATAAGTTTGCTTTCGAACTTGTATTTTTCATTCGACTTCCCTAATGCGGGCTTCGATAAGGTTTCTTGATTTGAAACCATCATTCTCCTTGCATAGCCATATACTATGATAGAGAATTTAGAACCAAACCAAAAATCCATATCAATATTCGCCATCAAGAATCGAACGAATAATCCTAACACGAAATGGTGCAATTCACTTCGAACTTGTGTACTCAAATCCGGACCAAATTAATTTTGCGAATAAAACTATATATGTACAACTTACATATCTATTTCAAATTTTTTTCAACACAATTACATTTCAATTAAATTCATTTTTAATCTCATTGATTAACACAAATATCATTTCATACTTTAATATTTGTTTCACGGAATTTCTCCATTTAATATAAACATTAATCATTCATAAACATTGCTTATATTTCAATTCATTTTAAATTACATTCATTTCCACATGTAATATTTCTCATTTAATACTACTTTATTTATGAATCATTTCATAAGAAATTTCCTTAAGTTTATAACCAATTTATAAAGGCTTGACTACTTTTATAAAACATTACTCAAGTTTAAAGTTATCACAACTTTAATTATAACCATTTCTTGCAACATCCATTTATTTCATAAGCAATTTAAAGGTCATGACTTTATTTATATTCATTTCATTTTAATTCATATTTTTTTATCCAATTATTATTCAAGTTTACTTCCCAAATTTATTTATGATACATTTCATAAATTGTTAACTAAGTTTACAATTACAGCATTTCTTTAATCACAATTTCAATTTTAAATATTCCAAGGCTTAACGTTCACATTTGTATATCAAGGAATCGCTGTCAAGTCCCTGGAATTGAAAGATGATGTAAGAAAAGTCCCTTCCGAATAAGTTATGAAAATTAGGTCCCTATTTTTAGATTTTGGCTAATTTATACCGCTTTTGCCCCTAAAAAGAATGCTAAGTCGATTTTCTAAAAGAAGACAGTTTGGTAAAAAATAAAAAAATAGGAACCTATTTTACATGTGTTTATGAGCAGGGACTTTTTGTGCATGAGCTTTGAAAATAGGGACCTTTGGTCCAAAACCCCTTTGTATATTATTACATTACATGCCAATAATGTATATAATGATTATATTCATTTACTAAACATAGATATAACAAATTAAACCTTGTTTCACTTGGTTTCAAATTAAGATTGTCTAATTCAACGGCATAATTCAACACAATTACTAAGTTTAACCCATATATTAATTCAGAAGTTTCGACTATCCAAAATATCCAGATATTCCATTTTATTTCAATAGTTGAAACTACCAGTCAACAAATAACCAAAATTCACAACAACATTTCACTTTCATATCGAATATCCTAATTATTCATTTAATTCTCTTTAATACACCATTATTAAATTAGTGTTCAGTCCATAAATTCAATCAACAATAGTAGCCAATGCTTATAATTTGACTAAATACAATAAGTCAAAAATAAATGATAATAATTAAATATTACCATTTCATAAAACAAACACATTACAAATAACTATAATAGTTATTAAAAATTTCCTTTATATATAACATATAATATTAGGAAAATTATTTCATTTCAAAACTTATATAAAACATTTTTTTAACACTAACAAATACGCGCTCTCGTATATATATACACTCAGACAAACTCATTCTAGGATATTACTACCCTATCTCTAATGAGTTAACCCTAACTGGCTAAGGTGTGTCTAAACCTGGCTTTGATACCAACTGTAACGACCCACCTTTTTGGACGGTTCAAATCGACAATAAACAACACATGTCAGACTCAAACCATTCAAAATAGAAGATTGTTAATGGGGTAAATAAGAAAATAAAAGAAAAAAAAGAAAACAAAACACAGAATCTCGCAGCGGAACGACAAAATATAATAATCAAATAAACAGTTCATGAAGCTTTTTTTACAAATAACATTTGATTACACTTTTACATTTCAAATCAGAGTTATACATACATCAGAAATAAATAAATAATGCAGCGGAACACAGAATGCAGCAAAATAATAAATAGTAATAATATACTGAATTTCACCTTCGTCCTCCAGAAAATAGTCTTCAATACACTAAAATCTCAAACTGACCCGAGTGTAATGAAAAGAAAAAACACTCGAGTCAGAAATAAAATATCTTATGTAAGTTAGATCAAAATAAGTAAAATAGAAAGATTAGTGCAATGGTTTCATAGATGTTACAGGATTTTCATCTCCTATCAAGTGTACAACGTGAATATAATTATTTAAAGGGTTTCAAATAATCTGAAATATCAATCTTAATCATCTAATTAAAACAAATCCAAAGTTTGAATTAACTTAAACCCTTCAAATAATTCAATTCCAAATAAAAATCCAAATTCAAGAAATTATATGGGTATATGTCATTTCAACCAGTATCAAAAATCAACATTTCCAAATCGATGAAAACCGCTCGGGTTTATCATTTCAACCCATAACGATTTTCCCCTAATCTATAAGATCGTTCGGGTATGTATCATTTCAACCTATAGGGATAACAGAGATATAGACATAAATAACATCCAATCATCCAAAATGTCAACCAATAACATCCATCCAATCACCCAAATATCAACAATTGAACATACATCACAATCATCATTGAAATCAACCAATAGCTACCAACAATTTACTGGTTATGATTAACAGGTATTTAACTAGCAATTTAAATTTCAATATTAAATTAAATGGCAATTAAATTCAATAAAAGTTAGATTTAACTGGAATAACAATTTAAAATATACTAAAAAGCAACCAATCAATTTCTAATCACATCATAAATTCAATTTAACTACCATAAGAAAATCCAGTAGTTGTGAGTGTTTGCTCACCTTTCGTGGCTACGAAGGTGATGATAAAAATGGAGCAATATGAATATTCCTAGCAAAGATCCAAATGCAAAGCAAATCCAACAAAGCTTAGACACGACCACGAATCAATAAACAAGTTTCAACTACTTCCAACTTCCAAACAACCTAAGAACCAAACTACAGACAAACCCGAAACCATGTCATCCTTAAGAAAATATTCAGATTAGAATATTACCGAATCTGTAAAAGTGACTAACTAGAAAGTTGTTGCAAATTCTTTTCTCTCCACTTTCAAAAATAGAATCACTCAAAAAGCTTCTGTCTTGAGGAAGTTATGGTCAAAACAAACAGAGGTGTTTTCTAAGTTGAGAATCTGAGTTCAAAAATACTTCGAAAAGATTTGAGTTTTTGGCATAGCAAATTAAGGAACTTGAAGAACTGATCTAAAAGAAAGTTGAAGCCACTGGAAAATTAAATGGTTTGAAAAAAAGGAATCACAAAATTTGGTTAATTACTGAAGGAGATATGATTGATACAATATGGGGTATTTTCGGCCAAAACTGGACCCGAGTGGAGGGAAGATCAGAATTCAGTCTAGTATCTTATAAAAAGAAAAAAAAATTCAAATTCAAATTTAAAATTTTCAATCAAAAGTCAAACTTTGACTAAGTTTGACCAAAATTTGAAATTTCACAAAATTTTTATTTTATTAAATTTGTTCAAATAAAACACTCAACATCAAAAATTCAAAATTTGTTTATTTAATTTTTATTTAAATTTAAAATACTGCCATTTTAAAGTTGTTAAAAGTTACGGATCGTTACACTCTATCTTAATTAAAAGATGTAATATCAATTAATGCAATATTAATTTGTTTCCCCTTATCATATTTAAAAGGTTAAATGCCTTTAACTACGCATCCAATTCTCATCCAATTACATTCAAACCTATGTTATCATCATTATTATTCAATCAATAATACTCTATGAATTATATTAACATAAGTTTACATTTTATTACATTCATTATTTTACCTTTAACATCTTTTACCATATTAACTTCAATAATTAATTACATAAATTTTCATTGATTTCTAAATTAATTCCAAACATATTAAATAATGAGATGATAAATGAACAATTGTTACCTTTAAGTAATTTAATCATATTTATAAGCTTATTATCTACAACAAATGTTATGATTACTTACACATCACTGATTATATTCAATTTTAATTAACAACATATAATTCCAACATTCAATTGCCTTAATTCCATTAGTTACCCATTTAATATTCAAACAGACAAATTAATGAGAAGGTAATTACAACCATCGTTTATAATAATAGTTCATATCCATTATCTTATCATTTACAACCAAGGGTTATAACAAAATGGTTTTATATTCTATATTAACCTATTCCAATCAATTACATACAATCTCATTATTAAATGCATCGTTTAATTTATTTCATTATTTATAATTATAACCAAATAACCTTACAATCTATTTCAATTGATTTAAATTACGCTAAATAGTTATCAATAGCATTCAAACAACATCACTGATTTCATATTCAATATTAGCCAATTCTAACTGATCACATAAAATTTCAACTAACCAATTATAACTTTACAATCACTTCAATTAATTGAAATTACATTAAAATAGTTAGCAATTACCTTAAATTAACATTACATTCTACTTGTTACTCTCATTATAAAATCACAAATTCAGTTTTCTTTCAATATTAAATTCTAAAATCTTATTTAATTAATATTTTATTTATCGTAAAAATATGGGTTATTACATGTTGAAAAATGGTAATTTATGGGAGTATTGATGTTACGCTTTTTTTGTATGTTACATGCGATTATTGATGTTAAATCTTGATATGCTTACTCGTAATTGAATGATATATTTTTCCATAATAAAATAATATGTATGTGACAGGTATTACAGATGTCCTTTTTTAGACAGCGATTAATAAGCTTCGACAGCAGATTGCATAGCTGCAGGAGCAGCACCGCTTCCGAGTAGTGCAAATGGAGCACCTCAACCGGCATTTGGCCGAGTATATGGAGCGTCATGGAACATTCCTTTCGTCCGGTGGTTCCGGAGCCGATGATGAGTCTTGAGGTACGATTTGCAATTTTTTTAAACTAGTGTATATAAACATTAAGTGATGGTGAGGTTAATTTATAGACATGTGGCATTTGACATTGATTTGTGTGGTTGATTTAGTAGTTAATTTGTGGAGTTGATATGTAAAATTTGATGTTGGATGTATATATTGTACATTGATGTTGGATGTAAATATTGGAGTTGGATGGGTGAGACCGATGATGAAAGGTTTGTTTTGTATTGATTGAATATGTTTGCGTTTGATATGATGATGTTTGAGTTTTATATTAATATTGATTTTAGCTTATATATCTGACTTATATATTGATTTTGATGAGTTGTGTTATATATTTGTATGGAAGTGATGCTGTGCTGTAGAAATTTTTTTTACCCAAACTTCCAACGGCTTTCGGCGGCCTATTGGCCATTTTCTTCGACGGCTTCCGACGGCTTTCAGGGTGAAATTTACGACGGCTTCTGACGGCTTTCTGGGCGAAATTTACGACGGCTTAACGGAAAATTTTCATGTCACATGGTCGTCTTTGCCGTCGAAAAAGCTGTCGGAAGTGCCATCGCAATACCTTTGTCGAAGCCATCGGAAGTGGACGAAATGCGTGGTCCGTATTCCAACAGCATTTCCGATGGTTCGCGATAGCCGCCGATGGCTGCGAGTCTTCGGAAATTTCCTTTGTTCTTGTAGTGGAAGATCCATATATTGAAGCAATTTTTTTATGATTTATTGGATGCTGTTAAGAAACCTCTTTGGGATAGTTGTAAAAGCAGCACTCAGCTATCAGTAACTGCATAATACATTACGATGTAGTCAAAATACAACATCACCGAAGCTGGATTTACAGCTGTTGTAAAAGCTACAAAACGACATATGCCGCTCGATAATTTAATGTGTGAAAATCACTATGATGTTAAAAAACTTATGTTGGCTTTTGGTTTACCTTATCAAAAAATAGATACATGTTTAAATGGCTGCATGTTGTTTTGGAAAGAAGACATCACTCTTAGGAATTATAGAATATGTAATGAGGAGAGGCACAAACTAAGAAAAAAGAAGGGAAAGGAAGTTCCATACAAACGTATGCATTATTTGCTCATCACTCCTAGGCTTCAAAGATTATACACATATTATGTAACTGCACCTCATATGAGATGACATAGTGTGAGAACAGAGGAAGAAGGTACGTTGACACATCCAGTCGATGGAGAAGCATGGAAGCATTTCGACAAAACTTATCCCAATTTTGTAGCGGAGAGTCGTAATGTTAGACTTGGATTATGTATGGATGGTTTTCACCATTTTCTTAATTTGGTGCTAAATATTCATCTTAGCCCATTATCATGTCACCTTATAATTTACCTCCGTGGATGTGTATGAAAACTCAATATATGTTTCTTACTATTGTGTTTCCTAGCCCCGACGATCCGACACAAGGAAACGATGTTTATTTACAACTGTTGATTGAGGAGTTAAATACACCGTGGAACGATGGAGTAGAAACATATGACGTTTCAAAGAACTTTTTTTCCGTATGTTTGCTTCTTTGTTGTGAACTATAAGTGATTTTCCTACCTATGCAATGCTTTCAGGATGGAGTACATCCCGTAGATGTGTTGATTTTAACAACGGTAGACTGAGTGGAATGAAAAGCCATAACTGTCACATAATGATGGAAAATTTATTACCCGTTGTATTCAAAGAACTACTGCCCTTAAAAGTTTGGAAGGTAATAACGGAACTTAGTCTGTTTTACAAAGAGCTTTGTTCGACTACGTTAGAAGTGCAACGTTTACGTAAACTTGAAATAAGATATTCCTATATTGCTCTGCAAACTGGAGAAAAATTTCCACCAGGTTTTTTTAATGTAATGAAACATTTACCTATTCATCTTCCATCTGAAGCACGACTTCGAGGTCCTGTGCAATATGGATTGATGTATCCATTCGAGAGGTATGATTAATATATTACCTATTAATTTAATTACATTCGGAAGTTAAAGTTAATGTAAATTAATTTTTCATAGATACTTGAATCATCTGAAGAAAAAAGTGAGGGAAAAACCTTAAGTGGAGGGTTCGATCTGTAAATCATACATCGAAGAAGAAGCTTCGTTCTTTTTCTCTCACTATTTCAGTGACCATGTGAATATATCATTTGGAAGTGTTCCACGTAATGATGAAGGTGACGAACAAGAGTCCTCTCAAACAATGTTTTCTATTCTTAGACAACATGGTCGACCTTCTGGAAAATGTGTAGATGGATGGTTAGATGATAGAGATCTTCATGTAGCACACATTTATATTCTTCTTAATTGCACCGAGGCTGCACCATTTGTTAGGTAATATGAAATAATAATTCTTGATTTATTCATTTCAATAATGCATGCACGTGTAGAATTTAATGCAATCTTTTATTCATATATGCAGTATTTATGAAAGAGAACATCCACATGGAGATCTCAATAAAGAAATTTCCGATTGGTTTACAAAGTACGTTTATGAACCACGAAATTGTGTGGTCGACGAAGGATTGAAACATCTTGCGTTGGGACCAAAAAGAAATGTCAAGACATATCCAATATATTTCATCAACGGATATAAATTTAACACCAAAGAATATGATGCTGAAAAATTAACTAATAATACAGGTGTATTTGTTAAAGGTATCGATGATCCAAAAAATCACATAAATGATTTTTATGGCGTTTTAACCCAAATTTTGCAACTGACATATTTCTCACGACCCGCGGAGGATGTTTTTATGTTTAGATGCAATTGGTTCAGCAATGTTTCAGGTTCTGGAATTAATGTGCACAAGGATTATAATATTATTGAAATAAAGCACACATCGCATTATCACAAGTATGATCCTTTTGTACTAGCCAAACAAGCATTGCAAGTTTATTACGCTCCTTATCCGCCTCTAAAATGAGATAAAGCAGACTGTTCAGCAGTTTTTAAAACAAAGGCAAGATTTACGTTTGATGGAAAGAATATTCCAGATGAACAAGCTTATCAGGCATATCTTGAGCAAAGCAACGAAATAATAACAACAGATGATCGTATTGATTTTGGACCTCTGAACGATGAATCAAACGTTTTGGTAGAAGCATTTGAGAGTAGAGAGGAAATTTATTATGCATGCGCATGCATTATTATGAATAATATTTCTTATGCATTACGAGTATATATGCACACCCAAGTGGGCCTGCATTTACAACGTTAACTCCTTTAGTATCCCTTAGTGATTAGTAAAGGATTTCAATAGTGTTAAAAGAGGAATGAAAAAACTGAGGGTAATACTCTGCATCCTTCAAATGTTCTAGAACCGATTAAAATCAATTTTAACACCAGTCCCATTGAATTCAATCACCGGTCATAATCATTCATAAAGGTTAGGCCTAGCAAAAAACATAGCCACTTAGATTGATAGTTTTTACAAAATATGTTATGGTTACAAATTTTTTTTGCAGCTTAAGCAATATATTCCCTCTCAAAAACTAATGATCACAACTCGTCAATCTATTTATGGCTAATTCAATCAATAAAACATATCACAAACCATTTAAATAAAGGAACCATTGGATTTTAACATAGAATACAAAGACATTATTGTGCCTCATCCCAATTTGCCACAAAATCAGTTCAGTTTGTTTAGTGTTTTAAATGTGCAAAAGAATCTAAAGAACATTATAAGGAGTTCGAAATCAGATGAATGAATAATAAGATGTCAGTTTTTACAAAGTAAACATGATTCAGATTAGAGCCAAAGTAGCGTCGAGAAATATTTCAATGCCAAAAAATAATTGAAAAACTTACTGAAAATGCAAGCAGCTAACATTTAGCAAAAAAACAAAGTACAACTGGATGAAGTATGGTGATGAAAACAATATGTAGCTATTAAAATACAATGACAATAAAATTTTAGTACTGAAGTTCTTTTAGAAATGAGTTTAATATTGAGATGCAAAAAGGAAGAAAAAACAAAAAAGGAAAAAAAAGGACAAACAAACAGGTCGCAGAGGATAAGCAGCAAAAAATCACAAAGGATGTCTCTCATATCTTTCCCTTAGAACATTGTTGGCCTCTATATAAAATTTATTTCTGAATATCCTCTAATGGATTTATTTCGTTTGAATAGCTGCTAAAGTAGTTCCTCACAGAACAAAAACTACTTTCTTTCATTGGTATCGACAACATGCATTCCATTTCTTCCACATATTCATCCATATTACAGTTCTTTACTCATAATAATAAAAAACTCTGACAGACGCATCAGTTTTTAGTGGTATGAAATATAAATAAAATGATACAGTACCATTGAAAATATATGCCACAACGTTGCCCAAAAACAGAAGAAAATGAGAACTGACAACCAAATAATTACCTTAAATCCTTTCAGCCATTATCAAAAGCAGGTTAAAAAAAGTTGCAGCATCTTGCATAAGTTCAACAAATTAGCATCTACTCTACAAAGTAAGAGAAAGAACCAATGTCACCACCAATACACAAAGACCTATGAACCAGGAGATGGCAATTTATGCAAGCAGCAGATTCAAAAGAACCAAATTTTAACCAAAAGAACATCAAACATAAATCCCTATAACAATATAGATAGAGCCCTATCTTAGTTCCAGGTAACAATACTAAACTACATCGTACACCTAACCCATCATTACCCGGTCATCTCCCATTGTTATCTCCTATTCAAATCAACTCCATTATACAATTTTGCCAGCTTAAGCGCCGATATTGGGTCTAATATCTCAGACCCAGTAATAAAATTCATAGCGGATCTTGGCTGAAAACCTGAAACTTGCTGAGAACGTGAAGCCGCCACCGCTATTTATTATTACCTATGAAAGATTGAAAGGGAAGATGTCAGTGCTACAAATTATGAAGAATAAATTTTAAACAATAAGTTAGCGCCATAAAAGTGCAGATCCCTCTTTCCAAACATGATGAATAATAATTGATTATTTTAATTTAATTTATGATTATACAGAAAATTGATATATTGAATAGTATCATCAAAATACATAATCCTATTTTTGGAACCATTCATCTTTACTTGTTTATTATTTTCTTTTGGACCAGAAGAAAATATAAAAATTTGATTAGGTTAAATTTGTAACAACAATCTAACCATACTTCGCTGTCATTGGGTTAGTGAAATATTTCTTGTTATTCCTATATATTTGATGTTTTCATAATATATATTATTATGGAAAAAATATCCAACACGTATATAATTGGTTTTATAAACCACTTGGTTCAACGCTTAGTTCTAACTATAACCTACTCTTTGTATTGCTAATTCATAGAGCTGGAACTATGGTTTGGGTCGAAGTCGGAAACAACAGTGAAGGATAAGCGAGTTCTTACCGTGGTTAACTTAGTTGTGTTTGTTGTATATGTTTTCATATTATTTATTTGTTCATTTTTGTAGAATAGTTGTATTATGCTTGTATTGATGTTATAGGTAATTAGCAACTTATGATGATTACTTCATTCATTTCATTAGTAAGTTCTTACTATGGATAGCATAATCTAATCTTCACTTCATCTTCCAAACTGTTTCACCTGTAACCCACACATCAAATGATCTAATCAGTAACAGAACTTTTATTAACTATTGGCTTCTTGGCTTCAACGAACAATCACACTAATTCAGTTTCTACTCACAGCATGTCAAATTTTAAATGATCATCTCTTTGCTATTTGCACAGGGAACTATTGGAACTATTTTATCGGTCTATAATTTGAAGTGTGACTTTATCTGCATATAATTTGAAGTGTGATTTTTAATTCGATAAAAATCATCAGAAGTTAAATGATAATCATTTTTCTCCGACTATTGCATCTAAACATAACTGGTAAAGATTTTTACTTCCATCTGTAGCGTCAAAAATCCTATGTACGTATGTACATACACATGTCAATTTATTTACCAATAAGGACATAAATATTTCAGCCTTCAAAATTCAGGCTGAATGCCCTTGTTTTACATGTCAATCCCATCTAACCTCTTTATAATGTAATCAAACAGCAATATGAATAAATACATAGAGAAGCCACAAAACTAACCTCGTTTCCTTGACACTTTATTTAGTCAATGACATCGCCGAGGTTGAGGTTAATGTTTATTCAATAGTTTACTCTATTAATTAAAGGAAAAAATGAAATGGCACTAATAGTCAAAATCTTATAGGCAAGCACCAACCTCCTCAGTATCTTCCATCCTTAGAATCAGACTCATCACCCAAACTCATAATTCCCGATCAACAACATGTCCCCTACATTGGGCCTTCCCCCATGCAACTTCAGTACCCTTTCGCCTCAATCCTTTCAAGCTCGAGCACTTGGGCCCTGCGAATCAGGAATCGTAGTTTAACAAACTGACCTAAGTCGATAATCGGTAATCAAAACTCAAAGTTGGAGTAGACATTATATCTGGAAGTGGAGAAAATTGATTTAGGCATTTTTGCAATCGGTGAGGCAAGAGAAACCGAATCGAGGATGAATCAAATGATGGTGGTGATGAATCGAATTGGGAATTTAAAGAACTGAATTTGAGAATCTGGACGAATTGAGGGAGAAAGAAAAAGGGAAATATGAGGACGCGTGTATGCGTGATAGGGAAACATGGAGGGCATTTCGGGGAATTCAAATGGACACGGTTGAAACCAGTGGACTGAACTTACATTATTAATAGTAGAGATAGAGATTAGTAGTAGAGAAAGAGATATATTATTTTACCATAACATAATTTACCAACAACTTATATTGTTTAACTTTATTTAAAAGTAAGACTCCATAACCTTTATATAAGGAAAGATAGCCCTTCCTATTGTTTCATAATTAGGAAGATAAATAAGTACCGTAGCAAGTCGATGGCCTCCAGTTCTTTAGTCACTGCCAAATTTCAAGTTAAAGACACGAGGCAGCAATTTTTGAGGAAAGGCAACACTCAGACACAATGCCCAAACTTCTCCAACATCGGCAATAAGCCAATCATCCTCTAATATTGAAATCACATCAATATTATAAGTAGTATGAACACATGGTGCAACACAATGAGTTATGTATACTAAATATTAACCCTTAAGGTTTCATGACATAAATAATATAGATTTAAGAAGATTGAAGAAGTGAAAAAGAAGCAATAAAATGCAAGAAAGCACTTATGTCGACATAAGCTAAGTATACGTGGACATAAGGGAAATCTTAGGCTGATGCATCAAACATGATATAAATAGAGGATATGAGATAAAAATTCAATCAAGATGAATTAGATATGGAGGGAAATAGTTTTAGAAGAATTCTTATAGAAGAAAATAAAGAGACAATGAAGCATGGAGATTCCAAGTTGAAACTACAGTAAGAAAGTTTATGATATGATAATATAAAATTGATGACAGTTCTTGTTTCTTCCTTTCAGTTGAAGTTTATTTCATTCTTCCTCTATCCAAAATGCCGTGAAAGTCTTGGAATAGAAAAATATTAAAATGAAATTCAAAAGTCATCATAACTTGAATGTTTTTGCCTAAAACTTAACAATGAGATCAATAAATTACGATATAACATGCGTTGTTTAGGAAACTGATGGTAGTGCAAATCTTAATAAAATCTATCAATAAAACTTGTACAAATTACAATAGAAAACTGATAAAGCAGTTAATGTTTTCTTTTAATTACTAAATCTTTTGTCAAGAAACCTCATATTTATACCTTATACTGCTCGAAGGTACCTGTTAAAGGACTAACATTATACACACTCCTTAATCATCCAAAACTTACTATAGTACCAATAGGAGATCTAAAAAAATGTTTAAATATGCAAGTAAATTTAATATATATCCTAATCTGACAACCTTACACCATTCATATTATTATCAAGGTGACTGATCAAAATAAAATAAGTACTCATTGCCAATAAAGAGAGACATGTTTATCGTGCATATATCGATGTTGTTGTAACTGTTAATTTTACTATTTTATTGTTCTTAAGTGAAATACACGAAATGCTAATACTATAAACAATCTATTTTTAAAAAAATATTTACTTAAAATACACACTAAAATTATTTAATTAAAAAGATTATGAAGGTTGTAGTTATTGGTGATTAAGAAAATTAGGTTTTGTAATGTAATACAAAGTTTTGATGTTTGGGTGTTACCTGATATTTTGGCTATGTCAATCAGATTCAATCATGAAGGCAAAAATAGAGAGAGGTATTAGTTTAGTTGACTTAATTCCAATTGAGTTATTCTTTTCCCAAATCAAAATCACAACAGCATCACATTTGGTTAGCCTTAAAAAACTAATTTTAAAAAATATGTTAAAGCTAAATTACTTTCATTTAATTAAAAAAAGATAGCAATGAAGCGCTTTTGGATTCAAAGGATACAAACAAAATTGTTTAACTTAGACTGTAGTTTTTTCACCTTTCCTCTTCATAAGTATATCAACTTTATGGTGATAAATTAAGCAAAATTAATGGGAAGAATAAAACCCATTAATCATAGGTCATTATTCTCCATTAATTTTCTTTAAATACAATGTGCAGCTAAATAAGTGCACTACATAAGGAGTGTTTCGCAGCGAGTGATGTAGAGTTTATTATGAAGTGGCCCCATGAATGAGCCTTTAATAGCATTAAAAAGATTAGTGGTTTAATTTTACGTATTTCATGAGTATGATCTGATAAGTGACATTTATTAAAAGCTACAAAAAAATTCAAATAGCAAATTTAAAAGGAAGTAAGAAAAAAAATTGAAATTATTATTACAACAGTAAGTTTTTGATAAAAGGTAATCATTCAATGGAATTAATGTTTCTAATGGATTCCTTTTATAACTTTATAGAAATTTCCAAGAATAACAGTCTTGCATACTGTTTATGTTATTGATGGGAAAATAAATATCACTTGTATCTGGAAAACACAAACAACCCTTGACCTGATGGCCTAAATGCATGCTTTTAGGAAGAGATTTGAACAAAGTTGCATATCCATTTACAATAAGTAAAACCAAAACCTTCATGCACATAAGTCATGTGTAACAAATCCGTTGTTTTATTTGTTATAGACCAATTTCCACATTTATAGAATAACCTAGCTGAGAAATTTCAATACACATAAAAATATTAAATTTAGTCATAACGCTTAAAAATGTATTTTTTTTTGCAAAGTTGCCACCATACCTTTCTCTTCAATCAATGAAACTTCTTCTCCAAACAGATCATAACTGCAAAGTACGCCTCTAATTGCTCGTTGTTAAGGAAATACTTTTAGGAGCATATATCTGCAAGCCAAAGAATCAAGTCATGTTTAATTTTTTACGGTTATCACAATGAAATAAACTTGTGTTAGATTTACAAAAAAGTTAACAATTGTAGAAAAATTAGTCATCAAAAATATATGAAAACATATGGGAGCTCGAACATGCTTAGCTTTATAAGAAGGAACTGATGTTAGAGCAAAGGTTACACACTTGATTTTCTTCATTACATCCATCTAATATATCTACTTTTGAACATGAGTGATACAACTTTCATTTATAAAAAATAGGCGAATTCTATGCAAAATTGATTTAAAAGTAGTTGACTGAATTGCACTCAGTCATGTAAACCATGTCTATCATGTTCATAAAAAGACACAATGTATCAGTAATTATACTGCAACTTGTACCGCTTCGTTTTTCATTTTGAGTGACAATTGCAGTGCTATTAAACCAGCCAAACAACATGACAGTAGCATAGTTTCGTACATAATAATTGAGCCATCTTTAGGTTCGTTTGGCATGTATATCATAATATATTGGGATTACAGTGCAGTAACAAAAACAAAGTATGGGAAAATGAATTTAGAGGTCTTTCTTATTAGCAACATTGTACCCAACTATAGGAAAAAAAGTTAAACTATAGTGCGTACTATATGAACCTGAAGCTCTAAGGCCAGATAAGAACCAATGATGTATAGAAAGTTCCCTATATAACAAATCTATCATATACCTTAAAATTAAATGTGGTATGTTAATCAGGTTTAACTCCACCATACCTAAAAGTGGTGTGGTATACGTTGGTGACAATGGTGTTTGGTTGATGGCAGCAGCTTCAGTAAGCAACATTATTCGGTTTGGTAATAACAACGACATCGATTGTTTCAGTAATAAGAAGCGTCAATCGATTTGGGGATTACATCAGCGCTTCATTTGATTTGTGATGTGAGGCATCAATCAATCTGGTGATTGTAGTCATGTTTCAATCGATTTGGCTGTGAGTATGTTTTGTGGAGATGGTGGTGGTGTATTTGAGTTTACAAACTCCAATGGTGTCGAATTGCCATGGCAAATTAGGGTTAGTGAAGAAAGTGAGAATAAAATGAGTCTGAGAAGAAGTGAACTAAAATGAAAAAGAAATGGGTAATTTTGGTAGATCTAAAAGTCACGGTGGAATGCATAAGCAAAGAATTCTTATTATTCGTAGTAGAGATATGATACTATTGTGATGCAGTCATCACCATCCCCGTCATATAAAAAATGATTGAGGTCGATCAGGAAGACCAAGAATGAATCTATTATTTTAATGCATTTGGTACCTTTCTGTATGTAAGTTCACTATGGTAAAAATAATCATTGTCCAAAAACCTTTCATTCACCAAAAATGGTAAGAACTGTAGTTTAACATACTAAAATATAGTTGATGTAGGTCAATAGTTCAAAATTTTAAAGAAGTAGAATAAATGTAAATTAATGGTAAGTGGCTAACTTTTAGCAATCACACATTCAAAAGAATAACAACTAAAGAACACTCCAGTCAAGGGAACATATTCAGTAAAGGGAGAGAATGAGTTTCGGTTATGATTTTAAATGAGTTATAGTGGTATTATCTTATATATACACCAGGTAGATAATTTGTTCTCTTGTCAACTAAATAGACCGTGGCATATTTTTATGATCTAAATGACACAGGGAAGCTAGTCAGGGTAAAATGTTATCTGATACGAAAACATCAAACACAAATTCAAATGTTTACAACCGTACATTATTTTGGGTAATATTCTAGAAAAATTCAAAACATTATCATTTCAGCTGTATATGTTATATGTAGATGAACAAATCAACTTACATAACAAATAAAGCAACAGTTAACCATCAAGATAAGTCCAAATGAAATTAAAGCCAAGAGTCATTATTCAATATCAGCAGATTAGGAATCTAAATAACATTGAAAAGCAATAAAGAAATGAAAATCAATGAAGACTTACCAAAAATAAGCTTGATCTTTGACATTCAAAGTTGGAGAAGACAGTAGGTGATATGCCGAAAGATTCACAGTTGAACGAACTAGCATAGTCGATAATCGATTGGTAGCCGATAATCTCTAGTTGAAGATGGAGAATACGGTTGATCTGGAATCGTGGTTTTAATGAGGTAACCCTAGTTTGCGTTTAATTGGGAATTTTGCAATTAGAGCGATAGGAGAGTTAGGTTTATTATTCTTGGCAAGACGGGCAATTCAGATACGAAGGAAGAAACCGTAAAAAAGTGTATATTAGGAAATTCAAAAAGACACTGATGAAGATAGTTCAATGCATTTTCATTATTAGTAGTAAAGATGTAATTTATTATGCATTATTATATTTATTCATTATGCACACACATGCATTATTATGCATAATATTATGCATAATATTTATTAATCGAACGAATGTATATGTAATTTATTATGCATTATTATGCACACGCATGTAATTAAATTTATTATGCATTTCAATATGATGTATTATGCAATTTATGTAATTGATGATATTTATTTTGCAAGTTATGTAATTTATGTCATTTATGAAACCGAATATGCTTATGGTCATTTACGTCATTTATGTCATTATCATTTCTGTTATTTGTTTAGCAATTTATGTTTTGCACTTTATGTAATTTATGTTTTGCACTTTATGTAATTTATGAGATCCAATCTGAATTAGATATATTTTGCACTTTATGTCATTATTATACAATGTATTTCATTATTATGCTATTATTCTCTTATAAAATGATGTGTCTGCATGTCGTAAAGAAGGAGGAGCTCATCCCATTCATTCGGAGGCGATTGCAGCGGCCCATCGCAGCCGCCACAGCGTCCCCTTGTGTATCTGGTGCCTAGAGCGGAAGGGTAAGTATTAATTTTTTTTCAACATCATAAATATTTTGTGTACGATATAATAATCTGTATCATATTTAACACAGGGGGTTCGACCTATAGCCGTTAGCTATAGTCCTATCAGTTTCGAGAGAATCGTATAAGAGTAGGATGATGACTTGTTGGCCCAAGTAGGATAATATCCCTTCCCACATCATGGAGTGTATATGGTAGGATTTCATTTCAAGTATAATCTTCTGTTTTTCATTCTTAATTTTTTTTCGCTTATTTATTGTTCATCTTATATTGTTTAATTATTTGTCACTTGATTATCATCAAATGCAGGCCACAGTCGACGTCCAAGCAGACGACATGCAGCTAGTACGACACTACTGGATGTATAAAATGAGGAAGAATTACCGGGATTCCATATCGGTTGTGAAGCATAAAGGGGACAAGCCAAACTGGATGGGAGCGAGTGTGTGGAAAGGGTGGCTGGCGCATTGGGATAGTGACGAAGCGAAGGTAAGTGTACTAATATTTTATTAATTATTTGATTGACATGTAAATATCAATAAATATTTGGTAAGTAAATAATGTATTATTTATTTAAATGTATAGGCAGAGTCGTAGAGAAACTCTGCAAATAGAAACAAAAATTCTGTCACTCATCAAGGAGGGTCCAAGTCATTCCAACAATATCGCCAGGCGTTGGTAAATTTATTAAATGTGAATTGTAAATAGTTATTGTGTTGTATAATTTTGAATATACAATAAAAGTACATAATAATCAATTTCAGGAAGCTGAGGCGCAGGGTCCCATATCGTACATGGATGTATTTACCCGTACTCATGTCGTCGAGCATGTAAATCCAGATGGGATTGTTTCATATACATGGCATGGCGATAAATCACGGACGAGCCATGTAAGCATATTTTGGTTTATATACTATTAGTAATTGTTTTAATTATTAAAGTATAATGAATTAAGATATTATGCTATTAATTTCAAATGTATTTTTATTTGTCCATGCAGGCACGGTTTATGGAACAAAGGCAGAAACTCCTAGAGGAAACTGGTCGAGAGCAGCAGAACTGCGGATGAGGAGGATGTCATTTTTGAGTTAGTCATGGATCCACCTTCACGGAACAGACGTTACGGTTTTAGCAATCATGTGGTAATTAATAATATATTTTGGATATAACAATTTAGTAATCTTTTAGTTCTAAACAACTTCACATCGCTTTAGTTTCAATAATAAGTTTATAGATATAACAATTAACATATTATGTTGTAGCTTCGATAGTAGGATTATAGTAATTGAACTTTTACTAAATTAAATAAGTATTGCAGGGTAGATAGAGGAGAGCCAGCCATACCAGAGCTCAGATCGATCTAGCAGAGATCGAGGAATTGAGAGCTAGGGTGGCGCAGTTGGAGGAGCAAAAACGTCGGCAGACCATTGAGATGACACAGCTGCTGGATCAAGTGCTGAGTACATACATCAGTATGGTGGTCGCTTTCCATCTTTAGTTGGTTCCGGAGGTTCCGGAGATGATTGACAGGAGTGATATGTATGTTTTTCTATTTTGCGTCACTGTCTAGTATTTTTTGATGATACATTGAGTTGGTGGAGTTGGATACTTTGAGATGTTGTGTATATTATTTGATGGTACATTTGGTGATGGTAATTTTGACATTTGTGAGTTGATGGTGGGGAGTTGGTGTTCAATGTTGTATATTTTGTACAATGACATTATGTACATTATGTTACCGAAGTGTTGGTTGGTTTTATTTTATGCGAGTTATGCTTGCTTTAATTTTCTTTATGTGATTTCAGTATATTTGTATGATTTGGTATTATATTGAATATATGAATTTGATATGTGCTTGTGTGTGACTATATTATGTTTCTGGATTGTGTATATTAGGCTAGAACGCAGCAGAATATTGGCAAACAGCTTCAGCAATTTCGACGGCTTCCGACAGCTGGCGACGGCCAACAGGTCAAAAATTTCCAACGACTTCTGACGGCTAGTGGCGGTTTTTTTTGCTACCTCTTGAACGGCCACGTGTCTTCGACGACCGTCTAGAGCCATCGGCTATCTGTTGGTAGCCATCGAAAAGATTACGATGGATGCTGTCGGAAAAACCGTGCGGCGACGGGAGAACTTGTGATGGTTTTTTGCATCGGTTTCCGACGGCTTTCGACGGCCGCCGACGGCTGCCAGCTGTCAGAAATCGTACGTTTTCTTGTAGTGTTATTGTTGGAGAATACTAGTTTCAAATACTAATAGAAACAATAGTATTTCCGACGGCTCAGAACCATCGGCGGTCGTCGGAAGCCGTCGAAATATGCCGTCGAAATATAGGCCGTTGAAGAATGTTCTTTCTGACGGCTCTGTCGATTTAATTTCGACGGTTAACAACAATTTTTCCAACGACTTCCGACACCCCGTCGTGTACATGTGGAAGAATATGCCTTGCTCAAATTGATGTCAGAAGCTGTCGGAATACTTAGAAAGTAAGCCGTCGGAAGCCGTCGGTTAGCCTGGAAAGTAAGACATCGACAGTCATTGGAAGCCGTCGGTTAGCCTGGAAAGTAAGCCATCGGTAGCCGTCGAAAATTTGGAAGTATTTTATTTATTTCCACAGCCATTCGACCCCTAAACAATAAATATATATCAATATATATCATAGCTCAATTTCACACATATAAATCATATATATCAAAGCGCAAATCATATATATAACATTAATAATAATAAAATATCAACATTTATAAAAAAAATCAAACTCAAACAACCCAAAATATACTTAAATATCCAACAACATATCAAAATACATCTCAAAATGTATCAAACATATCCAACAACATCTCAAAACAACTCAAATCAACCTCACACACATCCAATATCTCAAAATGTATCAAACAACTCAAATCAACCTCACACACATCCAACATCTCAAAATGTTTCAAACAACTCAAATCAACCTCACCCATCTCAAACATATCCAAACATATCAAACATATCCAACTCCCAAACACCATAACAACAAAGTCAAACTACCCCTCCCATCTCAAAGCGCACGTATGTACAATGTTCCAACACAAACATAAAAATCATACCTATCAATCCCGCTAATCGCTTCCGGATCCACCTGATGAGGGAAATGATCTATGCTCCTGCATATATGCAGCAAGGCGCTCGTCCAACTTGGCCAACTCCGCAGTCTGAGCCTGTTTCGTTCCTCCACCTCAGTAATCTTAGCTCTCAACTCTTGAATCTCCGCGTTGTCTTAGGCTTTTTTGTAGCCGCTTAGCCTGCGCCTTGCCTGTAACATTATTTAACAAAGTGTATGAGTTTCATATAGTGTAATTAATAAAATCAATATGTTATACGTTATTCATAAATATAAAATAAATAAACATTGCCTATTGATTTCCAAAACCATAACACCTATTCCGCGATGGCGGCTCCATGACCGCGCCAAAGATCTAGTCCTCCTTGTCAGAAGTTAGTTCTTCCCGTCCCAATCCTCAAGCATCTTCTTATGTTCTTGCATGAATTTTTCTCACGATTCCAAATAAAATTACAATTAAACTTCATACTTTTAGTTATTTATAAATTATTATTTAAAGTGATTATTAATAACTTATAATTTAAAATATGTTTACCATTGTTTGTTGTGATTTCGAGTCATGCCATGTGTATATTACTGTGCCATCTTTATTTCCATGCTCGATGGTATGAGTACTAGCAAACACGTCCATGTACGAAAATGGTAGACCATGCTCTCTTTCCTGAAATAATTATTATCTATTATATATATATATAATTATACTATGTAATAACTATTTATAATCGCTATTAATAATTTACCAACTATTGATGGTAACGCTAAAATGATTTCGAATCCCATTGTGTGTGGCTGGATTTTTATTTCTATGTGTAAAGTTCCTATGCGACTCTGCCTGTGAATTTAAAATGAATAATATATTTGACATTTATAAATTGATGCAATTATTATGCTAATTCTACTAAATTTTTAATAAACATAAGAGACTAGTAAACTTACCTTCACTTCGTTGCTATCCCAGAAAGCAACCCAAGCTTGCCAGACGCTTCCACTCAAGCTTTTTTTTTCCTTTTTTTTATGCTCGACGTCATATCGCGGTAGTTTTCTGCATTTTCTTCATCCATTATTTTTTGCAAGGGAGAAGGTCATGTTCCTGTAACTCTACCATCCACTGCATTTAAAAAAAAAAGTAAGTTATACATTTTATACTTAGTGAATATATTGTAAAGTGGTTATATATAAATGAAATACAGTTTTAAAATTGCAATGAAATCCTGCTAGATACACTATAAGATGTAAGGTGGAAATTGGTCCCACCTAGGCTAGCACCTGATCATCTTGCTCTTGTAAGCAGCCTTGGAAATATCCAGAATAACCTCTGAGGGCTCCAACTTAAGGCCCTTGTATTAAATATGATATAGACTTTTAATAAATCATGAATAATATATCACACACAAAATATTTATGATGTTGCAATAAATTTGATACTTACCCACTTGCTTTAACTGTCAAAGTACTTATGGGATGCTTTGCTTGCTGTGATGGTCCGTCGCTATCACCTCCACGTCAGTCCCGCTTTGACTAGAAGAGGGAAACCTGATGATTGTGAAGATCTATGACGGCGCCACATAATATCTGTCATAGACATTTCATTTTATTAAGCGAGAACATATCATTTAATTATGGAAAAACATATCATTTTTTTGAGAAAAATGTAACTTTAATAATCACATAAATTACCTTCTATCGAAATGTACATTAAAAATAAGTCTTCATCTTTTTTCGATTCAGACCCAGTCTCGTACTCTATATCATTTTCCTCTGTAGTCTCAAATGTTTCTACTAAAACATTTGATTCATTGTTTAGAGGCCCAAAATCAGTATGATCATCGGTTATTATTATTTCATTATTTTGCTTGAGATCTGCCTGATAAGTTTGTTCGTTTGGAATATTTTTTCCATCAAATGTAAAATTTTCCTTTGTTTTAAAAACTATCGAACGATCTGCTTTATCTTTTTGTAGAGATGGATACGGAGCATAATAAACTTGTAGTGCTTGTTTGGCTAGTACAAAAGGATCATACTTATGTAATGCGAGGTACGTTTTATTTCAATAAGATTATGATCTTTGTGCACATTGATTCCAGAACCTGGAACATTGCTGAACCAATTGCATTTAAATAAAAAGAACTTTCTTCCCAGGTTGTGTGAAATATGTCAATTCCAAAACCTGGGTTAACACGCCGTAAAAATCATTTATATGATTATCTGAATCATCACCGCCTTTAACAAATACACCGGTATAGTTAGTTAATTTTTCAGCACCATATTCTTAAGTGTTGAATTTAAATCCATTAACAAAGAATATTGGATATATCTTGACATTTCATTTTGGTCCCAACGCAAGAAGTTTCAATCCTTCGTCGACTACACAATTTCGTGGATCATAAACGTACTTTGGAAACCAATCAGCGAATTCTTTACTGAGATTGCCACGTGGATTTTGTGATTCATAAATACTACAGATATATATAATATATTGCATTATAATCTATAATATTGAATTAAATATTTCATATATCCAGAATTATTATTTAATAATGGTGCAACTTCAACATAATTAAGAAGAACATATATGTGTGCTACATGGTAATTTTTATCGTCTAACCATAGTTCCACACATTTCCAGTAGATCGGCCATGTTGTCTAAAAATAGATAACATTCCTTCAGAAGAATCTTGTTCAATGCCTTCATCATTACGTAGATAAACTCACATGGTCACTGAAATAATGAGAGAAAAAGAATGAAGCTTCTTCTTTGATATATGATTTGCAAATCGACCTTCAACTCGTGCTTTTTGTCCAACTTTTTCTTCAGATGATTTAAGTACCTATTTAAAAATTATTTCAAATTAAATATTACTTATGTAATTAAATTAGTATTTAACATACTTAATATTATTTCCTCTCAAATGGATACATCCATCCATATTGTATAGGACCTCAAAGACATGCTTCAGATGGAAGATGAACAGGTAAATGCTCCATTACATTAAAGAAGCCTCGAGGAAATATTTTCTCTAGTTTACAGAGTAGTATAGAGATATCTACTTCAAGTTCATGTAGACGTTAAACTTTTAACGTAGTCAAACAAAGCTCTTTATAAAACAAACTAAGTTCCGTTATAACCATCCAAACTTTTATAGGTAACAATTCTTGAAAACGACGTATAACAAATTTTCCATCATTATATGGCAGTTGTGACTTTTCATTCCACTCAGTTTTTATTTTTAAAGTCGACCATCTACGAAGATTAGAAGAAATTTCATCAGGAATCTTAATCCTTTCATCCATTTTAACACAAGTTTTACTTGATTATTGTCTAACTCATAGCATGCTTTGGGTTTTTAGTGTTGTTTGGCTTGATATGAAGCTTGAGACGCTTACATAATTCTTATGTATCATGTCTTCATTTCAAATGGTCCTTATTCTTCCCCTTAACACTCAAAATTATATTGAACACATTATCAAACTCATTTTTCTCATTGTGCATCATGTCAATATTATGGCGAAGTAAGAGATCTTTCTAATAAGGTAACTCTCAAAATATACTTTGTTTGCACCAATTACGAATCATCGATTTACCTGTAATTTCAATTTGTACTTTAGTTTCATGTATCTTTGGATACTCCTTTACAAGTTCATATATTTCTTCGCTTGACTAAATCGTTGGTGGTTGCATAGTTTATGTTCTATTAGCTATAAAGTTTGTTTATCTCTTCTTAAAGGATGATTAACATGGAAAAAACACCGATGACAATCAAATCATGAAATTTTCTTCCCATACGGTAAGGAAAATGCTCGTGTTTCTTCCATGCAATAAGGACAAACTAGACGACCGACCGTACTTCAACCTAAAAGCATTGCATACGAAGAAAAATCACCAGTAGTCCATAACAAAGAAGCGAACATACAATTATTTTTAAATGTCGTGCGTTTCAACTCCTTCATACCACAGTGTTTTCAACTCTTCAATTAATGGTTTTAAAGGTTCTTGAAAGATAACATAACCTTAATTTGGTATTGACATATTATACTCAATATCACTTGTGAAGTTTGAGTCTGAATACCCCTTCATAAGGAGTTTGTTGTTTTGTAAACAATTTTCTAGTATTTCATAAATACTAGAGAACACTCTAAACTACAATTTAGTGATCTTAATTTGGATTTGATATTTGTTTCATGCATCAAATACGTAAGAAAATTATGATATTGTAGATAATACAACATGTATGATAATTCCTATTGTAAATGCATAAGAAATCCATCTTACATGTTGTATATTAAACATTTTAATAAGGTCTCTTTGCATATCGTTTAAGACATTTACAATTTCCTTTATACTTATAATAAAAGATATAATTTACAACCAAATAATGGTGCTTATAAATTCAGGCCTAGCCCTCCCTTTTCTTCTCATATTTTTATGGAAGCAGTGTCGAATCTCTGCCATTTCCTCTTCTCCACTTTCTTTCTAAATTATAAAGATAAGGTATTTGTATCTATATTCATACAAATCAGAGAAGAGTAGAAACCTAATAAAAAGGAGAAGAGAAGAGAATAAACCATATGTGTATTTGAGGTAAATTATATAATTATATATATTTATATCTATTTTCTCTTCCAATCTCTTCTCAGATCTGCAATTCTAATGTATGTATATACCCTTTTATACATATCCCTTAGATTAAAAAAGATTTAGAGAGGAATCAAAGGTTCTACTTCAGATCTGGAGATTTGAATCGCTTTTAAAAGGTAAGTGAGAAATTTTATAGATTGTTATAATATGAAAATTATCTAGTTCATGTTTATTTGATTTTATGCTAATTGGATAATTATATATGAGTTATAGGCAATGAATTGAATATGATCTGATTATAATAAATATCGCCTACATATTTTTGTTTATGAATTGATTTAGCATGCTATACAACCTGATCTGGAAATCGATCCCAAAAGTATGAATTAAAATATTGATTTGAATGAAATTTATTTCGGATCTAAAATGGGTTGTATAATAATGTTATAAATTTGGATGATTACTCTAATCTTATTGGAATGTAAACTTTTCTATGTTTGGAATTGTTGGAATTTAGATCCGCTTAATATTTGTAAAGTAATTTGATTTCTTTCCCTTTTAGAAAAATACAGTATTTGATCTAACAAGGAATAGATGCAAATAAAAGAGAAAGAAATGTGTAAAGTATGATTCATTGTAGTTTACACTATTTATTTTAGTAATAAAAAGAAATTATTATTCCTCGTAATTTCAAACATTGTAATCTTTTATGTTTTAAAGATAAATATTTTGTTTTGGGCTAATTTAAGGAAATTATAGCGGATAATCTTTTTAGATAAGATTCCAATAATTTAACATAAAAAAGAATATTCTAGTGAAGATATATAACTGGAATATATTTGATAAAAGTAAATACTTATACTTAATTTACTGCGCTTATGATAATTAAATAAAAAGCTAATAATGACGCTTGCACATAATATTCACGTTTAGGATAATTTACTAATGGGAAAAGAATTTAAAAGGTTGTAACTCCAATAAATGGTAACAAATATGGGAGTTGTAATAATCTGATAAGGTAAATGGATTAATGAGACTGATAAAAATGGAATAGACATAAAAGGTTACTAATTTGAAATTAGTAATCGTACATAAATGTCTTAGGAAATGTTCATTATAATTTATGGACAAATTGATATTTATGAGCATTAAACGGTGATTTGTGGGTATATAAATTTTTAAGGTAAATCTTATTGCCTTAAATAAAAAGGGGATTAGTAAGCTAAGTCCAATGTATACCTAAGATAATATAAATAAGGACTTAGGATGGTTAATTGGACTTAATGGGTTAGTGATGCGAGGTCAGTAGAGTCACTCGACGGAAGACTTCCCTTCACTTTGAGACTACCAGCAGTTGGGTGTACTTACTACTGATGTAAGATATCACTAATCCTAGGACCCATGACGACGTGAGAGATTTGGGCCTGCTTCCTTAATTTGAAAGTATGAAATGGTTCAAATTTGGAATTAGGGGCGGTAATAGATATCTCCATAGAAGTTCGCTTCTGGTTGAGGTCCTAACTGGCTGAAGGGTTCACCTCTCTCCAAAATGGAAGTATTAAGTAACCTTGTGAGATTCCAAATAAATAAATAAGGATGTCTCTAAAAAGGGTTTACTTCACTGTCGAAGTCTTAAGTTGCTAAAGGGTCCACCTCCCTACCGAAAGAAGTAACCTAATGAAATGTCATATTTATAATTAAAGAGTGAGAATGGAAATATCGGGAAGGGTTCGCTTTATTTTTGGGGTCTTATGTGATTGTAGGGTCCTCCTCTTTCCTACAAAAGAAGTACTAAGTAGTCCAATGAGATTTCCATGCAATGACAGTTAGATAGTACCATTGAGGAGCACGCTTCTGGAAATAGGTCTTAAATGTTGGGGTCTGCCTTAATTAAGGACTTAAATGACCAGAGTCTACTTATTTTCTAATAAAAGGTATTAAGTAGCTTGGGCGTTGTTTATTACATGGCTATGATTTTATTGGCAATAGATGTGGTAATTGTTGGACATTAAATGCCGAAAGCCTTAAATAGTGGTTAGAGGTCTAGTGGCTAGGACCCACCAGCCATTGACAACATTGTTAGGAAACCGCTTTGGGAAGAGGTCATAAATGACAGGGTCTACCTTGATTGAGGTCGTAAATGGCAGAGTCTGCTTATTTCTCTTTTTAAAAGTAATTTAGAAACCCACTTAATATTTAGAAGTATTAAGTGGTAAATGGGTTTGGAAGTATTGGGTGGTTGATAAGGCTTCATTAGTATTTCGTACCTTAGGAAGGGGTAAGTAAGTAATCGTGTGTGCCATGCAAGGTTAGATTAGAATTGCTAACCTTAATGGACATAACAATTAAATGGAACTAATCGGTATAAGTTTATGTTATGGACAGTTTATATTTTCCAGTCACCAGAACATTGTTCTGACCCCCCTCCTCATTACAACCCACATGATAGAATTTAGAGGAACGAGTCACTAGAGTTGGATGTGCTTTGTTGTTGAAGAGTCTTCTTTCTCTCATGCTCGATGCTGATGTGACAATATGCTATCCAAGGAATACCATTAATTCCAAGGTAGTAGTCATAGTCAGCATTCTTATCCTATAATTGTTTCTGTTGTGAATTCAGATTTCTATCAATCTCTGATAATGCTAATGCTTATTTGCGGGTACCAAATCCAATGATATATGCTTTGATGGTCTTTGGTTTCTATTTTTGTCGAAATTTAGGCCCAGTAACGTACATTTGGTATTAGAGCCTATGTTAGTAGATCAGAGGGACTAGGATAAATTAAGAGAACATATTCATACTTTCCTATCTACTAATATTATATTTTTACACTAGATTCTAAGAGTTCCAACTATAAAAGTAGTTGTAGTCCCACTCCGAATGAATGGGCAAAGCAACTATGGGTTTGAAATATCTTAGAGCTAAGATTTTCATGCCGACTTCGAAGTAACTCACAGAGTGCTGGTGATGCGTGAAGCGCTATGATGAAGAGCATGAGTGCGACATATGGCTGAATCCCAAAGACTGGAGGTGTTCGACTTGATGGTCTAGATTCTAGCTATCTTGTGATTTTGGATTTTGAGTTCCAGTTGGAGACACATAATTATTTTAGATGGATGGGAAATTAGAGTCTATATGTCATAATTGTCCAGAAGCAAGTTTTTCTAGGGTGTATTTGTTGATCACCTATTTGATGGCAAACCGGATTTTAATTTGAATAATTAATGTCAATTCCTTAGTCTAAAACCTATGAGATAATTTTTGTAAAGTATATTTTGGAAATTCCTTAGAATTTTGAAAACGGGGTTTTCAAAGGATTTCTTTTCCCAAGGATCTATTTTAGAAATTTTGTTTTGGGAAAGTTTCAAAATTTTAATTTTCAAAGTAACGCGTATATCACTAGGCTGGCCGTGTTAAGAAATTTTTGATTTATAAGAGATTAATTCTTTAAATCCTTAAATATATATATGCACATTAGTAAAGGCTTGATAATTATTTTTGGCAAGAAAATAGTTTTCCAGTTTGGGAAATTTGTGTTTTATTAAGGTTTTTGGAAACCCTGTAATATTTATACATATAAGTTTGACTTTTAAGGGAAGTTTTGGTATGAAGTAGTTTCTATTATTTGGAAACAAGTATAAAGGAGTATATATTTAGCTCTGTGATTTTTTGGTTTATAAAATCGAGGGTTTTATATTTTCTCTCTTTAAGGTACGGACAAAATAGAAATGACATTCAACTTTATTGGGGTATGTAATTTAAAGTGTTTTTGTACCTACCAACATTGGAAGAAATATTTCTATGCGAAGTAGGCAGGAAATGACAGCCGGAATATTTTTGAGTTTTAGGAATTGTAGTTGGTGGCAACAGTTTTGTTGGGACTACTATGAATTGCTGGAGTATGGTTCGGGACTAGACGGTAGGCTTTGACACCACAGTGATGATGATAGGAATTTTTTGGATCGTGTCGAATCGAAGGAGACGGTGCGAAACGATTATTATTATTTAATCCGACCCTAATTAGGTCTAGGTTCAATTAACACCAAATGTCGGCCTAGCGGTTGGCCATCTAGCGGTAAACCTAGAGTGGTCTACCATTTAACAAGCTTTGGCACAACTTGAACCTAGAATGGGACTATTAAAGTCGCGTCCAAATTCCCCAATTGCCTTCTTTCGTTCCTTCTTCCTCAATAAGTCAAACCCAATCTCCATCCTACTCCTTATCCAAGTATCAGCCTCTCTCTCTCTTCCATTCCTCCCATAGGCGACACCATTTTCCCCTTGGAGCAGTAGCCTCACCTCCCCCTCGTGCTAGTTTTGCACGCTAGATCTCGCCCCACCATCACTCCAGATCTAAACCCTATTTCCTCCCTCCGACCACTTCTTAGCCCAAGACACCTTTCCGCACTACCGGTTCTTCCATGCACCATTATGGTCTCAACCCTCAAGAGGCCACTTGGTTAGACCGGAATGAGCAGAAGGTTTCACTGCTTTTGGGCTGGAAGAGCTACTTGTAATGAACCGCAAATTCATCACTTCAAAAAAGTTTTGAAATGTTCAAATATAAGATTTTTAACATAAATGATAATGTTTTGAACAATAAATAATATTGGTAATCTTATTTTGAAAAAATATTTACAAAAATATATACTTTGGAAGATATACTGATAAAATGACCGAAAACGGTTTTATCAACAAACAGCTCTTAGACCATCTGACATCGTGCACGGAGCTAGATACATACACTCATTTATATATATATGAGTGAGAATATGTAATAAAATTATTTATTTTATTTTTGAAAATAAAATCTCTTTATGACATCATCGATGATATTAATATTTTAAAATAAATAGTTTTTGAATTTAAATCGAGTTTAAATGATTTAATAATTATTTTAATAATAAAATAAGCCCATTTAATTATTATATAATGATAGAAATATTATTGTTAAACTTTTTTTTACAAATATATACATATTAAATAAGAAGTGAAAATATGACCGGAATCAAAATCGGAATCTATAACAATTCAACATAGAAAAGTTTTGCAACGTTGTGAATCATTTGAGATATACATATGCACACATACATGTACTTATACTTGAACACATTCACATGCACATGAACACATATATACATACAATATACTTACACATTTAAATATATACACACTGCAAAATATCAAGATATTTTCCTAAAAACTTAACACTTAAGCAAACCAAAGTCAACCTCTTTTACCCGAAGTACAAGCACATGGATACACATACATGGGGGGATACACAGCCGATCATGTTTGGGAGGGGAGTGTGATGATGATCAAATGGTGATGTATTTGTATAGAAATATCATGATATTTTCTCCCTTACTTTTGCCTACAAATAGCACCCATCTCTCTCACTTCATTCACTTCATTTCTTCATAAAATTCCTAAGCTTCTTCACTTCTTATACTCCACTTTCATGGTCTCTTTCCTAAAAAATTATGGAAAAAAGAAATTAAAATTATATAGTAAGTATATATTATCAAAAATCTTCAAAACCAAAGCAAATCCACTCTTTCTCACCTCTACAACCCATGGCCACACCTTCCACCAATCAAGGCCGAGCCCACTCCATTAGCAAGCATAGGTTGAGCCTTCCCAAAGGTTCAAGGCTCAATTCCATAGGCTTCCGTGCGATCGTAGCGGAGCTATAGCCGTTTTAAAGTTAGTCCGATCGAAAATCAATGTGAGAAACTCTATTATATATATATATAAATTGATGATGTGATATGATTGCTATGGTTGTTTACTATGTTTGATCATTAAGTTTGGATATTGATTATAAGTTTAATTTTGATGTTTAAATGATTCACTTTTAATACACGTCGAATATCACAAAGGAAATCACTTTCCTTTAATAAATGAAATGGTGTATATGAGATTGTTAAACCTCTTTAAAATGGTTTAAAATTGTAAATAAATGTTTTATAAACACTAAAATCCAATTTGGTGAAGTTAAGATGTGTTATGAAAGTTGAGTCAAAAATATTCGCATTGCGTAACGGCAGTTCGCGATTTCATGCCGTAGAAAGTTAAATCCATTTATACAATGGATTCGAAGTCAGCATTCTTTGTAATAAGAATTTTCAAAACTCTTATAATCATAGTTTTCAAACAAAAGAAAACGATCGAGATTTCATTTAGTAGGTTTTGAAATAATAGCAAATTAAGTTTTCAAAATAGTCGCGATTTGGCAGTTCGAAAACCAAAGCGATAAATTCTTTAAAATTATGGGATAAATTCTATAAATCGTTTAGAATGTTTTAAAAGAGATTTGAGTTATAAGAATGGATTTCTAAATGATTGAAAAGTTTTTTTGATCAAATAAGCTTAAAAGCACTATCCGCAACACTATGCGTAACACTTTCTATAACTTTTGAAATATGGCTTTAAACTTAAGTATTCTTTTCCAAATCTTTTATAAATATTATCACATAGATAATTAATTATTTTAAAGATGATTTGAAGGATTTATAATTTATTTTATAAAGTTTAAATAAATGATATAAAGAAAAGCTGTTAAAATCAAGTGATTTAATCTTGGGTCTAAAAGCCGATGAGTAGACTGGAATTTTCTATTCGTGAGATCCGGATGTGAGATGCTTAAACTAAGGAGATGTTCATGAGCAACAAGTGCCCTGGCTCACCTAGCCTTCTTCCTGGATAAGGTTGAAATGTCGGAAATGGTACAAGTATAAAAGATTTAATTTTCCAAATTTAGACAACTTGGATTGTACAGAAATAATCTTCTTACACTTGGTATTAAATTCCGAGGAGGGAACCCATACTATCAGTGTGAATTATAAAGGTGATTTCATTGTTATTCGATGGATGGTAAAGGTTGAAAACTAAAATTGATGTTGAGTAGAACTAGTATAATTTGTATCGACCTTTTTTACTCAATAAGGTTTTGAAATATAATTTATGAGAAATGATTTTGATTTCATATTTCCAAAGTGAAAGAGAGGTTTAATGATTTTTTATAAAACGAAAAGAAATGCTTTAAAGACACATATCTCTAGAAGATATTTTTGATAAAAAGAAAGTGAGTAATCAAATGATAAGCACCTAATCACTTAACATCCTTTATTGATGATTGGTTCGAAGAAACCGGGATCAGATTTGAGCGATTCTTATCCGAAAACCACTTTGAACCAATTTACGTATTCCAAGTGAAGACTTGGAATGATAATAAATAGAAAGAAGGGCTTCTTATCACTGACCCTCGAGGAAAATTTCCCATATCATATATATGTGGCAGTAGTATCTTCGTTTGATCTTCGATGCAAGGACTGCTCACTACTAATCCTAGGGATGATCCCGACAGGATGTGGTAGGAGTGTTCCTTCGGTTTGTCCTGTTCTTGGAAAACTTGTATGGACGAATGTCTGACATTGCATTTCCAACATACACGTACATTGATTTTTACGAACGTTCATCTGTTTGGTGGTGCAGGAAGTAACTCTCCTATACTTAACACCCTTCTCTGAGACATATGAGTTCAGAGGTTGTACATTTGTGGAAATCAATGATGTATGATGGAATTGGCAATGTGGCATTCAAAGTGGAATGTGCCATGTGAAAGGTAATCGTTAGCTCGGGCTTCATCACTCGAAAATGGCTTAAACAGGGCATGCCATAAGGCTGTGTGGTTCACAACCATCAGGGTATGGTCATCACCTTCCTAAATTACTTTATATATGTCGAGTATGTTGTGTATGCTATGGGATCCCGGATAGGTCGGTTACGACCGAGGTGATGTCATATTCGGTTCTATCCGCCACCAAGATGGGTCTCCGGGTAGGCCAGTCTTGCTAGGTGCAGAGGTTTCAAAGTTGTTGATCCTCGGTACATCCCTCTAGAGATGTACTATATGAAAGGTAGTTCCTTACCTACCATTGTATGGAAATCCATTCTCCAATAAGTTCCTTCAGACTTGATTGTAGAACCTATTGTGCTGGAATTTAATCAATGCAAAAATTTTGGCTAAAAATATATAAGTTTACTTGAAAAGTGTTTTCAAAAGAATGCCATTAAAAATAATATTACTAGATTTTGCATAGAGAATATTTTTGTTATCATAAGGTAAAAACCCGTTCCGTGTTTATGTGCGGCATGATCTTATGAGATACCCTTTGTTTTCAAATATCCATATTTTCAGTTTCTCATACCAGTTCCATGACTGACCTAGAGGTTATTTTCCTTTTCCCTTAAACTTTGGGTGGCCTATTTTTTCGGGCAGTTAAGTAGTTAGGTAGCATGGAACATTTTAGGAGAAGCTCGGAGCATTTTGGATGGAGCATGAAGCTAGAGGGTCCTATATAGATAGTCATTTATTCCGCTGTATTTTTGTTATGTAACTACCAGTACTTGTGAGGATAGGCAGTTATAACTATCCTAGCTGGATTGGTACTTACTAGTACTCTGATGGAGCAATTTGTAGTAATTGCATGTACTACTCAAATGTATAATTAAATATTGAATACAATGTGATATTCTATTTTGTTGTCTTCTACTTTATTTTCTTTTACCCCATGATAATTTGCCTCTCCAACACTTGGATTTATGGCACGTAAAAATCGAGGATGTATTAGTATTGATTTCTAAGGGTCGAGGAGGTTGTTCTTCACATTTGGTATCAGAGCTTATGGTTGAACGAATACAGAGGTCTGGATGTGGTTAACTCATTAGAGATATGGTTAGTAATACCTTAGAATGAGTTTAGTCAAAAAGTGCATAATTGAAATTTTATTCGAATAAGTATATTCGAGTTTATACCTATTCCCTAAGATAATTTCATCTATATTTCTAAAGATGTTTCCTTACTATATGCATATAGTAGGAGATGAGTAATAGAAGAGGATGAAGGGGAGGTGCAACACTATGGCCACCAACAGTCGATCAAATGCTACAGTAATTAAGGAAGTGGTAATCTCGGTGCAGCCTCAAATTAACTTTGCTACTCTATGCAAAGATTACACCTATTATAAACCATTCAAAGGAATGGAGTCCATTATTAAAGTTCAGGCTTGGATCCGCTCTTGTGAAAGTATTTTTAAGGGATTGAATATCGAGAATGAGTAGAAAATTTTCTTAGCTTCTTGGCAGTTACAAGAATGGATTTTAGCATGGTGGAAGTCCATAACTCTGAATGGTTCAGAAGATAATTTCTCATGGGAATGGTTCAAGGAAGTCTTGGAAGAATAATATATGCCAACTGCAGGAAAATGCCGCCTTTATTGTAGTTTTATAGATTTAAAGCAAGGAGATATGTCCGTGGAAGAATGTTCCAACAAGTTCTTTGAATAGTCCCATTTTGGACTGTGTCTGATAGACACTCCTTTAAAGAAAAATGGAATGCTTATCGCTGGGATGAAGGGGCAATACCAGGACAGGATGACCGGGTATATAAATGGAACCTTTGTAGATTTGGTAGACATGATTTTTCGATATGAAACTCTAGACAAAAAGAATCCACCCACAACTCAAAGCAGCAACAATAACTAGAAGAAGAGGCTATGTAGTTAATGCCCCACTATAACCCTACTATATCTCATATCAGATTTCTATCGCTACAATTTTTCCATATAGCCCCAAATATAGTCTTTCCGCTTTAAGCCCCGCTATTTCCGCTATATCCCGTTATTCCAGCTATATTCCGCTATATCTTCTTTAAAAGAAATGAATTGAAAAATAACAGTTATACATTATAAAAATTATGAAATTAATTTATTAAATTGAATTTTTAATATATTTTCAGAAATGAAAATACTCTAATATTCTACTAAATTCAATTATGTTATATAACAGTTTTACGTTTATTTACAATATATTCACACATGTTTTTATTTAAAATTATTTATGTATTAATTAAAATTCAATTAAATGTTAATTTTTCATTTAATTACCATTTATATATTTGTAAAAACATTAAGTATGAGCTTTATATGATATTTTAGAGTCATCCGCTATATCCTGCTATATCCTCGATGTATCCCCGCTATGACATTTTGCACCCCCACCGCATTGAATCCACCGAGCGCTTTAACTGCACGAAGAAGAGGAAGTTCAATCATTATAGGAAGAAGCCATGGCAATGCAAGCTAGAAGGAGGTCCGTAAGAAAATAATTTAAAGGATATTACTTGTTATAATTGCCAACAGAAGGGTCATTTTACTACCACCTATAAGAATCCTAAGGCTCAGGATAGGAATTGCTACAATTGTCACAAACTAGGGTACTAGAAGAAGGATTGCCCATTGATAAAGAAAGGAGAACAAGTCAGAGTTTTTGCCATCAAAGATGAATCTCAACTTCGACTGATGCGAAAGGCAATAGAGCTCTTGAAGGTAATATCTACATTAATGAAAATCTAGTTAGAGTATTATTTGATACTAAGGCTTTTCACAGTTTTATTTCTAAAGAATTAGTTGATAAATTGAAACTTACCACAAAGATATTAGATACCCCTATCTATGTCTCTAACCCCATAGTGGTAAAACTAATATCGGTATAGTTTGTGAAAAAGTACAAGTTGCCTACCTATCCTAAAAATTGTCATGTGACCTAATCGTTATCGATTTTATTGGATTTGAGATTATACTCGGTATGAATTGGTTATCTGAATATAAGGTTGTTCTTGATTGTGTTAAAAAGACGGTGCATTTGCAAAATAAAAGAAGTGAACCTTTTAAAATAACGTGTGAAGAATCTAGTCCAGTAATGGATAGTTTTATGTTTGCCCTAAATTCATTTCAAAAACGTCTAAAAGAAATAACAATTTTTAAGGAATTTTTGGATGTGTTTGGGAAGTTAAAAGTTTACCCCCACATAGGGAAATTGAGTTTCGAATCAACTTGATTTCCAATGCAAGGTCTGTTTTTCATTCTTCTCGAAGAATGGCTCCCAAGGAAGTTAATGAATTAAGGAATCAAACAGATGAATTGCTAAAGAAAGGACTAATTAGAACAAGTCGCTCAAGTTGGAGCTTAGCAGTAGTTTTTGTTGCAAAGTCAGACGACTCCCTAATACTTTGTGTAGACTATCGAGACCTAAATAAGCAAACGATTAAGAACAAGTATCCTCTACCCCGTATTGATGACTTGTTTAACCGACTTCACGGTGCTTGAATATTCTCCAAAATGGATCTAGCTACAGGATTCCATCAATAAAGGATAGCAGAAGATTGCATTCCTTTAACTGCATTCAGAGGACCAAATGATTTCTACGAGTGGTTGGTTATGCCTTTTGGACTAACCAATGTGCCCGATTATTTTCTGGACCTTATGAATAGAGTATTCGGAGATGTGCTCCACAAATTCGTGTTGGTTTTTTATTCATGGTATTCTTATATATTCAAAGACCAAAAAAGAACATGAAAGGAATTTAGAAATTTTACTAGAAATATTAAGGAGGAATTTGCTCAAGGTTAAGTTTTCAAAATGCCACTTCTTGGAAGAAAAGGTAAGTTTCCTTAGACTTATCGTGTCAAAGGAAGGAATCTCAGTTGATCCCAGAATAATTACATCCATTCTAGATAGGAAACAACCACAAACTCCAAAGGACATTTGCAGCTTCTTAGGATTGGAAGGATACCACCGGAAATTTATTCAGGACTTCTCCAATATTTCTCATCACTTAATGAAGTTGACTATAAAGGATGTTAAATTTAAATGGAAGTCGAAATGTGAAGAAGCATTCCAAAAACTTAAGAAAAGGTTAATTACTGCTTGTTTCCTGGAGATTTGATCAGGCAACTAGTGCTCGGCATCTCAGACTGTCCGGCATCCAGCAGTGTTCGGTGAAGTACACAGCATCCATAGTGTCCGGCATCCAGCAATGTTCGGCGTCAACTGGCACTCGGTGACAACCAATGCTCAGCGCTAGCGTTCGGCATCATTAGAACTCGGTGATAGGAGTACTCGGCATCCCAAGGTACTCGGCGTAGTACTCGGCAACAGGAGTACTCGGCATCCCAAGGTACTCGGCGTAGTACTAGGCAACAGGAGTACTCGGCATCCCAAGGTACTCGGCGTAGTACTCGGCAATAGGAGTACTCGGCATCCCAAGGTACTCGGCGTAGTACTCGGCAACAGGAGTACTCGGCATCCCATGGTGTTCGGCGTAGTACTCGACATCCAGAAGACATTCCGTATGCACAACTACTCAAGATAACGGTGTCGTTCGGCCTGTATGCACCGTTCCTTCAAGAGCTTGAGATGGAGGCACGTTCGGCCTCAACAGACAACCATCCTACACTTCCCACGACACCAACACACCGTTCGGCATAGAAGGAATGGTTCGGTGTAGCGGCGTTCGGCACACCTGGTTCGACATACAGCGACCACTGCACTGGGGCTTGAGCGTTCGGCTATCCAGCCCACTTGGGAAGTCCAGCCCATATTTGCCTATAAATAGAGGGGCAGGGTCACAGTGAAATGGATCCTTTTTTGGAGAGAGAAGACTGGGGAGACTCTGCCATTTTCAAGACTCATCTTCTCTACTTAAACAACTTCATTCAAGCATTTGATTCACGAATTGTATTTGTAATCAAGTATAAAGAAGATCAATAAAGTTTAACCTCAAAGTGGACGTAGGCAATTACGCTGAACCACTATAAATTTGGTGTTCTTACTTTCTGCATTTAAATTAGCATTGTCTTCTCTGTTTAATTTACTTTCATCACTTATATCTCTACACAATCTTTCTGAACGAGGTTAGTGACCAATTTTGGTGCTAACACTTTGGTGCTTTCACTGAGAGTTGAATTCTCAGACCTCAAGGATCTGCTTTGAAGCTACTGGATTGAACAAATCCCCCAAAGAAGATCCGACTCACTGATAGGACATCCGTTGATTCTACTCAGAGTTCATACCAATAACTCTACAATGGCAAGACCACGTACCAGGTCAGCTTCTCACAATGCGGATGCCCACGAGACTGCTAGCGTGCAATAAGCAGGGCCTAGCAATCAACCAGCAATTCCAAATACAGGAGTTGCCACTCAGGACCAAACTCCAGTTGTCACCAGAATAGAGTTCAACGACTTGATGAGAGAGCTCAGGGAAAGTAGGAGACAACTAGGAGAGCAGATGCAAGCCAATGCCAACCTGATGGCACAACTTACTCAACAGCAGCAACAGAATGCTGGGGGCAATCCCGCTGCTTACTCCTCATCTGACAGCTCTACTTCCTCTGATGAACCTCCCAGGCGCAGACGCCGTAAGACTGATGCTGCGCGAGCAGATGCTGCTGTTCGAACAGCTGGAGACCGCGACCAAGCAAGAGCTGGAAGCTTCAGGACCGGGATGCAGATGGAAGATAGAGGCCCGGATCATCAAAATGCTAACGATGTCCAACCTCAAGATGCACGATTGGCAGATCGCCAAGAGAGGAGGCATCGGCATGGACAGGCGCGTAGAACAGACTCCAACTTTCCGCCTTCCATACAGACACCCGATCTGACAGCCATGATCAGGCAACTGATGAAAGAGAATCAGGGCTTATCAAATGATGACTGGGAGTGTCAAAAAGTCATACTCCGTTCACGGATGTTGTGTTGCAAGCGGCGTACCCCAGGAAGTTTAGTATGCCTACTATTCCTGCATATGAAGGAAAGACTGACCCTAGACAACATGTCATGAGGTACGAATGGATGATGGATTCAGCCAGAGCGAATGATGCCACCAAGTGTAGGTGCTTTCCGATTACTCTATCTGGGATCGCTACTATGTGGTTCACCCGACTTCCTCCGCGATCCGTATCAAATTTCGAGGAGTTGGCAAAGAAGTTTATTGAGCAGTTCAGGATACACACTACGTGCCCAAAGGACGTGATGTCTCTGTCAAGTGTAATCCAAAATCCTGGGGAATCGTTGAAGGAATATTTGCAAAGATTCCACATGGCAGCAACTGAAGTCAGTAATCCCAATGACCATGCAATTCTGATGGCTGTAATGAGAGGTGTGGATCCAGACTCTGAGTTTGGAGACTGGCTGGCAGGAAAACCTCCAGCTACGCTAGAGCGTTTCTACTCTAAGGCACACCAGTTCATAAGAAGAGAGGAAGCTAGGTGGGTACGACGAGATAAGGCGCCAGGGCCTGTCCAAGAGTCAATAAAGAGCAACATCGCTGTGAAGCAATCGGGAGACAGCTCGGGAAAGGTCCAAGTCAATGTCCAGAACAAACCTGGGCAACCCAAGGAGTCCGGAGGAAGGAGTCAAGGGAAAAGAAAAGAAGCAGGAAAGTGGAAGTCGAGAATTCCAAGCTACAGCGAGTACACTCCGCTAAACGCCCCACTTGAAAACATTTACCTATCCACCTGCAACACTTTTCAGTACAGAAAACCACGTCCAAAAGAATCAACTGAAGAACAGAAGCGGACCGGGAAATATTGTCGCTTCCATGAGACTTATGGACACAATACGGAAGAATGTAGACACTTGCACGACGCTATCGAGAAGTTGATCAGGCAGAAGAAATTGCAAGAATTTGTGAAGTATCCACAAGAAGGAGGACAGGGAACGTCCAACCCAGGTCGTGCACCAGCTCCACGTCATCCCGAAGAGCCTGCCCGGACCGTTGGTAGACTGGTCATAAATACAATTATCGGCGGGCCTCACCCCACGGATAAGAATTGGCAGGAGATGGAGCGATATGCAAGTTCCTTGAAGCATGCAGATTTTGAGTGTTGTTCGAACGTGGAGGACGGAGCCCCTGCTAAGCAACAGCGCGTAATGACAGACGATATTGTGTTCAGAAGCAGAGACGCTGATCAGGTAGAGGCTCCGACCATCGACCCCATGGTCATATCTGCAACGATCGGACCAGCATACGTAAAAAGAATTCTGATTGATTCTGGAAGTTCAGTCAACATCATCTTCAAGAAGGCCTACAATCAAATGAAGCTAGAAACAAAAGACTTGAAACCATCCAAAGCTCATATCCACGGCTTTAACGGCGCTGCAACTGATGCAGTGGGATATGTCGAGTTACCAGTTGAACTGGGATAAGGCGAGCGTCGGAGAGTGCGAATTCTACCCTTTGTAGTTTTGGATGTGGACTCTCCGTATAACGTTTTCTTGGGCCGGCCGGCCCTGGCGGAGTTTAGGGCAGCATTAGCCCCGTGGTGTTTAACTTTGAAGTTCCCGACTGACAAAGGAGTAGGCATTGTTCACGGCGACCAAGCAGCTGGTCGTTCCTGTTATGTGGCCGAGCTCCGAGAGGCCCACCGGAGGGAGAAGGGAAAGGTTGCAGACAATCCCGTCCGCATCCTCAATGCAGATAATTGACAAGTAGTGCCCGAGCCCTGGCTCGGGCATAGTTCTCGGATCTACGGAGATATAGATCCGAGAGACGACGATGAGAAACCCAGGGAAGAGAAGGCGGCACCGACTGAATTAACAATTGACATTTCAGTTAGCCGTGACGACCCTTCGCGAATACTGAAGATCGGATCACAGCTAGGCCCCGCAATGACTGAAGACCTTAGCGACTTCCTCCGGGCGAACCTTGATGTTTTCGCCTGGACGCATTCTGATATGTGTGGGATTTCTCCCGCCATCACGAGTCATATGTTGAACATAGACCCGAAATACGTCCCAGTCAAGCAAAAAAGGAGAGGAATGGATCCGGAGAGATCCGCCGCTCTTGGAGAGGAGGTGGACAAACTCAAAGCAAATGGATTCGTCCGCGACGCCCTCTACCCGGAATGGGTCTCCAACCCCGTGCTAGTAAAGAAGGCGAATGGGAAATGGAGGACTTGCGTAGATTATTCCGACTTGAACAAAGCATGCCCTAAGGATAGTTTCCCGTTGCCTAGGATCGATCAGTTGGTCGATTCCACCGCAGGACACGAGTTATTGTCATTCATGGATGCGTACTCAGGATACAACCAAATCCCAATGCATATTCCGGACCAAGAACACACCAACTTCGTTACAAATGTCGGGCTGTATTGCTATGTAGTGATGCCCTTTGGATTGAAGAATGCTGGAGCAACTTACCAACGTCTGGTGAATCGAATGTTCAAGGACCAGCTGGGTAAAACCATGGAAGTCTATGTGGATGACATGCTCGTGAAGTCACGACGGTCAAACGACCACATTCAAGACTTGGCTGAAATGTTCGACATACTCAGGTTTTATGGCATGAAGATCAACCCGTTGAAGTGTTCTTTCGGCGTTGCATCAGGGAAGTTTTTGGGATTCATCGTCAACGCTAGGGGAATCGAAGCCAACCCAGAAAAGATCCAAGCTATTCGAGATGTACAAGCGCCCAGGACTATAAAGCAGGTACAGAGCTTGAACAGAAAAGTAGCTGCGCTGAGTCGATTTATATCCAAGGCAACTGACAAGTGCATCCCGTTATTTGACATAATAAAGAAAGGAAAGAGAAATTTTGAATGGACGTCTAGCTGTGAGGAAGCATTCCGGAATCTGGTAAGGCATCTGGAGAGCCCACCAATGCTATCAAAACCAGTTGACCATGAGATGTTGTACGTATACTTGGCTGTATCCCCACATGCGATAAGTGCGGCTTTGGTACAAGAGGAGGATCGAGTCCAAAAGCCGGTGTATTATGTTAGCAAACGTTTAACAGGGGCCGAGAGGAATTACCCTAAAATAGAGAAATTGGCTTATTGCTTGGTGATTGCATCACGAAAGCTTCGCCCGTACTTTCAAGCACATTCAATCGGTGTTTATTCCGATCAACCCCTGAGGCAGGTACTCCAACGGCCGGAAACTTCTGGAAGATTGCTAAGATGGAACATCGAGTTGAGCCAATTCGATATCGCGTACTTACCACGGAGAGCCATCCGAGGGCAAGCATTAGCAGACTTCATCGCTGAGTTTACCATACCCATCAAACCGGACGATCACGACATCATTCCCCCCGTTCGATGGAAATTATACACTGACGGTGCATCAAACGACCGTTGCTCCGGCGCGGGCGTAGTTCTTGTAACTCCGGAAAACCGATCGATCTGTTATGCCCTGAAGCTCGATTTCCCGGCTACAAATAACGAAGCTGAATATGAAGCACTGATCGCTGGCTTGAAGCTCATCAGGGAACTCGGGATCGAATCAGTCGAAATCTTTTGTGACTCGCAGTTGGTGGTTTACCAAGTACGGGGAGACTACCAAGCAAAGGGACGAAAGCTTGCTCCGTACCTCATTCAGGTCCAAGAACTACTATCAAATCTTGAGCGTTATGACATCTCACATATCCCGCGCGAACAGAACAAAGAAGCCGACTTATTGGCTAAGTTCGCGAGTACCGACGATGCGCAACAAATGGGATTGTATCCCGTCGAAGTCTTGCATGCCCCGAGCATAGACGAAATGAAAGTCGATCGCGTGTTGGGAACAGAAATCGAGAAGGAATCGTGGATAACCCCATTCAAACTGTACCTGACGACCGGGGCTTTACCAGGAAAAAGAAGCGAAAGACGGCAGGTCCTTCGAAAGGCCGCGCGATACATAATGCAGGATGGATCAATGTATCGAAAAGGATTCTCAGTCCGGTTATTACGATGCATCGCTCATGATGAAACAAAGCGAGTCTTGAGAGAGGTTCACGAAGGGGAATGCGGCGACCATACTGGGGGGCAAACGCTAACAAAGAAGATCCTCCGCTATGGATATTACTGGCCCACCGTAAACCGGGATGCCGCGGACTACGCAAGAAAATGCGACAAGTGTCAAAGATATGCGAAAATCCCGAGGGCTCCATCAACGGAACTCACACAAATGATCAGTCCCTGGCCATTTGCGATCTGGGGAATCGACATAATCGGCTCTTTGCCTCTATCCAAAGGTGGTGCGAAATACGCAATAGTTGCAGTCGACTATTTCACGAAATGGGCTGAGGCAGAACCTTTGGCCACTATCACCTCTAAGAAGGTCATTAACTTCGTTGTACGAAACATTATATGCCGCTTTGGCCTTCCACGCACCATCATTACAGACAACGGAACGCAATTTGAAAGTAGAGAGTTCAAAGAGTTCTGTTTAAAGTACGGCATCGAGAAAAAGTTCACCGCCATTGCACACCCAAAAGCTAACGGACAAGTCGAGGCCGTTAACAAAATAATCAAGTCCATATTGAAGAAGCGTCTGGAGAAGGTTGGAGGCAAGTGGGTAGATGAACTCCCGACAGCATTATGGGCGTATAGAACTACCCACAAGTCCACGACCGGCCACACTCCGTTCGCCTTGGCATACGGCTCTGAAGCCATTATACCCGTGGAACTTGAAGTTCCATTGCACCGAGTGACATACTATGATCCCAAGACGAACCAAAACCTCTTGCTGGAATCACTGGACTGCATCGACGAAAAGCGGGAAGAAGCTGAATTAAGGGCGGCGGCGCACAGACATCGAGTCAAGCGTTACTACGACGACAGAGTCCGCCCAAGAATCTTTGATGTGGGTGATCTCGTTCTGAAACGAGTCTTCCCGGTACCATCACGCATGAATCCCAGCTGGGAAGGTCCATACGCCATTGAACGGAAGCTTGGAGAAGGAACATTCAAGCTAGCGACCGTTGATGGCGCGACACTCCCCCGAGCATGGAACAGTGAACATTTGCGGCACTATTACATTTAGCATGTTTTCCTTTCTTGTTGAAGGCACTGTTGTTTCCTGCATGTTTCCATTCAATAATGACTTAGTTTCCTTTTAAAGTTGTAATCAAGCAATTTAGTTGATTTTCATTAATAAAGGCTTAAAGCCATATTTTCTATGAAGTTTCTATATCTCTTAATTGGATGATAAATTACATTATCCTGCACGACATACAGACTCATACGAACGATTCCAAATCTCCGAATCCCCAGAGCGTGGATCGGAGTACTCTAAGTCCCCAGAGCGCGGACTAGAGTATAAGCGATTCCAAATCTCCGAATCCCCAGAGCGCGGATCGGAGTACTCTAAGTCTCCAGAGCGCGGACTAGAGTATAAACGATTCCAAATCTCCGAATCCCTAGAGCGCGGATCGGAGTACTCTAAGTCCCCAGAGCGCGGACTAGAGTATAAACGATTCCAAAACTCCGAATCCCCAGAGCGTGGATCGGAGTACTCTAAGTCCCCAGAGCGCGGACTAGAGTATAAACGATTCCAAATCTCCGAATCCCCAGAGCGCGGATCGGAGTACTCTAAGTCCCCAGAGCGCGGACTAGAGTATAAACGATTCCAAATCTCCGAATCCCCAGAGCGCGGATCGGAGTACTCTAAGTCCCCAGAGCGCGGACTAGAGTATAAACGATTCCAAATCTCCGAATCCCCAGAGCACGGATCGGAGTACTCTAAGTCCCCAGAGCGCGGACTAGAGTATAAACGATTCCAAAACTCCGAATCCCCAGAGCGCGGATCGGAGTACTCTAAGTCCCCAGAGCGCGGACTAGAGTATAAACGATTCCAAATCTCCGAATCCCCAAAGCGCGGATCGGAGTACTCTAAGTCCCCAGAGCGCGGACTAGAGTATAAACGATTCCAAATCTCTGAATCCCCAGAGCGTGGATCGGAGTACTCTAAGTCCCCAGAGCGCGGACTAGAGTATAAGCGATTCCAAATCTCCGAATCCCCAGAGCGCGGATCGGAGTACTCTAAGTCCCCAGGGTGCGGACTAGAGTATAAACTATTTCAAGCCTCCAAGTCCCCGGGGCACAGAGTCAGCAAGAAGTCCAAGTACTCAAAAGATGTGGGACGAGAGGTACGCCATGTCCAAAAATGTTTGAACAGCACAAGAATGGACCGGGAGATAATGCAACTCATAAGAACCTGAGTTATGGCTACAATTAGTCAGTAAACCAAATAAAGACAAGAGAATCATTCAAACAAAAAGAAACTAAAACTTTATTCAATAAGTCCAAAATGGGGATACATGATCACTCCTACAAAATTCAGACCTCTCTATACAAACTACAAGTTATGGAAGATAAAAACAATTACAAAACTTAGGCAGGAAACTTGTTGAACAAGTGCATCGATTATTTCTTCGACTTCTTCTTCTTGTCTTCCTTTGGTGTTTCCGACGACTCCTCTCCCTCACGCTTTTTCTTGGACTTTTTGCTTGCTAGAGAAACGGAGTCAGGAGTAGGAGACGGAACATCTAGTGGTTTGGTCCTGCCCGGGAGAATGATTTTCAAAGGTCTGTTCCGCGGGTCAGTGAGTTCCAGTATTTCAGATTCAACTTTGACTTTGACCTTTTTCTTCTCCTCGTCGGCGAGACGGTCCTTCATGCTCATCTCTGAAGTATGCTCAGAGGCGCCAGTGATTTCAATTTCATCGCTTCCTTCGGCAGGAGACGAAGTATCAAGTTTGTCATCATCTAGCGCCCCGATCACTTGAGCGTCTGGACCGGGAGTTACTCCTGCGTGAGCAACGTCGCTTGTTTTCTCTGCTTCCTCCTTGGCGTCATCGCTCCTCGGAGTTGGCTCGGCGTCAGAGCAACCTGCACAAAAACATAAGGAATGAGCATTAGAACGAATAGCTACTGCTGAAAAATGACGGGAACTCTTCAACTTCTAGAGAAAGAAGAATTTCCTACCAGGGTCCGGTTGGCTATCGGTGGCACGAGGGGTTTCACCCTCCAGGATAGGTGACAGCACATGAACACCAAGCCCGGGATCTTCGGGATCATAACTAGCATGCTGCTCGAATGGATCAAGTGTTGGCCGACCGGCCGATTGAGCAGCGTAAGGAGCGGCAATGTGAGGAGTAGTAGCATCGGCCCCAGACGGGCCAGCTTCATCATTCTTCTCTTTCGGAGGGGAAGAGCCTTTGCTATAAAGTGCCAATGCTGCGGATAAGTCCGATGGCTCATTCCCCCTTAGGAACTCCTTCACCAAGACATCCTCATCGACCTCGTTGGAGCCCGACTCGACCTTCTTGATCCTTATCAGAGTTTCCCACGCCTCAGCCAGGGATTCGAGGTAGCCGTCGCCCAGGAATGTTAAGTCGCGGTGCATAAGGACGCGGGCTCCATACTCGGCGATCAACGGGTCAAACATACTTTTGACCTCTTCCCTGCCGGCTTCTGCGGCCGCCTCGAGGCGAGAATCAAGCTCTTCCACAGCCATTCTTTTGCCCTCCTCACGGGCCTCGTCCTTCATTTTCTCGACCCCGACGAGTTCGTCATCGAGCTTTGTCTTCAGGAGTCGGGTAGCAACAATTTCATCACAGTATCGCTGCGATTCTTCTTGAGCAGCTACTTTGTCTTCCTTCTCCTTGGAAAGTAATTCCTTCAGCTCCTTGACTTGAGTAGCAAGTGCGTCCCTTTCCTTTTGGACAGAGTCTTTTTCTAGGGCGAGGGCACCGCTGCGCTGGACTGCTTCGTCAAGCTCTTTTTTGTGAGCCGCCTCTAAACGAGTAACTGCCTCAGCAGTATTTTTTGCGCTTTGTTCAGCGGCTTCTAGCTTTGACTTATACGAAGCAAGCTCTTCGTCTTGGAGTTTTATGATTTTCTTATCGCTGTCAGCCTCCAGATTCAGACGGTCAATCTCGTGTTGACGCTCAACAGATACTTCCGAGACCTTCTCCACCAAGTGCACAAACGCGTCATGTTGAACATAGACGTCGTTATTGCAGGCAATGGCACTCTGCTTCACATGCCCGGGAATATGATGAATGGCCAGGAGGAACTTCAGACCATCGAAGCAAATTTTTGGAAACTTGGCCTTAAGATCGACCATCTTTTCCGCAACAGTTGGGTCCACCACAGGAGTAGGAGGAGGAGGCTTTGAAAACTCCGTTCTTTTACGTTGCTCTCGAACTTGCCTTGTACTCGATGAACTGGAATGTTGTTCTCGAGGAGCATCAGACTGATGACCCTTCTGTAAGGATTTCTCTCTATCCGGCTCAGTTGGAGGAGGAAGATCACGGGACTGGGAAGATTGAGAATGTGCCTTCTTGCGGTGAGACGACTCTCGGGGACGATTATCCCTATCTTCATACTCGCCTCGGTCCCTGCGTCTACCTGAACCGGAATCCCGTCCAGAGTGATGGAATATAGAAGACCCCTGAAGACGATCAAGTCCGTGAGAACGCCCCATATCATCTGCAAATAATGGAGATAACAACGAGTTAAGAAAAGTCCGTGAGATGAGGAAAAACTTGAAGTGTATGATGGAATGCATATGTGCGTGTGTGTCCTAGTGTTCCCCTCGACGGACCAGTTCGTTTATCTTTACTAATCGGGGTGTTGTCTCCTTGAACCGAGAGTTGAACTCCCGCATTGCCTCTAGCGGGCGAAGAAAATTTGAGGGCTTCAGGATCATCAAACCCGTAATTAAGTATGTCTTCGGGAATAGAAAGGTTCGATAGACCCCTCAAGGAGCTTTCCAGATGCTGCGAAGAAGCCTCTTTCTCAGGCGGGATAGGCGTAGCTTTTGAAGTGCCACCAATTTTCTCCTTTTGAACTGTATATTTCAACTTCTTCTTCCCCTTCGAAGGGGAGGATGATGTCTCAATATCTTGAATCTTTCTTTTTTTCGTTCGGCACGAAGGAGCTAGCCCCAACTAGACAACTCCAAATGTGCGAGCCGTTTCTGCTCGACACATATCATACGACCATAGAAATATCTCATTTCCCACGAAAACAACCTAAGTCTTGTGTTGAAGTAATCTAATCACTGAAGGAATGATACCTAGTTCGAAAGTCAAAGTTGAGGAAGGATCAATTAGGTCTCAAATCTGGTAGGATGGCGAGAATTGCGAGTCCTTAAGGAAATGACAGAAAAGAAAGCGTAAAGGGAAAATGGTGGAATGGCGCCTGGTTATATAGAGGGAGGAAGAAGTCGAAAAGGCCATGACCGGTAGAACCGGTCAAGGTCATAGCATTCGGCCTCGGCGCATCGTTCGGCAAGGAAGCACCGTTCGAACGCAAATGTCTCGTTCGGCATTTGGAACACGTCCGCACACATCGGTCCCACAAAAGGGGCGTCTCCGTTCGAGGTTAGCCAAGGGTTTAAGACATGACAAAAAGGTTGCACGGTTCAAAGTGCATCACGTTCGGCCATGCGATACACTTTGGGGGGCAAGTGTTTCCTGGAGATTTGACCAGGCAACTAGTGCTCGGCATCTCAGACTGTCCGGCATCCAGCAGTGTTCGGCGACGCACTTGGCATCTAGGAGTATTCGGCGAAGTACACAGCATCCATAGTGTCCGGCATCCAGCAGTGTTTGGCGAAGTACACAGCATCCATAGTGTCCGGCATCCAGCAATGTTCGGCGTCAACTGGCACTCGGCGACAACCAATGCTCAGCGCTAGCGTTCGGCATCATTAGAACTCGGTGATAGGAGTACTCGGCATCCCAAGGTACTCGGCGTAGTACTCGGCAACAGGAGTACTCGGCATCCCAAGGTACTCGGCGTAGTACTAGGCAACAGGAGTACTCGGCATCCCAAGGTACTCGGCGTAGTACTCGGCAATAGGAGTACTCGGCATCCCAAGGTACTCGGCGTAGTACTCGGCAACAGGAGTACTCGGCATCCCATGGTGTTCGGCGTAGTACTCGACATCCAGAAGACATTCCGTATGCACAACTACTCAAGATAACGGTGTCGTTCGGCCTATATGCACCGTTCGTTCAAGAGCTTGAGATGGAGGCACGTTCGGCCTCAACAGACAACTATCCTACACTTCCCACGACACCAACACACCATTCGGCATAGAAGGAATGGTTCGGCATAGCGGCGTTCGGCACACCTGGTTCGGCATACAGCGACCACTGCACTGGGGCTTGAGCGTTCGGCTATCCAGCCCACTTGGGAAGTCCAGCCCATATTTGCCTATAAATAGAGGGGCAAGGTCACAGTGAAATGGATCCTTTTTTGGAGAGAGAAGACTGGGGAGACTCTGCCATTTTCAAGACTCATCTTCTCTACTTAAATAACTTCATTCAAGCATTTGATTCACGAATTGTATTTGTAATCAACTATAAAGAAGATCAATAAAGTTTAACCTCAAAGTGGACGTAGGCAATTACGCTGAACCACTATAAATTTGGTGTTCTTACTTTCTGCATTTAAATTAGCATTGTCTTCTCTGTTTAATTTACTTTCATCACTTATATCTCTACACAATCTTTCTGAACGAGGTTAGTGACCAATTTTGGTGCTAACACTGCTTCAGTCCTGACTATTATCGATGAAAGCGGCGGTTTAACCATTTATACTGATGCAACATGGAAAGGTTATCACATATGCTAGTAGGTAGTTAAAGATGCATGAGCAAAATTATGCAACACACGACTTTAAACTATTAGTCATTGTGTTTGCACTAAAGATTTGGATACATTATTTGCTGGGTAAGAATTTCTCATATTTTATTTTGATAAACTTTGTTTGATCTCGGTAAATAATATTCCTTCTTTAAATAAGTGAGAAGTTCGAACTCTTCACATATCACAAAGCTTTAAAGTATCTTTTCACTCAGAAGGACTTAAATATGAGACAGCACCGTTGGCTAGAATTTCTCGCATCATATGATTTAAATATCCTATATACGCCCGGGAAAGCCAAAGTGGTAGCGGGTGCATTAAGCAAAAAGCTTGCCGTTATAGCTTATCTGGTAGTGATTTTGAATCTTCTAGAGAGAATTGCCCGCAAAAAAAGAGAACGGCATCTAAGGAAAACTATTAAGGATATGAGTAGAGGGCAGAATTCAAGTTTTGAAGTAGATAACTATGGGATATTATGGTTAAATGGAAGAATTTATGTTAACAATATCGACAACCTAAGACAAGAAGTGTTGATTGAGTGCCATCAATCCAAGTTTAATATCCACCTTGGAGTTAACAAAATGTACAAAGACATAAAACGAACATTTTGGTGGGAAAGCATGAAGGGGGACATCTCTATCCATGTTAGTAAATGTGCAAATTGTCAACAGATCAAAAGCAATCAGCAAAATACTACTGGATTACTCCAACCTCTTGAAATTCCGACTTAGAGATAGGACCAAATATCGATGGATTTCATCGATGCTTACCTCGATCAAGAAAGGGAAATGAAGGCATTTGGGTTATCGTAGATCGATTGACCAAAAGCACACACTTTATCCAGTAAAGTTAATGAGAACAGCCGCATGTCTTGCAGAAATATACATGAGAGAAATAGTTCGATCACATGGTGTCCCAAGTAGTATAGTCGATGATCGAGACCCAATTTTTACCAGTAAGTTCTGGGAGGCATTACAAACAGCTTTGGGAATGAAGTCGAGTACAAGCACTGCATATCATCTCCAGACCGATGGGCAAATTGAAAAGGTAAATCGAGAATTGGAAGATCTTCTAAGAGCACGTATCTTAGATTTTGGAGTTTCATGAGAAAACTATCTTCATCTTGTGGAATTCCACTATAATAATAGATATCAGGCAAGTATTTCCATAGCACCGTATGAAGCTTTATATGGTCGTCCATGTAGATCCCCAGCATGTTGGATCAAAACCGGAGATCGGTTAGTACTGGGTCTTGATCTGATTCGAGAAGCGTCAGAAAATGTAGACTTGATAAAAAAGAAGATGAAAGAAGCCCATAGCAGGCAGAAGAGTTATGCCGATCAAAGGCGTAGAAATTTGGAATTCTCAACTGGAGATTTTGTATTCTTGAAAGTCTCTCCGATAAGAGGAGTGGTAAGATTTAGTTGGGCAGGGAAGTTAGCATCTCGATTTATTGGACCTTTTCTCATTCTTGAGCAGATTGGCCAATCAGCTTATCGTGTGGGATTGCCCAAAAGGTTATCTAGAGCGCATAACGTCTTTCACGTATCCCATCTAGGGGAATATGTGCATGATCCTGTGCAGTTAATGCCCCGCTATTACCCCGCTATAACCCCGCTATATCTCATAGCGGGTTTCTGCCGCTACGATATTTTCATATAGCCCCACAATATAGCCTTTCCGCTTTAATCCTCGCTATTTCCGCTATATCCCGTTATTTCCGCTATATTCCGCTATTCCCGCTATATCTTCTTTAATAAAATGAATTGAAAAATTCAATTTATACATTATAAAAATTATGAAACTAATTTATTTGATTTAATTTTTAATATATTTTCAGAAATGAAAATACTCTAATATTCTACTAAATTCAATTATGTTATATAACAGTTTTACGTTTATTTAAAGTATATTTGCACATGTTTTTATTTAAAAATTATTTATGTATTAGTTATAATTCAATTGAATGATAATTTTTCATTTAATTACCTTTTATATATTCGTAAAAACATTAAGTACGAGTTTTATATGCTATTTTAAAGCCATCCGCTATATCCTGCTATATCCTCGCTGTATCCCCGCTATGACTTTTTGCACCTCCACCGCTTTGAATCTGCCGAGCGCTTTAACTGCACAGGCATGATCCAGAATAGGTTATAGAAACAACTGCCCAGGAAGTTTTAGTAGACCCAAATTTGGTAGTTATCAGATGACCGGTTCGAATCGTGGATCACGATGAGAAGGAAGGTGGTAAGGTTGGTTAAAGTTCAATGGAATAGTGATGCTGAAGACTGCACATGGGAAATAGAAGATAGAATAAGGAAAGCTTATCCAGAGTTTAGGATTGATGTATAGTTGCATATGGTATCGAGATAGTGTACTCACCGCCTGTGGTGCGGTCACTTACCATATCTTGTATATATTTCCCCTTGTTAAATATATATTTCTTTTTGAGTCAATTTTCTTCTTATCCTTAATTTCGAGGATGAAATTCTTTTAAGGGGAGAAGTATGTAACGACCCGTAAATTCATCACTTCAGAAAATTTTTGAAATATTTAAATATAAGATTTGTTTAACATAAATGATAAAGTTATGAACAATAAATAGCATTGGTAATCTTATTTTGAAAAAATATTAATAAAAATATATAATTTGGAAGATATATCGATAAAATGATCGAAAACCGTTTTATCAACAAACAGCTCTTTGACCATCCGACATTGTGCACAGAGCCAGATACATACACTCATTTATATATATGAGTGAGAATATGTAATAAAATTATTTATTTTATTTTTGAAAATAAAATCTCTTTATGACATCATCGACGATATCACTATTTTGAAATAAATGATTTTTGAATTAAATTGAGTTTAAATGATTTGATAATTATTTTAATTATTAAATAAGCCCTTTTAATTATTATATAATGATAGAAATATATTATCAAACTTTGTTTACAAATATATAAATATTCAATAAGAAGTGAAAATATGACCTGAAATCGATTGTCTGACATTGCATTTCCAACATACACGTACATTGATTTTTATGAACGTACATCTGTTTGGTGGTGCAGGAAGTAACTCTCATATGCTTAACACCCTTCTCTAAGACATACAAGCTCAGAGGTTGTACATTTATGGAAACGAATGATATGTGATGGAATTTGCAATGTGGCATTCAAAGTAAAATGTGCTATGTGAAAGGTAATCGTTAGCTCGGGCCTCATCACCCAAAAATGGCTTAAACATGGCATGCCGTAAGGGTATTTGGCTCATAACCATTAGGGTATGGTCATCACCTTTCTAGATTACTCTATATATGTCGACTATGTTGTGTATGCTATGGGATCCCGTATAGGTCGGTTACAACCAGGGTGATGTCATATTCGGTTCTATCCACCACCAAGATGGGTCTGCGGGTAGGTCGATCTTGCCAGGTGTAGAGTTTTCAAAGTTGTTGATCTTCGGTACATCCCTTTAGAGATGTATTGTATGGAAGGTAGATCCATATCTACCATTGTATGGAAATCAATTCTTCAATAAGCGCCTTCGGACTTGATTGTAGAACCTATTATGCTATAATTTAATCAATGTAACAATTTCAGCTAAGATTATATAAGTTTATTTGAAAAGTGTTTTCAAAAGAATGACATTAAAAATAATATTACCATATTTTGTGTAGTGAAGATTTTGGTTATCATAAGGTAAAATTCCGTTCCGTGTTTATGTGCGGCGTGGTCTTATGAGATACCCTTTGTTTTCAAATATCTGTATTTTTAGTTTCTCATACCAGTCTCATGACTGACTCGGAGTTTATTTTTCTTTTCCCTTAAACTCTGGGTGCCTATTTTTTTGAGTAGCCAAGTAGTTAGGTAGCATGGAACATTTTAGGAGAAGCTCGGAGCATTTTGATGGAGCATGAAGCTAGAGGGTCCTGTATAGATAGTCATCTATTTCGTTGTATTTTTGTTATGTATCTACCAGCACTTGTGAGGATATGTGGTTACAACTATCCTTGCTGGATTAGTACTTACTAGTACTTTGATGGAGCAATTTGGAGTAATTGCATGTACTACTCATGTGTATGATCAAATGTTGAATACGATGTGAGATTCTATTTTGTTGTCTTCTACCTTTATTTTTTTACCCCATAATAATCTGCCTCTTCAGCACTTGGATTTATGACATATGAATACCGAGGATGTATTAGTGTCGATTTTTAAGGATCAAGGAGGTGGGTCGTCACACTACTCATTGCAGTAAGATTTACACCAATCCTCTGCTTTGAGACCTTTGAGTAGGAATGTTACCAATGTCGCATCTACCTTTTCGATGTTCGTTGGCACAGAATTTCGATGGATGCAAAACATTGATTCATTCGAAGGTGAAGGGTTTCTTAATTGAGCTGACTAAGGATGATCTCATTGAGATTTTGGAGGCCACCACCAAGGATGCAGAATTGGATGAATTTGAAGTGACCATTTCAAAGATTTTATAGCAGATGTTTCCCTAAGATATTGGTGTGTGGAAGATGTTTAATCTACATCCGACTGCCCGTCTGATTATGTGCACCATTCAACACAATGTTATCCTTAAGACGGGAAGTTATGACTAGATCCATCCCTTGGTGCGGAAGACCATCTATGTTAGTATTGGCGGCATCGTCATTAATTAGAGTCGCGGCCTTTTGATTTAATTTGTTGATCAAGAATTCGCACTCCACTGAGTCACTTTCTATATTTTCACCTAGCTATTTTCGTCTTTAGGTAATACGGGTGGACCTCCATAGAGAGGCGGTTTAGTATAAAGTTTCTTCTACCATCATTAGATCATTAGGAAGATGGCAATTTTGATGATGTCAGCAACACCAGTAGCGCCAACAGCACGAGATTGGGTGTATAGCCGGCATGCTATGACCATTCAAGGGTCGCAGCAATTAATCGAGCTCCCCCCGTGGAGCAAGGCATCTCGTAGTCGGTAGGCGTTCTTTTAGGAGTTATGCTGCTGTTGGCTTTTCCCTTCCAGTGTTTGTTCTTTTTTTTAGGTTGTTGGGTTGCAAAACTGTTAGTTGTCTCTTATAAAAGGCACGTACAATATTATGAGTTTTTATTCATTTTCCGTGTTATTGTTTTTGGATATGAGAACCGCTCCTATATATATGTATAGTAGAGACGCAATATAAAAATGAGAATCTCATAAAGACACTTAACTAATGGTAAAAGCAATATAAGGCTGAAAGTTTAGAATAGTTGAAAATTTTAGCGAATGACATGAAAAAGTTATTTTGATATCATGGGTCATTGCTCATGTTCCTTAAAAGCTAAATTTTTTGAATAGTAGGTGTGTAAACATTTTTCAAATAAAATGTCAAATTTTTTGGTAAAGGTTAGTCATAGAATTTTGGAATTTGGTTTATGCGTTTAGCGCGTAACCGTCTTCCGATTACGTTGAAATTGTGGCTGCATTTATCAAAAAATTTGAGAAGGAAAATATTTTGAAAATTTTTCCCTTGATTTGAAAAGTTCCCTTTTGAAAAAAAGAGTTTTATGTTTTAGTTATTTTTGACTCTAAAATTATTATTTTTTAAAGCTTTTGTTCCAAATTCTATTTCATGGGAAAATGTGCGTCTAAATATTTTGGAATTTTATTTTTTAAATGACGGTACAAATTTGAAAGTGAGAAAGATTTTTGTGAAATCCTTGATTTTGAAGGCCACATGTCTGGTGTAGGGAAGGCAAATAGAGTTAGAATTTGAGAATTTAGCGGTGCATTAGGGTTGACAATGCGATAAATGCAAGCAATAACAAGCGAAAAGCTATTTTAGCCTTGGAATTTCTATTTTCATACCTTGTCGCTGATGCATGCAAGTCTATTTTTAGACTTAATTCCGTTTAGAACTTGAAAATAAGCATTCTTATGCATTTTGTACATGAAAATTTTGGTGTAAATCCGGAACAATGAAGAAATTCCCACTGTACTACGGGAATAGGAAGATTATAGTGTGGTAAGAATGTTAAATTCTCCGCCTAAATTCTTTTTTCGGCATAGGAGTAAAGTTTAGGAAACGATTTTTCGATGCGTTAAATTATGGAATGGTAAGAAGTGGACGCAAAATTGGTTGCTTCGTAATTCTATTTGTAGAAGTATGGGGGTTTTGGTTGAAAAGATTTTTTTCAAAAGCTACATACATATAGAACTGCCAGTATATATATAGGTTGTTTTCATCATGTTTTCAAAAATATTTTCAAAAGAAATGCATTCATATAGGAGGATTCTGCATATATATTTTCTGTGTGGTGACACAGTAATATACTATGCACTTATGCATGTTTGGTTGCAAAATTTGTTGTACACTCATTGGTCGTGTAGTTTTGGATAATTAGGAGCCAAAACTTTGACTTAGTCATTGGAAAAATTTAATGTAACACCACGTAATTTATCATTAGTTATTTAATTAGTTAGTTGGTTAATTAATTAGGCTCAAAAAGTGGAATTTGTGCAAACGATTGAATTTGACCATGACCCTTGCACCATTGCGTTCGTTGCAACAATTTTCATATTTGGAGTTTTGCGATTGAAGTCCAAACAAAGAAGTTATGGACCAAAAATGAATTCGTAACGAAAATTGTTAAGTATGAAAAAATTAATGTTTTTATATCAATTGCGCGGGCCTACAGGCCGACCCGTTATTGGGGACGGTCGACCCCTAACGGTCGACCGGTGACCCAAAGGCGATCGACCAGTGGCGACCTGGCGGCTACAATAACCCTAGGCTGCAACGGGCCGGATTTAATATTTTAAATCGAACGGTTCTGGTTGATTCTAGCACCAATAATTCAAACCTAGTCCTTCCTCGTCTTTTCATATTTTTATCAAGGCAGCTACGAAGCTCTGCCATTTCTTCTTCTACACTTTCTATCTAAATTATAAAGATAAGATATTTGTATCTTTATTCATACAAATCATAGAAGCGTAGAAATCTAATAAAAAGGAGAAAAAAAGAGAATAAACTAATGTGTATTTGTGGTTAATTATATAACTATATATATATTTGTATGAATTGCTTCAAAAGGACTTTGGGAACGATCGTCATTGGATGACCAATTCAACATAAGTACTTTAAACTAAAACCAAATCAATTTTAAATATAAGGTAGTTCGTACAGCATTAAAAATACCTTCATGCACTAAGAAGCAATTGTTGTTTCAAGTAATACCGACTTCATAGCGTAGGAATTTCTTTTAGAATTTATTGGTGGTAAAATGGATTTGGATACAATCCAAGGATAAACTGAAAAGGAGAGATGAAATGAAATTAACCAAACTAAATAAATACAATGCATTAGAATGTCTAATAAATATTCTCTCACTTTGAAGAAAAACTATGAGTTTCTTCTCAATATGAGAAAGATAATCCTTAATTGTCAATTAAACCATTAAGAATACTGACTCGATGATTTGGTATGATGCGCAAATCCGAAATGGATTCCAAATACCTTATCAAAAATATGATTTTGAGAATTATACCTATGGATATGATCCATCAGCCTCAAATGTGTCTTTAAGAGCGAGACTAATGCACTTGGAATACAATAAGCAAGTTTGATAAGGAAAACATCGTAAACTTCAGTTACTGAAATTAGCGTGATAGATTCATCATTCGACGTGCTCAAGTTAGTTCAGATTTGCTCATAAAATTATCGCTTGGTATTACTTTGTAGTCTGATATATATATGTGTTGAAATAGAAAATTCTAAATAATGATTTAGAATATACCTTTTGCACATAACTATTAAAGTGTCTCGAAGTTAGTGGAAGTGATATTGAGTTTGTGGGTTTTTGGATATGATATAAGAATGGATACGAAAGTATCGTTCGATAAGCATCAGAGTTAAACAAGTGTTTTGATGGAATATCAAAATGTTTTATTTTCAGTAGAAATGTAGAGAAAACGTGTGTCCATGAGAAAAAACATTAAAATGTACATAGATATTTCCAAACTATTAGTAAACAACACACTATTGATTGTTAGCGATGTACTTGTGTTAAAATCAGTAATAGTTTAGTTGTCTAATACTCGATATTGGACTTGTAAATTATATCTTTTATTATAAGTATAAAGGATGTTGGAAATGTCCTAAACGATATGCAAAGAGACCTTATTAAAATGTTTAATATATAACATGTAAGATGGATTCCTTATGCGTATTCAATAGGAATTATCATATATGTTGTATTATCTACAATATTATAATTTTCTTACGTATTTGATGCATGAAGCAAATATTAAATCCAAATTAAGATCACTAAATTGTAGCTTAGAGTGTTCTCAAGTATTTATGAAATACTAGAAAATTGTTTACAAAACAACGAACTCCTTATGAAGGGGTATTCAGACTCAAACTTCATAAGTGATATTGAGTATAATATGTCAATATCAAATTAACGTTCTGTTATCTGTCAAGAACCTTTAAATTAGAAATGTTCCAAACAAAAAAAATGTTGTGGCTAATTTAACGAAAAGGCTAAGTACGTCACCTTCAATAGCGCTAAAATAAAGGAAGTTTATATAAATATAAATGCACAAATTTATAATTGAGCTAGGGATGATTCCAAGTATTAAGACTATCACATCATTGTTATATGATAATAATGTAATAATAAGAGCTCACTAGAAGTCGAGAAATATACTCCAAATTGTTTTACAAGATAAAAGTAGTTTATCAGCATCGGAGAGAGTTGATTGACATACTAGATAATTAAAACAATGTAATAGATCCATTCACAAGGGGTCTAACTCGATTAGTTCTCATCAAACCGATTGAAATGGATGTGATTAAGATTCCATAATTGACCATAAATGCAAGTGGGAGATTGATAGAGTTAGGGGTGTAACACCCCATAACTTGTTGTTAGTTATTTAATTAGTTAGTTAGCTAATTAATTAGGCTCCAAAAGTGAAATTTGTGCAAACAATGGTATTTGACAATGAAAATTGCACCATTGCATTTATGGTGAAATTCTAAGAAATTATCATATTTGGAGTTTTGCGATCGGAGTCCAAACGAAGAAGTTACGAACGAAAAACGAATTCGGAACAAAAATAATTAAATAAGAAAAATGTTTTTATATTAATTGCCTGGGCCCATAGGCCAACCCGTTATTAGGGACAGTCAACCCCCAACGATCGACCGGTAACCCAAAGGCGGTCGATCAGAGGCGACCTGGGGACTACAATAACCCCATGCCGCAACGGCCCGGATTTAATATTTTAAATCAAATGGTTCTAGTTCGTTGTGGCACTTATAAATTCAAGCCTAGACCTCCCTCCTCTTCTCATATTTCTATGGAGGCAGTAGCGAAGCTCTGCCATTTTTTCTTCTCCACTTTCTTTCTAAATTATAAAGATAAGATATTTGTATCTGTATTCATACAAATCGGAGAAGAGTAGAAATCTAATAAAAAGGAGAAGAGAAGAGAATCAATCATATGCGTATTTGAGGTATCTATATAATTATATATATTTTATCTATTTTCTCTTCCAATCCCAAATCTCTTCTCAGATCTGTAATTTTAATGTATGTATATACCTTTTTATACATATCTCTTAGATTAAAAAGGATTTAGAGTTGAATCAAAGGTTCTACTTCAGATCTGGAGATTTGAATCGCTTTTAAAAGCTAAGTGAGAAATTTTATAGATTGTTATAATATGAAAATTATCCGGTTGATGTTTATTTTATTTTTATGCCTAATTGGATAATTATATATGCATTGTAGTCAATGAATTGAATATGATTTAATTATAATAAATATCGCCTACATATTTTTTTTTATGAATTGATTTAGCATGCTATACAACCTAATCTGTAAATTGGTCCTAAAAGTATGAATTTAGAATATTGGTTTGAATAAAATTAATTCTAAATCTAAAATCGGTTGTATAATAATGTTATAAATTTGGATTATTACCCTAATCTAATTGGAATGTACACTTTTCTATGTTTGGAATTGTTGGAATTTAGATCCGCTTAATATTTGTAAAGTAGTTTGATTTCTTTCCCTTTTAGAAAAATACATCGTATGATCTAACAAGGAATAGATGCAAATAGAAAGAGAAAGAGATGTGTAAAATATGAATTCATTGTAGTTTACACTATCAATTTCAGTAATAAAAAGAAATGATTATTCCTTGTAATTTCAAACAATGTGATCTTTTATATTTTAAAGTTAAATCTTTTGTTTTGGGCTAATTTATGTAAATTATAGTGGACAATCTTTTTAGATATGATTCCAACAATTTAACATGGAAAAGAATATTCTAGTGAAGATATATAACTAGAACACATTTGATAAAAGTAAATACTTGTACGTAATTTACTGCACTTATGATAATTAAATAAAAAGCTAATAATGATGCTTGCATGCAATATTCACATTTAGGATAATTTACTAATGGGAAAAGAATTTAAAAGGTTGTAACTCCAATGAATGGTAATAAATATGGTATTTACAATAATCTGATAGGGTAAATGGATTAATGAGACTGATAAAAATGAAATGGATATAAAAGTTTATAATTTGAAATTAGAAATCATACATAAATGTCTTAGGAAATGTCCGTTAGGATTTTATGGACAAATTGACATTTATGAGCATTAAATGGGGATTTATGGATAGATAATATTTAAGGTAAATTTTATTGCCTTAAATAAAAAGGGAATTAGTAAGCTAACTCCAATGTCTACCTAAGATAATATAAATAAAGACTTAGGATGGTTAATTGGACTTAGTGGGTTAGTAATGTGAAGTTAGTAGTGTCGCTCGACGAAAGACTGCCCTTTACTTTAAGGCTACCGGTAGTAGGGTGTACTTACTCCTGATGTGAGATATCACTAATCCTAAAACCTGTGGCGACATGAGAGATTTGAGCCTGCTTTCATAATTGGAAAGTATTAAATGGTCCAAATTTGGAATTAGGAGCAATGAGGGATATGTCCATAGGGGTTCGCTTTTGGTTTGAGGTCTTAAGTGGCTGAAGGGTCTGCCTCTCTCCTAAATGGAAGTATTAAGTAACCTAGTAAGATTCCAAATAAATAAATAAGGATGTTTCTAAAAAGGGTTTTCTTCGGTGTTGAGGTCTTAAGTGGCTGAAGGGTACGCCTCCCTACCGAAAGAAGTAACCTAATGAGATGTCATATTTATAATTAAAGAGTGAGAGTGGAAATCTTGGGAAGGTTTTGTTTCAGGTTTGGGGTCTTAAGTGTTTATAGTGTCCTCATCTTTCCTACAAAAGAAGTATTAGGTATCACATTGAAATTTCCAAGAAATGACAGCTAGATAGTACCATTGAGGAGCACGCTTTTGGAAATAGGTCTTAAATGATGGGGTCTACATTAATTAAGGTCTTAATTGACCAGAGTCTACCTATTTTCCACTTGGAAGTATTAAGTGGCTTGGGTATAGTCTCTCACATTGCTAAGGTCATAATAACAATGGTACCATTTAGGAGCACGCCTTGGGGATAGGTCTTAAATGATGGGGTCTGCCTCAATTAAGGTCTTAAATGACCAGAGTCTGCTTATTTTCTAATAAAATGTATTAAGTTGCTTGGGTACTATTTATTATATGGCTATGATTTATTGCTGATAGATGAAGTAGTAGTTAGACATTAAATGTCGGAAGCCTTAAATAGTGGTTAGAGGTCTTGTAGCTAGGACCCACCAACCATTGACAACGATGTTAGGAAACTACCTTAGGAATAGGTCTTAAATGATAGGGTCTACCTTGATTAAGATCGTAAATGGCAGAGTCTGCCTATTTCTCTTTTTAAAAGTGTTTTAGAAGCCCGCTTCATATTTAGAAGTATTAAGTGGAAATGGGTTTGGAAGTATTGGGTGGTTGATAAGGCTTCATTAGTATATCGTATATTGGGATGGGGTAAGTAATCAATCGTGTGTGTGATGCAAGATTAGATTAGAATTGCTAACCTTCATGGACATAACAATTAAATGGAAACCAATTGGTATAAGTTTATGTTATGGATAGTTTATATTTTCCAGTCACCAGAACGTTGTTCTAACCCTCCTCCTCATTACAACCCATATGTAGAATTTAGAGCAACAAGTCATTAGAGCTGGATGTGCTTTGTTGTTGGAGAGTCTTCTGGTTCTCATGCTCGACGACGATGTGACAATCTACTATCCAAGGAATATCATTAATTCCAAGGTAGTTGTCATAGTCTATATTCTTATCCTATTATTGTTTCCGCTGTGAGTTTAGATTTGTATCAATCTCTGATAATGCTCATGCTTATTTGCAGGCACTGAATCCAACGATCTATGCTTTAATGGACTTGGGTTTTGATTTTTTTCGAAATATAGGCCCAATGAAGTACGAGTTGTTACTAGGGGTATCCATAGAGGCAATTATGTAATTGTTATACACACACACACAACTCAGTAATCAATCTCGTTCGAAATCAAAATGTGTTTTCTTTCTATTATATACTTGATATAATATATTATATTAATTAATTAACTTAAGTAAAAGTATATTTAATAGAAAATCCATAAATAGTATGTTTTGTGATAGTAGTTACAATATGTTGTAATCATGAGTGATTTATCATAATAAAATAAGCATACCATTTTAAATATTCCTAGTCAAGATGCGTCGAGAGTGGATATCGATACATCCATTGAGACTAGAGTACGTAATGCTCTTCAATTGTTGGGAAGTATATTACTCTTGGTTGTTGTGGCACTAAGGGGTTATGTATTGATAGTTATTGGATAATTATGGAATGACTCACTCGGTGGTTTTCTACTTGTTAATATAATTAAGATCAAACAGAAAGTATCGATGTGATAATATCACAATTCCCTCAAATTGAGAATATTGTCAAGCTTCAATGTGAAAACTCCGCTTTGCTTATAGTTAAATTATGGCACAACATCCATGGAATGACTATAGTTGGGTTGAGTGAAAGCATTGGAAGTGAAACACTATTCAATAGAGGATTCGTCTCCTTGATCATATGAGGTTAGTATCATGGTCAACACAAGTCAACTCAATGTCGAAGTTTCTAGCCAAAGCAGTTCAGTTAGTAATAATTGTTATTATTGAACCAAGGACTTTGTGGTTGGACTATAAAGTTGAATATGGATGATACTGGAATTTTAACCATTACCAAATTCCATAAGTCCTAACGTGATACAGTTTTGACGAAGAAAATTGGTGTAAATAATTGTCACTATTGGGTAGCGCTTAAATAAAGTAAAATCGAATTTACTAAAGCTATGTAAGCAATAAATTTAGTCATAATGTCACACCACCTGCTAAGTGGCGTGTGAATGTTAATATTCAAATTATTCGATATTAATCGCTGACCGAATTTATACCTAAGAGTCGCATAACTAAAACATTGAATACTCCTTATACCACCAAATTTAATTAATTATAATTTTTATAAACTAATTTAATTAATTAATATTTATGAAATATTAATTATAAAATTTTATTTAATTTGTGTTGATCAATATTAAATAGTATGTACATAATGGTGATAAATACACTTATCAATATACGATATCGATACATATTTAAATTGGATTTAAATGTATTATTTATTGATCCGGCTTGAAGTGGTTTTGGAGGCCCATATTGGACCATAAGGAGGGCAGCCAAATGAAGAGAGGGAGCGTAGAATTTTGAATTCAAACGGAGGAGATTTAGTAAGAGGAAAGGAAGTATCTAGATCCTCTTTTCTCCCCTTGACTCTTGCTGTTTATTAGCCTCCAACCCTCATTATTTGATTCTCTCTCTCTTGCTTTATTTTCAACTAGCCAAGGACAGCTGTATTGCCTCCCTCCTCTTCAAATTCAAGCTTCCAAATTTACAAATTAAATTAAAAACAAACACCAGTAGTTGCAGCTTTCGGTCTGGTAGCTCGTTCTGAAAGTTTGAATATCGATTCCAAGAGTCATTGCATTCAATGTTTTAAGGTGTTTCATCTAAGCTGTAGATAAGGTTATTTTTAGTTACATATACATAAATATGTGCGTTCGTACACACACACACACAGATATATATATATATATACAATTACATATTCATATATAATTTTTCATATAATATTATATGCTTAGGTAGTACTCTAATATCACGAATCTACATATGTTGGTGTTGTCTTCATTAGATGGAATTATATACGTGCACAAAATAAAGTAAAAACATTATGTATATTTACGTATGTATTGCTCGCGAACTAGGAAAACAATTTTTTCAAATATTATAATATTAAATTAATTTTGAAATAAAATAGATTTTAGTACATATACTTTTATATGAAGTATGTTGTTCGCAGGCTTGGTCGGGTGGTGGGGCGATACGCCTCCCTCATGGGAGGTTTGAGGTTCGATTCCCACCTCCTGCACCATGTCAACCGAAAGGTCTGACAAGCCTGGAATAGCGGTTGTGGCGGGCCAGCCATCTATTCCCTAGGTTTACTGTTCAGGAATCGCTTTGTCGGTAGTGATTGTACAGGTTTCCCTGGTTTCAAAAAAAAGTATGTTTATATTTATTAATATATGTATATATATATATGTTTATAGTTTTCATAAATAAAAAATATATGTATGTGTATATATGTATATTAAAATCCAAATACTATACATACGTATATTCAATCTAAATATTGTATTCATTATATAAAATTATATATATGTCATAAAATATACGTATATAGATATTTAATGTAATATTTATGAGTTTAAAATGTTTTTAAAAATTAAAAAAAGTTTTTGTATTGACGGTAATCACTATTAAAATAAGGATTTTTTTGAAATAATTTTAGAACCGCAAATAAAAAATTATGATCGAATATATAAGTATATATATGTGTGTGTGTGTATTTAAGTAATAATTTAAATTAAAATCTATTTGTGTGTGTATCTTATATATATATATAATTTTCAATATTATTCTAAAATACATATTATACATATATGTTTAATAAAAAGTAACAAATAATTTTGAAATATGTACATATTTATGCATGTGTATATATACACACTATATTTATTTAAAGTTATGCATTAATTTGAATTTGAAATTACTAGATATTTATTTTATGTATATAAATCTAAATCTAAAATTTGAACTTTAAATTTGATTTTGACTTTCATTGATACTTATAATATATTTTTAATTATGTTACATTACAATATTGTGTGTGTACGTAAAATATATTTATATAAATGATTGTATTTACAAACACTATTTTGCAATAATATAAAACTATATATATATATTTGTATATGCACATATATACTTGATAACACACATGTATATATAGGGGCTAATATATCCATTGCGATGTAAATCTCAGCATATATGCACAGGCATATTAAACCATGTCACCGTTTATATTTCACATGCACGTACACACATATATGTATATGATACACATATTATATTATAAATTACAAATATAACATTAAAATAAAATTTTATATTATAAATAAAATAAAATAATGATTTTATTTAAAATAACTTTATATCGGATCTAAATAAATTTAAACTTCATAGGCCCAACAAGATCCAAAATGTAATAATTTTCTTGAAATTTACCTATTTACACTGCTGCATGTTGACTCAGTTCCAACAACCTCTATAAGATACACTTTGATCGATCAATAATCACCATTTCACCATTGATCGAGAAACCCTAGAACGAACGACCATGGATACATAACCAATTTTCGATCAACCGGATTGTTAGATGGAAAAACGAATCTCAAACGCCTCTTCTTCTCGTCGAAAGCTTTGAATCCATATATAATTCGATGGGGTTTGGACACTTTGGACCTTAACCACTTTTTAGTTAATTTTCTAATTACCATTAGAAAGCAATTGAGGTAATTTTGAGACTAGTGCAGAAAAGTGGAGAGAGGTGATGGCTAGGGTTTCATGGCCTTATTTATATAGTTGTTAGGTTGGATTATGGGTTGTGTATCCAATTTGGTCTGAAACAACTATGTATGTTTTTTAAACACTATATCACCTCTATTTCAAAGTCCGTAACTCCAAACCCATCAAAATTGTATATCAAGATGATCGGCTTAGATTGATCTTCGCAATCGTTATAAATACGGTATCCAATTCACCTTGTAATTAAAAATTCGTTTTTTAATTAGTTTAATATTAACAGTGTTAAATTTTCGGGTCGTTGCAACTAGCTATAGTTACGTGTGAATGTTAATATTTAACTGTTCAATATTGATTGCTCACACCTCTGAGTCACATAACCATAATTGTGAATTCTTCAAAAATCGACACGGTTCAATTAATTTATAAAATATTATTAATTAATTAATTAAATTAATTCATATTTGAGAAATACTGATTATTATATAATTTATTTGATGTTTTAGTTTAGTTAGAAATTATTTGGATATATATAGAATTATATATGCGCAGTAAATATTTAAATGGGCTTTAAATATAGTTAACCGCTTAACAAGCTCTTGGAAATAATTACCTATGTGATTAAATAATGTGGCAAGTCATGCTAGAGAAGAAGATAGAGATATGGATGAGATTTGATTGAAAATTAATTGAGAATCAAAAGTGGATGTTTTTAAAAGAGAATAATAAAGATTTTTATTCGCTCATAAAAAAATCCTCTCATTCTTTTTCTTTCATGAATTCTTTTTTATCACTTTTTTCTCTCCTCTATTCCTTCCATGGTCGAATTTTCATCATTTCCTTTCCACAATATTTTCAACTTCAAATAAAATGAAAATATCAAATGAAATAAAAATAAGTGTTCATACATCTTCTACAAGGATTGGATGTGGATCTTGGAGATGTGAGGAGGAATATCAAGTAAAATTTTGACTTATTGGCTAGATCCGTAAAGTAAAATTCCTTTTCATATTTATGCTTGTTGCATCTCATCGTAATGATTATATATATATATATAAAGATTTATATTTTGACATCATAATTTAAAAAATTAATTAGATGATGTGATTTTAATTAGTTCATTTGTTCAAAACTGAAATTGTTTATGTTTGTAAAATTATAATTTCATTTATAAATATGATTCAATATATAAGTAATGATTTTCGAAAGTTACTTGTAATTTTAATGTATCAAATAATATTGATTTGAATCATTTTGAAACATAAAATACATTAGCATCTTGTTCTAAACTTATAGGTATATTTTTGTTTTTGAATTCCTTTTGATTATTTTATTTCTAAATCACATTAGTTTTGAGCGATAAAATTAAACATTATATATATAAACAAACAAACACACACACACATTTGCCATAGATTTATATATAAAAGCATTTAGAAATATGTGAATCTTATGTTCATATTGAAATTTTAATTTTTAATTTGTATGCATGAGCGCGAGTGTGCACACACACACACATATATATTGAATAATTAAAATTATTTTCCCATTACGAATGTAATCCAGATCTTAATTACAAATAAAACTTATCAAATCAAATTTAGATTCTAACTTTAAATTTGTGTGACGACCCACATTTCGGAAGGTTTAAATCAACAATAATCCATATATGTCCAACTTAAACAATCCGGAATATAGATAATCATTGGGTTTAATTAAGAAAAAAAATAAGAAAAGAAGAAGAAAACAAACACAGAATCTTGTAGCGGAATGACAAAGTATAATAATCAAATAAATAGTCCATGAAGCTGTTTATATTATACATTTGATTATGATTTAACAACATTTATCAGAGTTATATATACAACGGGGATAAATGAATAATGCAACAGAACAACATGATGCAGGGATAATAATAGTAATAATATACCAAATCTTCGTCTTCGTCATCTAGAGAATGATCTCCAATGCGCTGAAATACTCAAGGATGGCCCGAGCATAATGAAAAGACAAAACACTCGAGTTATGACTAAAATATCCTTATGTGAGTCAAATCGATATCACATAACATGAGTGTAATAGCATTAGAGATGTTTATGGGATTTCACATCTCTTATCCAGTGTATAACGTGCGCGCAATAATTCAAGAGATGTTATGGGATTTTCCATCTCTTAAGGATCCATCAAAATATTTATATGTAGTAGAATACACTACATATATATTGTCTAATCAGTAAAATAAATATTTTTCTTAGCGTTAAGGCTTTACATTAATCCCCCTTAATGCATTTTTAAGCATTGTCATATAGTTTGCATATAACGCCCCAGTAGCACGTCGGGGGATAGGGATGCACTGTGATACGACAACACTAAACAAAAAATCGTAGGGGTCTCGTATAGTGATAAAAGTATGACAAGGCACGTGAGGCAATACCCAAGGTAGGATACTACCAGTTTGGGTCACAGGGATGGTGGTAACGCATCGTAGCCACGACCGCCCATCGCGTCCATCCATCCCATATCGAGTCAAAGGGAGGCTATCCCAAATCAAGGTGCACCAATCAAAACCAACAACAAGAGTAATAATATGGACCAAGTCCAAGAAAAACGGATGTTCGCTAGGGGTAATTAGCCCACTTGGCCCTGTCAAGCCATCCTATTTTAGTCATTTCAAATTGGCACAAGTGCCGGGGTCTATCCATCATCATTCTCTTTCTTCAAATCCAGTAAACGACGCCAAATCCAACCACTTCGTTCTGGAGTCTCCTCCGCATACACAATTGTTAAAGTGGTTCCAATATTGACAGAGAGTATGCCAATAAGAGGCCCAAGTCTCTTTAATAACCAAACATCGTTTTACACACCGGTGGTACTTTTATAATTCAAAAACAGTTCGTACTTGATATCAAAATATCCTATTCGATTCAAAATCAAATTCATTTTGAAATCATCATATTTACTTAAAATATTCTATTTCACTTCAAAATCATTTTCGCCTTAATATCTCGATTTCGCTTCCAAAATTGTTTCAAATTTCAATTTAGGTTATAACTTCATTTTAACCCAATTCGTATTTAAATCCATGATTTAAAAATAACACTTCCACTCTGACCAGTTTGAATTTTAGAAAATAGTTTGAGTAGTTTTACAATAGTTTAAATAGTTAAAAATAATTTAAAAGTGAAAATAGTTTAATACAAAATAGTTTAAGTATTAAAAATGGATTATATAGTAAAATAGCTTGGAAATCAAAATAATTTGAATATTCAAAAAGATAGGTTTTAAACAGTTTATATTAAAATAATTTATTTGAAAATAGTTTCAAAGTCAAACTGATTCAATTCCTAATCTTCCAATTCAAATCAATTTCAATTTCCATTTCCATTTAAATTGATTCAATTCCGATTTCAATTCGAATTAACTTCAATTCCAATTTTAATTCAAATCAATTTCAGTTTTGATTCCAAATTAATTAAATTTCGATTTCAATTCTAATTAATTTCAATTCCATTCCAATTTGAATTAATTTCAGTTCAATTCCCATTTGAATTAATTTCAATTCAATTCTCAAATTTTAAACCATTTCGATTTATATAAATTCGAGTTCAATTTTCAAAATATCGATTTAAATCACTTAAATCAAATTGACCTTCAATATTCAATTTAAGATCCAAATCTTCAAATATAATCCAATTCCGAGCTCAATTTTGAAATATCGTTTTAAATTACGTTTACTTAGCAATATTTCAAAGTTCGAATAAAAGTTCAATCTTTTAAAACAAATCAATTTCCGAATTTCAAATCATATTTCGATTATAACTTCAAAATCTCAAATTTCATTTTTTTGTTTTTTTAAACAATTTCGTTTAACAAATTCTGATTCTAACATTTTTGAGTTCAATTTCAAAAATAATTCGATTTCCATAAATTCGCTTTTTACTTCTTCAAATCAAAATCATTTAAATAATTTCAAATAAAATTTTTGAAATCATTTAATTTAACCAATCCGGTGTCCGTATATAATTTTCTATCCTATGGCCAAGTGAATCAGTTATTTCAATTTAATTCAAGGATGGATATATATCATTTCAATCCAAAATAAATGTCATAGGTATATATCATTTCAACCTATTTCTTAATTTATTCGAAATATTTCGATTTACAATTTTATATACTGTAAATAATATACAAGATGATAACAGGATATATCAAAATAAATAAACATCCAAATCATCCAAAATATCAATCAATAGCATCCATCACAATCAACATCCAAATCAGTCAAAATATCATAACAATTTACTAGTTATCAATAATGGGGAATTTTAACTAGCAATTTAATTTCCATTTCAAATTTGAACTGTCAATTCAAATTCCTATCATTTTTAATTCATATCAATTTAAATGTCAGTTAAATTTACCAAATAACAGTCAATAAATTTAAATCACTTCACGATATGAATTTAACTAACATAAAAATATTTTAGTCTATCGTGAGCGTAAATAAACACTCACATTTTATTTGAAACTGAAATTTTTTCGAGCTTCAAATAAATCTCAAACCAACTCCAAGACATAGCCTTCGTCGATACGAATCCAATGCAATTTGTTTCATTCGAAACGGACCTCGTATGCAAAAATTACGCAGTATTTAATATAACTATACTTAAAAAAATAATTAACTTTATAATTATAATTATCAAACCTAATTACCCTCGTTCTACCAGGCACGGTCGCTCCCCCCCTCTTCCTCGTTCATCACGACATCGCTCTTCTTCTTCCCTAACGAACGTGGCTTCTCTCGTTTTTTTATGTGACCGAATGATTGTGCTCTAGGCAACACGAACCCTTCATCGCGACTCCGCAACCCACCCGCGACCTGCCCTCAAGCGCCACCGCATCAGCCACCTGGGCCATGCCCAAGCCATGCAACAAACCTAAACCCTAACAGCCGCCTAGCCATCCATGATGTCGCCGCTTCGCCAAACCCCCAAGCGCAGCCTCTACGCGCGCTGAGCCGCGGCCTTCCACGAACGCGATCGATCGCGATTAAGCAACGTTAGTTTTTTTTCTTGTGCTATCGATCGATCTGCAGTAGATATGAGAGATGAAAGGGAGGAAGACAAAATTATATGGGGCTGATTTGAATGAAGGGGAAAGGGGAAGCATACAGGCAGACAAATAGGGGGCAGATGTGTACGAGCGTTGACTTGTTGATTTTAATTTTAAACTATTTAACAAAACATACTCGAAAATGTTGAACTTCAAACGAGGCGTGTCGGCTAGCATTCATAATGTTTTACCCCCATTCTGGACACAATGGAACTAGTCTCGAGGCCTAATTCAATTATATGTGGAAGATAACTTTTCAAAATAAATTAATTTTAATCGAATTCCTTAAATTAATTTCTACGCGTTTCAAGCTCGCACGGCCAAACGATAAGTCTGATCGCTACGAAACTTGAAATCCTACAATAATTCACTATTACGGATCCGATAAAACTAGTTTCGTTGAAATCCGAGACAGTGGCCAAAATGGCTATTTTAACTCGTTAATAAAATATACCATTTCCAATTTCTAATTATTCACTTTTAAATCCAATTTTAAAAGTTAACAATCTTCATTCATATTTAAATAAAATTTAAATCAACTTTTGATGCCATTTTCATTCACATTAAATTCAGAATTCAATTATTCAAATAATTTTCAATATTAAATTTAAACAATTTAATTATCCAATAAATCACTATAATTGAAATATAAGTCATTTAACTTATAAAATTTACTTTTAAAATAAATCCCATTAATAAAACAACTATTTCGATTTCACAGTAATTCAACATTATTATTCAATTCAAGTTATTGATTACAACACATTAAATACATAGAATTTCATTTCAATATTTATTATTGTCTAAATCTTCAAAATTGTTTATTTCGAAATTTTATCTAAGTTCATATCAAATAAATTACATAAATAAACATTAAATTTTTATTTCTAACTACTTTATTCAATAATCATATTAAATTTCATAATTTAAAATAGTTAAAAGTACGGGTCGTTACAATTTGCATTTAAAAATTTCTATTAGTTATTTATGTTAAGTTCTGTCTAATTAATCTTTGTCACTAATATTCATGGTGTCATATTATTTTATAATCAAACATACATCTTACAAAATCGAACTAAATTGAGGCAATTTATATATATATATATATGTATGTATAAATGGCATATATATACATGATAGATAATAATTCCAATATACACATGGATATATTGACATTGTCGTAGTTTTGTTATTATTTGTCATGTTAAACATTTTATTATCATATGAAAAGATGAAGGTGCAATCAATTATTGATACTAGCTTTTTAGCTTTTACCTTTAACATATTGATGTGATAACATTTAGAACTAATAATAATAATAATATATTATTCCCATTTAAACACAATTTATAAATATGAATATATTTGATATGTTCATACTTATTCAAACTTTTAGCTCTATATGTTCATGTGAGCTTTCTTATTGTAACAATGCATAATTTTGTGAATATTTTTAATTAAATTTTTATTTGAAATTTTGATTTTTAAATCATTTAAAAGTGAATTTTTAGAATTTTTCCAATGTAAGTTTGGAATTTGTTTGTAATTTATTTTCCAAATGCAATAAATAAACGATTTTTGAAAATTTTATATTTTGGTCAAAATTTGAATTTTCAGTTTAAATTTTTAAAAAAAATTTGAATTTTAAATTTTAATCTTTTTCTTTGAAGCAGAATATATTTATGATATTTTTTCTGCTTTTCGTTTCGTTAAATTCTGAGTTATACTTTTTAAATTAGATAAATTACAGCGTTTTACACGCAGTTATTTTCTATATTTCAATTTCTAGTTTTCTATGTGCATTTCTATATTTTTATTTTCTATGTTATTTTATTTTATTTTTCTATTTTGTTTATCTAAACTTTATTTATTGGATTTCACTTGTGTGTATATCTTTTCATAAAAGGCTTGGAAGAAATCAAGGAGACATGCGTTACATTTCTTTAATGCTTGCCTTTTTATTTACCTACCCTCTTTATTACTTACCCTAGCCATTCACCGTTCATAGCCGTGAATTGCTCTTATTAATCACGTACAAACATCTCAAAATATCCTCTTTTCAATTGCATTTAAGAATTATATATATATATATATATACATATATATATATATAAATATATGTATGTGTGTGTGTTTCTTTCTCCTTATTTCTTACATTTTATTTCCTAGCCTTTTTGTTTTTCTATCATTTACTCCTCTTTAGCCGTTCAAATCTTTTCTTGCCATCCACTCTACTTCATAATTCATGTACACATTTACTTCACATTTCATTTCTAGATAGAAATCTATGCAAATAAATGATTTGGAGAAATTTAAGAGGCATACGTTTCATTGGTTAAAATCTTGCCTTCTTCATTTGCATGGCCTTTATTATTTTCTAGCCGTTTCCTCCTCATTCCTAGCCATGAATTACTCTACTCATAGCCTTGCATATCAATTTGAAAATTCACGTACAAAATTTATTTCTCATCTCTCATTTTTCATTTGCATTTAAAAATAAAATATATTGTACGTTTCTTTCTCCTTAACTTATGCCTTTTCGTTTCCTTAGCATTCATAACTCCTTAGCTCTTTTTTTTCTCTTCTATAGCCGTGTATTTCCTTTTTTCCATACACGTACAAAATTTATTTCTCATTATGTTCACATATTTCACTTGCATTTAGGAATAATATATGTATAAGTTTTTTTCTCTTTATTTCTTGTCTCTTTGTTTTCCTAGCATTTACTCTATCAAATCACATAAAAATCTTCTCAATATCTCAGTTCCTCATTTGCCTCTTTTGATTGAAATATTTTACAGTAAGTTTCTTTTATTAAATAGGAAATAAATCTCATTCATTCACTAGCCTTTTTATTTGCTAGCCTTTCATTTTCTAAACCCTACATCTTAGCCATTCAAATCTCTTGAAACCCTAGCCGCCTTCTTTTTATTTCTTATTCACGTACAAGTTCTCATCCTCTCATTTTCATTTGCGTGAAGAAAATACAACAAGCTCTAGGTTATTTCCATGGCTTCCTTCTCTTTTCTTTTTTTTCCACTTTTATTTTATTTCCTCTTTTTCCTTTTGTTTTCTCCTTGCATAGCTCAGCCTCCACCACCACAACATAACCTCCTCCTCACTATTAGACCATGGCAAAGCCCACTTGGTGGTTGAAAGCAAGGTTATGTTCTTTGATTCGTAATTGCATAGTTTAATTCATCTTTTGTTGTGTTGAATCTTATTCTTATGATTTGTGTATTTGTTATATACAAGATCAATATCTTGGCTCTCCATCCATTCAAATCAGAATTGTGTCTAGTCGCGCTTTCTGGATTTTTGTTTGTGTGTTTGCTTTGCAAACTTCAGCGTAAAAAGGTGAGTAATCACACCTAACATTCATACTTATATTATTGTGAATTGATAGCAAGTGAAAGTGTAGAAATTATTTTTATCATGTTATACCTGCCTGTGATGTAAATTATATGATGTTAAACCCTGTTATTAACTTGTCACATCATCTGTTATATTTTATTTTATTTTACTGTTTATTTATATTCTGTTCTCACACTGCAAGTTCCCTATAGAATAAAATCACTATGGGTTGAAATGATACATACCCGAACGGACTTTAGAATAGGGAAAGATCGTTATGGGATGAAATGATAAGCCTAAGCGATTTTTATTTATTTTATTTAACTTGGGAATGCGGGTTTGAAATGATAGAACCCGGATTTTTCTTTGTAAATTACGGATTGAAATGATATATTATCCGTATCACTTGACCTAGGTTAGAAAATATTATACAGACCCGTGGTTATTTTATAAATTTTTCTGGAAGTTTTAAGTATTTTGAAAATGTAAATTTTGATATTTTAATTTAAATTTGGTTTTTAAAATGATTTAATAAAGTGAAAAATGATTTCATATGTATTAAAAATGTTAAATAAATGAATGGAAATTTGTGATTGGAAATATAACCTAATTTGGAAATATGTGATATTGATTAAGACAATAAATGCTCTTTATTGTGAAAATAAAATGTAAGTTAAAAATGAACATTTGACATGAAATTTTAATTAATGGAATTTAAAGAGTCTTATTTATGATAAATAATGTAACAACCCGCATATCTATCGATTTTATATTTAAATATTTTATCGTTAGACGGATGTTAGTCCGAAAAGCTACTTTTTGCATATGGTCAAATTAGGACTCGAGACCACCCCCATTGAGTTCAAAATGTCGTTTGCGATCTTTTTGAGTGTAAACTTCGATATGTTTGGAGATAGTGAAATTTTCGTCACTTTTCCCGCTTGTGACTTTGGTTTGGACTGCACTTCCTTAGTTCAGCCCATCCTTCTTCCTCACTTGATTCACCATTTGTTTTAACTTCAAGCTTTGTCAAAAATGGTGGTGGGAAGTGGAAATTAAAACTCCAAACACAAATACTATTGCAAATCCGAGATTCAACATCAAATTCACGTGAAGACCATTGATTCAAGCTTGTTGGTGTTCTTGCTTTGCTCTCTAATCTCCATCTTCATCAAATTCCGTGAAAAGGTGAGATTTTTAATCTCACATCTTGCCTATATTGTCATTGGGCTGTTGGGAATGATCCCCTATTGCATTTGTATGAATATCTGCATTTGGTTTGGATTGGATTGGCGAAAAACATCAATTTTTGGTGTTTTGATGATTTTCTGGCTCTAGGTCGTCTGGCCTTCACTAGGTCGTGTACGAGTTAAAACCTTAGGTCGCTACGTTGAAAAGTCTCCTAGGGATAGGTCGTTCCAGCCTTAAGAATTCGTTCTGAATCACTAGGTCGCGCGGCGCTAAGTCCTAGGTCGTTTCCGACCTATAATCTCCAGGCAAATCTTAGGTCGTTTACGAGTTAAGTCATAGGTCGTCCGCGAGTTAACTCCTTAGGTCGTAAGACCTTAGGTCGCGTGCCTTTAGGTCGCAAGCCTTTAGGTCGCGTATCCTTAGGTCGAAGCATTTTAGGTCGCTTCCCCTGGACCTCGTTAGGTCGTTCACCTCTAGGTTGCGTGCCTTTAGGTCGCAAGCCTTTAGGTCGCGTATCCTTAGGTCGAAGCATTTTAGGTCGCTTCCCCTGGACCTCGTTAGGTCGTTCACCTCTAGGTCGCGTGCCTTTAGGTCGCAAGCCTTTAGGTCGCGTATCCTTAGGTCGCCAGTTTTAGGTCGCTGGTTCCCATGCCTCTTAAGTCGCTCGACTTTTGTTAAGTCGTAGGTCGTTGCCGACCTATAATTCCCCAGGCAAACTTTAAGTCACGAGTCTTAGGTCGCGAACCATGTTAGGTCGTGTACCCTTAGGTCGCGAATCACCTTAGGTCGCGCCTCACTGATAGGTCGCGCACATCCTTAGGTCGCGCCTCACTGTTAGGTCGCGCATTTCGTTAGGTCGCTCGCATTTAGGTCGCAGACCTTAGGTCGCTCGCGAGTTAGCACTTAGGTCATTTTACCTGTTCTTCAGCTAGGTCGCACGGCAGTCTTCCCTTAGGTCGTATGACCTACTTCTCCTAAGGTCGTTGGACCAGCTTGCCTTCATTTTACCTGTTTATCAGAATTTCTACTTTGATGATTTCGGGACCGACTTCTTTGGACTTTACTCACGTCTTCGAACGTGAATTGATTTGTTTCTACAATCGTTTTATGACTTGTCACTTTAAAGATATATGAAGGTTTCAATACTAATAGTAAATATCAAAACTCTTTCATCAAAGCGATTTCAACACTATTTTAAATATCAAAAGTTCATTTTCTCAAACCGATTTTCAATCTACTAGTATATACAAGCCTTTACTTCACTCGAATGAGAAATCGACTTAAACGACTTAGTAAAACGGGTGGTATGAAACGCTTGCGTTCACTTCGTCGGTTAGCTCTTGGACTTGTTCGATTGAACCCTTTTTGTGACAATTTCCTAGTGAAGATTTACAGCTTGTTCGTAAATATTTAAGTTAAGCAAGTGGTTATGGGACATGAAGCTAAACTCATATATTTACTAGCTTGGTGTGATTGACACTTCCTTATGATCATGACGATCAATTTTGTGATTTTGACTAGCGATTGAGCGATGTCTCTTTGTCTACGTGGGAGACTATACCCCGATCATGTGATGTTTCGCCATCACATTTCCTACGGTCTTCGGGCCATTCCTGTGTGAAAATTTAATGGATAGCTTCCATGAGATATCTTCTCGTCATGTGTTTACGCGTAGGTGAGTTTTCATGCTCCCATTCATGTGTTAGGCCTCCCCCCTTTTTTATGTGTTTTCTGGATTTCTGATGATGATTTCTGGAATTTTTGTGCTTCACCAATTTTCATGATTTTCATTGATATGATATCAGTTTTTGTGCATTGGTGAATTCATGTGTTATTGACTTGTTATGAATACAAGTTTAGGGTATGATACCCTACCTTATCTTTGAGAAGATTCTTGTGATATTGATTAATCTTTTGTTGATTATCATTTACATACTTATAGTAGTATGTCGTAATAGTTATTTCATGTTCATGTCATGCCATTTACTTTATACCATATCATCTGATATTTATAGTTAGACTGATCCGTTTATTATTTTCTTATAAATAATACTCGGGTCAGACCGAGATGTTACAGGTGCTTCTGCTTGACTTCTCTTCAGGATATTTCTGACTTTTGGCTAACTACTTAGATTAGTAGTTTTTGGATGTACACCTTTGAGATATAGACTCTATGTTGTGTACTTATTCTTTTGTATAGCACGTGATGCTATTCTTTTGTATTATCGTGGATCTTTCTGACCACTACTCTGATGTACACTTTCATGTGTTATATATTTATTCATATCTTCTTCCGCCTTTGTGATATGGATGTCTGTGACTGATTTATGTTATGATTATTTCTATGTTTGCTTTCCGAAGATTATATATAGCCACCGTGTGATAGCTTTGTGTTTGTATCGGTATGTCGGATTTCCTCCTTAAAAGATATGCATTCTATTCTATCTGACGTATCGGTGCTCGCACAAAGAAGTTACATGGATGGTCGCTCCTCCACAGCCTTATTCTCCGTGCTAATTGACAGCACTACATCGTAGTGTTCTTGGTTAGCGTGGGTATAGAGGTGGGGCGTCACAAATAACTTAATAATTAAGTTTGATTTAATTTGGAATCTTAAGTATAACCTAGTAATTGTAATAAAGGTTGTTTCCTGAGATGGACATATTTTGTATAATAACTAATGTATTTTTGAATAAATAAAATGAAATACATTTTTATGGGACATCTTGTAATAAGTTTTGGAATCATAGTGGAATTGACGTCTAAAGGAATAAATTTGTAAAGAATTTGATTGTTATATTAACTATGATAAAATATTCTTTTGTGAAATGTTATGTTTTGTAAGATAAATAGCTATGACTTTAAAATGGAAAAATGTAAGTTAAACACACATGTGAGATGTAAGTTTAATTAATATTTTAATTGATTAATATAATAAATGTTCTTTACTGTAATAACAAAAATGAAAGAAATATGTAAAGTTTTAATTTATGAAAGAAACGTGTAAAGTTCTAATTAATGAAAGAAATATGTAAAGTTTTACCTACTGAAAGAAATATGTAAAGTTTTAATTTATGAAAGAAACGTGTAAAGTTCTAATTAATGAAAGAAATATGTAAAGTTTTAATTTATGAAAGAAACGTGTAAAGTTCTAATTAATGAAAGAAATATGTAAAGTTTTAATTTATGAAAGAAACGTGTAAAGTTCTAATTAATGAAAGAAATATGTAAAGTTTTACCTACTGAAAGAAACATGTAAAGTCTTAATTAATGAAAGAAACATGTAAGTCTTAATTTGTGTAATATTGATTAAAATAATAAATGCCCTTTTTGTAATAAAACGTAAATTAAAACGTACATTTGATAATGTAAGTTTAATTAGTGTAATATTGATTAAATGATAAATGCTCTTTACTGTAATAGAAATGTAAGTTAAAAAGTACATTTAATATGTAAGTTTTAATTAATGTAAATGACATATTTTAATGACTAAAATAATAAAGTTTCTTTATTGTAATGATAATGTAAGTTAATAAGGTACTTTTAACTTAACATAAGAATTTCAGCATTAAATTGGATATTACAGTAACAAAGTTTATGTAACTATAAGGCTATGATAAAAGGACCATGTTAAAAATTTGTAAGTATATAAATACTTTGATTATATAAAATGTTAAATTGGAAAGTATTACATTCCAAATATGCTATGATTCCTTAAGGTTACATTACCAAAATGCTATGATAATTTAAAGGAAGATTTCAAGTTTAATAAATTAAAGGAAATATTCAGTGATTTTGAAATTTGGGTTTTATTGAAATGATATATTATTGAATTGGTTTTGAAATGGAAATGATATATTTTTTAATTGGTTTTGAATGGATATGTTTTGGGTTTGAAAGTATGTATTATTTTGAAATAAATGATATGATTTTGGAATGGTTTAAAGGATGTATTTTGATTTGAAACATAAACTATGTTGAAATTTATAACCACGGGTTATAATAACGATTGGTTGTTAAAGAGACCGGGATCGGATATGGACATACTATCTGTCGATACCGAAAACCACTTTAACAACTGTGTACGCGGTGGAGTTTCCTGAATGAAGTAGGATGGTGGCGACGATCCTAAGGTATATATGTGGACCCAACTCCCGTGAGTTGGCATAAAGTGGCTAAAACAGGAGCGATTGACGGGCCAAGGAGGTAGCACCTCTTATCGGACACACTTCTTCGATACCATTCTATTACTTTGTGATTGTTTGGGTGCACCCCTCGATTTGGGAGTGTTGTTCGAGGTGGGCGGTAGTGGCTGCTATGCGTCACCACCAGCCCGGATGCATAATTGGTATATCTACCCTGGCATTGCCTAGTTGTGCCGTGTCACTTACCATATCGAGCCCACTACGATTTTGGTTTAAAGATCCGACCGCGTTAAGGTTCACCATCCCCTTAACGCTATTTTCTATATGATTATACTTTACAGATTAGACACTACTGTATATAGCGTATATTACTATATAGTAAACAGTTTAACGGATCCTTAGAGGATGGGCGGTCCCAAGCATCCTTTAAGTTACTTGTACTCTTACTACAGTTCACTTGAGTTGGTTTACATTGTATAAGTATGTATGTCCTGACTCGAGTGTTTGTATTTTTATTTACGCTCGGGTCAGCCTGAGTTATTCATAGATTTGGATTCCACTTTCTGGAGATTGGAATAGCTGGAGATTATCTGCTTATCTAGTCTTACCTATTCCAGTTCTGTTGTTCTATCCAGCTTGTACTTGGTTGTCATCCTGAGACTTCTGTTGTACTTTATTTTCTCCTGTTGTATCTTATGTAACTCTGATATATTTATATAGTAGCTTCATGAACTACTATATCTTTTACTTCCGCTGCATTATTATTACTCTGTGTCTGTGATCTGTGATTTTATTTACTGTATATTCTGAGATTTGCCAAATTTTTATTAACAACGCGGTATTTTGAGCAATTCAATTCCGGCATGAGTGTCTACCTATACACTTATAATGGATGCAAATGGTTGAAAATACGGGGTCGTTACAGTTGGTATCAGTGCTCTGGTTTTAGGCAAACTCAGCATATAGAGTAAATTTAATTACAGAATCGCTTTCGTTCGAGTTTGAATTTCTTCTTCTTCGATTCGGTTTCCTTTGAATTTCGGAACGTTCCCTTCGGTTCCGAAGTCCATTCTTGTCCTCCCCTATTTCGTGTCTTCTTGATTCTGGAGTGTCCTATAACTCCATTCCGAATAATATTTCTAATGAATTGGCGGTCCCGCCAATATTCTAATTACTTGTAAAGGGGTGAAACTTCTTTACAAAAAGCATTGATTCACTGAAGACTTCTGTATCCTTGGTTTACGATGCTACTATCTTTTGCTATGCCTGAATTCTATCTCGTGAGATCGACTGTAGATTTACCCCAGAAAATCCACATCGATCTTATTCATTAATTCACGGTTGACCTGGTTAAGGTTGCCCGCGATATGTATAGGCTAACCCATCTTCCTATTCTGTTATTTAATCGTCTTATCTTTGTCTCCAATTTGTCTATAAAAAAAATAAAAAATAAAATTCCTCTTTAATTTGAGTCCACCAATTTGATTCCCTATCCTTATTTTGAAAAATTAATCTTGTATTTGAAATTTTTATATTTTAAAAATGTTTCATATATTGTGTTGTTTGAGTTATTGATGTTGATTTGGGTTTCCGATTGGTTCGTCTGATCAACACTATCGATAGGATCTCCAAAACACTTGAACAAATCAAACTGACACAATATGGTTTTAAATTTAGTAGATGGATAAACTTTGTATAATTATAATATGTATAAGGTTAATTTTCTAAATTTTTGATAATTAATGGAATTGGGTGTTAAGAAATAATATTTAACTTTGCATGTATTTTATAATCATTGGCTTTAGTTTCATATCTAAATAATTAAACATGGTTATAAATTAATTTGGAAATTTAAATGGATTTAAATCAAGAATGTGAGAATTTAATTACCGATGATTTCGAACTTTGTTTTGAAAATTTTAAAAGGATATATTATTTAAAAGTATTTCTAGTAGAAATTGTTTCAAAGAATTTTTTTTAATTTGTAAATCAGTGCTCTTTTCTTTGTCGCTGGAAAATAATTTCGGTGATGACTGCCGCATCATCGACGTTCATTTTCGAGTTTCGAAGCGAATAGACCACCTTGTAGCCTTGTTATAGTTTTGTTTTGGAAAATTAAATTGATTTGGCTTTCTAATTATGACTTGTTTTATAATATATGTGATTTAAGAGTTGATTTGATATATATTGTGTATATTTAATTATCTCTAAAATAGTTTGAAGTTAATTGGAAATCTAATTCTTAAATTTTATCTTAAAGGATAATTTCAATTATAAAAGGAAATCAAAATTTGAATAAATATTGAAGCTTGGATAATTGAGTTAAGAAATTTTTATTTGTGTAATATTCTCTTGCATTCCAATATAACTTACCTAAATTATTAAAAGTTAAATATGTAATTAGAGAACACACAATATAAAGGAGATTTTATAAATAAAATTTGAGTGGTCATAATAAATGTTATACACTTAAACTTTAGTTATAAAGGATTAATAAAGGTAAATAAAATAAAAAGTTAATTGAATAATATACAATATAAAGTGATGTTAAAGAAACTTATGAATAAATTGGAGTAAGTCATAATAAGTGTAAGTATACTTAATATATGTGATTAGACATATATTAAGTGGAATAAATGTAATAACCATATGGAATAAAGAAGCATGAAACTTATTGAATAAAATTTTGAGTATAATAAATGATCTTGTAACGACCCAGAATTTTGAACAAATTAAATTGAAAATATTTAATTAATTTTAAATATTTGAACGATGATTTAATTTGAATCCCGAATGTAACTTTGAAATTGGCGATTAAATTATAAAATTTAATCTGCTGAATGTTGAATAAAAATTTAAATCTTCAATTTAAAGTTGAAGAAAAATATTTCGAAAGCTTTTAAAATTTATATTGATAATACTGAAGATAATAGAAGCTTCAGAATCGAGTTTGAAAGTGATTTGTCCAGTTTTGAATTTATATCGTTCGTACCGACATTTAAAAATAGCCGTCCGAGGCGCAGTCTCGGAATTCGACGAAACCAGTTTCATTGGGTCCGTAATATTGATTTATTGCCGGATTTTAAATTTCGTATTTTCCGGAGTTGTTTTGTGACCGTACGATGAATAAATGCGTTGAAATAAAATCAAATTCTCTCTGCATTCGAAAATCGAAATCGATTCAGGGGAGCGCGCTCGAGGCTAGGGTTCGTGACTTTAATAGGGTTGTGGCGATTCACGATTCATGATGGCCGATGGTGGTTCAGGGTAGCGAAGTAAGGGCACGGCGACGATGTCGTGGCTAGGTGACTAGGTGCGGCGGCTGTTGGAGTTCGCGATGAAGATGGTGGCGTTCGAGTTAAAGGCGTGGTGGATTTCGCGACTCAGGCATAGGCGACGGCGATGTCGCGAGGTAGTTGGTAGCGCCGCGGCGTGGGGTCGACGATCTGGAGACGTCGAGCTGTTCAATTTTTAAACTCGGCAGTGAAGGTATTCTGCATTATTTTTTTTTTCTTTTTTTTTCTTATTTAGTTTAATTTTTAAATTGTGGGAAAATAAATAAATGTTTACAGTTTAAATAAAATGGAAATAAATATACATGCAAATCAATTTGATAATTGTGGAAGTTAAAATTTAAAAAGTATTGGTTTAAAATTAATATTAATTGCCTTAAGATTTTTAAAAGGGTATTCGATTTAATTAAATAGATTAGTAAAGAGAAATTGAGTTTTAAAATTAAATTGTAGTTAAATAAAATTATTAAAGGAGAAATTTGTTAATCTAAAACAATTGAAACGAAAATTAATTGTTCAGTCTTTCGAATATTGATAGATTGTATGAAATTGTTTATACAAGGTTAAAGTCAAGAAAATCGAGTCAAGTTTGGAAATGGATGGCAAAATAAAAGCAAAGGTGAGATTTTTCTCACTCAAAATATATTTGGTATTTCAGTTATTTATTGACTGATTGATTGCTATTGGATGTGATATTAGATATAGTAGGATATATCTATATATATATATATAGCAATATATACATATTGGCATATGTATATATTGGATTGATTGATTTCCCGCCTCGTATAGCGGATGAGACCCTATTGCGCCGTTAGTAAGCGGATGATTTTTATAAAACCCATATACCGCGATATTCCACCTCGAAGTGGAATTGGTATTGTACTAACGTCTGTGGATGCAGGAAAACAGGTTGGAGGGATCCAACTGGATTCCTCAACTGTATTTATTTATTTATAGATATTGATATATATTCTGTTATCATATGATGATATATGATGTTTGATGTTGGGATGGACTAATTGGTGCGTTGCATCATTGGATTCAAAATTTTGAAGTATTAAAAATAACGATTTTAAACTTTAAAAGAGATTTTAAAAAGTGATTATTTGAAAGTATACGTTTTATTTAAGTTTTTGAAGTGATTTATTTTAAATAAATAAACGTTCAAATTTTAAAGTTATAAAAGTTAAGACTTTTGTGAAATATAACCGAAGGGTGATTTTTGAAATAAATAGTTAAGTAATTTATAAAATAGCTTAAATTTGGATTTTTGAGTTATTAAAAACAATGTATATAAAAGATGTACAAAAATGGATATTTATAAATTTAAAATATTGGGATTGTAAGACAAGTTTCTATAAGTGTTAAAATGAAGTATAAATGGGATTTCATAAGTTAATGAAATCTGAAAGTTTTAAATTTTGTAAAGTTTAAAAGAACGATTTCTTTTTAAATAAATGAATGATAAGTTATTAACTTATAATATGGACTTGTGATATTTATATCGAGTTATAAATTGAATTTGTTAATAAAAGGAATTTATAAATCGAAGTTGTTAGAAAAATAGAATTGAAATTTATAAATGTTGTTTATAAATCCGAAATCACTTATTTTGATAAGTGAATTATAGAAGTTAATAAAAGAAGATTCATAAATCAAAGTTGTTACAAAATAGAAATAGAATTTATAAACGTTATTTTATAAATCCGAAATCAATTGAATTTGATAAATTAAATGAAGAAGGTTAAGAAGGGAAAATTATCCACGATTTTGGATAGTGGATAATCCTAGAAATAAATGTGTAGAAAAGATTGAAATTTGGTTAAGTGAATTATATTCACGATTTTGGACAGTGAATATATTATTAAGTAAAATGGATTTATTTTTGAAGGAGTGATATTAAAAAAAAATGAAGTTAAACATTTTAAAGATGTTTTAAAATATATTATGAATCGAAAGCATAGATTTCAACGTTCATTGTTGAAATAGGCGTTTTCGAAAAAAATAAGGAAATGGTAGACTATAACACTGTTGTTATAGTAAATGATTTCCGAAAGGAAATATTTTTATCTAGTATTGGGATTCATATATCTATCTTAATTTCGAATCCCTATACTAATGATTTTGAGTCGTCGTAACGATGTTTTACGTAACATTCGTTTTGACCCAAATAAATGTGTTAAAAGAATATTTTCCTTAAGGAATGAATATATACTTAAAATTTTGATTTAAGTATATCAAATATTTTCAAACGTTGGAAATAAATGATTTGTGAAACACTTATTTTCAAATAAGTATGTAAATGCATTTTCAAAATGAAATGAAACGCTTTAGAAAATTTATCTTTGAAAAGATAAATTGAAAATGAATATTGAAATCGATTTGAAAATCGTATATCAGTAGATATTTTGAAATATAAATTCACTATGGAATTTATAAAAGAAAAGGGAATCTGTTTAAAAAAATAAACGTTGATTTATTTTTGAAGTGTGGAAATTATATATCTAGCAAAGATATTTTGGAAGATAAAATAATTTGAGAAAATTATTTGGAATCTGATGATGTTGCGCATCTTTATTGATAGTTAAATAACCGACTATCAATAATTACCTTGAATGGGTATTTGTTGTGAATTGGATGAATTTGAATGCCACACTTATTTTTGAATAATCGCTCACTATTCGGGTTAGCCGGGAAAGGACCATGGGGTCGTATAACCCATTCCGAATATGTGATACGTCGTCATGAATTGCATTCGATGACCGGTGTTGAAGACCGGATATTTTTGAAAATGGAAGGATTACTGTCGAGTTACTCTACATCGACTGATCTTCGATTTAGAGGTTTTATCACCCTTAGTGACGGGAAGTCCGGACGTGATTGAAAATTATCCGGATGTGCAAGGGCTTCGTGAGAAGTGCCTTCGGTTCTGTTCGATCCCGGAACAGACTTGTATGGATTGTATGTCTGACATTACAAATTGAGATATAAAGCTGATTTCTTTCAAATACATTTCTGTTGGTGGCGGAGAATTTATTCTCTTAGCTTAACACCCTTCTCTGAGACGTACGAGCTCAGAGGTTATGTAGTTGAAATTTATCAGCGATATATTCCCAATTTGGTAATGTGCCATGCTGAGTGTAGCTGTGAAATGGTCAGTGTTTGATCATTTGTGATATGATCATTTATTTGATCATTTATCTTTGTGATCATAGGTTGATCATTTGTTGACCCAAGGCATGGCTTTGTGAACAAAGCGTAGCTTTATGGACGAGACTTCGTCGAGCCTCACACCCCGGAAATGGTCAAAACAGGAAGGATGCAGCAAGGTTCTAGGGAGTAGCACCCCTTAGTGTATGTCATTCCTTCTGGATAAAGGTGGTATCATGGTATGGAGCCCAGATACTTAACCTCTGTGGTTACTGCATTATTATTATTATGTGGTTGTTGGAAATCGAGGATCCTCGGGAAGATCGGTGACGATCGGTGGATGGCATACGCGTGTCAGTAGTTACCTATTTTTGCAGAGGTAACCCGGCCTTGTGTTGGCAGAGATCTAACCGTAATGTTAGGTTATTTCTCGGGACGTCATTCCAGAGGCGTTCTGTTCGTGGAATAGGAAGTTCCTTAGCCTGACCATTTGTTGGAAATCCAAAGAAACAATACGTGACGTGTACGGTTTTAGTTGTATTACCTGCTGTGGAATGTGGCGGTAACCTGCTATTGAACATAGTAGCTATAGTAGGCATACGATACTGGTCGTATGTTGGCTAAGATTAATATTATACTTTCGAAATGTTTTCTACACTATGCACTAATAATAATATCAAAATGATTTGATTTTTGCGTATCAAGCATCTTTGACTATCATAAGGAGAAATCTCCTCCGATTCTGCGTTTGCATTGTGTGTGTGTGCGGGAGGCCTTATGGTAGTCTCATTTTCCAAAAGCATTGCGAATCTATTTTAAAATATTCCTTTGTCTGTTTTAAAGATAAACTGTTTTATGATCTCACACCTGTCACCATGACTGACTCGGAGTTTATTGTTTCCCTTCTAAACTCTGGGTGCCCACCAAATTTCCACACGGGCAGTCTAGAGTTATGTTATCAGGATATTCTGGATATTCTGGAGCTTTGGAAGCAAGCTGGATGGCGAGACGTAGTATTTGTATATGATATTATTTATTCCGCTGTGTATTCTATATGAGGACAAGTTTATATAACTGTCCATTGATGTGATGTGTTGTATTGAGTTGTATATTGACTCTGTTGATGTATGTATAAACTGATATAGTTCTTTGTTTAAAAGATACTGATTATCTATTATATTTTTGTTCCGCTGCGAATGTGAGATTCTGATGTTGTTTCTGTTCTGTTGTTGTTCTGTTGTTCTTATTTCTTCTTCTTCTTCTATTTTCTTCTTCTTCTACCTTTTTCTTCTTTCTTAAACCCTAAGAATTTGGTTTTTCGGCATTCGTTTGTTCGGCAGTTGATACAGTGGACGTATCGATGTCGATATTCGGAAGTTGAAGAAACGGGTCCTTACATATCTCAAATTCACGATTTTAGAAATTGTTAATTGGGTGATAAGATAATGAAATTATAAATAGATAAGATTTAATTAACTTAGGAAAATCAAATGGATGAAATCAATTATTAATTTAAGTTGAAACTTTTATGGTTTTAAAATTTATCATCTTATTTTGTTTTCCAATCTCTTATCCTTCGGTTGTTCCTATTCTCCTGCATCCTAAGCGGGGAATTGAATTCCAAATTGATCTTATCTCCTAAAGTTCGATTTGTAGTTCTTCCTCCCAAAATACCTTTACCAGTCTGTTTTGGAAAACTTTTCAAGAATCTTCTTCGTGCTTGTGTCCTTGATTTAAGAGGATCTTGGGAAGATCATCTCCGTCTTGTTGAATTTACCTGTAACGACTGTTACCAGGTATAATTTCAATCTTCTTTTTTTTATATTGTCTTAGTTCTATCTCATTCTATCTGTTGTCTCTATTTTCCATGCCTCGTTCCTTTTCGTGGACAAAAAGTTTTGAGTGGGGGAGAGTGTAACAACCCATAATTTTGTGAATATTTTTAATTAAATTTGTATTTGAAATTTTGATTTTTAAATCATTTAAAAGTGAATTTTTAGAATTTGTCCAATGTAAGTTTGGAATTTGTTTGTAATTTATTTTCCAAATGCAATAAATAAACGATTTTTGAAAATTTTATATTTTGGTCAAAATTTGAATTTTCAGTTTAAATTTAAAAAAAAAATTGAATTTTAAATTTTAATCTTTTTCTTTGAAGCAGAATATATTTATGATATCTGTTATGCTTTTCGTTTCGTTAAATTCTGAGTTATACTTTTTAAATTAGATAAATTACAGCGTTTTACACGCAGTTATTTTCTGTATTTCAATTTCTAGTTTTCTATGTGTGTTTCTATATTTTTATTTTCTATTTTATTTTATTTTATTTTTCTATTTTGTTTATCTAAACTTTATTTATTGGATTTCACTTGTGTGTATATCTTTTCATAAAAGGCTTGGAAGAAATCAAGGAGACATGCGTTACATTTCTTTAATGCTTGCCTTTTTATTTACCTACCCTCTTTATTACTTACCCTAGCCATTCACCGTTCATAGCCGTGAATTGCTCTTATTAATCACGTACAAACATCTCAAAATATCCTCTTTTCAATTGCATTTAAGAATTATATATATATATATATATATATATATAAATATATGTATGTATGTGTGTTTCTTTCTCCTTATTTTTTACATTTTATTTCCTAGCCTTTTTGTTTTTCTATCATTTACTCCTCTTTAGCCGTTCAAATCTTTTCTTGTCATCCACTCCACTTCATAATTCACGTACACATTTACTTCACATTTCATTTCTAGAAAGAAATGTATGCAAATAAATGGTTTGGAGAAATTTAAGAGGCATATGTTTCATTGGTTAAACTCTTGCCTTCTTCATTTGCATGGCCTTTATTATTTTCTAGTCGTTTCCTCCTCATTCCTAGCCATGAATTACTCTACTCATAGCCTTGCATATCAAGTTGAAAATTCACGTACAAAATTTATTTCCCATCTCTCATTTTTCATTTGCATTTAAAAATAAAATATATTATACGTTTCTTTCTCCTTAACTTATGCCTTTTCGTTTCCTTAGCATTCATAACTCCTTAGCTCTTTTTTTTCTCTTCTATAGCCGTGTATTTCCTTTTTTCCATACACGTACAAAATTTATTTCTCATTATGTTCACATATTTCACTTGCATTTAGGAATAATATATGTATAAGTTTTTTTCTCTTTATTTCTTGTCTCTTTGTTTTCCTAGCATTTACTCTATCAAATCACATAAAAATCTTCTCAATATCTCAGTTCCTCATTTGCCTCTTTTGATTGAAATATTTTACAGTAAGTTTCTTTTATTAAATAGGAAATAAATCTCATTCATTCACTAGCCTTTTTATTTGCTAGCCTTTCATTTTCTAAACCCTACATCTTAGCCATTCAAATCTCTTGAAACCCTAGCCGCCTTCTTTTTATTTCTTATTCACGTACAAGTTCTCATCCTCTCATTTTCATTTGCGTGAAGAAAATACAACAAGCTCTAGGTTATTTCCATGGCTTCCTTCTCTTTTCTTTTTTTTCCACTTTTATTTTATTTCCTCTTTTTCCTTTTGTTTTCTCCTTGCATAGCTCAGCCTCCACCACCACAACATAACCTCCTCCTCACTATTAGACCATGGCAAAGCCCACTTGGTGGTTGAAAGCAAGGTTATGTTCTTTGATTCGTAATTGCATAGTTTAATTCATCTTTTGTTGTGTTGAATCTTATTCTTATGATTTGTGTATTTGTTATATACAAGATCAATATCTTGGCTCTCCATCCATTCAAATCAGAATTGTGTCTAGTCGCGCTTTCTGGATTTTTGTTTGTGTGTTTGCTTTGCAAACTTCAGCGTAAAAAGGTGAGTAATCACACCTAACATTCATACTTATATTATTGTGAATTGATAGCAAGTGAAAGTGTAGAAATTATTTTTATCATGTTATACCTGCCTGTGATGTAAATTATATGATGTTAAACCCTGTTATTAACTTGTCACATCATCTGTTATATTTTATTTTATTTTACTGTTTATTTATATTCTGTTCTCACACTGCAAGTTCCCTATAGAATAAAATCACTATGGGTTGAAATGATACATACCCGAACGGACTTTAGAATAGGGAAAGATCGTTATGGGATGAAATGATAAGCCTAAGCGATTTTTATTTATTTTATTTAACTTGGGAATGCGGGTTTGAAATGATAGAACCCGGATTTTTCTTTGTAAATTACGGATTGAAATGATATATTATCCGTATCACTTGACCTAGGTTAGAAAATATTATACAGACCCGTGGTTATTTTATAAATTTTTCTGGAAGTTTTAAGTATTTTGAAAATGTAAATTTTGATATTTTAATTTAAATTTGGTTTTTAAAATGATTTAATAAAGTGAAAAATGATTTCATATGTATTAAAAATGTTAAATAAATGAATGGAAATTTGTGATTGGAAATATAACCTAATTTGGAAATATGTGATATTGATTAAGACAATAAATGCTCTTTATTGTGAAAATAAAATGTAAGTTAAAAATGAACATTTGACATGAAATTTTAATTAATGGAATTTAAAGAGTCTTATTTATGATAAATAACTTAATAATTAAGTTTGATTTAATTTGGAATCTTAAATATAATCTAGTAATTGTAATAAAGGTTGTTTCCTGGGATGGACATATTTTGTATAATAACTAATGTATTTTTGAATAAATAAAATGAAATACATTTTTATGGGACATCTTGTAATAAGTTTTGGAATCATAGTGGAATTGACGTCTAAAGGAATAAATTTATAAAGAATTTGATTGTTATATTAACTATGATAAAATATTCTTTTGTGAAATGTTATGTTTTGTAAGATAAATAGCTATGACTTTAAAATGGAAAAATGTAAGTTAAACACACATGTGAGATGTAAGTTTAATTAATATTTTAATTGATTAATATAATAAATGTCTTTACTGTAATAACAAAAATGAAAGAAATATGTAAAGTTTTAATTTATGAAAGAAACCTGTAAAGTTCTAATTAATGAAAGAAATATGTAAAGTTTTAATTTATGAAAGAAACGTGTAAAGTTCTAATTAATGAAAGAAATATGTAAAGTTTTACCTACTGAAAGAAATATGTAAAGTTTTAATTTATGAAAGAAACGTGTAAAGTTCTAATTAATGAAAGAAATATGTAAAGTTTTAATTTATGAAAGAAACGTGTAAAGTTCTAATTAATGAAAGAAATATGTAAAGTTTTAATTTATGAAAGAAACGTGTAAAGTTCTAATTAATGAAAGAAATATGTAACGTTTTACCTACTGAAAGAAACGTGTAAAGTCTTAATTAATGAAAGAAACATGTAAGTCTTAATTTGTGTAATATTGATTAAAATAATAAATGCTCTTTTTGTAATAAAACGTAAATTAAAATGTACATTTGATAATGTAAGTTTAATTAGTGTAATATTGATGAAATGATAAATGCTCTTTACTGTAATAGAAATGTAAGTTAAAAAGTACATTTAATATGTAAGTTTTAATTAATGTAAATGACATATTTAATGACTAAAATAATAAAGTTTCTTTATTGTAATGATAATGTAAGTTAATAAGGTACTTTTAACTTAACATAAGAATTTCAGCATTAAATTGGATATTACAGTAACAAAGTTTATGTAACTATAAGGCTATGATAAAAGGACCATGTTAAAAATTTGTAAGTATATAAATACTTTGATTATATAAAATGTTAAATTGGAAAGTATTACATTCCAAATATGCTATGATTCCTTAAGGTTACATTACCAAAATGCTATGATAATTTAAAGGAAGATTTCAAGTTTAATAAATTAAAGGAAATATTCAGTGATTTTGAAATTTGGGTTTTATTGAAATGATATATTATTGAATTGGTTTTGAAATGGAAATGATATATTTTTTAATTGGTTTTGAATGGATATGTTTTGGGTTTGAAAGTATGTATTATTTTGAAATAAATGATATGATTTTGGAATGGTTTAAAGGATGTATTTTGATTTGAAACATAAACTATTTTGAAATTTATAACCACGGGTTATAATAACGATTGGTTGTTAAATAGACCGGGATCGGATATGGACATACTCTCTGTCGATACCGAAAACCACTTTAACAACTGTGTACGCGGTGGAGTTTCCAGAATGAAGTAGGATGGTGGCGATGATCCAAAGGTATATACGTGGACCTAACTCCCATGAGTTGGCATAAAGTGGCTAAAACATGAGCGATTGACGGGCCAAGGAGGTAGCACCTCTTATCGGACACACTTCTTCGATACCATTCTATTACTTTGTGATTGTTTGGGTGCACCCCTCGATTTGGGAGTGTTGTTCGAGGTGGGCGGTAGTGGCTGCTATGCGTCACCACCAGCCCGGATGCATAATTGGTATATCTACACTGGCATTGCCCAGTTGTGCCGTGTCACTTACCATATCGAGCCCACTACGATTTTGGTTTAAAGATCCGACCACGTTAAGGTTCACCATCCCCTTAACGCTATTTTCTATATGATTATACTTTACTGATTAGACACTACTGTATATAGCATATATTACTATATAGTAAATAGTTTAACGGATCCTTAGAGGATGGGCGGTCACATGCATCCTTTAAGTTACTTGTACTCTTACTACAGTTCACTTGAGTTGGTTTACATTGTATAAGTATGTATGTCCTGACTTGAGCGTTTGTATTTTTATTTACGCTCGGGTCAGCCTGAGTTATTCACAGATTTGTATTCCACTTTCAGGAGATTGGAATAGCTAGAGATTATCTGCTTATCTAGTCTTACATATTCCAGTTCTGTTGTTCTATCCAGCTTGTACTTGGTTGTCATCCTGAGACTTCTGTTGTACTTTATTTTCTCCTGTTGTATCTTATGTAACTCTGATATATTTATATAGTAGCTTCATGAACTACTATCTCTTTTACTTCCGCTGCATTATTATTACTCTGTGTCTATGATCTGTGATTTTATTTACTGTATATTCTGAGATTTGACAAATTTTTATTAACAACGCGGTATTTTGAGCAATTCAATTCCGGCATGAGTGTCTACCTATACACTTATAATGGATGCGAATGGTTGGAAATACCGGGTCGTTACACTTATATTAAAAATTATAAATGAAAATCCTACTTAATAGTATAGTTGTCTCATTTATGATCTATTAAGTTATTTTCTTAATTAACAATTTGACCCTTTACAAACCTAAATGATAGAACACAAACACCCAACCAAATTACACTTGCTTCGCGTCTTACATATTTGTCACACAATTTGAAATATAAACATATTTAATATATTCTTACCTTTTCATATTTAGCATAGCATTGAATTGAATTAATTAATAAGATTAATTAAATATGAATAAAATGTGATTTTATTAACTTCAATTAGATTCGATCTAATGAAACCCATTAGACTTCATCGGCCCACTATGATCGAAATAGGGGAAAAAATTAAATTCACCCAATTTAACCATCCCAGACCAGCCCGATTCCTACAGTTTGCTCTACTAGGATGTAACGACCCCAGATTTTAAATTAATTTAAATTAATAATTTATTGAATTTTTGAGTTAAATTTTATAATTAAATAAATTTTTGAATAAAAATTTGTAAAATCAATTGATAAATTGATTCGAGTTTCCCCCAATCCCAATTATATTTGAACGATCATTTAAATTTAAATATTGTATATGTTGAATTTGAGTTTCAAGTAAATTGTTTAAGAATAATTATAAAATATAGAATGTCATTTATATTACAAGATAAAATGAAAATAAAATAATTAAAACAACATTTTAGTAAGCAAGGCAAATTAGTTATGTAGACTAGAATTAAATATAAATTGAATACAAAGTAACAAAACAAAACACAAGATAAAACAAAATATCTACAAGCTTGAAGAATAAGATAAAGTAAATATATATATATATGTATATATGTATGTATATATGTAAGCATGAAAGCTGCCAGGAAAATGAAACAAATTCATTTATATACACTTGCAAAATGAGATGAAGCAAATATATATGTAATTATGTATGAAGGAAATAGCCTGCAAATGAAACAAATTCATCTAAGTTCAAACTCAAACAAAAATAAAGTGATAAATGTTGCCACCCAAAACATGTACAGCCGAAAACATGGCTAAGCATGGAAACCGAGTACCAGGCAATTAATGCAAAAGCATGGGTATGTACAAGTCATAAATGCAGCCTTAAGCCGTGCCTATTTGTATAAACAAATATATCATCATCATGTACAACCAATATATCTGTACAACTCATTTCTTTATCTCCAACTCCTTCTTCATTTCAGTTTCGAAAATCCTTAGCAAAGAAAAACTAAGATATCACTTTGTAAACAAATAAACTAAAACAAAATTCAAAAAAAATGTAAATCAAAGCCAGAGATCAGGAAGAAAAGTTCCAGTTGAATTTGCAAAACTGTTTCATCAAAAGTCTCTGTTCTTTCCTCTGAAATAGGTGAGCAACCTTCTTGAATCTGATGTATATCTTGTTGTTGATCTGATATTGAAGTTGTGATTTTGCTTGTATGGTTATCTGCATATGTGTGTATATCTATATACATAAGAATTAAAGATGTATATACAGAGGCATATATCCATGTTTTAAAAGTTTACAGGCTAAACAAAAAAACAAAAAAAATACAAATCTCTTTAATCATTTGAAAGATAAAAATGTGGAAATTGTTTAAACCATTGTAGGTTGCTAAAATGAATCTTTTTGTTTAAAGATTTGAAAATGGTAATTTGTTAAACCATTTGAAGAGAGAAGTTTGGGTAATAAGTTGTGACTTAATTGAAATCCCAATATCCATATATTTTTAAATATTGCGCTCACAATTCGGGTTAGCCGGGAAAAGACCTTTTGTGTCATATAACCCATTCCGAATTAGTGATACGTCGTATATGGATGGCATTTGAAGACCGGTGTTGAAGACCGGATATTTTCAAAAATGAAAGGACAACCTGTCGAATGTCTCTGCACTGAGTCACGCCGGTATAGAGATTTATATCACTCTTTTTGTGACGGGAAGTCCGGACGTGATTTGAAAATTATCCGGATTTGCAAGGGCTTCGTGAGAAGTGCCTTCGGTTCTGTTCGATCCCGGAACAGACTTGTATGGTTACATGTCTGACATTACACTTTGAGATATAAAGCTGATTTCTTTCAAATACATTTCTGTTGGTGGCGGAGAATTTATTCTCTTAGCTTAACACCCTTCTCTGAGACGTACGAGCTCAGAGGTTATGTAGATGAAGTTATCAGCGATATATCCCAATTTGGTAACGTGACATGCTGAGTGTTGCTGTGTAATGATCATTGTTTGATCATTTGTGATATGATCATTTATTTGATTTTATATCTTTGTGATCATTTCTTTGATCATTTGTTTGACCCGAAGCATGGCTTTGTGCCAAATCGTAGCTTTGTGGACGAGACTTCGTCGGACCTCACACTCCGGAAATGGTCAAAACAGGAAGGATGCGGCAAGGTTCTAGGGAGTAGCGCCCCTTAGTGTATGTCATTCCTTCTGGATAGAGGTGGTATCATGGTATGGAGCCCAGATATTTAACCTATGTTGATACTGCTTATTATGTGGTTGTTGGAAATCGAGGATCCTCGGGAAGATCGGTTATGATCGGGGGATGGCATACGCGTGTCAGTAGTTACCTATTTTTGCAGAGGTAACCCAGCCTTGTGTTGGCAGAGATCTAACCGTAATGTTAGGTTATTTCTCGGGACGTCATTCCAGAGGCGTTCCTTCGTGGCATAGGAAGTTCCTTAGCCTGACCATTTGTTGGAAATCCAAAGAAACAATACGATCCTTGTACGGTTTTAGTTGTATTACCTGCCATGGAATGTGGCGGTAACCTGCTATTGAACATGGTAGCTATAGTAGGCATAAGTGCGAAATGCCTATGCTGGCTAAGATTTATATTCTACTTTCGAAATGTTTCTACACTATGCACTAATAATAATATCAAAAATGATTTGATTTTGCGTAGTAAGCATCTTTGACTATTATAAGAAGAAATCTCCTCCAATTCTGCGTTTGCATTGTGTGTGTGGCGGGAGGTCTTATGGTAGTTTCATTTTCCAAAAGCATTTCGAATTGACTTTAAAACTGTCTGCTATTTGTTTTTAAAGATAAACTGTTTTTGTTGCTCACACCAGTCCCATGACTGATCCGGAGTTTATTGTTTCTTTCCTAAACTCTGGATGCTAAAAATTTTTCTACACGAGCAGTCTAGAGTTGGGTTTTCAGATATTCAGATTAGTAGATTTTCTGGAGCTAGTTCAGTCTTTGGATCAGACTGCATTTGCTTTTCTTTGTGCCTCGTTAGTGGGAGTTCGAGCTATTTCTGGATTGGTGCTTTGGAGACGAAGATTATCCGCTGCTGATGATATCTATTTTTCTTTCCGCTGCTATTTGTTGTATCATATCTCTGGTGTATATTGATATTCATTGTATCACTCTGTTGTATCAGATATTGTATCCGATATTGTATATCAATGTATTATTCATTTATTCCACTGTGTTATTTACTTAATGTTGTTATAAGCTCCAGCGACTCGGATTTGAACGGTCGAATCTACGGCATTCGAGTACGATGTAAAGTATGGATGTCGATTTTCGAGCGCGAAAATCCTTGATCGTTACATTTGGTATCAGAGCTAAGGTTGAACTTTAGCTCAGGAGTATAACACGTTAAGTAGCTCATTAGAGATAGAGTGAAGTAAACTCTAGAATGAGTAATCTCTAAGATATCCGTTTAAACGTCTCAGTAAATTCTTTTACTATCCACAGATAGTGAGTATGAGTGCAAGAAGAGAACGAGATAGGGGATAAAGGAATACGACTATAAATGGTCAATACCCTGCAACAGTGGAAACAACTTTCTTTATCAATCTCCTTTGATTCGTTTCAAAATTCTTTTGATTTCTTTGTATCAGCTTTAGAAAGAAGTTTCGGTGCGATGATGACCCTACGAATCGTTGTAGAAAATCCTTACTTAGTATTTTCATCGGTTTCTTATCAGCTCTTTGATTTAAACCTTAATGGATTTGAAATTGGAAATTTTAATTTGAGGTGAAATTGATTAATAGAATATGAAAGGATAAATTGAATTGAATCGATAAAACGATATCGTTTGAAACCAAATTTTGAAATTCTATTATAATTTCTTGTGAATACCAAAGTCCGAAGAGGGACAAATTGGTATGTATTCTGGAATATTCTGACTTGAGTTTGGAATTCGTATCTTTAGTTTGAGGAATTATAGGAGATCGAATCTGTCTATCTCTGTGTTGTTTTCGTGCCTACGAATTTCGAGGACGAAATTCTTTTAAGGGGGGAAGTTTGTAACGACCCCAGATTTTAAATTAATTTAAATTAATAATTTATTGAACTTTTGAGTTAAATTTTATAATTAAATAAATTTTTGAATAAAAATTTGTAAAATCAATTGATAAATTGATTCGAGTTTCCTCGAATCCTAATTATATTTGAACGATCATTTAAATATAAATATTGTATATGTTGAATTTGAGTTTCAAGTAAATAGTTTAAGAATAATTATAAAATATAGAATGACATTTATATTACAAGATAAAATGAAAATAAAATAATTAAAACAACATTTTAGTAAGCAAGGAAAATTAGTTATGTAGGCTAGAATTAAATATAAATTGAATACAAAGTAACAAAACAAAAAAAAGATAAAACAAAATATCTACAAGCTTGAAGAATAAGATAAAGTAAATCTATATATATATATATGTAAGTATATATGTAAGCATGAAAGCTGCCAGGAAAATGAAACAAATTCATTTATGTACACTTGCAAAATGAGATGAGGCAAATATATATGTAATTATGTATGAAGGAAATAGCCTGCATATGAAACAAATTCATTTAAGTTCAAACTCAAACAAAAATAAAGTGATAAATGTTGCCACCCAAAACATGTACAACCGAAAACATGGCTAAGCATGGAAATCGAGTACCAGGAAATTAATGCAAAAGCATGGGTATGTACAAGTCATAAATGCAACCTTTAGCCGTGCCTATTTGTATAAACAAATATATCATCATCCTGTACAACCAATATATCTGTACAACTCATTTCTATATCTCCAACTCCTTCTTCATTTCAGTTTCGAAAATCCTTAGCAAAGAAAAACTTAGATATCACTTTGTAAACAAATAAACTAAAACAAAATTCAAAAAAAAATGTAAACCAAAGCCAGAGATCAGGAAGAAAAGTTCAAGTTGAATTTGCAAAACTGTTTCATCAAAAGTCTCTGTTCTTTCCTCTGAAATAGGTGAGCAACCTTCTTGAATCTGATGTATATCTTGTTGTTGATCTGATATTGAAGTTGTGATTTTGCTTGTATGGTTATCTGCATATGTGTGTATATCTATATACATAAGAATTAAAGATGTATATACAGAGGCATATATCCCTGTTTTAAAAGTTTACAGGCTAAACAAAAAAAAGAAAAATACAAATCTCTTTAATCATTCACTGTTAAACTTTGATGATTAAACAAAAATTGTTCAAATTATCGAGACCAAAGTTTTAAAAATATTTATTTGTAATAAAACTGAGTGGGTTTACTGAAATGGACTAAAACACAGTAAAATCAAATTTTATCAAAAATTTAATTTATTAAATTTTGAGTTTTGACTTCATGATCATGTTGATGTTCTCCTTAGTAAACCATGATTTTTAATGAAGAAATTATGATTTTTAACTTAGTAATTCTCGAGCTTGAGGGAGTTGAACGGGAAATGGGTTTTCGTGAAAATCTGGTGATCGATGAACTTTTAGGGCTCGAGGTTTTTGTCGAAGCTAGCTGGTACATCGGTGGATACGAGAAAAATACTAGGAAAATTTTGTATTGCGTGATTCGTTTGGTCGAATCAAAATTAGGATTTAATGTTCAATTATGAAGGGGTCTGTAAATGTGACGATTTCGTCGATTCGGGTTGATCGAGTGGCACGTGGTTCGAGATGAAGGCAGAGGGGACTACGACGAAGGTCTGGGCAAGGGGACGTGAACGATGGTGGCTTGGATGATCGGGACGAGACGTGTTTCCAGTGATCGTGTGTTCCAGTTTTTTTCGATCGAATGCTCGATCTCGATTTAGGCTCGCGTTCAACGATCGGAGTTGTCGATTGGGTTGAGATGATCGTGGTCGACTCATGGGTGGTCGCGATGGTGGTCTGAATTGGCGCTGGTGATCGTGAACGTGCACGCGAGAATTCGTGTATCAGGAGGAAAATGTAGATTTGGGGAAGAAAAGGCAGGCTCGGGTTCGTCTCAAAGAACTTGTGAAAATACTCGGGTTGATGTTCGAAGTTTTAAAGCGTTTGACTCGAAGTAATATAGCTCGAGCCTATTGAATTGAAAAATGTTACAGATCTTTAAAATTTTGAAAATCAAATCTGTACCAAGTTTTAAGTTATGAATATCAAGCTAAAGTTTAAAACTAAAGAAAGAATAAGACCTGGTTTTGGAAACCAAAATAATTAAAATAAGTTATAAACTTTAAGACAAAAGCAAAAGTTTTATTTAGGTTATGTTAAACAAGAATTTTAAACAAAGTGTTAACAAAATTCCCAGTAAAGTCTTTTTTTGTTTAACATGTTAATTTAAATGTTTGAAGTTCAAATTTGTTTTGACTTTGGAAATTTTATCCCAAAGTGTTTTCAAAAAATAAAATAAAGTGATTACATAAAGCTTAATTACTTCATGAATGATTAATTAAGAATAATTAACCAATGGATTAAAGTAAAATTACTCAATGTAATTAAATTGTGGTTTATTAAAATAATTTATTAAGGATAATCACTTATTGTAATTAATTAAGTATAATTAATTAAATGGTAAATACTTAAAGGATAATGATTTAATGATTAAAGATCGATTGATTATTACATTAAGATTGATTAATAAATATTTAAAAGTTAATTTATTCAAAGAATGATTAATTAATGTGATTGATTCATTAAGATAAGTAATGTGAGATAAATTAATAAAAGGTTGAATAAATTAATGAAGTTGATTAAAGAATGATAATTAATCAAGGAATAATAAATTAAAGAGATTAATTGAGAATAATTAATTAAAGTAATTAATTAGAGATAATTTATTAAATAATGATAATTATTTAATAATTAAAGGTTGATGAATTAAAATTAAAGGTTAATTAATTAATTTATAAATGGTTAATTAATAAATGATTAAAGAATAATTAATCAAAATAATTTGTAATTAGTTAATGTTGATTAACCAGGATTAGAAATTCATAAGTAATAAATCTGATTTGAATTTATCCGATAATTAATTGACCTTACTTATGAATATTTGGATTCTATTGATTTGATTGTTTGATATCCCTGATATATAATGCTTTGTGATACATTCTGATTTATGTTATGATCTGTAATTTACTTATTTGTGATATATATCTGTGATCTGTGAATGAACGATAAGCGTTATAGTTCATATCGCTTATCAATTATATTTCTGTGTTTGATCTATGATGATTGAATGTTGTTGCACTATTGTGTGTGGAACCCCTAGACTACACCATACACACACAAATACGGATTTCACGTGGAAATCGGTTAAGTCACAGATAATGTAAATTTGATGTTTTTGAAATTGAGATTTTAATTTCAATTGATTTTGAAATTGGAAATTTCGGTTTAAAGTAAAAAAAGCTTTTGAAATGGAATTTCAAAGATAAAAGTTATTTTGAATAACTTAATCAAGTTTTGAAAATTTAAATAATTTGATTTAAATTTGAATTCAAGTTTGAAATTGAATCCTATGATTTGAAACTAGGGATTAAAGATGATATAAATGTATTTGTATGAAGTTAAACCATTTTATAAGTAAAATTTTGAGAATTTGAATTTAAACCAAGGATTTCAACTCGTATGAATGAATCAGATTTCCAAAATGAAAACTGTTTGTTTTAAAAGAATAAAAGCTTTCAGATAAGAAATGAAATTCCAGTTTAATTAAAGGAATTTCAAGTTTGAATCGAAAAATGTTTTTCCAAGTTAGGAATGAATTCTTTTTGAAAGCTATGAATTAAATCTGTTTATTTTTAACAGATTTAAAATGATGATTTATTTAAACCATTCGAAATGAAATTGTTTTGAAAGCTATAAGTTAAATCTTTGATTTAAAGATTTAACGAGTTAAATTGAAACGGAAATTGATTTGGAAAATCTCTGAATGAATCTTTTGTTTAAAAGATAAAAATGTGGAAATTGTTTAAACCATTGTTGGTTGCTAAAATGAATCTTTTTGTTTAAAGATTTGAAAATGGTAATTTGTTAAACCATTTGAAGAGAGAAGTTTGGGTAATAAGTTGTGACTTAATTGAAATCCCAATATCCATATATTTTAAATATTGCGCTCACAATTTGGGTTAGCCGGGAAAAGACCTTTTGTGTCATATAACCCATTCCGAATTAGTGATACGTTGTATATGGATGGCATTTGAAGACCGGTGTTGAAGACCGGATATTTTCAAAAATGAAAGGACAACCTGTCGAATGTCTCTGCACTGAGTCACGCCGGTATAGAGATTTATATCACTCTTTTTGTGACGGGAAGTTCGGACGTGATTTGAAAATTATCCGGATTTGCAAGGGCTTCGTGAGAAGTGCCTTCGGTTCTGTTCGATCCCGGAACAGACTTGTATGGTTACATGTCTGACATTACACTTTGAGATATAAAGCTGATTTCTTTCAAATACATTTCTGTTGGTGGCGGAGAATTTATTCTCTTAGCTTAACACCCTTCTCTGAGACGTACGAGCTCAGAGGTTATGTAGTTGAAGTTATCAGCGATATATCCCAATTTGGTAACGTGACATGCTGAGTGTTGCTGTGTAATGATCATTGTTTGATCATTTGTGATATGATCATTTATTTGATTTTATATCTTTGTGATCATTTCTTTGATCATTTGTTTGACCCGAAGCATGGCTTTGTGCCAAAGCGTAGCTTTGTGGACGAGACTTCGTCGTACCTCACACCCCAGAAATGGTCAAAACAGGAAGGATACGGCAAGGTTCTAGGGAGTAGCGCCCCTTAGTGTATGTCATTCCTTCTGGATAGAGGTGGTATCATGGTATGGAGCCTAGATATTTAACCTATGTTGATACTGCTTATTATGTGGTTGTTGGAAATCGAGGATCCTCGGGAAGATCGGTTACGATCGGGGGATGGCATACGCGTGTCAGTAGTTACCTATTTTTGCAGAGGTAACCCGGCCTTGTGTTGGCAGAGATCTAACCGTAATGTTAGGTTATTTCTCGGGACGTCATTCCAGAGGCATTCCTTCGTGGCATAGGAAGTTCCTTAGCCTGACCATTTGTTGGAAATCCAAAGAAACAATACGAACCTTGTACGGTTTTAGTTGTATTACCTGCCATGGAATGTGGCGGTAACCTGCTATTGAACATGGTAGCTATAGTAGGCATAAGTGCGGAATGCCTATGCTGGCTAAGATTTATATTCTACTTTCGAAATGTTTCTACACTATGCACTAATAATAATATCAAAAATGATTTGATTTTGCATAGTAAGCATCTTTGACTATTATAAGAAGAAATCTCCTCCAATTCTGCGTTTGCATTGTGTGTGTGGCGGGAGGTCTTATGGTAGTTTCATTTTCCAAAAGCATTTCGAATTGACTTTAAAACTGTCTCCTATTTGTTTTTAAAGATAAACTGTTTTTGTTGCTCACACCAGTCCCATGACTGATCTGGAGTTTATTGTTTCTTTCCTAAACTCTGGATGCTCAAAATTTTTCTACACGAGCAGTCTAGAGTTGGGTTTTTCAGATATTCAGATTAGTAGATTTTCTGGAGCTAGTTCAGTCTTTGGATCAGACTGCACTTGCTTATCTTTGTGCCTCGTTATTGGGAGTTCGAGCTATTTCTGGATTGGTGCTTTGGAGACGAAGATTATCCGCTGCTGATGATATCTATTTTTCTTTCCGCTGCTATTTGTTGTATCATATCTCTGGTGTATATTGATATTCATTGTATCACTCTGTTGTATCAGATATTATATCCGATATTGTATATCAATGTATTATTCATTTATTCCGCTGTGTTATTTACTTAATGTTGTTATATGCTCCGGCGACTCGGATTTGAACGGTCGAATCTACGGCATTCGAGTACGATGTAAAGTATGGATGTCGATTTTCGAGCGCGAAAATCCTTGATCGTTACATTTGGTATCAGAGCTAAGGTTGAACTTTAGCTCAGGAGTATAACACGTTAAGTAGCTCATTAGAGATAGAGTGAAGTAAACTCTAGAATGAGTAATCTCTAAGATATCCGTTTAAACGTCTCAGTAAATTCTTTTACTATCCACAGATAGTGAGTATGAGTGCAAGAAGAGAACGAGATAGGGGATAAAGGAATACGACTATAAATGGTCAATACCCTGCAACAGTGGAAACAACTTTCTTTATCAATCTCCTTTGATTCGTTTCAAAATTCTTTTGATTTCTTTGTATCAGCTTTAGAAAGAAGTTTCGGTGCGATGATGACCCTACGAATCGTTGTAGAAAATCCTTACTTAGTATTTTCATCGGTTTATTATCAGCTCTTTGATTTAAACCTTAATGGATTTGAAATTGGAAATTTTAATTTGAGGTGAAATTGATTAATAGAATATGAAAGGATAAATTGAATTGAATCGATAAAACAATATCGTTTGAAACCATATTTTGAAATTCTATTATAATTTCTTGTGAATACCAAAGTCCGAAGAGGGACAAATTGGTATGTATTCTGGAATATTCCGACTTGAGTTTGGAATTCGTATCTTTAGTTTGAGGAATTATAGGAGATCGAATCTGTCTATCTCTGTGTTATTTTCATGCCTGCGAATTTCGAGGACGAAATTCTTTTAAGGGGGGAAGTTTGTAACGACCCCAGATTTTAAATTAATTTAAATTAATAATTTATTGAATTTTTGAGTTAAATTTTATAATTAAATAAATTTTTGAATAAAAATTTGTAAAATCAATTGATAAATTGATTCGAGTTTCCCCGAATCCCAATTATATTTGAACGATCATTTAAATTTAAATATTGTATATGTTGAATTTGAGTTTCAAGTAAATAGTTTAAGAATAATTATAAAATATAGAATGTCATTTATATTACAAGATAAAATGAAAATAAAATAATTAAAACAACATTTTAGTAAGCAAGGCAAATTAGTTATGTAGACTAGAATTAAATATAAATTGAATACAAAGTAACAAAACAAAATATCTAAAAGCTTGAAGAATAAGATAAAGTAAATATATATATATATATGTAAGTATATATGCAAGCATGAAAGCTGCCAAGAAAATGAAACAAATTCATTTATGTACACTTGCAAAATGAGATGAAGCAAATATATATATGTAATTATGTATGAAGGAAATAGCCTGCAAATGAAACAAATTCATCTAAGTTCAAACTCAAACAAAAATAAAGTGATAAATGTTGCCACCCAAAACATGTACAGCCGAAAACATAGCTAAGCATGGAAACCGAGTACCAGGCAATTAATGTAAAAGCATGGGTATGTACAAGTCATAAATGCAACCTTTAGCCGTGCCTATTTGTATAAACAAATATGTCATCATCCTGTACAACCAATATATCTGTACAACTCATTTCTATATCTCCAACTCCTTCTTCATTTCAGTTTCGAAAATCCTTAGCAAAGAAAAACTGAGATATCACTTTGTAAACAAATAAACTAAAACAAAATTCAAAAAAAATGTAAACCAAAGCCAGAGATCAGGAAGAAAAGTTCCAGTTGAATTTGCAAAACTGTTTCATCAAAAGTCTCTGTTCTTTCCTCTGAAATAGGTGAGCAACCTTCTTGAATCTGATGTATATCTTGTTGTTGATCTGATATTTAAGTTGTGATTTTGCTTGTATGGTTATCTGCATATGTGTGTATATCTATATACATAAGAATTAAAGATGTATATACAGAGGCATATATCCCTGTTTTAAAAGTTTACAGGCTAAACAAAAAAAACAAAAAGAAAAATACAAATCTCTTTAATCATTCACTGTTAAACTTTGATGATTAAACAAAAATTGTTCAAATTATCGAGACCAAAGTTTTAAAAATATTTATTTGTAATAAAAATGAGTGGGTTTACTGAAATGGACTAAAACACAGTAAAATCAAATTTTATCAAAAATTTAATTTATTAAATTTTGAGTTTTGACTTCATGATCATGTTCGCCTTAGTAAACCATGATTTTTAATGAAGAAATTATGATTTTTAACTTAGTAATTCTCAAGCTTGAGGGAGTTGAACGGGAAATGGGTTTTCGTGAAAATCTGGTGATCGATGAACTTTTAGGGCTCGAGGTTTTTGTCGAAGCTAGCTGGTACATCGGTGGATACGAGAAAAATACTAGGAAAATTTTGTATTGCGTGATTCGTTTGGTCGAATCAAAATTAGGGTTTAACGTTCAATTGTGAAGGGGTCTGTAAATGTGACGATTTCGTCGACTCGGGTTGATCGAGTGGCACGTGGTTCGAGATGAAGGCAGAGGGGACTACGGCGAAGGTCTGGGCAAGGGGACGTGAACGATGGTGGCTTGGATGATCGGGACGAGACGTGTTTCCAGTGATCGTGTGTTCCAGTTTTTTTCGATCGAATGCTCGATCTCGATTTAGGCTCGCGTTCAACGATCGGAGTTGTCGATGGGGTTGAGATGATCGTGGTCGACTCATGGGTGGTCGCGATGGTGGTCTGAATTGGCGCTGGTGATCGTGCACGTGCACGCGAGAATTCGTGTATCAGGAGGAAAATGTAGATTTGGGGAAGAAAGGGCAGGCTCGGGTTCGTCTCGAAGAACTTGTGAAAATACTCGGGTTGATGTTCAAAGTTTTAAAGCGTTTGACTCGAAGTAATATAGCTCGAGCCTATTGAATTGAAAAATGTTACAGATCTTTAAAATTTTGAAAATCAAATTTGTACCAAGTTTTAAGTTATGAATATCAAGCTAAAGTTTAAAACTAAAGAAAGAATAAGACCTGGTTTTGGAAACCAAAATAATTAAAATAAGTTATAAACTTTAAGACAAAAGCAAAAGTTTTATTTAGGTTATGTTAAACAAGAATTTTAAACAAAGTGTTAACAAAATTCCCAGTAAAGTCTTTTTTTGTTTAACATGTTAATTTAAATGTTTGAAGTTCAAATTTGTTTTGACTTTGGAAATTTTATCCCAAAGTGTTTTCAAAAAATAAAATAAAGTGATTACATAAAGCTTAATTACTTCATGAATGATTAATTAAGAATAATTAACCAAGGGATTAAAGTAAAATTACTCAATGTAATTAAATTGTGGTTTATTAAAATAATTTATTAAGGATAATCACTTATTGTAATTAATTAAGTATAATTAATTAAATGGTAAATACTTAAAGGATAATGATTTAACGATTAAAGATCGATTGATTATTACATTAAGATTGATTAATAAATATTTAAAAGTTAATTTATTCAAAGAATGATTAATTAATGTGATTGATTCATTAAGATAAGTAATGTGAGATAAATTAATAAAAGGTTGAATAAATTAATGAAGTTGATTAAAGAATGATAATTAATCAAGGAATAATAAATTAAAGAGATTAATTGAGAATAATTAATTAAAGTAATTAATTAGAGATAATTTATTAAATAATGATAATTATTTAATAATTAAAGGTTGATGAATTAAAATTAAAGGTTAATTAATTAATTTATAAATGGTTAATTAATAAATGATTAAAGAATAATTAATCAAAATAATTTGTAATTAGTTAATGTTGATTAACCAGGATTAGAAATTCATAAGTAATAAATCTGATTTGAATTTATCCGATAATTAATTGACCTTACTTATGAATATTTGGATTCTATTGATTTGATTGTTTGATATCCCTGATATATAATGCTTTGTGATACATTCTGATTTATGTTATGATCTGTAATTTACTTATTTGTGATATATATCTGTGATCTGTGAATGAATGATAAGCGTTATAGTTCATATCGCTTATCAATTATATTTCTGTATTTGATCTATGATGATTGAATGTTGCTGCACTATTGTGTGTGAAACCCCTAGACTACACCATACACACACAAATATGGATTTCACAATAGTGAGTATGAGTGCAAGAAGAGAACGAGATAGGGGATAAAGGAATACGAGTATAAATGGTCAATACCCTGCAACAGTGGAAACAACTTTCTTTATCAATCTCCTTTGATTCGTTTCAAAATTCTTTTGATTTCTTTGTATCAGCTTTAGAAAGAAGTTTCGGTGCGATGATGACCCTACGAATCGTTGTAGAAAATCCTTACTTAGTATTTTCATCGATTTCTTATCAGCTCTTTGATTTAAACCTTAATGGATATGAAATTGGAAATTTTAATTTGAGGTAAAATTGATTAATAGAATATGAAAGGATAAATTGAATTGAATCGATAAACCATATCGTTTGAAACCAAATTTTGAAATTCTATTATAATTTCTTGTGAATACCAAAGTCCGAAGAGGGACAAATTGGTATGTATTCTGGAATATTCTGACTTGAGTTTGGAATTCGTATCTTTAGTTTGAGGAATTATAGGAGATCGAATCTGCCTATCTCTGTGTTGTTTTCGTGCCTGCGAATTTCGAGGACGAAATTCTTTTAAGGGGGGAAGTTTGTAACGACCCCAGATTTTAAATTAATTTAAATTAATAATTTATTGAATTTTTGAGTTAAATTTTATAATTAAATAAATTTTTGAATAAAAATTTGTAAAATCAATTGATAAATTTATTCGAGTTTCCCCGAATCCCAATTATATTTGAACGATCATTTAAATTTAAATATTGTATATGTTGAATTTGAGTTTCAAGTAAATAGTTTAAGAATAATTATAAAATATAGAATGTCATTTATATTACACTTGCTTCGCGTCTCACATATTTGTCACACAATTTGAAATATAAACATATTTAATATATTCTTACCTTTTCATATTTAGCATAACATTGAATTGAATTAATTAATAAGATTAATTAAATATGAATAAAATGTGATTTTATTAACTTCAATTAGATTCGATCTAATGAAACCCATTAGACTTCATCGGCCCACTATGATCGAAATAGGGGAAAAAATTAAATTCACCCAATTTACCCATCCCAGACCAGCCCGGTTCCTACAGTTTGCTCTACTAGGATCTACTTCAACACCAATATATCACGACTTGTTTCATCTGCATATCCCTCGACCATACATTTGTGGGTGCCCTTACATTATCCATTGGTTGCACAATCTTTCATTTCTCATGGCGCTTATGGCGTTTTGTGACAATAACCATCTCATTAAGTCTCCATCATTGGTACTAAAAATCCCCATAGTGTGTCCATGCAACAGATCGTTTAGATAACAAAATGGTGCAGGACCAGTTCGTCACGATTCAGGTTGTGACCCTAAATCATCCACTAAGGTGGATATTAACGTCTAGTAGCCTCATCTCCTACCAATCTCGTTAAATGTCAAATTTAATGTGTTTATAAACGTTTAGCCTTTCTAATGTCATTTATTCTTGAAAAGGCATTATATCCCATATTTATCAAATATAATGTCATGTGCATGCATCACATCATATCATAGCATGACAATCATTGCTACATAACACGACAAATTCGGTATCATCATCGCATCATTATGTGGGGTAAACTTAACTTGGCAATACTACTTAAATAAGTCAATATTAAATTAACCAATTCATATACATATTAAATTCAACAATCCAAGGCCAACTTGCATTCACATACATCAAACATGGACCACCAATAAAAAAAATGGATGTAACACAACATAACAAGGACTTACACCATTCATTCACAACAAAGATGCTCCAAATTAGTATAAAATTGACTATGTGATCTATTCTACTATTTACATCATACTTATATAATTTATTACTATTGGACAACTTCGATCCCGTGCATAACGATTAACAAGTGGAATTAGAGCCTAGTGTTATACTAATTGTAACAACATCCTAGAACAATAGTCAGAAGTAAATCCAGTTGAAGTACTAGAAGTATTAGAGACTATCATGCATGTTACACCACTACAAACATAACTACAAGCGACATTGAGGGCAACTGCACCACCATACCAGACATCGATGAGGTATTAATTGCTTATATGAGTTTTGTGGTGTTTTACTTAAGAATCTTAAAAATCTTAAAAATAAGCAAAAAAATGTTTGGGTAAAATAAATAAATATGAGTTAGAAATCAATACATTGAAAAATGAAGAACAAACTTTAGAAAATGAAAACAACTCCCTGAAAATTTGTTTGGAAAATTTTGTTTCTAAAGTGGATCATCTTGAAAAATTAATAATTCCTTAAAAATGGAAAGTGAAAAATTTTCAAAGAAATTTAACAATTTGAAAAATGATTTTTAAGTTTCCTTAAATAACTTAAATTCTCAATTTTTGGCTCTTGAAAACGAGAATTATGCTTTAAAGAATGAGAATTTAAAATTAATTAAAGAAGGTGATACTTTGAAAACTAAAATTGAAATTTATGAAAAAGTGATTAGTGGCCATAAGGTAAAATTTGATAAAACTAACACAAAAGTTACAAAATTCAATGAAGATCAAAATGATTTAAGTACGATTTTATTAAATTCTAGACCTATAAATAATAAAAGTGGTTTGGGTTGTAAACTAATTATAAAAATAGTACTAGATACGCTTTCATATACGGTAAAAATGTTAATGCTAGCACAAGATTTCAATTGAAATCTAAACCCATTTTTCATAATTATTCAAGTACTTCTGTGACCTATAATATTTCTAATATCTCTAGAAGTACAAAACCATTAACGGGACACATGAATAAAAAATTTCTAAATATTTGGGTTCTTGTTAAATTAGAAGCACAAAGAAAAATACATTGATGATTATTTTGATGTTGTAATTAATAATGAAGATTTTAGTTTAAAAGGTTCTACTAAACCCACTTGGGTATGGTTACCTTCAATCTAATACCCTGGACCCTAAAGTAGGAGGCAGGTACCAAAATGAATTATTATTTTTTGCATGTACCTCTTCTACATCTAGTCCCTAAGCAACTTTTAGGAATTTCACTATCAATACCACACTTAACCCGAAGGAATATGTTTACAACTGCCTGAATAAACACCTGAACAAGTATTCAACACCGCCTGAAGATACTACGACAGGACTTCAATAACTTTTACAAGTAGTGTAACAGTTGTTACTTTCTAACATAATGTACCTTGATAAACAGATTGTTTCTTTGATGTATAATGACTCCTATAATAAAAACAAACGATATTGAGTGGTGGTGTCGAAGGCTAAGGAGTAAGAACAACTAGTTTGTACTATTTGAAGATGAGGCACACTAGTTGATATTATCTGAATCAAATGAACCTTTTGAAGTTCAGGCTATTGCTATAGGGTTTGAGAGTTTTAGGCGTAGAATTCAAAGCATGGAGTTGTATTCTTAAAAACAAATAATTAACCCTGAAGTCCGTTACTGCTTTTATAAAGATAAATGGATGCGTTCAAGAGTAACAACTGGTCAAAGAGTTGCTATCAAGAGAAGCACTAGTTTGGAGGAGAAGCAATGAAGAGACGCAAAGCAATGGTAAGAAAATAGAAGATATAGGCATGCACAATAGGCCACCGCTGGTACACCGATGGGACATCCATCGGTCGACCGGTGGTAGTAAGAAATGCCCGTTGTACTGTCTGTGGATGATTTTTCCTTTTTTCCTCTGTTTCAAGGTTCGTCGATTTCCTTAGCTCTTGTACTTCTTCATCGATTCTTGTTTTCTTCTATGACTTCTCAATAACTCATCATTTCCCTAGTGTCTTCGTATATACTTTGCTAGTTCTTTGTTTAGATAACACCTTTTGTAATTATTGTATTTTATATATATCGTTGTACATGCTAATTTCTGTAGTAAAAAAGTTAGTAGAATATATTTCATTGACATCATCAAAACTGAGGTTCTAACAGAAAATTATGACAGAAAATTGAGATGGATTTCGACTAGCAAATGTTCCTTATATTTTATGGAGAACGAGCTTTCATGGAAAATGAAACTACATCTAATTCAGTATATCTGACTCATTTTTTCTCTCGTTAATATTTTGGGTTAGCATCTAAATTTCAAAAGTATGATAGTTTTTTGAAAAAATAAATAGATAACTCTTTTATAATTATCATTGCTTTGAAAAAGAGATGAAAATTTCATAAAATATCTGTTATTTTTAAAATAGTGAATACTTGAGAAAAACCATTTCAAGATTAAAAAAAGATACTTTTGAAAGTAACAATCTTTTAGGTGTAACTATGCTTAAAATGTTAAAAATCATTTTGTACCTAACGTTAGCTAACTTTAAGTACGTTTTTGTTAAAATATTCTTTTAAATTTGGAAAATGATCAAAGATTATTGAAAAATCTTAACAGCACACATAAGAAATTATTTTTCCTTGTACCAAATAGTTAAAACTGATAAGGAAATATTAGGGTTGATAAAAAAAACATTAACTAAGTCAATTTTGGAGAATTTTGAAATAAAAGTTGTATGGCTTTCATCATCAAAAGGAGGAAGAATGTTAGGAAAAAGGTTTTAGATTTTGATGATAATATTACAACATGCTACTAATGATTTTATCTTTGCGTGATTCAAGAAGCAAATGCATGTGCACAATCCAACACAATAATATACATATGAATAAGTACAAGATATTCCAAATCAATTATGGAGTATTCAAGCATTCAATGATCAATTATTGTATTTATAAAGCTACTTGAACTTAGAGGTATTAAGACGATAAGAAGTGACAAACTCAACAGCTACAAAAACAATGTATACCATATGTCGAGCCTATATCAAGTGGTTATAGTCTAAAATTGTTAAAACCGTATAGACAAACTCCCAAACAACTCCAAATTTGTTCATAACCTCTAATATATGCTAACGTATTTTTCAAATTTTTTTTGGAATTTTTCAAAATTTTTAATCATAAGAAAAAACAAGAAAAATGTCAAAAATATAAAATTAAAGGCAGAAAACAACAGGAATTTCTTAGCACTTATCCATAGCACTTAACGGCCGAATGTTATAGAAAATGATGAAAACTGCACCGAACAATGCTATCTTAAGTCATGTGTTTGAAATTCATATAACGGCTATCTTTCATGAACAGTCGCTTCGTTTTTCATCACTTCTCTTCGAATTTTTGACATTTTGGAAGGGTTGTGACTATTCTAATGGCATTTGATCATCACTATATAAACCCTAATCATCTCCATTGATCCAACAATGCTTGCTTTAATCAAATCTATCGATTTTTCTCTAAAATTGCTCTTCAACTATTATTTTCTGAAATTCAACAATTAGATCAATTGTTTTTAATCACATCCTTTGTAGTCGATCTAATATTAATCGTAGCCACTGACATCCACTAAAATATCATTTGTAAGGACATAGGAGTGTCGAAATATGGTGCGACAAGATAGTGTATTGATATATAGAATATTGTCAAAGAAGTTTGTATTCTACTTTGTGTATAACGGCTATATTTTATATAAAGTCACTTCGTTTTTCATCACTTCTCTTCGAATTTTTGACATTTTGGAAGGGTTGTGACTATTCTAATGGCATTCGATCATCACTATATAAACCTTGAACATCTCCATTGATCCAACAATGCTTGCTTTAATCAAATATATCGATTTTTCTCTAAAATTGCTCTTTAACTATTATTTTCTGAAATTCAACAATTAGATCGATTATTTTTAATCACATCCTTTAAAATCGATCTAATATTAATCATAGCCTCTTACATCCACTAAAATATCATTTGTAAGGTTATAGGAGTGTTGTAATAAGGTGCGACAAGGTAGTGTGTTGAGACATAGAATATTGTCAAAGAAGTTGTATTATACTCTGTGTAAAAGTTCAAGAAATTAGTAAAACTGAAATCCAGTTGCAGAGTCCTCAAAAGTCTATGTTGAAATTTGTCATGCAAATGATATTTTCTGAAATTCAACAATTAGATCGATTATTTTTAATCACATCCTTTATAATCGATCTAATATTAATCATAGCCTCTGACATCCACTAAAATATCATTTGTAAGGTTATAGGAGTGTTGTAATAAGGTGCGACAAGGTAGTGTGTTGAGACGTAGAATATTGTCAAAGAAGTTGTATTATACTTTGTGTAAAAGTTCAAGAAATTAGTAAAACTGAAGTCCAGTTGCAGAGTCCTCAAAAGTCTATGTTGAAGTCTTATTCGGCTATTAAGGTCGTGTATGTAAACCTGTTCCTCTAGGTGGAGTGATAGTACCGGTAGTGAAATTCCTAAAAGATGCTTAGGGACTAAATGTAAGAGAGGTTCTTTGAACAAGTATAAAATCGACCGTGTGATCTACTATACTATTTCCACTGTATTTACACAATTTTTACTATTGGCCATCTTTGATCCCGTGCATAGCGACTAACAACAATGACCATCATATAGCTTTTTAATTCATATCCCAAGGCATCAAATTACAACTCAAGCCCTTCAACCATTTATACTTTAGGTAATCACTTAGCATAACAACACATAACATACACTCATGCTTCACTATCTTCTTACATAGCCATACTTTGCTTTCATCACGCTATGCATTCAAACAACCATGTTCATAGTACGAAAAAATTTATTACATGATGTATACATACCACGAATATATGGCATATGTGAATGTAACAAATCAACTCACTTCAGCCTATGTTATAGTACTAATATTTCAATTTCACAAAATGCATAAGAACTATAACTAGTGCACATATCCAAACATGTAAACTATATGGGATTTTTATTTTGAAGTTCATTTGTAAAATATTTATAGATAGCTTCAGGTTATAATCAAGCATTTCAATTCAAAACAGATTTGTTTGTATTTCCCTTTAGCTTCAAAATCAAAATAAAAACCCCTTTGCAACTTTCGTTTTTGAAACTCTTAAATAAATTGCAAAGGCAAATTTAGAAGTGTAGTTTATATATTAAATAATCTCTAAAGAATTTCAGCGGTGTTCCACTATCCAAAATAATTTTAAAAAAATCGAGTTATGGGCTTGTTGCTTGGAGCAAATAGCTCCAGGTTATCACTAATCGATCGATCAGTCGGTGAGCTACCAATTAACTAATCAGTGAATTTCCAAGAGTTTTTTTCTCCAAGGATAAACCCCTCCAAGGCCACTGGTTTTTGGTACTCACTAACGAACTTTAGCATCATAAGACCTAACTTTAGGTCATATATCCACTAACAACCATTCATAAATTTATCTAAGCATGAGGAAAAATAGAATTTTTCAAAGTGGTTTCAATAGATTTGTAACATGATCATGATCAAGTTCATCCAAACCCATATATAAACATTTATATGAAATAATCGTTATTATTTAAGGTAAGAACATATGTAAATCGGTAATCCAAGCATGATAAAGCCACATAAGAATAAAACACAAAAGAATACATTCACCTTTTTGCTTTCTAAATAAATTGCAAACTTTTTATCCTAGCTTCACTAACCCAAAAGCAGTCAAAACACTGTATATTCTTACCGACCCGATGTGATTGGTATGCATAAAAAAATCTGAAACAACTAATGAGATGATGATATGGTAGGATAGATGTGGTGAAGAGCATATTAGCTTATCTTTTTCTTTGAAAATTCACTTGGAAAATACAAATTTCCCTCCAGCCCTAGTATGGCTGGTGTATGGTGTTTTCTTTTGGACGTTTTAGGTTTAGAAATGAATAAATAAGTTTGAAATGAGAAAAACTTTGGTTGGTTTTAGAAGAGGAAGTGGGTTTATGGGATTCACATATACATTAAGCCCATCAAATAAAAGATAAAGGGTTTTCATTTTCATTGCAATGCAATTACCTTATTATAAATTTATATAAATCATTTAAATGCTTATAAAAGTTATCCAAGCCGAAAAAATATTTTTCACAATTTTAGTTTTGCCCAAAACAATTTTTCAATAATCAAAATATCACTTTTATGCCTTAAATCAATTTTAAAATAATTATTTAATTTCCCTAAAATTATTTCAAAGCAATAAATATGTTTTATTCCATAACTATAAATTTAAATGACTTTTAAATTCACAAAACACAATTCAAGTCCTAAATTTGAATTTTAAATTGGTTTCCTAATTTATTCTTAAATAAACCCAAAAGTTAAAATGATTGAATTAAATTCAATAAAAATCCACAAAATAACATTTTATTCTTGTTTATCAAATATTCCCATTCTTTATCCATTTAAAATATTTTTCACAACTCAAATCATCTTTAAAACTCAATTTCTTTATTTGAATCCATTTATTCATCAAAATCCAAATTTAAAATCAAAAATACATTTTATTGTATTTAGCTCCTTATCAGGATGTTACACAGAGCATGGTTCAGGTCGCGCTATTACAAATTCGGAACATGCTCTGATTTGAGCTAGTTTCCCATTACTGCTACTTTTATGGATTTTCTCCTACTGAAGAGACGTTTTGAACTACTAAGTTCACTTTAGCCATATTTATAAATTTCTATAACTGAGGAGGTGATTGTCAAGAACTGATACCGTGTGAATAAGGATTAATTTTTTTTTTGAAGTAAACTATAGACCAAGCTACTATTTCCCCGAAGCATGCTCAAGGTCAAGGCAATATATTTAAAGAATCGATACAAAGTGCAATAAGGATTTAGCTGGTATATGTTTGGAACAATCTATGAATATAGCTTCTTCTTGTATAAAGAATTCTCTAGATCAACTAAGATTATATTGCCCCACTAAAAATTGAAATTTGGGCCAACTAATATTGTAAGTGGGCCTAATTTGTAATTCTGTATTCCCAGATGTCAAAAAATTTCTTGGTCTATTCTATTAATACACCACCTTTTGTCTTTCCCACGCCATTAATTTTTTAGGAATAAATGACTATTTTACCTTTATAACTGCATCATAGTCAGACGTTATTTGAAATACCGACTATGCTAGCACCTAACGTCGTTGGCATTATATCCACAGTGTTTACAAGGTTGCTTCGACCTGAAACTTTTTTTTAGTATCCGTAGCATGATGAAGGACGCAGACGAGGGTAAAAAATCAACTACACTACCGATTACCATAGTCCCTATTGCATACCAAGCTAGCCTTAACATGGTCAATACAGTGCATCATCTGCCATACTCATATAGGTTCTATGTTTACCATGCTAGATCCTAGCATTGTTAGACCAACAACCACATTTCTACTTAGCACTTTGACTATGTTGCATAGTTTTAATAACATATTTTTCAAACTCAAACATCAGAGATATATAGTTTGAATTACTAACAAAATATACAATTCTGCTGACAAAGTACCTGGTTTTAATAATAATAATATGACTTTTCATACCAACATTATATTTTTCATATTAGATAGTATGTTTTACAACAAAGAACTACAACATGAAGTTCCACAAACAAAATACAACATATTAACACATCAAAAAATAACATACATCAACATTAAACCAAATGTTCATAATAAGCAACTTTTTTTTAATAAAACGAGCATAAATCTTTCTTGCTTTGCTTAGGGCTTTGCAGATTTAATCAAGATGATTCAAATGCTAACTCTACGGTTGTGATGAAGCCAAGATGATTCCTTCACTAAATACATCATTAAGATCTTTATGACTCTACAATTTGATTTGAAAATATATTAGCATCACAAAAAGTAAGTGTAACAATACAAATGAAAATTTAATTAATTGTCACCTTGTATAAATGATCGTAGGAAGGTCGAGTACAAAAATTGTTTTTTCATTACTCAGATGGACTCTTAGTATGGTACGGGAAAATACTAATCAAATAATCATTCTTCGCTATTGACTAAAAATTTAGCCAACCTCGGAGTTATGCTAACGTGTTAGTATTAACAAAGGTTACTTGCTAATACTAGGCTTAAAATTGAAAATGAGGAATAAATGAGCAATTAAGGTAAATGACACAAGTTAAAGTGGTTCGGCTAAGTTTCCTACGTCCACTGTGAAGACTTCTTACTATATCAATCTCTCATAATTAAAAGGAATCACAAGAGAATAATAAGAAATTAAGAGCACTTAAGGTTATAATGTTCCTAAAGTTAAGAGCCCTTATATTATTTATGTAGAAAATGAATTCAAAATCTCAAAAATTAACCCTTATGATTCTGTACAGCAAGGGATATTTATAGTAGCTTAGATTGATCATTGGATAGATAACATGTAGGAACCACTCCTGATGATAGATCTGGTCATAGCCGATGGGGGACAGTTGGAAAGATGGTATAATTGTGTGGTTGGGATGCATGATAGTTGTCGTTCCGTATGAGGTTTTCATTCGCACGGAACAAAGCATAGTGGCACATGAGTAGGTGCACTTTTGCTAGACATGCCAATATAGTTGGTATACTCAGCAGTACTTTTTGTCGCATAGTAAAATTTTCATGGAAACAAGACTAAAGAAAAGCTTCTTATGCATAATAGTGGTCGATTTCTTATTGTCGAAGATTGCTAAGAACAAAGCTGAATATTGGTAAGGACAAAGTTGAAGGGGGCGAGCCGTTAATGCAACGACGAGATGAGCCAGATGGGACCAGTCGTAGGCGGGCTGAGATGGTGTCGGGCCCCAGATTGGTCGTTTTGTGCTAGGCCTAGTCAAATGAGTTGATTATATGTCATCTTGGGTTGGGTGGGCTAGGATTGAGATGGGCTTAGAAGTGTTGGTCGGCTTATCTTTGATGTTTAGTTTGCATTTCTTATGCAAATTTATTCGGAATAGGCTACGCTTTGATGTGCTGGCCGGATTATCTTTTACTTGTCGAAAAATTGAGAAACCTTTTGTCCCCAAGCCCGTCTTTATAACCAAGGTGGCCTTGTCAACTCACGAAGCTTCTGCTGGTCAAGACGCCTGCTTTGCATTTAATGCATGTGCTATATGTCAACACACGATTAGTCGAGATGATTCCTTTTCAAAGCAGTACCGTGACGACTCAAAGTGGGGACCACTGATATGACAATAAAATTAATTAAACCTAGATGGCTAGAATCTCTTTTCCTTTTGAATTTGATAGCTATGATTGAAGGGGCAGATATATAAATACCCTCACCTTTTTCTTCTCCATTCTTTACCAAAACTTCAAACATTTTCTACCATTGAAACTTCAAGTTTTTAGAGCTTTTATTACTTCCTTCACGGTAAGTATCTCCTTCTCTTTGATTCTTCTCCATCTTTAAGTTAACATGATTCACTTCTGCCATTGAAAAACTATTCATTCATTGTTTTTGTAAACTATTGATTTTGAGTTGTCTCTATGTCATTGCTTGGCCAGAATATGTGTTTTCTAACCATCTTTTGCAAGTCTATCAACTGTTACTGTCGTATCACTAGTAATCAATCAACGTTGGCTAACTTTTTAGTGACCTACAAACTTAGCAGATACATTAGTGCCTTGGGCCGTAGTTTTAGGCCCAAATTGGTTACCCTTTGCTTTAAGCTAAAAGGTGTAGTGAATATGAGCCATACGGCCTGTAACTTAGCTTAGGAGAGTAGTTTAACTGTGCTGCTTGTGTTTCAGATGGCTACTTCTGGATTAAATTATGCCATCCTAAGGCTTAAAAGCTTCGGACGTAGTCGAAGTGGAGGTGAACTTGGTTAAGTGCCTAGCCCGGTATAGATGTAATATAGGGCAACTAGATATCCCTTACCCATAGACCAAGCGGATCACCCACCACCGGGTTTCTTTACTTAGTCCTTAGGCTATATCAAAGTCGGGGTTGCTTTGCCTCTTCATCCTCATCTTATCTATGTTCTCAATGCTTTCGAGCTTGCTCTCGGTCAGCTCATCCCTAATAATTATCGATTCTTGTGTAGGGTCTACGTTGCTTATGTGGACCTCCAACTTCCAAAGCCACCACTCATCTGGTTAGCATGATCTTTCGGCTTCAGAAGGAAGTCGTCTATCCGAACAAACCTATTACCACTTGTAGGAAAACACCAAGCCCTCTATCTTCACCGATGTCCTAAGTAAAGCTTTCCCAAGTTGGAAGAGAAGTATTTCTTCATCCCCCGTGGGTCAATCCCGATTTAAGGAACATTGAATTATATGTCTGTATTAATTTCTCCTTGCTGCTCTTTTTCGTTTATCTCTTCCCTTCCTGTGCTTACCCTTCTTATAATAGGGACTTCTCTTGACTCTACCGACATCGACTTCAGGGTGCTTAGCAAACAGCTAGACCAGATAAGGAGAGCTTCAAACGCTGTTAGAAATTTAAGGTTCACAGTTACCAGTAGAAATCTTCACCGAGTCGGGCTCTTGAGGCAGCATCAAATTATGGTGGCGAAGAGGAGCACCCGAACACCAAAACCAGCTAAGAAGAAGTAGGACTATTCAAATATCAAGTTCTTGGAGCCTGATGTTAGGCCGATCATCAACGAGAACTAGGGTTATGATAACATGAGTATGGATGAGGGTTGAGAGAGTAACAACGATGCTACTATGATAAGCTAAGTGATGCTGTCTGGAGCCTCTGTGGGAAAACTTTAACCAGCTAAAGCTGGTTAATGTCTTGGTCCAACGGCATAGGATGCCAGCCGTCTCATGGGATACTAAGGAGAGTTTCAAGTCGTGAAATACAGGTGGAGGGCTACAACTACTGAGCATTGGTGGAAACACAGGTCCCTCCTCCAGGACTCATCCTACTTATGATCCATTATATCTCGGGTATGATGTTGTGTCACCGAGCATAGCCTATTCCAGGACCAATCAATCTAGCATAGGCAGCTCGGTCTCAATATATCCATCCCTTGCTAAAAGTTGAGGTCGGGCATGTTCAAATAGTAGTTAATTTACTTGTGTTTTTCCTCTTTTTCTGCATTTGGACAAACCATGGCCTCTTATCATTTTAGTGTGGGTGAACTTAATTTTGACATCTTCGACTCTACCACCAAGACTATTGCACCTCCTATGTCTGAGGCATTTGTCATAAGCCGGGAGACTATTGAAGTTCCCTTAGTCCTGAGCAGTTGGTCCTACATTATATCGATGGCAAGAAAAGAAAAAGGGGCTAGGGTGGTGAGTCCTTATATCCTGAGGCCTATTCACTATATGTCAAGTAGTTGAGTTTTTATGATGCAAAGCGGCTGGCTAACAGATACGAAGTGGTGCCGATGGGTCATATATCTTTGGATGCCCCTCATGCCATGGACCTTGATGATCTGGATTACTTATTGATGACTTTTCAGCTTTCTTACATCGAAGCCCTACCGTACACCCACTGGGCTAGGTCTCTTTAGAGCCATCACCCCTTTGAGAAAGTGGTGAATGCGCACACTCAAGTTGCCCGACTAATAAGCCTTCAACCTTGAATTTCCTTTTTTGCTAATTGGCATTCTTCTAATGCTGGTTGTTTAGGTTGCACACCACTCCATTCGCATCCAGGATGACATTCGAAAAGTTCAAGATGAATTCAGGACAAAAGAAGGGGCTTATAAGATGGGTTGAAAGGCTGCCAAGGATGCTTTGATGATGTCCAAGGCCGAGGCCATAAAGGCAAAAGAGGAAGAAGAGGTGGCTTAGAAGGTAGTAAGGGCCAAGGCCAAGGTGAGAGAGAAGGCGGAGAAGGTGGCCGAGGACCTCAAGGACAGGTTAACGAGGGCCGAGAAGGAGGTCGAAACTCTAAGAGGTGACTTGAACAAGCATCTGGTTGGATGTCGATCATCTAAGTATATGGAGGCCGTTGGTTCTAAGGAGGAGGACAAGTGGAAGAAGAGGTTGAATAATATAGTGAAGTCCTTGTTTAGGAAAAACTACAACTTCCTGCTCACCCTTAACAAATTCAACGCTGAGGTCGTTGTCAAGACTAGGGTTGAGGTGGCGGCAGGGATGAAGGAGAGGGACTGGTCCTGCCAACCATTTCAACCGAGGAGCGGATATACTCCTTGAGTCGGTCGAGTGATAGACTAACTTTGTTGATACCTTTTCTTTTTGTAAGCCCATTGGAGCAGTCCTTATGCCACACACTTTTGATGTGAACGAATAGAATCATTTTTTGGCATGTAAACTTTGTTCATATTAATCATTGCTTGTCTATGCATGATTAGTAGGGCAGCATACTTTAGTTCCTATACTATCTACACTTGAAAGTTAGCATAAGATAAATAAATAGCATTGTATGATTATGAGATGGGCGGTGAGTGTAGTCCTTTTATGTGAACCATGTATTAAAATGATTATAAGTAGAACTTATCTTGATGATGGGATGGGTCGACAAGTGAGCTCTGATATGAGCATTTGCTGCGTAATGAGGACGTAGTCAAACACAGAGGCCAACATATGGTTGTTGAGCCTCTCTATATTGTTTTACGATTTAAGCAGTCCCAGGACAAACAAGAGCATTGAGTGACTCGAAGGTTCTCTAGAATGACGCACACATGATTGAATGGAAGGCGGTTCCGGCATGAACCAGAGTGTTGAGTGGCTCGATGGTTCTCGTGGGTGATGCCCTACCAGTTGATATGTGCCCGACTAATTTTTATGCGGCTGCACTATGGATATCGGACTTTGCATCACTCTGAGTAACAATGCTGGTCTCGACAACAGTGCCCCACCCTACAAGAGGGACGCGTAACATCGTAGGCGAGGGAATCGGGGCCATTGCGGTTGTGCCATCCGATCGTCGATGCCCCCTAACACGAAAGGGAGAGATGTCTTACCCAAACTCAACGCAGCAAATTTGTAGTCCCCAAACAAGGAAGTGAATGCAAGGTATTTCATCCTGGTTGGATAGTCATTTGGCAAAGAGGGGACCGTTAACTTGCGTACTGGGTCCTTGGCGGGGTAGATCAGTAATCGCCAAATAAGGAAGTGAGCACATAATTACTCATCCTCATTGGATAGCCTATAGCGGTGGCAATCTCCGACATGGAAGAAAACATTTAAAGGCTCATCCATAATGGATAGGCTTTGGGCAAGGAAGGGAGTGCTGAGTTACTCGGGCAGCCATTGGTGGAGTAGGTCGGTAATCCGCAATAAGGAAGGATGATTCATCCCATCAGATAGCCTTGGTGAATATATTAAACAAAATTGACTCTAAAGTCTTCATTGCATTCTTCACAAAAGATTTATTATAATCTTGGTCTTTTAATTGCGACTTACATTCATATGTGATAGGCTCGAAGATGCTCTATGTTCTAAGCGGGGAGTATGTGCATCCCGTCCAAGCGAGAGACGCAGTAAGAACCATTTGATAAGGCAGTGCCGATGACATATGACCCTAACCAATTTAGGCTAAGTACTCTTTTGATCAGGTACTATGTACTTATGAACACTCGACATAGCACTAGATTACCGATAATGAACTATCGAAGCTTCGCTTTGGAGTTGTAATGCTTGACTGTCTTCCTATTGTAGGCTTCAATGCAGTGTCGGCTTCGGCTCTTATTTCTTCTAAGGTGTCGAGCTTGAGTAGTTCATCATTTTTTTTAGGCTCATAAATGAGGAGACATCTTCTTTGATAGGTAGCATTGCTTCGTACCCATAGGAAAGTGAGAAGGGAGTATGGCCAATTAAAGTGTAATTGGAAGCGCGATAGGACTAGAGGATCAATCATAGTTCCTCGACCCAATTTTCCTTGGCTTTTGCGATGTGCTTTTTGAGTGTTAATCCGATGGATTTATTAACAACGTCCACCTTCCTATTTTCTTAGGGATGGGAGATGAAAAAGAAGCACTTATCGATTCTATTTCTTACCCAAAAGTCTTAAAAGAGGCAATTTCGAAATGAGTGTCATTGCCGGTGATGATCTTCTTTGGTAGACTGAACTGACATATGGTGTTTTTGATGACGAGGTTAAGTTTCTTTAGGGTAGTTACCCTAGTAAGGGGCTCAACTTCGATCCATTTAGTGAAGCATTCGATGGTGACTATGGTGACGTTGTATCCTCCCTTGGCATTTGGCAGCTTTCCTATAAAGTCAATTCTCGAAGTATCGAACGGCCAAAGGGAAGTCATAGGGGTAAGAAGGGTAGGAGAGGCTCTAAATATCTCGGTGAACCTCTAACACTAGTTGCACTTCTTTATGTAGTGTGTTGAGTCCTTGATCATAGTAGGACAATAATAGCCTTGCTGGGGGGCTTTCTTTGCCAAGCTTTTCCTTTGACATGATCCCCACAAAATCCTTCATGCAACTCTTCCAGGATCTGATCGGCTTCGTCTTTAGACATGCGTTGCTGAAGCATTATTAAGTACCCTATTGATAAAGCTTCACATCCATGATCATGTAATAAGGAGCCTGGTAAAGGATCTTCTGGATTTCTTTGCGATCGGCCAGAAGTTCCTCATTTATCAAATACATGATCAGGGAGGCTATCTAGTTGTCCATGGATGGTGTGTTGATTTCCATCATTGTTGCATCGGCATGTAGCAAGGGGTGTCTTGAATCTCCAATGGAACCCAAGGGTGGCTTCTTCTAGGTTGCTTGTCATCTTGTCCAACTGACCGACCTTGGCATTTTGCTCCCTAGGTATCTATTTTAGCATGAACTCCAAGATGGTGTTGATTATTTTTTGGCTTCTACTACATACAAGGCCAATGTTTTTTGAAAGACATAAAAGCACTCGCCAATCTGATTGACTGCTAGTAACCAGTTGATGAACACATGGATGGAATCCATGCGCAACTTCTTTGCCATCCTAAGGCCGGCCAAAGCGGCCTCTTATTCGATTTTATTATAGTCACCTTAAAAGTGAGGTAGACCATGAAACAAAGTTCACTTCCATCAAAGGTGATAAGGACCATGTCGACCCCTGCTCCTTTCTCGTTTAAAGTTGATTCTGAAAACATGTGGTTGACGAGTTGTTGGTGGTAGCGGCAGCATTTTGAAGTCTAAACGGCGTGGCATGATAGAAATATAGGCCTGCATTAGTGATGAAGGAAGTGTGCTTTTGGTCTGGGCTGTGCATGGCAATATGATTGTACTTAGAATAAGTGCCCATGAAAGTAAGGATCTTATATCCACTGGTCGTGTCTACTGGCTGATCAATGTAACACAATGGACTTTAGGGCAGGCTTTGCTGAGGTTGGAGATGTCGATGCAAGTTCTTCAAAACCCATTTGGTTTTTTGATCAGTAATGGGTTGGCCCTAGACAGGGTATTCTGCCTTCCAGATGAAACAGTTGAAGAACGGCTTCTTCACATCTTCTTTAAGAGCTCGGTATCTTTTGTGGTTGAGGGGTCTGTGCTTTCAATGGATAAGGATTCTCTTCAGATCGATGTTTAATGCATGGAAAAGATCCTTGGATCAATGTCGGTCATGTCGATATGCTTTCAAGCGAAGACTTCTTTGCTTTATTTCAAGAACTTGACCAGCTCATCTCTAATCTTTGGGTTGAGCTTAGTGCTAATTTGAATGACCTAAGTATGGGTCGGCACTGTCTATAAATATTAACTTGAGTGGAGTTTTCGACCCACGATCGATGTCTGAATCTCCTATGAGGGGATCGAGAGGGTCATCATCAAGGTTAGAGTTTGTTTCTGAGTTATATTGGTCCATTGCGTAAATCATATGCTTAACGACATCCTCGATTGGGATAGATGCATGTGCTTAAGTTGGAGGGTTGAAGTTTCCTCCGAGTCTCACAGATGAGTTTGCCAACTTTGAGAAGGTCGGAGTTGTCGTGTTGGACGTCCCCACTTGCCAGCAAGGTGTGAATTGTTCATTCTATGTTGTGACGAGCTCTTTTGTTCCCCAGGGAGTGCCTAAGGAGATGAGATCCGTGCCATCGCAATCTTCATTACAGGTAGACCCTATACGAACTAGAGTGTTATAGGGCTCGAGGATTCTCTCGGGTGACATGCGGGAAGTTGGTGTAGCTTCACTGCTTTGGGTGATCCCGGCACCATAGCGCTAATAGGCTCAGGGATACTCCTGGGAGATATACCATAGAGAGCAATTTCTTCAAGGCTAGGGATGGTACTCGCATGGATAGGAGCTCTAACCGGCTCGAGCATTCTCCTGGGCGACACATGGTTGATAGATATGACTTCATTAGGTTGATTGTTTTAACCCCAAGCTTAGACGAGAGCACTGAGGGGTACGTGTATCCTTGTCGAGAGAGCTATTGATATGAATGCCTCTATTCCTAAGTTGGGGGCAGTGTCGGCACAAATCGGAGCGCTTAATGGCTCGAGGGTACTCTCGAGTGACTCACTGTTGATTATTGCAAATGCTTGTTGAAGCATGAGGACACCCTTTTTTGCTTACCTAAAGTAGGTCCCATAACAATCCTTAGCTTTTTGTTGGTTGCACTAGATTTCACCAACCTCATCTTGGATATGAATTTCATAATGAGCGATTGTACGAGACAATTGCATCGAGCTCAGCCATAGTCAGTCATTGTATTAAGAGGTTGTAAGTAGATGGGAAATCAACTACTACAAAGTTTACCTGTATCTTTATGGCAATAGGCTCTTTCTTGAAGTTAGCCATGATAGAGGTTGTTCCTATCGGAATAATGCCAATGCCCACAAAATCGCAGATGGACAAGGCGCGGGGTCAAGATGGAGGCAAGAAGCTTGAGTGCCTCTGTGACGATCCACATTTCGGAAGGTTTAAATCGACAATCATCCACACATGTCCAACTTAAACAATCTGGAACATAGATAATCATTGGGGTTAATTAAGAAAAATAAGAAAATAAGAAGAAATCAAACACAGAATCTCGCAGCGGAACATAAAATATAATAATCAAATAAACAGTTCATGAAACTGTTTACTATACATTTGATTATAATTTATACAACATTTATCAGAGTTATATATACAACAGGGATAAGTAAAATAATGCAGCAGACAACATGATGCAGGGAATAATAATAGTAATAATATACCAAATCTTCGTCTTTGTCCTCCAGAATAAATCTTCATAAGCTGAAAACTCAGGGCTGACCCTAGCGTAATGAAAAGACAAAACACTCGAGTCAGGACTAAAATATCCTTATGTGAGTCAAATAGATATCAATATAACATGAGTGTAATAGCGTCAGAGATTTTTACTGGATTTCACATCTCATATCCAGTGTATAACGTGCGTGCAATAACTCAAGAAATGTTACAGGATTTTCCATCTCTTAAGGATCCATCAAAATATTTATATATAGTAGAATACGCTATATATATAATGTCTAATCAGTAAAATAAATATTTTTATTAGCGTTAAAGCTTTACATTAATCCCCCTTAATGCGTTTTTAAGCATTGTCGTACAGTTTGCATTTGACACCACCAGTAGCACGTCGATAGTTAGTGATGCGCCATGATACGACAACACTAAACCAAAATCGTAGGTATCTCGTATAGGGATAAAAGTATGACAAGGCACGTGACGTAATGCCCAAGGTAGGATACTACCAGTTTACCCTTCCCGGCTGGTGGTAACGCATCATAGCCATGATTACCCACCGCATCCAACACTCCCAAAATACGAGGGTGTGCACCAATCAATCACGATGTAAATGATGGTAATACGAAGAAGTGCGTCCGCTAGAGGTAGCTAGCCTCATTGACCAGTATGGCTCCTATTTTAGTCATTTCAAATTGACACAAGTGTCAGGCCAATCCATCATCGTTCTCTATCTTCAAATCCAGCAAATGTACGCCAAATCCAACCACTTCGTTCTGGATTCTCCGCCGCGTACATAGTTGTTAAAGTGGGTCCAATATTGACAGAGAGTATGCCAATAAGAGGCGCCGGTCTTTTTAACAACCAAACGTCGTTTTACACACCGGTTGGTACTTTTATATTTCGAAAACAATTCGTACTTGATATCAAAATATCATATCGCTTCAAAATCAAATCCATTTCGAAATCATCATATTTACTCAAAATATACCATTTCATTTCAAAATCATTTTCACCTTAATATCCCGATTTCGATTCCAAAATTGTTTCGAATTTCAATTTAGGTTATAACTTCATTTTAACCCAATTCGTATTCAAATCCAAAATTTAAATATAAACATTCCACCCTTTTGACCAGTTTGAATTTTTAGAAAATAGTTTAAATAGTTTTAAAATAGTTAAAATAGTTTAATAGAAAAAAGTTTGAGTATTGAAAATGGTTTATATAGTAAAATAGTTTGCAAAATCAAAATAATTTGAATATTTAAAAAGATAGATTTTTAATAGCTTATACTACAATAATTTATTTGAAAATAGTTTCAAAGTCAAACCGATTCAATTCCAAATTTCCCAATTCAAATCACATTAAATTTCCATTTCGATTTAATCGATTCAATTCCGATATCAAGTCGAATTAACTTCGATTCCAATTTTAATTCAAATCAATATCAAATTAATTTCAATTCCAAACTAATTTCAATTCCAATTCTCAGTTAATTTCAACTCAATTCCCAAATTTAAACCATTTCGATTAATATAAATTCCAAGTTCGATTTTCAAAATATCGATTCAAAACACTTAAATCAAATTTACCTTCAATATTCAATTTAAAATTCAAATTTTCAAATATAATTCAATCCCGAGCTCAATTTCGAAATATCGTTTTATATCACTTTTACTTAGTAATATTCGAAGTTCGAATAAAAGTCCCATCCTCTAAATCAAATCAATTTCTAAAATTTAAATCATAATTCGATTATAACTTAAAAATCTCAACTTCAATTATTTAAAACATTTCATTTACCAAATTTAAATTTCAACATTCCGAGCTTAAGTTCGAAAATAATTTGATTTCTATAAATTTGATTTATATTTCTTTAAATCAAAATCATTTAAATAAATTTCAAATCAAAACTTTTAAAATCCTTTAATTTAACCAATATGGTGTCCATATATAATTTTCTATCCTATGGCCAAGAGATCAGTTATTTCAATTAAATTTCAGGGATGGATATATATTTTTCAATCCAAAATAAATGTCATAGGTATATATCATTTCAACCTATTTCTTAATTTATTCGAAATAATTCAATTTACAATTTTATATATTGTAACTAATTTACCAGGCGATAACAGGATATATATAAAAATAAATAAACATCCAATCATTCAAATATCAATCAATTGGCATCCATCACAATCAATCATCCAAACAGTCAAAATAATTCACAACAATTTCATAGTTATTAATATCGGGTATTTTACTGGCAATTAAATTCCAATTTCAAATTTAACAGTCAACTCGAATTTTATCAATTAATTCAGATGTCCATTTAAATGTCAATTAAATTTATCAAACAAATCAATAAATTTAATTCACTTCATGATATAGATTTTACCAACATAAAAATATATTAGTCAAACGTGAGTGTATAAAACACTCACCTTGAGTATTCAATTTTAAATCAAACCGAACAACGTTCGATTTAACCTAAAATTTTATTTAGCTCCAATCAACTCCAAATCAATCCCTGAACGTAGTACTCGTCGCCACGATTTTGTCGTCGTTTGTTTTGTCCAATTCTGACAACGTATGAAAAGGATATACACTTATAAAGATTTAATAATTTATAATATAATTAATTTACATTTTCCTTTTTCATTTTCAAACCTACGCAAATCTGGCTGTTGGTTACAAGATGATGCAATCAGGGTCGCATCCATCTTCTTCCATCGCGTACACGAGCAATTCGAACCCATTACTGCCTCCTACATACGAACGCCGTGACTACCACATGCGACCGGAGATTGATCGAAGACAATCACGACGACGCCACAAACATCGTGCACCCACGCCTGAAGCCATGCGAAGCTCGGCCTCCCTAGCTCCTCGAAAATTACGAACGAACGACAGCCCTAAGTGGCTTGATTTTGGCCTCCAAGTCGAACCGCAGGTGATCTCCACCATTCACATCGTAGAGCTCGCTGCCCTATACGACTTCCATGCTGAAGCCTCGGCCTGATATTGCTTGGATGAGGAGATCGGAGGGGATGAAGGTTGGAATGTTTCGGCTATTGGAAAGAAGATGGAGGCGCTAGGGTTTACTGTGAGGATATATGCGTATATGTACTGTTAGCACCAAAATTGGTCACTAACACCCTTGAATAGAGTTATGTAGGGAGATTAATGAAGAAAGTAAATTAAAGCAGAGAAGTAACACAGTTGAATGCAAAAAGAACAACAAAAACGAGAACACCAGATTTATAGTGGTTCGGCGAATTACCTACGTCCACTTTGAATATGATCTTCATTACTTTTTCAATCACTTGAATACAGATACAATCCATAAACAAACCACTTGAATACAAGTTTGAATTAAAAGGAGGAGAGTATCAAAAATGGCAGAGTTTCCCTAGAGTTCTCCCAAAAAAAGGTCCCCCTCCACTGTACCCTTGCCCCTCTATTTATAGACGAAGGTAGGCGGGTTCCCCTATGCAGGCCCACGAACAAGACAATTCGGCCCACCAGAGATGATTCAGGTCGACCGATCCCGATGCACCGAACCTCTATCACCGATGCATGCAATGCTGAACCAGAGTTTTCCCACGGATGACTCTAAGCGAGCTGTTACATGACTCGGAGCAACTAGATACGCGACTCGAAGCATGAAAGCAACGACCATATCCCCCTGTGGTAATTTGTAGGCTCCTCTTATACATTCCGAACCAGATATGCTGAGCTACCAGGACTGGGCCCAAGCAATCGAACCATAGGTACTGAGTGACACATGCCGAGCCATACGTGACCGACCCACCACAACCTTCTCACCATGGCCGAACTATATGTGTCGAGTCATATATGACCGGTTCTCCTTGACCAAGCAGATCCATACCGAACCATATACCGTATAACCAAAGCCGAACCTCAATGTCCGGGCCGCATACGAATGCCGACCCACATACGCCGAGCCACCAAGGCCGAGCCTCAATCGACCAAAGCAACTTTGGCTTTCCTTCCTTGACCGAGCGATGCATAACAAACCACTATGAACTCGTGGACCGAGCGAGGCATGCCGTCCCACATGACCGAACGACACACGAACTAGCACTCCTAGGGCCGAACCACAATTAAGGCCGATCCACTTAAATGTACCGGGCCACTCAAACACGCCGAACCATACATGTAGGCCGAACCACACGCCTATCATACTAATTGAGTTACACCAGACGCTCGTATTTCTACATCTCTTTTGGCTTGAATCCCATCTAGGCCCAACCATATCCTATGCAACTATCGCTCTATAGCCGGGTCAAGCAGCCGGGTAACATTCCCCCCCCCCCCCAAAGTACGTCTTGTTGCATACATGACGTGCTTTGAATCGAAGCAAGTTAGAGTCTCCAAAAGAAATCCATTATGCTTCTTGAATAGTCATTATCCTTCAATTGTATCCTCCTAAAGTGTCGTATCCTTCTTTGGTCGTTATAACGCTTGGTCGATTCCCAATAGTATAAATTCAGAATTGTAGTTCATCAGTGGCCATCTGTGTCCGGTTCTTTAGGGCTAGTAAACTTTAGCTATCTAATCCAATCTTTTCTTAATAACCTTAAGTGAAAATCCAATTTCTGTTGATTTCAAGAAGTTGAATTTTATGAATATAAACGTGCACGTTCAGGTACATGTTCTTGCCATTGGCTCCCAAATGCGTTTTATATGCTCGTAAGTCGTCACCAATTACATCTAGTTTAATTGCAATTCGATTGCAGCTCCTTGTTTATAACTTTTGTGAAATAAGGGTTGTAATCAGCCACTCGATGAGAGGGGACTTCAAGTTCTACATGGATGACGACCTCAGAGCCGTAAGCAAGGGTGAATGGAGTACGGCCAGTCGCGGACTCATGGGTAGTTCTATAAGTCCATAATGCTGTTGGGAATTCACCCACACATTTACATCTAGCCTTTCCCAAGCCTCTCTGTAGAATAGACTTTATGATTTCGTTCACAGCTTCAACCGGTTATAATGGTTTATGGAAGGTCATAATGACAGATGATGTTCCAAACAATGAAGTTGATTATTTTCTTCATCTTGGTCATGGTTTAAAGTTTTTCATCTACCCACTTGGTGAAGTAATCAACTGCTACGATGGAGTATTTCGCACCACCTTTAGGATCAGTAAGCAGATGATGATGTCAATGCCCCCAAGTGGCAAATGGTTATGGACTAGCCATTTGAGTAATTTCCAACGGCGGGGCTCTCTAATTTTTTGCAAACATCTTGCACTCATCGCATTGTCTAGCATGATCAACCGCATCTTGATTGATAGTCGGCCAGTAAAACCCGTAGCAAGGTATTTTCTTTGTCAGGGTTTGCCCCCTGATGTAATCGCCGCATTCTTCTTCATAGACTTCACTCAAGACTCATTTGATATCATCATGGGTGATACACCGAAGCATGGGAATGGGTAAAATCCTTTCTACACATGACTTCTTCTTGGATGATTTGGCATGAAGCTTCAAGGAGGATCTGTCATTTTCCATTCCTCCGTTCATTAAGAATTCCTCGTTGTAGATAGTCTTTAATAGGTGTCATAGATGACCCCTTTTCTAGCACTGTCTCCAAGATCTAGTCGATCTACATCCATCAATGCTTGAAATATTAAGTACTTCAACCAAAACAAAGTATGTCCGTTGCACGTCCCTGAAACTGGTCAGCTTGGCCAGTGACTTGACTCTTTTTATTTCGTTTGCCGAGGATGTGTGTAATGATGTAATACGTGAAGTTGGCTAGTAGTTCTTGGACCCGGCCGAGATAAGGAGCAAGACAATGCCCCCTGACAAGATTAACTTCCCTAACTTTGCATACTACTAATCAGGAATCACAAAAGATATTTAAAGTTTCCACTCCAAGTTCTCTAGCAAGTTTGAGGCTGGCGGTCGAGGCTTTATACTAAGAATTGTTGTTTGTTACAAGGAAATCGAGTTTCAGGGCATAGCAGATCGATCATTCCTCAGGAGTCATTAACACGACTCCTTCGCCATAACACTGATCATTGGATGCTCCATCCGCGTACATTTTCCATCTGTTGGTTGGTTCTCCACTACTCTTTGAGTAGTCGTCTGATGCAGTGAATTCAGATATGAGGTCTGCTAATTTCCATTCTTCGATAGCTCTTCGAGGGAAATAAGTGATATCGAATTGGCTTAGTTCGATATTCTATTTAAGTAGTCTTTCAAAGGTCTCAGGTCGTTATACGACCTGTCATAATGGGCTAGATTTTGTAGCTTCGGGTTGATATTCAATGCATGGCTCGCGATAGTCGATGAAATCACACACGCATGTCAGAATGGGTTTAAGGGAACATATCATCATTTATACAGAAAAATCCAACTAATTCTTTTATCATCGTTGCACTGAGCTATGATTCGGTCTTCAGCACCTGTGAAGGGTCACCATGGCTGACTGTAATGTCGACTGTCAACTTAGCGGGTGCAATATCAAATTCTTTGAGTTCATATGTAACTATTTTGTGTAACATTCAATGTGAAATATGGTTGGGATGGTCAATGTTGATGGTTACTCTGGTCGAATCCTAGAGTCTTGTCATGAGTTATTAAGTCTGATAGTGAAGGGCTCTGAATGCTTTGATCGATTATCTTCAAATGGCCAAAGATTAGGCTTAGAAGTACGTTGAAGAAAATGTCGTGTAGGGGTCAGCCTCGAGTTGCGTGAAGTTGCATAGCTGGATCTTGCTTTGAGTTTGAATTTGCTTGTATATTCAAGTAACGCTCTTTCCATTCAACGCATTCATAATCCTTTACCCGTCCTTCGGGTTGAAGTGATAGTCAGTGGCCCACGAGATCATGCATCGATTTAATGATTCTATCTCTAGGCATTCTTTCAGTCGTAGCCTTGAGTAGTTGTAAACAATATGTATAAGTTTCAATATTGAGCTATCGCAGCTAGTCTTTGGATGATCACACTTCTGCTCCTAGTCTCGGCTTGATAAATATACTACATGGACGGTTGAGTCTAGTCCTAGCTATGTTTATACTCCCACCTAAACTCCAAAGACATAGAGTTTATCAGTGAATAGTTGGTTCACATTCATCCTGCTTCTCACTTGTGCCCCCAAGTCTGGGGCATATACCGATAAGTAGGAAGGCCAGCCATGCCCACTTTAGCTTTACTTTCTTTCCCGTTGAATCGTGGGATCAGGTCAGTTGATGGGAGGCTGAGTCTCGCCTATCCTGGATTGTATTGTGGTTTTTCATTCCAAGGGGAATACTTCGATGCCTCGTCAGTTTCTAGGCATAAGTTGGGTATTGAACGGTCAGCCCCGTCCACTTTGGTTCATGTTCTGTAATCAAATTTCGGGGTAAAGTTGGCTCAAGTGCAGTCGGGTCAGGCTCATCCAATTTCATACTCCTCCTGACGGATCGAAGGAGGGTGCTGGAGAATTAATGACCAAGTCTTCACGGTTTACTCTCCTTTCCACACTCTGGTGATCATAGTTCTTCAAGGGACATTCGGGTCACATTCGTATGTGCTTGGTATGGATCGATATTGACCCTTGATCTGAGGTATGATATAGTCGGTCACCCGTAGTTTTGGATGTCATGCGCTTGGTTCTGTATTGAGGCCTCCTTGCAGTCGTTGCCTTAAGTTGTAAAGAACACCAAGCTAGAGCTATAATGAGCTATCGTATTCAGCTTTCAGTGATTTGTACTCCTGCCTCCAGCATTGATTTGGCTAGGCCACAAGTCGGATGGTCGAAATCCATCCTTAGCGAGTAAATAATCCTTATGTCGATTTCAGGCCGAAGTTTGTGGAATAAAGGACGGTCGGAATCCACTCATCTATTTATCGATGTTTATATGCCACTCTGCATTCTGGTGATTTAGAGTTATTCTTCTCCTGGTCGACTTGCGCCCAATTTGCATTCATGCTTCGATCCACTCTTTGGGGACTTAGAGATTTGTCGAACGGTTTATGCTCTAGTCCACAATCAAGGACGTAGAGATTTTCGTTAAGTCGTTTATACTCTAGTCCGCGCTCTGGGGACTCAGAGTACTCTAGTCCGCTTCAGGGACTTAGAGGTTCTTCTCAAATCATTTATACTCTAGTCCGCACTCTAGGGACTCAGAGTACTCTAGTCCGCTTGGGGACTTAGAGATTTTCTTCAAGATGTTTATACTCTAGTCCATGCTCTGGGGACTGAGAGTACTCTAGTCTGCTTCAGGGACTTGGAGATTTTTCTCAAGCCGTTTATACTCTAGTCCGCGCTCTGCGGACACAGAGTACCCTAGTCCGCTTCAGGGACGTAGAGATTTTTCTCAAATCGTTTATACTCTAGTCCACGCTCTGGGGACTGAGAGTACTCTAGTCCGCTTTAGGAACTTAGATATTTTCGTCAATTTATTTATACTCTAGCCCGCGCTATGGGGACTCAGAGTACTCTAGTCCGCTTCAGGGACTTAGAGGTTCTTCTCAAATCATTTATACTCTAGTCCGCACTTTGGGGACTCAGAGTACTCTAGTCCGCTTCAGGGACTTAGAGATTTTCTTCAAGTTGTTTATGCTCTAGTCCACGCTCTGGGGACTGAGAGTACTCTAGTCTGCTTCAGAGACTTGGAGATTTTGCTCAAGTCGTTTATACTCTAGTCCGTGCTCTGCGGACACAGAGTACCGTAGTGCGCTTCAGGGACTTAGAGATTTTGCTCAAATCGTTTATACTCTAGTCCGCGCTTTGGGGACTGAGAGTACTCTAGTCCGCTTTAGGGACTTAGAGATTTTCGTCAATTCATTTACACTCTAGCCCGCGCTCTGGGGACTCAGAGTACTCTAGTCTGCTTCAGGGACTTAGAGATTTTTCTCAAGTCGTTTATACTCTAGTCCACGTTATGGGGGCTCTGAGTACTCTAATCCACTTCAGGGACTTAGAGATTTTGCTCAAATCATTTATACTCTAGCCCGCGCTCTGGGGACTCAGAGTACTCTAGTCTGCTTCAGGGACTTAGAGATTTTTCTTAAGCCATTTATAATCCAGTCCACGCTCTGGGGACTTAGAGTACTCTAGTCCGCTTCAGGGACTTAGAGATTTTCGTCAATTCATTTATACTCTAGTCCGCGCTCTGGGGACTCAGAGTACTCTAGTCCGCTTCAAGGACTTAGAGATTTTCCTCAAATCGTTTATACTCTAGTCCGCGCTTTGGGGACTGAGAGTACTCTAGTCCGCTTCAGGGACTTAGAGATTTTCCTCAAATCATTTATACTCTAGTCCGCGCTCTGGGGACTGAGAGTACTCTAGTCCGCTTCAGGGACTTGGAGATTTTCCACAAATCGTTTATACTCTAGTCCGCTTCAGGGACTTAGAGATTTTCCTCAAATCGTTTATACTCTAGTCCGCACTCTGGGGACTGAGAGTACTCTAGTCCACTTCAGGGACTTAGAGATTTTCCTCAAATCGTTTATACTCTATTCCGCGCTCTGGGGACTAAGAGTACTCTAGTCCGCTTCAGGGACTTAGAGATTTTCCTCAAATCGTTTATACTCTAGTCCGCGCTCTGGGGGCTGAGAGTACTCTAGTCTGCTTCAGGGACTTAGAGATTTTCCTAAAATCGTTTATACTCTAGTCCGCGCTCTGGGGACTGAGAGTACTCTAGTCCGCTTCAAGGACTTAGATATTTTCCTCAAATCATTTATACTCTAGTACGCTTCAGGGACTTAGAGATTTTCCTCAAATCGTTTATACTCTAGTCCGCACTCTGCGGACTGAGAGTACTCTAGTCCGCTTCAGGGACTTAGAGATTTTCCTCAAATCGTTTATACTCTAGTCCGTGCTCTGGGGACTGAGAGTACTCTAGTCCGCTTCAGGGACTTAGAGATTTTTCTCAACTCGTTTATACTCTAGTCCGTGCTCTGGGGACTCAGAGTACTCTAGCCTACTTCAGGGACTTAAAGATTTTCGTCGGTTCATTTATGCTCTAGTCCGAGCTCTGGTGACTGAGAGTACTCTAGTCCGGTTCAGGGACTTAGAGATTTTTCTCAAGTCATTTATACTCTAGTCCGCGCTCTGGGGACTCAGAGTACTCTAGCCCGCTTCAGGGACTTGGAGATTTTTCTTAAGAGAAGTCGTATTTCCACCCGTTTGATTTGTATTTCATTTACCGTGTCGAGGTTAATGTTTTCGAATGAACGGTCGAACCGCGTTTGCTTATGGAATTGGACTATGCCCCCAACATCAAGGACGAAACTTGAAAAATGTATGGTCGATTCTTGTCCGCTTGGTGATTGTAGCTCTTCCAATGAAGTCAAGGAAGGAGGTATATGATAGATGGTTGGATCACATCCATGTTGGGGTTGGATAATCAAGTCTCGCACAATTTGCTTCGTATCTCTTTCTAGAAAATGAGGGTAATGGATTATTGAGTAGACAAAGTAAGTTGCATATGTTTCAAGGTGCAGTCACGTCCTTATATTGAGAGCGATGGTTAACGAGTAGGCAATCTATCACAGCTACTTCTAGTTAGGCTTTCGAACCACCTTTTGTGTTCAGGGTAGGATTTGATGTGTAGATGATCAAATCATGTCCGCTCTAGTTAGATCCCGACATCACTGAGCTTCAGGAGAGGCATATGTATTTTATCGAACTTTACTTTATGACCCAAGGAGTGGATGATCGAGCCACATTCATTCCAAGCCTTGCTTAGGCCACCAAATCAAATATGGAGGTCGATGAATGGACGGTCAATAATGTACGCTTTGTATAGGGCTCTGACCGTGATGAGCTTTTCCATCTCGAGTCCATGGCCCCAAATCAAAGGCATATGGTTGATGATGAGCGGTCGAATCATGCTCGTCATGATGAAACTCCACAGGTCCGATCACGGTCTGCGTGGATTGGTTGGTGGCCAACTCTGAGTACATGGTCACCTGCATCGTTTTGAAAGTAGCTTAGTTCAAGTTAGTTGTAGTTCATAGAACAATTGAAATTTAAATAGAAATTATTCAAAGAAGATTGGAATAAATCTCATTGATAAGTGAAGCAGCATCATGTGCTCGCTATTCAACTTTTCCCCTAGCTCCTTTCAAAGGGATGTCGGCCGTCGACCATCCAATTTATAATCATAGTTCTTTATTGATAGGCATCAGATGTTCGCTGCCCACCATTCTACAGGACTTGTACATACTGTTGAAGCTTTCCTTTCCAGATTAGCTTTTCGATCACACCTCGGAGGTGTTTTTAATCGCCAGTGTTAGGATCAGTGAGCATCTTGGAATATACAACATTCCCCTGATTTTCTCTGGGCTTCGGTGGACTCTCTCGAGGTTGGTTTTCAGTACCACTCTAAGTCGTGAGTCTCCAAGCAAGGGCTATCGATTGAATCTTTCAAAGAGCATATGAGTCGAATTTTGAGATCTTGGTTCGTCTACTGGAATCTGAGTCCTTAGCCAACGATCCTGTATTGTTATTTTTCCTAGTCTGCTCCACTCCTCCTCACTTTGGTTTTGATCCATTTTGTAACAGAAACGATCCATGGTCGTAGGAGGTTCTCCACCTAACTAGCTGCTAAAATATATTTGGAGGTTGACTCCCATCAAACGCGATCAGTATGATATCCTTCATCCTTGTTAGCATTTGGAACAAATTGCTTGGAGTCAAACATTGGTTTGCTTGGAGTCATCTTGGCGTTTGCCTAGAGTCATATCATCTATGTTCTCCAACCTTTGGGAGTATCGTTTGAGTAACGGTTGCTTATCTGTTCCCTTGTTGCCATTCAGAAGCTGCCGCTTGATCCTCTATGCCCTGGTCGGTCATAGGATGTAAGGGAAGTGGATAGAATGTTCTTTCATTAAGTTGAGTTTTGAATTCACTATGCGGAGGCACTGCGCTGCAGCTAGGGTTCAGGTATAGGGATCGGTCAGATGATTTTTTGAGAAAGGGATCGTTATACAGTAGAGGGATCGGTATACACTGGGTCGGTATACTCTGGGTCGGTATACTTTTAAAGAATAAGAATAGAAGGTGGTTCAGTGTTGGAGTGTAGGCATGGCGGATCGGCCAAGAGTGGCTCGGCCAAGGCGGATCGGCTAAGAGTGGCTCAGCTAAGGCGGTTCGGTCAAGGCGGATCAGCTAAGAGTGGCTCGCCCAAGGCGGTTCGGTGTTGGAGTGTAGGCATGGTGGATCGGCCAAGAGTGGCTCGGCCAAGGTGGTTCGGTGTTGGAGTGATCGGTACACAAGCTTTTCAGAGGGATCAGTATGCAGAGCTTTTGGAGCGATCGGTATACAGAGCTTTTGGAGCGGTCGGTATATGTACATTAAAGAGGGTTCGGTGTATCCCCCTGTATTGGGGTCGGTATACGTACTAGAGGGATCGATATATATGTGTTTGCCTTGGTGAGGGTTCGGCCATATGAGAGATCAGCTGAATTGCCTTCAGAGGGGGGGTCGACCTTCATATAACTCCAGTGCGAACTTCAACATTCAATCCCAAAAACTTATGTACATCAGTGAATCCAATCCCATGGCTAATAGCTTCCTTTAGATCTCTCTCAAATCTGAGTAGAATAGGAAATTTGCTGGTAAACAACTGGATCTATCTCGTGAATATGGAAATCCACTAGTAGACGATGAGATCCAATCAAGCTAAGAATTCAATTCTCAGTGAAAGCACCAAAATGGTAGCACCAAAATTGGTCACTAACACCCTTGAATAGAGTTATGTAGGGAGATTAATGAAGAAAGTAAATTAAAGCAGAGAAGTAACATGGTTGAATGCAAAAAGAACAACAAAAACGAGAACACCAGATTTATAGTGGTTCGGCGAATTGCCTACGTCCACTTTGAATATGATCTTCATTACTTTTTCAATCACTTGAATACAGATACAATCCGTAAACAAACCACTTGAATACAAGTTTGAATCAAAAGGAGGAGAGTATCAAAAATGACAGAGTTTCCTTGGAGTTCTCCCAAAAAAAGGTCCCCCTCCACTGTACCCTTGCCCCTCTATTTATAGACGAAGGTAGGCAGGTTCCCCTATGCAGGCCCACAAACAAGACAATTCGGCCCACCAGAGATGATTCAGGTCGACTGATCCCGATGCACCGAACCTCTATCACCGATCCACGCAATGCTAAACCAGAGTTTTCCCGTGGATGACTCTAAGCGAGCTGTTACATGACTCGGAGCAACTAGGTACGCGACTTGAAGCATGAAAGCAACGACCGTATCCCCCTGTGGTAATTTGTAGGCTCCTCTTATACATTCCGAACCAGATATGCTGAGCTACCAGGACTGGGCCCAAGCAATCGAACCATAGGTACTGAGTGACACATGCCGAGTCATACGTGACCGACCCACCACAGCCTTCTCACCATGGCCGAACTATATGTGCCGAGCCATATATGACCGGTCCTCCTTGACCAAGCATAACCATACCGAACCATATACCGTACAACCAAAGCCGAACCTCAATGTCCGGGCCACATACGAATGCCGACCCACATACGCCGAGCCACCAAGGTCGAGCCTCAATCGACCAAAGCAACTTTGGCTTTCCTTCCTTGACCGAGCGATGCACAACAAACCACTATGACCTCGTGGACCGAGCGAGACATGCCGTCCCACAAGACCGAACGACACACGAACTAGCACTCCTAGGGCCGAACCACAATTAAGGTCGATCCACTTAAATGTACCAGGCCACTCAAACACGCCGAACCATACATGTAGGCCGAACCACGCATCTATCATACTAATTGAGTTACACCGGACCCTCATATTTCTACATCTCTTTTGGCTTGAATCCCGTCTAGGCCCAACCATAGCCTCTGCAACTATCGCTCTATAGCCGGGTCAAGCAGCCGGGTAACATATACGTATAGCTATAATATTTTAATATTATTTCGCCTATTCACGTGAAATTTGGACGAACTCCAATCGAGGCGTGCCGCCTAGCATTTATAATGTTTTACCCCTATTCCGAACACAATGGAATATGTTTCGAGGCTTAATTCGATCGTATGTGGAAAATAACTTTTGGAATCGAATTAAAATATTAAATTTTCAATATTAATTTCAACGCGTTTCTATCCCGTATGACCAAACGGTAACTCCAAATGCTATGAAATCTGAAATCCTATAATATTCACTGTTACAGATCCGATAAAACTGGTTTCGTCGAAATCCATGACAATGGCCAACATGGCTATTTTTACTCGTCAATTAAAACCAGAAATTTCCAAATTTTAAATTAGTCACTTGAATTCAATTTTTAAGTGTTGACAATCTTCATCCATATTTAAATAACTTCTAAATCAACTTTTGAAATCATTTTAAATCATATTTAATTTAGGATTCGATCATTTATATAATTTTCAAGATTAAATTTTAAACAATTTAATTGTCCAATATTCAATAAATTTCAATATTAGCTTTCACAAGAATTTTAGTTATCAACCAATTACTTTATTTTCATCTAATGAATTCAACATTTATTATTCAATTCAACTATTGATTTTAACACATTCAATACATAGCATTTCCTTTCAATACTTGTTATTACTTAAACCTTCGAAATTTGTTTATTTCAAAATCTTGTTCAAGTTCATATTCAATAACTATATTAATAAATCATTAAAAAAAATATTTTTAACCATTTTTATTCAATAATTATATTAAATTTAAAATAGCTAAAAATACGGGTCGTTACATTCTCCCCTACTCAAAACTTTTCGTCCTCGAAAAGGCAAAGTAGAAAATTTAACGTTTTATATATTATTATTTTTCAACTTATAAAACATTAAATCTCATTTACAAAACTATTGCTACGTTTCTACTATGCTACTCCGATCGGCTTACGGAATTTACAATTTATTTAAGAAAACAAGTTACAAATTTTAAAACCTGAAAATTTTTCTAATACCCAGATTTATGGAAAATTTCGGCAGAGTCTCCATTGCGTGGCTCGATCGGAAAAAATTTCCAATACAATATATAACACAAATAGATATCAAATATACCAAATATACATCTCATCTCAATGATTAGGCATACCGAAGGGAAAAATATAAAAGGCGGTATGTAATCCGAGATACGTACCTTATTATTATTATACGAGCGAATTCGCTCATATTAAGCGAGAAAAGCATATAAAACCCGCGTATACGTCCAAACGGTCTTCGTATGTACCTATCTCAACTCAAATTAGAATATTAGTTGCATATAATGATATAGAAAGCATGTATGAGTTTTATAGAAGCATATAACATGAATTTTAAACCTAAACCATAACATAAGCATTAATATACGACAAACAACAATCATATACAATAAAACAGTTATAACGACGATTTACAACAAAAGAAACCATTCAATTATTAGTATTCATCCAATTAATTCATAACGATATGAATTTACATTATCCAATGCAATATTTAATTTACACTTCATTTCTTATTAACGTTCAATTTTTATTAACATTTAATTGGTTTACTTCCAATATATTCACATCTATGTCATTCACATTCAATTTATTCAATTAAATTTGTTAAATTTCAATTGTTTCATTTTACGTTTAGCAACATCTCATATCAATTCATTTATTCACATTCATTCTATACTTAAGTTCATTTTCATTTTAAATCAATGTTATTTCATTTACTCATTTTATTAACACAATTCGCTAACTTCTTCCATTTATTCATTTCGATTAGCTTTTCATAAGTTAAAGTTCATTTCATAATTCAATATTAGCTTCCTTCCTTTAACATCCATATCCAATTAGTTTAACATCTTGTTTAACTAACATTTATCAAAATTATAAACTTTACTTTATATTTTCGCAAAACATTTTTAATTATAATGTGCATATCTCCATTTTTAGCATCAACGTCATTAATGAATTATTTCTTATATCCTTACTTAAGTTTCTTTACAACTTAATTCACATTTATTTTCACAATTTCATTTAATAACAAATTTATTTGTGAAACATTATATTAATCATCACTTTAGTGTATAATCATTCTATAAAAGTCTAACTTCTTATATATGACTTTATCTAAGTTTATAATTATCTCAAAAGTTACAAATTCAATTTCAAAATTTCTTTGCAAATTTATATTTAATTTTATAACCAATTTACAAAGATATTATTTATTTCATTTGTTTACTTTCTTAAGTTCCACTTACTCATTCCATTTAGTCATTAATCATTTCATAATATATTAATTAAGTATATAACATTTATTATTACAACTAAATTTCCATTTATGTACATGTAATTACTTTTACGTTTTGTTTACTTGTATAATATCCCATTACATATCCAAATCATCATTTTAACTTTTAAAATTTGGAAGTCTTATCATATGTTATTAGAATGCAATTTGGTATTATACAAATTAGTCTGCTTCATTTTACTTAATTAGAATGTTCACTATTTTAACTTGTTTAGATTTTCTTTACTTTCAATTTTAGAGTTGCAAACTTCAACTCTAAAGTTTCTCAAAACATTTAGCTTAGATTTCTTAATTCTCTTATTTTATAAGTTCTGGTTATTCAAATATTTCATTTCATTCAAATAATTTGAAGATTACTAATTAACAGAACTTAAAAATTTTAACTATCGGGTTTATTTCAAATCATTTGAAATAAGTATATATACTTATATCTTTTGTATTTCAAATCATACTTTTGGAGTTTAAACCAAAATACGTTTATCAAAACAATTTCATAGCAAAGCTTCTCAGAAGTCTCCCCACTTTGAGACCCGAAAATGAACGTCGATGATGCTACGCAGTCATCACTGAAATTATTTTCCAGCGACAGAAGAGGGGAGTACTGAATTCCTTCCTTTTAAAATTTATTTGAAAACAATTTGTACTTGTATATACTTTAAACAATACTGATATTATTTTCCAAACCTTGAAAACCTTTTTCAGAAATACCGGAATTTAACTTTCTCAAATTCTCAAATTTATATTCATTTTACTTGCAAATTATATTTTATAAATCGCATTTATACAGTTTCATTTTCTTATAATCACATAATAGCTAGTAGTTTAGGAATATTGACTAATCAAACAATAAACGATAATGATTAATATTATCATTTCTAACAACCAATTCATTTAACTATCTAAATTTCAGAAAATCATTCTTTTATATATAAAATATAATCCTAGGTAAAATTATTTCATTTACCAAATTTTGAAAACAATACTGTGTTGGTTTGCTTTGTTCAAGTGTTTTGGCCTCCACGTCGAACCGCAGGTGATCTCCTCCGTTCACATCGTAGAGCTCGCTGCCCTCTACAAATTCCATGCAGAAGTCTCGACCTGATATTGCTTGGATGAGGAGATCGGAGGGGATGAAGGTTGGCATGTTTCGGCCATTGGAAAGAAGATGGAGGTGCTTGGGTTTACTGTGAGGATATACGCGTATATATACGTATAGCTACAATATTTCAATATTATTTCGACTATCCATGCGAAATTTGGAAAAACTCCAATCGAGGCATGCCGCCTGGTGTTTATAATGTTTTACCCCTGTTCCAAACACAATGGAATATGTTTTGAGGCCTAATTCGATCGTATGTGGAAAATAACTTTTCGAATCGAATTAAAATATTAAATTTTCAATATTAATTTCAATGCAATTTTATCCCGTACGACCAAACAGTAACTCCAAATGCTATGAAATCTGATATCCTATAATATTCACTATTACGGATCCGATAAAACTGGTTTCATTGAAATCCGAGACAGTGGCCAACATGGTTATTTTTACTCGTCGATTAAAACCAGAAAATTCAAAATTTTAAATTAATCACTTGAATTCAATTCTTAAGTGTTGACAATCTTCATCCATATTTAAATAACATCTAAATCAACTTTTGAAATCATTTTCATTCATATTTAATTTAGGATTCAGTTATTTATATAATTTTAAACAATTTAATTGTCCAATATTCAATAAATTTCAATATTAGTTTTCACATGAATTTTAGTTATCAACCAATTACTTTATTTACATTTAGTGAATTCAACATTTATTATTCAATTCAACTATTGATTTTAACACATTCAATACATAGCATTTCCTTTCAATACTTGTTATTACTTAAATCTTCGAAATTTGTTTATTTCAAAATCTTATTCAAGTTCATATTTAATAACTATATTAAAAAATCATTAAAAAAATTATTTTTAACCATTTTTATTCAATAATTACATTAAATTTTAAAAAATTAAAATAGCTAAAAATACGGGTCGTTACAGCCTTATAAACATGTTTGAACATGATGTTGACTGAGCTACCCCTATCCACGAATGCTTAATGCACATTCGAGTTTGCCATTGCAATGGTGATAACCATGGGATCATGGTGGGGGTAAGAAAAGGCTTCTCTATCCATGGCTGTGAATGTGATGAGCCGATCCACCTCTAGCCTGGGCAGTTTGGGCGGTCGGTGTTCTAATGAATAAATTTAGTCGACCGACCCTACTTCTATTTGATACTAGGATTGTGCTCCTAGGATGGTTCCACTGATAAGTAGACCTTCAAAGATAGTCAAAATGTCGATTATAGCTGCAACATTGTTGTTGATTGTTGGGGTTGAGCCGGCTAGTTGTTACGAGTCATTCCTTGATCGACCTGATGTCGAACATAATCCATAAGGACTCCTTCTTGGATCGACCTCTCTATCTCATCCTTCAGTACATGACACTCGTTGGTGGAGTGGTCATTGATTTGATGGAACTTATAGTACTTGTCATTGCCGCAAGGTCCCTCCCTTCTCCCACCTCTTATGGCGGGTAGTTTTTGTAATAGTACCTGGTCCTTAGTCGTAAGATATATAGACTATATATCTCAATTCAACTTGGCATAGTTTGTGTACCTGGACATGTATTGAGTGTCGTCTTCTACATGCATTTCATTGTTATTCTACCGGCCATTACCTCAATGGTCAGTATTTTTATAAGGCCCAGCTTTATTAGAACACCGAGCCTCATCATCACTGTTTGAGAGCGGCATCTTCCATTTGCATGACATCATTCGCCGTTGATAGAAATTGGTTAAGAATGTGGCTGACTGTTTTTGTACTCTTTCCACATTCTTGACTTGTATATTACCTCCGAGCATAGGGCCACAGCCAGGCTGTTCTTGTCAACACCTCTAGCTCAAGTGGACTCCTTGTTAAAATAGTTTACATATGATTGAAGATTCTCGGTAGACTCCTACCTGATGCTACCTAGCTCACTAACCATCTTGACATGGATCATTAAAGCAAAGAACCTAGTTTTGAAGTTTACACACAACCAGTCCTAAGAATGAATGTTGCCCGGTTGCAGATGTAGGAACCAACGAGAGGCTGGTCCTATAAGAGTGGATGGAAGGAAAAGACATTTTGTGGGGCTGGAGAGTTGACTGGCCCATGGGATAGAGTTGAAAGCAATGATGTGGTCTGATGGGTCGATGCTCCCATTGTATTTGTCAATGGGCGGTAAAGCATACCTCGTGTGGATATAAGCACTCAAGATTTCCTCATAAAACAGCTCTCCATTTCATCATTGGACCATGCTTTGCCCCTAGCATTCCGAGGTTGCATTCTATTGAGTAGTTGGCCAAGAAAAGTCATTTCCTCCATGAGGCCAACCTCCGCCAGTTGCAGATGTGTTTAGCCTCCAACCGGTGAGGGCCTCATCTAGCATCTTTGTAAAAGTGGGAGGTCGGTGTCGGTGGTACAATGGAGAGTGAAGATGGTGGTGATGGATTATAGAGAGGGCTTCCCTCTATTCACAGAAGGCAACATGAATGCCTGGCTTACCTTGCCCTATATCTAGGCTTGGTTACCCCCTATGCGACCAGGAGTGTCACTACTACAAAGCAAGTCATTTGCTTCATTTGTTTACCCCATATTGCTTCAGTTTAACAACCAAACCAAATAAAGACGACGCAACAGGCCTAAACATGTTGCTTCGGTTGTACTACTAAAGCAAAAGTGGGTCTTTTGCTTGGTTGTTAATAACAACCAAAGCAAAAAAATGGGTCTTTGGGTTAAAAAACTCCTCTTTTGCTTCGGTTGTTAGTGACAAACGAAGCAACAACCGAAGCAAAAGAGTGCTCCTTACAAATCACCAAAATACTCAAATGGGAAAAAATATGAATATATATATATATCATAACGGATAATTATCATAAGCAATTTTATAATCATTTATAATCAGAATGGATGACAAATACAAATTAGATAATACAATACCAAAATAAATATAATTCAATTATATAAAATAATGATTCATACATTCATTTTAGTAATATGATTCAGATCTTCAGTACAATCATTAAGCAGTAATACAGTCTAGATCGTTAAGTACACTAATATAGTTATGTAGTACTCATTACTTCATAATAGATGTGCAATCCATATACTCCATCCCGCTAGAGCTTGAGCATATTTTTTGCAATCCATAAACTCCATCCATTTGTTATAGTAAAGCAGGAATTATATATGCTTTATGAATATATGTTGCAACCAAAATCCCACAATACTACCAAAAGAAATGGAAAAATTTATTAACATGCAAAAAATAAAGAAACCCAGCCAAAACATCACACACATTAGCATAATCCATAACAGGAATGATAATAATACTGACCATATTTATTGGAGGAAAACCTTGAGTTTTTAGTAAGATATAACACTTCATTCCATAACATACTAAAAATTCAAAACAACGTTCGAAAAAAACCGAGATTAAGAAAGTGAAACATAAAAGGATTGGAGAAGGAAGCAATAGTAGTGGTAGTCATTATAATAAAGAAATACAACCCATAGAGAAAAAAACTCAGAGAATCAAAGAGAAAGCTTCCAAGTATGGTTAAAATAAAATGTGCTACTACAAGGAGAGTTATAGAGCAATCTGCAGATATTAGTAGAGTGCAACAAGAAATGTTAGGAACTTTACAAGCATGTTTAGAAGACAATGCAGCCAGATTTAAACCATATAAAGCAGTCAAATTTCAAGAAGATCTATTAAACATGCGGAAGGGGGACAACAATGTTAAAAAGGAATTAAAGGCAGGTTTACAGCATATGTGTGGGCTGCATTTGATAGTGGCAAAGATTCCTGTCAAGTGCTGTTTTTCTATAATTACCGAAAATAATCGATAATACAAATAAATAGAATAGCCATGCATCTAATATTACACAAACAAGTAAGACCATTTTTTCTTACTTTATAGATGTATTTCTAACAAGTTCAGAATCATCATTTGAGCGATAAAGGTAGAGTTTTGAATGTACTAATTTTCAGGTGATGTACTTTTAAAAAGGGAGTTACTGGGAATAGGCCAGAAATGTTGATATCTAATATATTAAGAAATGTCAACATACCCCATACTTCCATATTAAGAAAATTGTTTGATAAAACTCTTCCTGGATTTCTGTATATTTATATGTAAATCACTACATAATGTGACCACAAATAATTAAAAATAACTCTATGTGGAATTGTTTCCGTCTGGTAATTCAATAATCCATGTAACATTTTAAAATTAAATGCATTCCATAAACATATATTTACATCTACACTATATCAACATGAGATCTAACCCATTAAGGCTAAAAGGAGGTACACTAAGATACCTATGTATGGAAAAAAGGCTAAGGGACTAATGTCTACACCATCTGCTTTGCACTTTTTAACCATAAACGTGCCTTATATGCGAGGCAGATGCCTTCTCTACTTCAGATTATAGCAAAACTATAATGTAGACAAATATATCTAAAAGAAATTATTATGGGTATGTCAGCAAAAGAACTATAAATCATCATTTGCAAGAGCAGTTTATGAATATCAACTAACAGTCTCCAAATAAGATAATAATAAATGACTGTAGATAAAATAGTAAATGATGAGTGTTGCTAATGGACAATATCAATACTTTAATCTACTGCGGGAAGCAGTAAAATAAAGCTCATGGTTAATGGAATGAAGCAACCAAGCAACCCAATCCGTGGGTTGTGCCAAAATATAATCAGAAGAATCGGAAGTACCAGGAATTTATGTTGTTGTGCCTCCCTGGACAGTGGCAAAATAGTCAATTTCTCTAGTGCCATTTACAAATCACATAAATATTTACACAAAATATAGTTATTAATGAATCCCTGGATAGATCTGATCTTATTCACTAGAATGTTTGAATGGTTATTAGCTGTTAATGCATATGATTTATTTTTTTACCAAAATGCAAAGAAAGATCTTACATGCCTGCAATTGAGGACTCTTTGCAATTAAACCAAATTCTATTACTTTATGAGACAAACTTTATTACTAGTATTGCTTGATATAGTATACAACATATTACATTGTGTACCATTCAAAAGTTTATATAGTAAGAAATTTTATAAGAGAAAGCAAAAAAGTTTCTACAAATTAACTTACTATTTATGAACTATGCCTTTTGGTCTTAGCGGCTCTTAAATAAAGTGTACTGAATATTAATTTATTCCAATGCAGCATGGCAAAAATGAGAGATTTAATACAGAAGATTGACAATAGATATGAATTCTAATGATGAATAAAGGCAAGCATATAATATATTAATCTTAATGAAATATTGTGTCCCAAATTCATTAAGCTTAGAATATGAAGTGAGCCACACTCCTCATTGTAATGAGCTTGTGTCTACGCATTAAAAACCAGTTTAATTCTCATCCTTTTAAATTACTTTTAAATATTTTGTGGTAAATACCAGTGCTTCATTTACTCTTATGCAATGAAGCAATAAGAAAAAAGTAAACAAAGATAATAACTCATGAGAAAGATGATAAAACTTGGAAGCGCTAGCAAAGAGAATACCCTTTGAGCTAGACGACACTTCGAATTAACATCAACATGTTGCCTAGCATTGCAAGCAGGCATCGCATCGTTATAAGATATCAAATCAAATAATATACCCAAAAGTATTGGTTCATTTAGCGGTGATTGGATATCTTTTTGGGCTCGGCTGTATTTTTTGTTTTAAAAAAACATATTTATTGTTGTTGTGATTTGAGGAACAATGCGGCTTGCTATTTGCTATATGGTGGTTCTTTAGGAATATTTTTTTATTTACATGTTGTCTTCTTTAATTATTTTTCTATTATGGTTGTACTTGTTTATGCTTCTTCGATTGTATTATCTATCAATTTCATTTTAGTACATCGTATGAGCTGATTAAGAAACAAGTAAAAACAACCACCAACTACAGACACTTGCAAAGTTCTGTAAACTAGTGCTACTACATAACGGCAAAGCAATTGAAAGCACAAGCTGAAATGGACAGGAAAGTAGGGACAACAGAGCTTACTGCAATAATCAAACCTGGAAAACCTTCCACATATATCTTTGGGAAATTAGGAACCGAGACTCTTCAACTATGACACATATAAAGAAACGAATTGTTACAAGACTGCAAAGTATAAGAGAACAATGTTCGAAAAGGAACCATCATTTCTGCACATGCCAATGGTATCAATTGTGATCCGTGTATACCTATAAACAATAGTCAGGAACTAACCCCAACATGCATCACAAAAAAACGCGCCAAATAAAGAGCTAAAATTAGTAGTACACAATTGTAACCTATGCAGTTACCATTCGCTTTATATGAAAATGATCCACTAAATTTGCAATCGTGTTTGATGTATAAACCCAAATATTCCACTTATGTACGGCATGCATTTCCATTTCTTTCCATTCACCAAGTAAGGGAGGGTGGTCAACCGTGCTTTATATTAATTTTCAAATAAGAATGCAACTGGATTTGTAAATAGATTTTCTAATACTGACAATATGCACAGCATCCATCGCATTTAAAAATATAATAAGCGGTATAAATTATATAAAGTATTTTATCAAACAAAGAGGCAAGAAATAAGTGAAAGTTTAAACTTTCTACTGTGGTAGTGTTAATACACACAAACAGGTCCAAACGGTGTAAACTAGGTTACTGAAAGACTTAAAGTTCATTTCTAATATCATAATTTACAAATCAGAAGGCAAAAATCTTTTGATTTTTCTCCTTCGGCTCTTCGTATTTTGAAAACCTCCACGAATATAAAAACAATAATCAATACCCTATCTACATATAAAACAAATGCATATTAAAAAAGAATAACATTTTTTTTATCATTAGCTTCAAATTTCTTCTTAATTCTAAGATGACTTTATTACTAGTAACCATTAACAGTAATAAATCATATTAAGTATAATATATAATACTTAGATGATGTTAAGTATTATTTGAAACACAAGTATTTCAACAATACACTAACAATATAATCCTTAATACTTAACATTGAGATGATGTTAAGTATTTTATTATCATTGGCTTTTAAAGATGACCTGAATAATTAACTAGCTGACAAATCATATTTATATTGAAGTCGATAGTTTAATTAACTTAGAGAGACCTGATACTTGAATTGGGTCCCAACTAATATCATAGTTTAGTTTGTGTAGATTGTAATAATTAGTGTCAAGGTAGGCAATACTGAGATAGTTAAAGTTTTCAAATTAATTTTTGTCAGTACACACATTTGGCAACAATCAGGATCAAAGTCAATGCTATCCGAATTTAAGCAGTTCTTTTAAAAAAGATATTTTATCTATAAAAAGTTAAATTAAGTAAAATACAACCTCAATCACACAAAACATACTCCAAAGAATTAAAGAAAAAACAACTCAAGCTAAATTAATGGACAGTGGACCGATTATGAAGAAAAACAACTCAAGTTGAGAAATAATAATATCACAAACATCGTTACCTCTCAGATGCTCATATACATGGTAAATTCTCCAGATTTATCCTTTCCCATACCTCAAATCATCAAAACATGAGTTGAATGAAGAATTTAAATAGTGAATTCTAAATTACTACAAGTGGGACACAACTTCTTGGATAGAATCCACTTCTCAGTACACGCGATGTGAAACCTATGGCCTTAGTAGGGAAGCACTTTGACCATGTCTCCATCGACAAAATTGGCCAAGCAAATGGAATACTCCACCTCCATGCCAACCAGCTTCATATTTTGTGTGTACACCAAAGTCGAAAGCGATTTCTTCTTGCACCCTTTCTTAGGATCTTCAGAAGCGATGGGTCCAACCGCTGGTCCACTCCCAATAGTAGCTCCAGTAGCATCAATGGAAAGAATGAAATATTGGATGCTTTAGTGCGTCGATAACCTCCAGTAGCTCAATTTGACCCCAAAGAAGCTTGGAGCTCGGAGTGGACTACAATAGGTTATGAAGGCAAATTTGTGCTGGAGACCAAGTATTGTTGTTGAGAAAGTGGAGAAATGGAAACTTGATTTTGTTTTGGGATTTTGTTGTGGATTTGGAATTTAAGGTTAAGGAAAAAGGGAGGAAGTTGGGAAATGAAAATTAGTTTGAAATTTGGGTGGGAAATAGTGAAAAAAGGACGTGCATTTGCTTCGATTGAAATAATTTAAAGTTGCTTTGGTTTCTGATGAACCGATGCAAATAACACTATTTTAACCGAAGCAAATAAAACTATTTGCTTCGGTTATTAACGACAACCGAAGCAAATTTTATTTTTATATTTTCTATTGATTTTTGTGTACTAATTTCTTCAGTTGTTAAAGGAGAAAAAAAATGATACTATTTGCTTCGGTTACGAACACAACCGAAGCAAATGAGGCGAGGCAACATGCATATTTTGTACTAGTGTGTGCCGACGAGACCTTAGTTCTCTACTGGCGACATGAGCACGACCACTAATATTGTTGAATCTCAAGTCTCGAGCTTCACCCGCCACCCAAAGGTGTTCAAAAGAAGATGGTCATTTCGCTGATGGGGAACAATGATTCATTGGTCCATTGTACACGACCAATTATGGTTCCGTAATATCAATAGCTTGGCTTGGCTCGCGCACAGCATGCATTCTCCTATTATGAATAGGAGCTACCCCAGTTTAGTTTTCAAGCACCACCCTCTCCTGGGCAATATTAATGAGATTGTAGGCACCGAGAACGATAGGCTAGGCAGGAGTAGGTTAGCCACTATAAGGGTGAAGGATCAAATTTTACGGTCGTCTGAGCATCTAGCCTTGTCCTTGGCTCATTCACTTCATGGCTAGAGTTCCCACCTTAGTTAAGCCTTGAAGAATATTTCACCACACGTTGTTGCTCAGCCCAAGGGATGGGACAAGCGGTGTTGGCAATAGTGTTATCGTTATTACACGGTCATTGAAATCGATACCTTCTTTATCACTATTAGGATTCATGGCGACAACTAGAACAGATTTTTAGTAAAGAAAAAAAAATAAAGAGAGATGAGAGCTTTTAGGGAAAGCCCTCCTTCTAGCATCAAAATGTCACCTAAAAATGCAACTAACCTTAGATTCATTTAATGCGTTGGAATTGACAAAGGTTACTTGCTAATACTAGGTTTAAAAATTGAAAATGAGGAGTGTAACAACCTCCACCTCTAGGCACACTGATCCAAAGCCCAAAAATAGCATTTGAACTCGCATCATGCCAAGAAGTGCGAGTTGTATGGATTTTATAGTTACATGATATCGATGCTAATATAAATTTTAGACATGCTACACTTTCAGACCTCACAGCGGAGGAAAATAAAATATAATTACCAAAAATAACCAAATCAGATACTAGTCTCAACATAAACTTAGTCCATAAAATAATGTCTCTAAATAGCAATATAAAAGAGTCTAACTGATAGAAATAATACAATATAAAGTACATATGGAAATAACTACAAATAAATGTGTCTCTGAAATGCCAAATCACCTCCTCCACATACCGTATTCTGGCCAAACCACCTATTGGCTTGTCCTTCTATTATATAGATAAAGAGGGAAAATGGAAGGGGTTAGATAAAGTCTGATGAGTGAATTATATCACTAGCGGTATGGTGTTGACAAGTATTTATAGTCTAGTTATAATCAACACATAAGGGTGTTCTTTAGTGTGTGTGTGTCCTATATAGGTAAGGGATTGATTAGTTTTCTAATATAGCTTTGTTGTTCCTAATGCGAGTAAATCCAATTTCGATTATTAAGCTTTCTCATGAGTGGAACATGCCAACTGAATAATTCCTAGAAATATCTCTAGTGTATGATCACCTATCTATATATTGAGTTAACGCTCTCAATGGTAACCACTTTACTAAATATTGACTTAACATTCTCAATGATAATTGCTTGGGTTGCACATAACCGAGTATAGCTTAGCATGCCAAGCCTACACATTTTGGTTAACAATCCCGATAAATATTTTGGGTTAAAAATCCCAGTAATAACTTGACACTTAAACATTGAATAACCCTCTCGCTGATGCCTATAACTTATGTTCTATACCATTACACAAGTAGCAACAATGTTGGATTAATAGATCCAACTCCTCTATAAGATTATCTGATCCTACTATGACGAATATCTCCGCTTGCTCTTTCTAGCTTTCACAAATAGGTAACAAGGACCGACTATAAATGATATATGCTTGTAATTGCGGTGAAATCACATGTGTTGAGTGTCATGTTTAACAACTTCATGAAGTGAGAGCTAGAACGTTACCAAGCGTGATACTTTTTCAGCTTGCTACTTGGCTCCATTCAGCTACGTGAACTCCTAAAGATAAAGAACTGGCAACAATTTCTCCGATTCATCCTACATGACATATACCAGGTCCATATTCAACCTGGGACTGATGCAATAATGCAGACTTTGAATTTTAGTTCAAACGTCTAATCCCTTATAAAAAAATTGTTATAGACAATCAGACATTTGTTTCCTTATTTCGACATCTGACTTAGATTCCAGACATCTTAATAAGGGTTCAAACATCTAAATCTAGCCGGTTTGAAATGATTCCTTTTTATTTCATCTTTCCAGAAATCCAGATGTCTAAATACAATTTCAGATGTTTGAATATGAATTTTAGACCTGGTAATTTGTTTGTTTTATTTATTTTGTTCATTTTCTTCATGTACTCAAGTATACATGTTAGATTCATTTTTAACAAGTGTTTTTACATAATTTCTACTTGTTTATACATGTCTTCATGTAGATTATCTTATTAACTGCTTATGATATTTTGGTCCATTATCTACATATATTTTAATTGATAATCCATGTATATTAAAAGTTAATTATGTAATTATTTAGGTAAAATCAAAGGGAAATATTCATTTACTTACTTATTTATCAGATTTAAACCAAGCTTGTTATACAAAATGGATCTATAAAATTAGAGCGAGTTGTAATTCAATTTACTCTTCCCTTCCAAATTACAATGAAAATTTATTAATTTATTACCTAGATTTTCCAATCTTTTCAATTCACAAATATTTTTGAAATAGGAAGCATTGATTTGGATTGAAAATCACATTTTTAGTCCTAATAAAGTACATAATCATTTTGTAGATAAACTCACTCACCTAGAAGGGTTATTTAAAGAAATCCATTTCCTAACCTGATTTTAGTTAGTATCTCCCTTCAAATATTCCTTGATTTGTTTACACTTCTCCTTCTCTTCCTCTTTCGATTTAACTCTCTTCCTCTCTCTATTTTAATTTGTTTTATCTTCTTTTATTAATTATTTATAAATTTAGAGAAAAGAGTAGAAAGTGATGTCCTTACTAAGGAATTTTGAGGAGGAAGAAGAAGAAAAGAATGTAAAGAATCAGAGAGGCGGCGGGGGTTGGAATGAAAGGAGTGAGGGTTGGATTTATGTTTATAAGTGAAGTCTAGATCTAGAAAGAATATTTGTATATTCATATATCACTTATCCTTACATATACACGAAATTCATTTTTTTAATTTTATTAAAGAAAATAACATTTATATTCTTTCAATTGATGTCATTAATTATAATTCGAATCAATACCATTTATTACGATTCCAATCAATACCATTTATTAGGATACAAATCAATACCATTTATTGATATTCTACATATACATTACTATTGACTATTTATATAGAATAATGGTTTTTATTCAAACGAATGTATAGGTATGTATGTGTATACATTGATACTGATTAGGAACCTTGCTCTTTATTAGTGATTGCTGAATAAATTTGTAATCAATTGGTATTTGTAACGACCCGGAATTTCACTGCTTTGATTTGAGAATATTTAATTAATTTTAAATACTCAAATAAAAAGTTTTATAATGAAAATAAAATTCTTTTAAATGATAAATAATGATGGTGAAATAGTTTTCAAAATTTGTTTACAAAAATATATAATTCGATGAAAAATAGAAAATGTGGCAGGAATTCGTTTTCCAAATTTTCGATTTTTCGTCGGTTAAAAATTGTCGAAAATGTCGTGACACTTTAGTATACACACATACATACATTTATAAATATTTTGACATGGAACTGCATATGTGTACATGTATGTACACTTAATTATGTGTGTGTGTACATATATAAAAGATAAAATTTTATTAAAAAGTTAATATATTATATAATATAAAGATGCTTTTCCCGACATAAGTACAATTAAGTACAAAACATGTTTTAACATGTTGGAACATGAAGTGTTAGGATGGGAACAAGCTTGGTGAGATGGCACAAGGTGGTGGAGGGTAAAGGACAAGAGGGGTGTTTAGGTAATTTATTTCTTTCTTGCTTATAAATAGCATTTTCCTCCTTCCATTTTTCCTTCTCTTTCTCCTATCATATCTTCCTCTTCTCCGATTCAAATGGAGAAATTCGTTTTTTTTCAAACCATGTAAAATTCCAGTGGCTACAACTTCCATTTGTACCACCTCTTCGAATTTTGAGGTTAGCTATGTCAAAAATGCATTTCTTTCAGACCTATTTTTGTACTCGGATTTTCTAGCCTGAAAATACTACTCCTTATATTGACCATATCTCCCTCAAAACTAATCCAAATTGAGTGATTCGTTTTATGAAATGATAGAGAAAATAATTTTCAAGAACTTTTATTTTGACCACTTTTTAAAATTTCGAGAGTAACTTGGCCAAACATCGAGGAGAAGATGACCCATTTTCGAGTTGATTTTGTGGTTTTCCAAGCTTTCCAAATTCTAAAATATTTCAAGTTTTCAAAAGAGTTTTGCAAAATTTTGGTGGGTAAAGCTCTTTTATTTTAAAAGTTTGTAGATTTATAATTGTTGCTGCTTGGTTAATATATTAGTTACTTCTTGGGTAAATATGATATTGATTTGAATATGCTTATGAATGTCTGCATGTGGTATGGTATTAGACTTGAATTCGAAGTCTAAAATTATTGTAAATGGTTTAAAGTTAGATCATGCTTATATTTAGGGTATGATATGATTTTGGATGTTATGGTTAGGTATAGACTTGGATATTTGATGTAAATGCTAAGGAAGTTTGGACTTTTGTTGGTAATGACGACTTGAAACTCTTATGTGTAAATTATGTAAAATGTTTTGGAATAAAAAAGTGTTTTCAAGTTTTCAGGTTTTGTTTTAGTTTACAAAACTTTTAACTTTTTTTTTCAAAAAGTTAGCAAGTTTTTTTAAAGATAATGAGTACAAAGTAAAGTAGGAAATATTTCCAAGGAACGACATCCGTAGCGATAGTCGCTATGAAGGCAGTTTCGATAAAAATCCGGATTTTTCAAATTTAAGTTTTCATACTTGAAATTGTTTTGTAAAAGTTTTATAAACCTAATAATAATGTTTTAAAAATTTAATTAAGGATTTAATAATTAATTATTAATTAATTAGGTTTTTAGTGATTAATAATTAATCAAGTATTAAATAAGGTTTATTAACTTTAATTAATGAAGTTTAGTTTCTAATTAATTATCTTTTAAAGATAAGATTAATTTTAATAAATTATTAGTTAACTATAGGGTTAATTATTTATTTATTTAATTAATCAAGTGTTTAATTAGTTTTAATTATAAATTAATTAAGGTTTTAATTTAAAATAAATTATCTATTTAAGGTTTAATTTATGATTTAAGTTTTAATTAAAAGATTAATTAATTAATTAATTGAGATTAATTAATATTTAATTATTAATAAAGGTTTTTAATTATTATTTAATAATTAATAAAGGGTTAATTAAGGGTTTAATTTATAAATAAATTATTTGTTAAAGGTTTAATTATTTATTAATTTATAATTAAATTAAGTTCAAATTTAATAAAGATAAATTTTGATTTAATAAGAGTTTATTTTGTACTTAATCATTTTAAAATGGAGTTTTAAGTTTTAAATCCTTTGTTTTCGAGGATCAAATTGTTATAAAGGAACTTTTTTTCCAAAGATGGTTTTTAATACAAGAGATTCAAGTGTCTATACCATTAAGGAACCATATAGCTGTGAATGAGTATAATATAGATTGTTTGATTTGTGTGGACATTTATTAGCAGTATAAATTACCATTCTACTATAATGTAACTGTTGTTTGTATGGACATGCGTTTAGCAGAAAAAATTCTCGTTCTGCTATAAATTGATTGAATTATTTTGGACATCTATTTAGTAGGACAAATCACCATCCTGCTATTATGTTATTTCGACATTTATATGCTAGTTGAGTTGTATTGACATGTTATTCCCTGATTTAGATATGAATTGAATTTACATATATGTTCACTTATGTAAATAATTGATAAGTGACTTGGAATTAAATTGAAACTAAATGGTAACTTAAATAAGTACCAATGGGATTGCTAAGCTCTTTTTGAATTTACAAAGTATGGTTTTGAATTAACTTCAATTCTTTAATCAATTTGGGTTTAAAGTTTATAAATGATTTTCAAGTTACATTATATTTTATAAAGGTATTTATAAATAATAACTTGTTTATAAAAATGGGTTTTACTAAGTAAAAAGGTTTATTTAAAGTGATTAAAAAGGATGAGTTTCAAAAGATATTTTGTAAAGGATTTTTCCTCAAGAAGATTTATCAAGGGAGTTTCTAATGGGGAAATGTTTTACAAATGATTTTAGAGGTTTGTAAAGAGGTTTTGTAAATTGACTTGTAGACTTATAAAAGTGTTTTATAAATTGACTTTGGAAATTTATAAGTTATTTGAATTATAAAGTGGGCTTTTAAAAAGGGAATTGTTATAAAGGATATAAGAGGTTTGGTTTTATAGTAAGTAATGTTTGTAAAAAAAAGGGAATTTGAAAGGAGGAAATTTGCCAAATTTTCTGATAATATACTTATACCGTTGAGATAAGTATATAAACGTTCTTCAAGTGTAAAAGAGATGTTAAGGGTTTTGGGAATAGTGTTTTGAAGAGATCTTTTGATCAGTTTTGCAAAGTATTTTAATTAATGGATATTAATTAATAAAGGCTTGGTACATCCCATATAGAATCAAATCAATGTTGAGTGATTTATTATTAGATAATAGATAACTGACTGTCAAATTCGGACATAAATGTAATTTTGGAAATATCTAGGAGAAACATGTGACTTATATGGCACAGTCATTCCCAATGATGATTTACTGTGCGTATAAATCTCATTTCTTTCTAGGATAGATGATAAGGGAATCCATCCATAAAATGGTTAGAAAGTGAACTCCGCTCTTATCTTTTATCTGCTTATTTCCTAAAGAACCGAGGTTGAGTTTACTAGAAACTACCGGAAGTTGTTTCGAAGAGACCGAAATCGGATATGTTATCCGAAAACTACTTTGATCCAACTCAAGCATTTAGAACTGAAGACATCTTAAAGAGTATGGAATCAAAGACGGAGTTTTGAACTATAAGGGCTATTTGCTACTAATCCTTAGGGTGATTCCAAAATGGATGTAGCAGAGGTAGTGCCTTCGGTTTCGTTCAGACCCAGAACGAACTTGTATGGATGAATACTGGCACTTCATTACTGCCAGGAGGGCAGTGTTAGCATTCCAAGTGGGATTGCTAATCAAAAAGGTAAAACATAGCCTCATCAACCGTGAATGAATAAAATAGGGGAGATGCAGGAGAGCTAAGTGAGCCACTCCCATTAGGGTGTGTCTTCACCTTTCTACATACATCTACATATTTATGGATTGGTTGTGCATGAGATCTTAATAAAAAGGGTTGCAAAGCAACCGGGGTGATGACATTTTCGGTACTATCGGGTAGGCCGGTCTTGTAGTGGCAGGGGATCCTAGCAAGGTCCTTGGTACATTTTCTATACTTATACCATGATAGGTGGTACCCCGGTGCCTTGTCATAATATGGAATCCATTCTCCAATAAGCGCCGCATGATTATGATTATGCCCAACTATGTTGAAATGTGAGATGTAAGCATTTAAGCTATTTTCATATTTTACTTTGAACTCTAGACATTATTATAGTATCGCTGGATTTTCTATAAAAAGTGTTTTGGTTATCGTAGGGTAAAAACATGTCCGTGTTTATGTGTGGCGTGTTCTTATGAGATACCTTTGATTTTAAAAGGGTTTTAAACATAATAATTCAGTTGTTTGAGTTTACTCACACCAAACCCATGTCTGACCCGAAATTTTCTTTTATTTTCCTAAAACTCTTAGGTGCTCAAATTTTTATGGGCAGCCACGTAGATTAGGTTTTTCCACGGATGCATTTTGGAGGAGCCATGAGTAGGAGGCTTCATCGATGGCGGGTTATTATCTTGTTTCCGCTGTATTATATGTATATTGTATCAGTTTGGTAGGGACATGCTGTTATAATTGTCATTGGGTAGAATTTGTATTAGTACGACTTTGATGTATCATTTTGGAAATGACTTTGTAAAAATAATTATGTTGATTAATATATGTTATTCTGTTGCGTTGTGAGATTCTGTGATTATTTAGTTTCTTCTTATCTTCTTTCTTTCCCCTAACGATCGGTCTTTCCAACACTTGAATGCTCCGCACGCAATATAGTGGATGTATTAGTGCGGATTTTCGAGGATCGAAAAACCCAGTTCGTTACATTTGGCATCAGAGCGCATGGTTAAGCAAGAACCTTGGCTTTGGTGGGGTAACTCATTAAGAGATAAGGTAATGGAATGCCTTATTATGAGTTTGAGTGTATATATAATAGCGCTTATTTGTTAGTGATATAAAATGTTATATATTGTGTTGATTTATCTGTTGAGTGGCTTAAGAACTCTAGTCGAGACATGGGACGCCATGGTGTCGATGGGGGTTCCTAAACACTTGAAAAAGGCAAACGACATAGTACTGTTTTGAAATTAGGTAAATGAAATAATTTTACCTTGAAACATATTTTGTATTTTAAGAATAATTTCAAAAATAGTATAGTAAGTTGAGGTATTGTTGTTAGGAGATAATAATATTCTATTATTATCATTTAGGGTTTGTTTAATCATGCTCGTCCAGTTGAGCATTGACTATTGTTAGTGTGTACAGGTAGCTTTCCTTTTTAAGATTTCGGTTGGGTAAGTAGAAATAGGAAAAACATTGAAGCGAACACCTTGTGAATTAAGTTTCATAATTTGACTAAAAGGCGTTCGATGTTGGGATAAAAATTTGATTTAATAAAAGATGTTTATTAAAAGTTAGAATATGTTGGAATAAATATTTGAATTTTTTTTATAAAAGTTGACTTATAAAATGGGTTTATAGGAATATGTCTTGGATTAAAAAGAATTTAAGTTGAAAACTTGAGGACTTAAATCCTATGGCTTTTGGAAAATGTTTAAAGGTTTTGAAAGATAAAAATAGTATTATTTGGAAACAAATTTGGGTTAAGGAAATTTTAGGAATGAAAATGTTAAGCAAGAAGTTTTTTCTTTGGATTGGTTAGGGGGAATGAGTCTTGATTTTTTTGTGATGATCTGAATAATCCTCTAATTGATGTTTGGATATTTGCCTAAGGTGAACGTTGTCATGCACTTAGTAAATTATTCTCTTTATCATTGTACAATCGAAACAAGTTCAACCTGAACGAACCCAAAGTAAGTTAGTGATAGATGTTTTGTTGGAAAATGTGAAGTATTATTTCAAAATTGAGATTTGAAATAAAAGTAGTATTTTTAAGTTAACTAGTTTGAGTGGCTCGAAAACAACTTAAATTTGGGGAAGAGATGTGTTCGGATGGTAAACACTTCTCTTGAGTATTACCCTTCCTAGTAAGAGAGTGTATGATACTGTTGGTAGTACCCAGTTCTTTAGTAATATTTTGGACTTACTCGAGCTATATATATATATATTCTATGATTAAAATATATTGTTTCGGTTCAAAAAAATGTTTTTGAAATAAGACCGGGTATATGGATCTTGAGTTTCCTTAGGAAAATAAATGCAAAATGGAATAGTTGAATCAAATAATTGTATATACTCTTAGAATGTAGTGGATTATTATACAAGTTGAATCTAAGTTTAGTTTATGATGTTTTCATAAATAATTTAGTGGAAATAGAGTTGGTATTAGGGAGAAACAATTAAAGCAAGTGCATAGGTTAGACGTAGACCATCTCTCGTTTGCATATAGTTTGATCTAAGATTCGAGTACATGGCTTTGAGGTGATTCACACCATTCCAAATAAGGATATATTACTCGATTTTGACGATGAGCACATGATGAGGGTTTTTGATGTGGGACAAATGTTTTCTATCATAGTATATGACTATGTAAGGAGAACGGAGGTTCCTAATAAGGGGGCCTGATCGAAGTCCGTACTAGAAAATCAGGAGAGCAATACTGGTTCACGAAGGGAAGTTATGTACCCGAGGTGATCGAGTCAGATTTTTCATATGAAAGATCTATGTAAATTATATCGATCGATGTATAGTGTTATGTATTCCTATGGTGGTTTGTTTCTTGGGAAGGGTTGAGGTGTAATTTCGGGGACGAAATTCTTTTAAGGTAGGAAGATGTAACGACCCGGAATTTCACTGCTTTGATTTGCGAATATTTAATTAATTTTAAATACTCAAATCAAAAAATTATAATGAAAATAAAACTCTTTTAAATGATAAATAATGATGGTGAAATAGTTTTCAAAATTTGTTTACAAAAATATATAGTTCGATGAAAAATAGAAAATGTGATTGGAATTTGTTTTCTGAATTTTTGATTTTTCATCGGTTAAAAATTATTGGAAATGTCGTGACACTTTGGTATACACACATACATACATTTACTAATATTTTGACATGGAAATGCATATGTGTACATGTATGTACACTTAAGTATGTATGTATATATATAAGATAAGATTTTATTATAAAAAGTTATTATATTATATAATATAAAGATGCTTTCCTCGACATAAGTACAATTAAGTACAAAACATGTTTTAACATGTTGGAACATGAAGTGTTAGGAGGGGGACAGGCTTGGTGAGGTGGCATAAGGTGGTGGAGGGTAAAGGCAAAGGGGTGTTTAGGTAAAAAAAAAATCTTGCTTATAAATAGCCATTTCCTCCTTCCATTTTTTCTTCCTCTTCCTTCTATCATATCTTCCTCTTCTCCGATTCAAATAGGGAAATTCTTTTTTTTTAAACCGTTTAAATTCAATGGCTACAACTTTCATTTGTATCACTTCTTCAAATTTTGAGCTTAGCTATGTCAAAAATGCATTTCTTTCAGACCTTTTTTCGAACTCAGATTTTCTAGCTCGAAAATACCACTCCTTCTATTGACCATATCTCCCTCAAAACTAATCCAAATTGAGTGATTCTTTTATTGAAATGATAGAGGAAATGATTTTCAAGATATTTTTTTGACTACTTTTTAAAATTCCAAGAATAACGTGGCCAAAAATCAAGGAGAGGATGACCCATTTTCGAGTTGATTTTGTGGTTTTCCCAGCTTTGCAAGTTCTAAAGTATTTCAAGTTTTCAAAAGAATTTTTCAAAATTTTATGAGTACGGCTCAATTATTTTAAAAGTTTGTAGCTTTATGATTGTTGTTGCTTGGTTAATATATTAGTTGCTTCTTGGGTAAATATGATATTGATTTGAATATGGTTATGAATGTCTGCATGTGGTATGGTATTAGACTTGAATTTGAAGTCTAAAATTGTTGTAAATGGTTTAAAGTTAGATCATGCATATATTTAGGGTATGATATGATTTTGGATGTTGTGGCTAGGTATATACTTGGATATTTGAAGTAAATGCTAAGGAAGTTTGGATTTTTTTTGGTAATGACGACTTGAAACCCTTATGTGTAAACTATATAAAATGTTTTGGAATTAAAAAGTGTTTTCAAGTTTTAGGTTTTGTTTTAGTTTACAAAACTTTTAAATTATGTTTTCAAAAAGTTAGCAAGCTTTTTTAAAGATGATGAGCTCAAAGTAAAGTAGGAAATATTTCCAAGAAACGGCATCCATAACGATAGTCGCTATGAAGGCAGTTTCGATAAAAACCCAAAATTTTCAAATTTAAGTTTTCATACTTGAAATTATTTTGTATATGTTTTATAAACCTAATAATAATGTTTTAAAAAGTTAATTTAGGATTTAATAATTAATTATATTTTTAATAATTAATTAAGTATTAAACAAGGTATATTAACTTTAAATAATGAAGTTTAGTTTCTAATTAATTACCTTTTAAAAATAAGATTAATTTTAATAAATTATTAGTTAAATATAAGGCTCATTATTATTCATTTAATTAATCAAGAATTTATTTATTTTTAATTATAAATTAATTAAGGTTTTAATTTAAAATAAATTATCTATTTAAGGTTTAATTTATTATTTAAGTTTTAATTAAAAGATTATTCAATTGATTATTTGAGATTAATCAATAGTGAATTATTAATAAAGGTTTTAAATTATTATTTAATAATTAATAAAGGGTTAATTAAGGGTTTAATTTATAAATAAATTATTTATTAAAGGTTTAATTATTCATTAATTCATAATTAAATTAAGTTCAAATTTAATAAAGATAAATTTTGATTTAATAAGAGTTTAATTTGTAATTAATCATTTTAAAATGTAGTTTTAAGTTTTAAATCCTTGTTTTCGAGGATCAAATTATTTTAAAGGAACTTTTTTTCAAAGATGGTTTTGAATACAAGGGATTCTAGTGTCAATACCATTAAGGAATCATATAAATGTGAATGAGTATAATATAGATTATTTGATTTGTGTGGGCATTTATTAGCAGAATAAATCACCGTTCTGCTATAATGTAGTTGTTGTTTGTATGGACATGCGTTTATAGAATAAATTCCGTTCTACTATAAACTGATTGAATTGTTTTGGACATCTATTTAGCAGGACAAATCATCATCCTACTATTATGTTGTTTGGACATGTATATGCTAGTTGAGTTGTATTGACATGTTATTCCCTGATTTGGATATGAATTGCATTTACATATATGTTGACTTATGTAAATAATTGATAAGTGACTTGGAATTAATTGAAACTAAATGGTAACTTAAATAAGTACCAATGGGATTGCTAAGCTCTTTTTGAATTTATAAAGTACGGTTTTGAATTAACTTTACTTCTTTAATCAATTTGGGTTTAAAGTTTATAAATTATTTTCAAGTTACATTATTATTTTATAAAGGTATTTACAAATAATAACTTGTTTATAAAATTGGGTTTTACTAAGTAAAAAGGTTTATTTAAAGTGATTTAAAAGGATGAGTTGCAAAAGATATTTTGTAAAGGATTTTTCTTTAAGAAGGTTTATCAAGGAATTTTTAAATAGGGAAATGTTTTATAAATGATTTTAGAGGTTTGTAAAGAGGTTTTGTAAATTGACTTGTAGACTCATAAAAGTGTTTTATAAATTGACTTTGAAAATTTGTAAGTTATTTGAATTGTGAAGTGAGCTTTTAAAAAGGGAATTGTTATAAAGGATAAGAGGTTTGGTTTTATAGTAAGTAATGTTTGTAAAAAAAAGGGAATTTGAAAGGAGGAAATTTGCAAAATGTTCTGGTAATATACTTATACCATTGAGATAAGTATATAAATGTTTTCCAAGTGTAAAAGGGATGTTAAGGGTTTTGGGAATAGTGTTTTGAAGAGATCTTTTGATCAGTTTTGCAAAGTATTTTAATTAATGGAAATTAATTAGTAAAGGCTTGGTAAATCCCATATAGAATCAAATCAATGTTGAATGATTGTTTATTTGATAATTAAATAACCAACTATAAAATCTGAAGCTAAACGTAACTTTGGAGATATCTGGGAAAAACACGTGAGTTATATGGCATAGTCATCCCCAATGATACTGTATTATGCGTATAAATCTCATTTTGTTCTTCTATGATAGATGATAAGGGAATCCGTCCGTAAACGATTAGGAGGTGAACTCCGCTCTTATCTTTTGTCTACTTAATTCCTAAAGAACCGGGGTTGAGTTTACCAGAAACTATAAGAAGTTGTTTCGAAGAGACCGGAATCTGATATGTTATCTGAAAACCACTTTGATCCAACTCAAGCATTTCGAACAGAAACATCTGGAAGAGTATAGAATCGAAGACAAATTTTTGAAGTGTAAGGGCTATTTGCTACTAATCTTGAGGGTGATTCCAAAATGGATGTAGTAGAGGTAGTGCCTTCGGTTTCGTTCAGACCCAAAACGAACTTGTACGGATGAATGTTGGCATTGCATTACTGCCTAGAGGGCAGTGTTGGCATTCCAAGTGGGATTGCTTTTCAAAAGGTAGAACGTAGCCTCAAACCTCATCAACTGGGAATGACTAAAATAGAGGAGATGCAGCAGGGCTAAGTAGGTCGCTCCCATTAGGGTGTGTCATCATCTTTCTGGATACATCTACATATGCATGAGATCTCAATAAAAAGGGTTGCAAAGCAACAAGGATGATGACATATTCAGTACTATCCGATAAAGGGTAGGCCGGTCTTGTGTTGGCAGGGGATCCTAGCGAGGTCCTCGGTATATTTTCTAGACGTGTACTGTGAGGTGGTACCCCGGTGTCTTGTCATAGTATGGAATCTATTCTCTAATAAGCGTCGTATGGTTTTGATTGTGCCCAACTATGTTGAAATGCGAGATACAAGCATTTTAGCTATTTTTATATTTTACTTTGACCTCTAAACATTATTATAGTATCACTAGATTTTCAATAAAAAGTGTTTTGGTTATTAAGGTAAAATCTCATCCATGTTTATGTGCGGCGTGGGCTTACAAGACACTTTTGATTTTCAAAGGATTTTAAACATAATAATTCAGTTGTTTGAGTTTACTCACACCAGATCCATGTAGTAACGAATTGGATTTTCGGCCCACGAAAATCGACACTAATACGTCCACTGTATTACATGCCGAGAAATCGAATGCTAGGAAACCCGATTGTTAATGAAAAGGAAAGAAGGAAGAAGATAAGAAGAAAACTCAACAACACAGAATCTTACAGCGGAATGAATAATCTATAATATCAAGCAAGTCTTTACACAAACAAACTGTAATATATGTATATACAGACATCAATCAAGTATATTAACCTAGTTCAGCCTGGACAGTTATAAAAACATGTCCTCACAATTGCTGATAAACACTACAATTCTTACAGCGGAAGATAACCATCTACGTGAATACGTCTCTGGGCCTCCAACTCATCTCCTGAAGCTCCAAAGCATCCTAACCAACCTGTAATATGCTCGGTCTGACCTGAGCATTATAATAAAATAACACCCGGTCAGTCTGGGAAACCAGCATAAGGAAACACACCCAACTAGATTTTTAAGTTATATAAAAATCTTTGAAATCAAGGGTATCTCGTAAGACCACGCCGCACATAAACACGAACGGATTTTTACCTTACGATAACCAAAACGTTTTCTATAGAAAATCCATTTATATTATAGTGATGTCTAAGAGTCAAGTAAAATATGAATATAGCTGAAATGCTTCCATCTCACATTCCAACATATTTGGTATACAACTAAAACCGTAAAGCTCGTATTAGAGAATGGATTCCAACTAATGACTGGGCTACTGGGGTACCGCCCATCACAGTACACCTCTAGAACAATGTATCGAGATCGTACCTAACGACCCCTGCCGACACAGGACCAGCCTACCCCTTGCTGTATAGTACCGAATATGTCATTACCCTGGTTGTTCCCAACCGTTTTATCGAGCTCATATGCACAACTAAATCTGGAAATATGAAAGGTCATTTAGAAAGGCAATGACATACCCTAATGGGTGCAACCCATATAGCCTTGCTGCATCTCCCATGTTTTAGTCATTCCCGGTTGATGAGGCTACGATTAACTTTCAAGAATATTTACGCTTAGAATGCTCATTGCCCTCCAATGACAATGTGCTGATAGAATTCATCCATACAAGTCTGTTTTGGTCTGAACGAACCGAAGACACTATTCCTACTACATCCATTTTGGAATCACCCTCAGGATTAGTAGCGATTAGCCCTTGCACTTCACCTCTCTATCTTCGATTCCATACTCTTCACGATGTCTTCAGTTCGCAACGCTTGAGTTAGATCGAAGTGGTTTTCGGATAACATATCTGATCCCGGTCTCTTCGAAACAACTTTCGATAATTCCGATAAACTCAACCCCGGTTCTTTAAAAAATAAACAGTCAAAGATATTATCGGAGATCACCTCCTAACCATTGGTGGATGGATTTCCTTATCAATGTCCTAAGAGAACGAAATGAGATTTATACGCACAGTACAACATCATCGGAGATGACTGTGCCATTAACCTACGTATTTCTCCTAGATATTTCCAAAGTTACGTTTGGGTCCAATCTCGATAGTTGGTTATTCAACTATCGAATAACAAACATTCAATCAGGAATTTATTTCATAAGGAAAACCAAAATTGGTTAAGCATATAAGTGACCACTAGCCTCGTTTTATAAACCTTTTACGAATAAAAACCACTTGTAAATTTCTTATATAGGAATACTTTTACAAGATATATCCAACGATTCTTATATTTTCAATACTTAGAAAATATCTATATACCTATCTCAACAGTATAAGTATATTTATAAAACTGAGAAAGATTCTCTTTTCATTCGACTCTCAAATAATTTATAAATTTCCTTATAATTCTCCAATCCATTTATAAATCATTTTATAAACCTCCCAAAAACCATTTATAATTCTTTTATAAAAATTCAATCCCTTATTAGCTTCTTATACATTTCAAAATCACTTATAACCCTTTATGAACACAAAAACCATTTATAAATTTCTTTTATAAATCTATAACCCGTTTCTAAAATTCGTTTATAAACATCTAACCATTTGTAAACTCTTTCACCTTGCAAATACATTTTCCTTAAGTCTTCAATCCATTTTATAAATTTCTTTATAAAATGCAAGTCTTTGAACTCTATTTATAGTCTCCAAAACATTTATAAATAATTAAAATCATTTACTTCAAAACATTATTATATAATAATAATTATTAACAATGAACATTATAAATAAATGGAAATCATTAACTTTAAATATCTTAAAATAATAATTAATCGTTCCAAATTATTATTTAAGAAATAATAATAATAATAATTAATCTTTACCATTTTATAAATAATAATAATTTATTTTAAAACCTTATCAATAATCCTTATTATTAACTTCAAACCATACTTATTCTTAAATAATTAACCTTGTCACATTTTGATAACTCTTTAAATCAATATTGCTATAAACAATTAACTTTAAAACAATGCCAATATAATTAAATAACCTTATATTAATATTGCTATAATTAAATAACTTTAAAACAATATTAATATAATTAAATAGATAATCCTTAAACAAAATATTTCCAAAACCCAATTTCAGATTTAAAAATCGTTTCTTGTCTCAAAAAAAAATTTCAACTTGAACGATAATTTACAGTATTTTTAAAATACTAATTTGAGGCCGATAGCCACCCAACACTTAACTAATATCAATATTGATTCTTTATCACTACTGGGTTTTAGTTTCAAGATATAACAATGTTATAACCATAATGTCCACAATCAGGTTCATTATTCAATAATCCATATAAAAAATATTATTGAAACAATTCAACAATATCGAGGAATCCTGTTGGATCCCTCCAACCTGTTTCTCCCTGCATCACAAATGTTATATAATCATAAAATATAAATCAACTGCTTCGAAGCGGGATTCGTATACAAATGGTCATCCGCTCTTACATGGGAATGTAATAGGGTCTCATCTGCTCCAATAGGCGAGAATATATCCAAACCAACAAATAAAATATAGTAATTCATCCAAAACAATCGTTTAACAATTTTTATCAACTATATATCATACTAGTTATCCAAATTCGGTGAGTTTAACTCATCGAATTTTCTGTTGTCGCCGAGGCGTTCCGGTTTGGAACTAAAATCGAACGACGTCCGATTTTAGCCCAATTTTAAACAGTCTCCAAATTTATCCGAACTAGCTCCATCGCAAAGCTTCGGTCATCACGAGTGCAATGCAAAAAGTTTCGTCTCAATCGGACCTCGTATGAGAGAGTTATGCAATTTATAAGTTATCGGATTTTTAATAATAATAATAATTAAATAAACAAATTATAAATTGACCATATTTAACACTATGCCCTTCTATCTTCTTCCCTTCCCAAAATAAAATGTGCACAGCGATCAACCTTCATGGTCATGCACACCCTAGTGCACGCATGCGACTGCGCCTCCTCCAGGCCACGAAATTCACCGAAACCACCTTCGATCTTTCGCTCTTCACGAGAGCTTTGCCATCGTCCCAATTTCGCACCGCCAGAACCCTTGCAGTGAAACGCGACTTCCAGGACCCACCACCCTGTAGCACGAGGTCGCGATGACCAAGGAAGCATCGCACAATCCAAAACTTTGCGTCGAGGTGCTGCTTTCCATCACGAATCCAATTCCAGGCTTCGCTCGATTCCATTCCTCCTCAATTTCAAGAAATTGCCAACCCTAATTTGACTGCCATCAATGGCCTCCCCCAAAATAGTTGACGAACACCACCTAACCCATATCAGCACGAAGCTCTTGTTGAATCATGATTTTTAAAGCCAATCTCGGATTTTTTTTATGGAGTAAATGTTGAGATATTAATTTTTGAATGTCTTCATTTTCTTTTTTTTTCTTCTTACTGACCACGTTTATATAGCCGAAGGAAGGAAAATATCATAGAGGAGGTGTAGCTTGTACAGGGTATGGTCAGATCAAATGGTGACGGGTTAATGGCTGTATGGTCAAATCGATATATGAATATATATATATATATTTAATTCCAAAATATCTAGCTATATAATTTCGAACCCCAATCGAGACGTGCCGCTTGGCATTCTATATGTTATACCCCTATTCTGAATGCAATGGAACTTGTTTCGAGACCTAATTTGATCGTATGCAGAAGATAGCTTTTTGAACCCAATTATTATATGAAATTTTCGATATTAATCTCAACGCGTTTCTATCTTGTACGACCAAACGATACGTTTAATCGCTACGAAATTTAACCGCGTATTATAATTCATTTTTACGGACCCAATGACACTGGTTTCGTCGAAATCCGAGACAGTGCCCCGGGAGGCTATTTTTATATGTTATTTAAAACGAGTTATTTTCAAAATCGAGTAAATCGCTTTTAAATTAGATTTAAAAGTTTTATTATCTTCATTCTTATTAATAGAATTTAAATAAGCCTCTAAATCGTTTTTATCCAACTTAAAATCCAAGATTTAATTATTTAAACAATTTTTAATTATTCAATTCAACAATTAAATTACCCAATAAATCACTATATTCGAAATTCGAGTTATTTAATCTTTAAAATTAAATTTTCAATATTTAAACTTTATTAAATATTTCTAACTCAAATAACTAATTTCTAGATCGTTACATTCTTCCTTCTTAAAAGAATTTCTTCCTAGAAATTGCCAAGGTAGGAAAAATGCCCAAACCCATTACTTTTTAAAACCAATTAGTTCAAATAACTTACCAAATCCTTTTAAGCCTTTAACTTCCCAAAACCAATTTGTTAAAACCTTGTTATTACTTTTACTAAATTTCCAAATTCATCCATAGATTCCAAATAATGTTATCCATTCAATCATTTCAAGTTATAATCCAAAATCAAATTTTAGTTATCGAAAATTTCTTTAAAATTTCTAACTCGTTAAATTTTCGGAAAATTTCGCAAGCGTCTCCTTTGCGCGGCTAGATCGAAACAACTATGAATCGCCCCTCAAGACTCTAACCAGCAAAAGAAAATAAAAGCCAAGTGGCTCAACCATAAAATCATCAAATCAATCAACAATATAAGCATGTACCTTTTAGTCGGCAACCAAATTTTACTTATGAAACCCAAGGCATCGGATTACTTCTTGCTTTTATATACCTGCATCTTATTTACCAATGATATCTAATCATATAATTCAAAATCATATTATTCTGCAATTTTAATTTTCAATATTTTCTTTACCAAAGCCGTATGATGTAAATATATCATTCGTACGCATAACCAATCTGATCGCTCGCTCGATCACACGATCTCACTTCTGAACTAGTATCATTCACATGACCACTCTAGTGTAGACTCAGGTCCGGTTCCTTGATTAGAAACCGTCATTATCCTTCCATAGTCATATACTATGATAGAAAATTCCAGAATCAATCAAAAATCCATATCTAGTGTTTGCCGTCGAGAATCGAATGAAAAATCCTTGTTCGGACCGATGTAAATCGTCTCGAAATCATGTACTCAAATCTGGATCAAACTGTTATGCAAATCAAATAACATGCATACACTTACATATTTATTTCAATCGATTTCTTAGCTATCCCAAATTCTTTTTATTCACATTCATTTCATTTACCTTCACTTATTCACAATCATTATTCACATTGCTTTGTCCACTTTCATTTATCTCTTAGTATATTTCTTTCAATACTAATATCACTTAAGAACCCTTCCATCAAATTATGTTTAACAACATTTCACTCTATACTAATTCATTTATGAATTATTTCACAAAATCTTACTCAATTTTATAAACATTTTATACAAATCTCATCATGTTTATTACCCCTTTACAACATAAGTCCATATCCATCTTAGATCAAATCTAATTTTACTTAACTCAATTCCATTGTTCAACCATAATCCAAAATCATATTCAACTCACTAATTTATTTAACTAGCTCATTTCATTCACTAATTCATTTCAAATCTCAATGAATTTTATTTCAAAAACTCATTTCATTTAACTTAGATTGAATTTCCTTTAAAATTCCATATTATTTAACTTATCTTAAGTTAAATTTCATTCCAAAGTTAAACTTCAAATTTACTTTTCTCAACATTTATATTCAACAATTTAAAACATTGTTTTAACTTACTAATTCTCGAAATTTATAAGTTATCAAACTACTTTTCTCATATTTACATAAAATACCTAATTGAAAATTTCCAGGGTTTAAACACCTTATTATTATTCATTTCAAATCATTTCAAAATAATATATACATAATTCCCTTTAGTGTATCAAATCATTCTTTTGGATTTTAAAATCAAAACTAGCTTTACCAAAACAAAACTCCAATGGTAGCAATTCCTCCCTTGGAAACTCGAAAATGAATATCGATGATGCTGTAGTCATCACCGAAATTATTTTCTAGCGACCGAAGTGAGTTCAATGCTTTTTATTCCTTTTAAAAATCCCTTTTAAAATATTTCCATTCAAAGTATTTTCCAAATAATATTATTGTTGTTTTCCCAAAACTTTGAAAAATCATTTCCAAACCAACAGGATTTAAATTTTCAAATTCCCAGCTATTGAACCCCTTTTTATAAACCACTTTTATACATCATATTTATATAACTCCATTTGATTATATAAAATTGTTTCTTAACTGTTAATCTTGCTTACATTATAATAATGACATCTTTTACTCAAACACAAACAACAAATGATAATAGTATAACATTATCATTTCCTAACAACCAAGCACACCATATATACCATAATAATTTCTGAAAAATTATCCCTTTATATATAAAAATAATCAGGGTAAAATTATTTCATTTCCCAATTCCAAAGCAATAGTATGTCGAATTTCTCTATTCAAGTGTTTAGAGATCCCTATTAATAACGTTAATTACTTGTATTGACCAGAATCCATGTAACAACCCGCAAATTCGTAGCAATTAATTATCGACACTAGGTGATTAAATCGTTCGCCAATTCTTATTGGAATTTTATCGAGTTGAAATTCTTTTGAAAAATGGTTGAGAAATTGTTGGTGGTCTTTAAACTTTAGGCCCATACCTTTTTCTTTGATACCGTGATAAGGGTATTACCCAATTCCCCTTTTTATATTTGCCTTCCGTTCTCATTCGAACCCTAAAAGCATACGAGAGAAATAAAAATGGCGGTCGCGATTGCTCTTCCTTCGATCTGGAAAATTAGGGCTTCGTTCCCTTTTAGCTCGGCTTTGCTCGAGGAGGTGATTCTTGCTTGCTTTGGCTTTGGGCGCTCCTTCTATTCGTCGATGACTTGATTGCTCGAATTCAACCAATTTCTGGGCTTCGCGATCTCGTTTTCAAATCATCGTCACGCGAGATGATTTCAGCTGGATTGAAGCTTCAAAACTTCAACTCTCGACCGAACTGAGGTGAGTAATTTGCTCACATCTAATTCAACCTTATATACGTGATTTTGTGGCTCCGGTATATATGCTGGAGGCCCTAATTTTATTTGTTGCCTTGACTTGTTCGATTTCCTGGGTCGAACTTGTTGCACACTCCCGAGTTTGTTTTACTGATACATTGAGCTCGTGTAGTCTTCATTTAGGGTAGTATGTACTGCTCGTGTTGTATTCATCTCCTGATTGCTCTGTACTTTCGTGGCTAATCATTTGTATACATACATTCATGTATGTATATAGTTGTATGATCATTGGCTGCACTCTGAAATCTTGAGTTGCATTGTTGACCCATTACTCTGGTTGACATTTTGTTATTCTGCTTCATGTTGTAATTGTATATCACTATGTTGCATTTAGCTTGACGTTGTCTGATTAGGTCGTATTGCCTCTGACTTTTGACATATAGTCTTCATTCATTTCGAGTTAGTCGCTTACAGCTGCATTGGTTAGTCCTTTGCAGTCTTCACTATACCATATTGTCACTGCATATTTCTTTTGCATTTCTTTCCTTGTGGTTTAGTTTCACACTGCTGTCACTTGTAGTTGCTGCAGTGTCATAGTTCACGGTCTTCATTCGAGACAGGGTTCATATACTCTTGAGTCATGTTTCATTTGCTTGAATTGGTTCAGGGCTTTTGTTGTTGGTCTTGTTTGTCTTGTATATAGTTGCATTTTCTTCCGGCTTGTTTCACTTGAGTTGTGAACTGATGTTGAATTCATTCGTTGTCTGTTGTTTGCATTGTTGTTCAGCCTCCATACATGAATTCCCTGTTGCTTGTTGACTTGCAAGTTGACACTCTGGTCTGGTGTACATTCATGTGTCTGCACCCAGTCTCTGCCTGGTTGAGCATTTCTTTGATTGCTGAACAGAAGTTTTACTCTGTGCTTTGACACTTCTGCCTTGTTGAACATTGGTCTGACTATAGTTCCATCACTGTTTCACTTGTACTTTGCGAAGCAGTGTTGTATTTCATGAAGTCTTCATTGCATATTGATCTGATCTAATGCCATTTGCATATGACTCTTGTACCTGTGCATATTTGTGGCAGTTTCACTCAACTTCATACATGACCTGTTTCACTTGTTACCTGTAGTGTTGACATTTTGCATTGCCTTCAGTTCCCTGTCTTGATTCATGTTTATTTGATATTTGTCTGCTGAAGCAGTAGCATTGATATTGAGACTTGTATTATGATGTTCATATGTACTGCCCTTGTACATGCTTCACTGCATCATCTTCTCCATGTTGCACTTGCAATGATGTTCTCCATTTCATGTTCGAATTCATACTTGTCTGCACTGTATACATTTCTGGCCATTGTTTTATCACTGTTACTTCCCTGGCCTGTTGCATTTGTTGTCGTGGCACATCTTTGGTTCATGCCTGATTCACTGTTGTAGCTGCTGTATATAAGTTCTGACAAACTTTGGTCTTGACTTCATTTGTTCGTGTAGCCTGTATGATTCCAGTTTTACTTGAACTGTCGTTGTTGCAGTATAATTTGACAGGCTCGATCACTTGAGATTGCCTGCTTGGTAGCTTTTGTTCTTGTCCAGTTTGTACTTGCCTCGTTGAACTTGTAACCGCATGTGCCTTGTTGCTGTGACATTCTAGATTGCATTATTGCTGCTACTTGAATTTGTAGTTGTTCAATTGCCTTCTGATTCACTTGACCATTTGTATATATACTTTCAAGTATGTATTCAGATGTATGTTCACTTTTGCATATCCATGTGTCATTTTCACTTGCATCTGTTCATCCTTGAGCACTTGCTGACCTGCTGCATTTTCGTAGCAGTTTTACCCTTGTCCCGTGTGGTGACTTTATATTCCGTTGTGGCGAGGCAGTGCACGCGTGCGTGCACTGCAGTCACACCGAATTGACAGTTTTTAATCGATATCTCTTTTGTTCTTAATTCATCGACCTGTTGCGTAATTCGTAGGCTGTATTGGCGAGGCAGTACACGTTAGCGTGTACTGCAGCCAATTAGCATTGATATTTTTAATTTGACATTTCAATTGCTTAAACTGCTTTGGATTTCTGTTTTGTGGATTAACACTGTTTAGTGTTATTTCTGCCGTTATCCAATTCTCGTATCGAGAGTTGGATATACGAGATTTCTGTGACTGTCATCTATATTGAGATTGATTATTATTGCTTCTATGCGCTAATAACTGAGTTTGAATTAGACTGATCCGGGTATTATTTTCTTTTGAATGTAATACTCGGGTCAGACCGAGTATTTACAGGTTGTAGATTTTTAGCTTTGGGTTGCTGCTAGAGCTATGAAGACTTTTTATATCATTAGAAGTGGTCTTCGTCTTGTTGTAGTAGTCAGTGTGTCTGTTTTAAGATGATAATGTATTCATGTATATTAGTCGATAATGTACTTGTATATATAACTTCTTGAGTCGACAGTTGTAGTTGTATCATTTGTATTGTGTCAAATGTATTGTAACTGATATCAGTTATTGTATATATGAGACTTTTCGTTCCATCTGTATTCCGCATTTATGTTATCTGTGTTATTTTTATATCTATTGTCCTAAACTATTATAGCCACTGTGTAGTAGCTTAGAGTTTGTATCGGTATGTCGGATTTCCTCTGAAGATGAAATGCAATGTTTTATTGTCTGACATATCGGTGCTCGCACAAAGCAATTACATAGATGGTCGCTCCTCAACAGCCTTATTCTCCGTGCTAGTTGACGGCACTACACCGTAGTGCTCTTGGCTAGCGTGGGTATAGAGGTGGGGCGTCACAGCTTGGTCTCAGAGCCTGGGGTTTAGGGCAATTATAAAACATAACTTAGATGGAGCATGTGTTACAACTATTTGTCGATGTTTTATCTCTCATCTTTACATATGATTATTTTTGACTGTTAGGTATGAATTCCTAACGCTTATTCTTGTGTTTTCGGCTTTGAATTGATTTAGCCGATGTTGATTTTGTTTTAATTTGGCAAATTAAAGCCATTTTGACTTTTGGACTTTGTTCCACTTTTGTTCTATGCTATGGGTGTCATTGTGTACCTGTTACACTGTGATGAAAAATAGCTGGACCAGTTGCAAATTGAGTGATTTTGATTTCTCATTCACATCTAGTTCGAATCTCAGCGATTTTGAACTTGATATTTTGTGTATTCCTCATCTTGAATTCCATTCGACTTCGGTCACTTGTTTTTGGGAAATTGCTAATTTCTTTATTTTCAAGACTCTGATTTTGTTTGCTGTTGGTTTCTTTGATAATGATGATTGATTCATTTTGTACCCGACTGCGGCTATTAACTGTTGGCTTCGACATTGACTTGATTCTTACTTTTGTTGAAGTCAATTATGCATTTCTACTCGTTTTGCTTTGTTTTTCCAGTTGATATCGATTCTTCTTTCCTAATTAATTGTTATCACCTTTATTGATTTTGATAACTTCTATTTTCTGGAATTTTTGGGTGTTCCTATTTTAATAAATTCAGTATCGATTTCTTTGGATTCCATTCACATCTTCGTATGTGAATTCTTGTGATTGATTGTTTCTACAATCATTTTTGTGATTTGTCACTTTAAAAATATAAAGGTTTTCTATACTAGTAGTAAATATTAAAATCCTTTTCTCCAAACGATTTCAAAAATTATTTTACTACAAAGCTCTTTTCCTAAATCATTTTCCAATCTCTTAGTATATACAAGCCTTTATTTCACTCGTATGAGAAGTTGAATTAAACGGCCTAGTAAAACAAGTGGTATGAAACGCTTGCGTTTACTTCGTCGGTTAGCTCTTGGACTTGTTCGATTGAACCCTTTTTGTGACAATTTCCTAGTGAAGATTTACAGCTTGTTCGTAAATATTTAAGTTAAGCAAGTGGTTATGGGACATGAAGCTAAACTCATATATTTACTAGCTTGGTGTGATTGACACTTCTTTATGATCATGACGATCATCTTTGTGATTTAGACTAGCAACTGTGCGATGTCTCTTTGTCTGCGAGGGAGACTAGACCCCGCTTTGTTGTAGGGTAGCACCCTACGGTCTTCGGGCCATTCCTGTGTGAAAATTTAATGGATGGCTTCCATGAGATAGCGTCTCGTCATGTGATACCGGTCGGTGAGTTTTCATACTCCCATTTTTGTGATAGGCCTTTCCCCTTTTCTTTTTATGATTTAGACTAGCGATTATGCGATGTCTCTTTGTCTGCGAGGGAGACTAGACCCCGCTCTGTGTGATGTTTCGCCATCACATATGTGGGGTAGCGCCCCACGGTCTTCGGACCATTCCTGTGTGAAATTTTATTGGTTAGCCACCAAGAGATAGCGTCTCGTTCATGTGATACCGGTGTTTTGGAGTTTTCATACTCCCATTTTTATGCTAGGCCTCCCCCCCCCCTTCATGTGTTTTCTGGATTTCTTGTGATGATTTCTAGAATTTGTGCTTCACCAATTTTCGTGATTTCTATTGACAAGTTTTGTCAATTTTTGTGTATCGGTGAATTCATGTGTTATTAACTTGTTATGAATACAAGTTTAGGGTATGATATCCCTTTCTATCTTTGAGAAGATTCTTGTGACATTTTTGATGAATGAAAATTCATTTGGTATTATATTTTGATGCCAGTTATTTTGATGAGATTTTGACGTGTTAACTTCAGTAACCGTCAATTTTGAAATGGATTTACAAGCGGATCTCCCGCAATACTGATATTGCTAATTTAATCACGTATTTACAAAATTCTTTATTTTTAAAAGTTGTTTCAAAAATATAAATTAAAATTGTTTTCAAAATTTTTACGGCTTACATTTTCAAAAGAACGAGGAAGCGATTTAAACATTTCAGAAAAATCGAGGACTATGACCCCTTTCTTTTACTGATTCGCTTAATTCCGGACTTGTCCGTTTGAGAATGTGAAATGTTATTTTTAAAAACACACAATTCTGCACTTTCAAGAAAACGATAAAGAGATTTAAACGATTTAGCAAAAGTAAGGAGTATGGAACCATACTTTTACTACTTCGGTTAATTCCGGACTCGTTAATTGAATATTTATGACTTCTGATTATCGTTTTTGATAATTAGATGTTTGTGTTTCTGATTATCGTTTTTGATAATCAGATATTTGTGAAATTTGATTATCCTTTGTGATAATTAAATATTTTCCAATTTAATTATCGTCTGAGATAATTAAATATTTTTCGATTTGATTAATCGAATGTTTGTGCTTCTGATTATCGTTTTTGATAATCAGATATTTGTGAAATTTGATTATCATTTGTGATAATTAAATATTTTCCAATTTAATTATCGTCTGAGACAATTAAATATTTTTCGATTTGATTAATCGAATATTTGTGTTTCTGATTATCGTTTTTGATAATCAGATATTTGTAAAATTTGATTATCGTTTGAGATAATCAAATATTTTTCGATTTGATAATCGAATATTTGTGATTTCTGATTATCGTTTTTGATAATCAGATATTTGTGAAATTTAATTATCGTCTGAGATAATTAAATATTTTTCGATTTGATTAATCGAATGTTTATGTTTCTGATTATCGTTTTTGATAATCAGATATTTGTGAAATTTAATTATCGTCTGAGATAATTAAATATTTTTCGATTTGATTAATCGAATGTTTATGTTTCTGATTATCGTTTTTGATAATTAGATATTCGTGAAATTCGATTATCATTTTTGATGATTGAATATTTGCGATTTTGAGATTTGAGCTTCGTCTTTTTCTCTGACGATTCAGGTGAGTAATTTGATTTACTCACATTCAATTCGTGCAGTACGTGATTTCTGCTCTGATTCCTTTTCTTTCAATTGCTAGAACTCGATTGATTCTTGCTTCTGATAGTCGTCTGATTTTGATTCCTTGATCCCCTCGATGTTGATTCTTTTGATTTTAAGCAATCGAACCTTTTGATTCTATATCTGATACTTCCATAATTCCGATACTTCCCTGTTGACCTTTGCTTTGCTTATGCATTCGACATTGCCTTGTTCTTATGGTTGTTACCTTTTGTCCATTTATTCCTTATGATTGCGAGGACGTAATTTCTTTAAGGAGGGGAGTCTGTAACAACCCGCAAATTCGTAGCAATTAATTATCGACACTAGGTGATTAAATCGTTCGCCAATTCTTATTGGAATTTTATCGAGTTGAAATTCTTTTGAAAAATGGTTGAGAAATTGTTGGTGGGCTTTAAACTTTAGGCCCATACCTTTTTCTTTGATACCGTGATAAGGGTATTACCCAATTCCCCTTTTTATATTTGCCTTCCGTTCTCATTCGAACCCTAAAAGCATACGAGAGAAATAAAAATGGCGGTCGCGATTGCTCTTCCTTCGATCTGGAAAATTAGGGCTTCGTTCCCTTTTAGCTCGGCTTTGCTCGAGGAGGTGATTCTTGCTTGCTTTGGCTTTGGGCGCTCCTTCTATTCGTCGATGACTTGATTGCTCGAATTCAACCAATTTCTGGGCTTCGCGATCTCGTTTTCAAATCATCGTCACGCGAGATGATTTCAGCTGGATTGAAGCTTCAAAACTTCAACTCTCGACCGAACTGAGGTGAGTAATTTGCTCACATCTAATTCAACCTTATATACGTGATTTTGTGGCTCCGGTATATATGCTGGAGGCCCTAATTTTATTTGTTGCCTTGACTTGTTCGATTTCCTGGGTCGAACTTGTTGCACACTCCCGAGTTTGTTTTACTGATACATTGAGCTCGTGTAGTCTTCATTTAGGGTAGTATGTACTGCTCGTGTTGTATTCATCTCCTGATTGCTCTGTACTTTCGTGGCTAATCATTTGTATACATACATTCATGTATGTATATAGTTGTATGATCATTGGCTGCACTCTGAAATCTTGAGTTGCATTGTTGACCCATTACTCTGGTTGACATTTTGTTATTCTGCTTCATGTTGTAATTGTATATCACTATGTTGCATTTAGCTTGACGTTGTCTGATTAGGTCGTATTGCCTCTGACTTTTGACATATAGTCTTCATTCATTTCGAGTTAGTCGCTTACAGCTGCATTGGTTAGTCCTTTGCAGTCTTCACTATACCATATTGTCACTGCATATTTCTTTTGCATTTCTTTCCTTGTGGTTTAGTTTCACACTGCTGTCACTTGTAGTTGCTGCAGTGTCATAGTTCACGGTCTTCATTCGAGACAGGGTTCATATACTCTTGAGTCATGTTTCATTTGCTTGAATTGGTTCAGGGCTTTTGTTGTTGGTCTTGTTTGTCTTGTATATAGTTGCATTTTCTTCCGGCTTGTTTCACTTGAGTTGTGAACTGATGTTGAATTCATTCGTTGTCTGTTGTTTGCATTGTTGTTCAGCCTCCATACATGAATTCCCTGTTGCTTGTTGACTTGCAAGTTGACACTCTGGTCTGGTGTACATTCATGTGTCTGCACCCAGTCTCTGCCTGGTTGAGCATTTCTTTGATTGCTGAACAGAAGTTTTACTCTGTGCTTTGACACTTCTGCCTTGTTGAACATTGGTCTGACTATAGTTCCATCACTGTTTCACTTGTACTTTGCGAAGCAGTGTTGTATTTCATGAAGTCTTCATTGCATATTGATCTGATCTAATGCCATTTGCATATGACTCTTGTACCTGTGCATATTTGTGGCAGTTTCACTCAACTTCATACATGACCTGTTTCACTTGTTACCTGTAGTGTTGACATTTTGCATTGCCTTCAGTTCCCTGTCTTGATTCATGTTTATTTGATATTTGTCTGCTGAAGCAGTAGCATTGATATTGAGACTTGTATTATGATGTTCATATGTACTGCCCTTGTACATGCTTCACTGCATCATCTTCTCCATGTTGCACTTGCAATGATGTTCTCCATTTCATGTTCGAATTCATACTTGTCTGCACTGTATACATTTCTGGCCATTGTTTTATCACTGTTACTTCCCTGACCTGTTGCATTTGTTGTCGTGGCACATCTCTGGTTCATGCCTGATTCACTGTTGTAGCTGCTGTATATAAGTTCTGACAAACTTTGGTCTTGACTTCATTTGTTCGTGTAGCCTGTATGATTCCAGTTTTACTTGAACTGTCGTTGTTGCAGTATAATTTGACAGGCTCGATCACTTGAGATTGCCTGCTTGGTAGCTTTTGTTCTTGTCCAGTTTGTACTTGCCTCGTTGAACTTGTAACCGCATGTGCCTTGTTGCTGTGACATTCTAGATTGCATTATTGCTGCTACTTGAATTTGTAGTTGTTCAATTGCCTTCTGATTCACTTGACCATTTGTATATATACTTTCAAGTATGTATTCAGATGTATGTTCACTTTTGCATATCCATGTGTCATTTTCACTTGCATCTGTTCATCCTTGAGCACTTGCTGACCTGCTGCATTTTCGTAGCAGTTTTACCCTTGTCCCGTGTGGTGACTTTATATTCCGTTGTGGCGAGGCAGTGCACGCGTGCGTGCACTGCAGTCACACCGAATTGACAGTTTTTAATCGATATCTCTTTTGTTCTTAATTCATCGACCTGTTGCGTAATTCGTAGGCTGTATTGGCGAGGCAGTACACGTTAGCGTGTACTGCAGCCAATTAGCATTGATATTTTTAATTTGACATTTCAATTGCTTAAACTGCTTTGGATTTCTGTTTTGTGGATTAACACTGTTTAGTGTTATTTCTGCCGTTATCCAATTCTCGTATCGAGAGTTGGATATACGAGATTTCTGTGACTGTCATCTATATTGAGATTGATTATTATTGCTTCTATGCGCTAATAACTGAGTTTGAATTAGACTGATCCGGGTATTATTTTCTTTTGAATGTAATACTCGGGTCAGACCGAGTATTTACAGGTTATAGATTTTTAGCTTTGGGTTGCTGCTAGAGCTATGAAGACTTTTTATATCATTAGAAGTGGTCTTCGTCTTGTTGTAGTAGTCAGTGTGTCTGTTTTAAGATGATAATGTATTCATGTATATTAGTCGATAATGTACTTGTATATATAACTTCTTGAGTCGACAGTTGTAGTTGTATCATTTGTATTGTGTCAAATGTATTGTAACTGATATCAGTTATTGTATATATGAGACTTTTCGTTCCATCTGTATTCCGCATTTATGTTATCTGTGTTATATTTATATCTATTGTCCTAAACTATTATAGCCACTGTGTAGTAGCTTAGAGTTTGTATCGGTATGTCAGATTTCCTCTGAAGATGAAATGCAATGTTTTATTGTCTGACATATCGGTGCTCGCACAAAGCAATTACATAGATGGTCGCTCCTCAACAGCCTTATTCTCCGTGCTAGTTGACGGCACTACACCGTAGTGCTCTTGGCTAGCGTGGGTATAGAGGTGGGGCGTCACAATCCATAAGCCACTCAACAAATCAACAGGCATAATATAAAACATCTTTATATCACTAACAAATACGCACTCAAATATATATATATATATACACTGAAACTCATTCTAGGGTGTTATTGACCCTATCTCTAATGAGTTGCCCCACCAAAGCCAAGGTTCTCGCTTAACCTTCAGCTTTGATACCAAATGTAATGAATCAGATCTTCGCCCCTAGAAATTCGACACTAATACGTCCACTGTATTATATGCCAAGAAATCGAATGTCGGGAAACCTGATTGTTAGCGAAAAAGAAAGAAGGAAGAAGATAAAAAGAAAACTCAACAATAAAAAATCTCACAGCGAAATGAATAATTTATAATATAAAACAAGCCTTTACACAAACAAACTGTAATATATGTATATACAGACATCAATCAAGTATATTAACCTAGTTCAGCCTGGACAGTTATAACAACCTTTCCTCACAATTGCTGATAAACACTACAATGAATACAGCGGAAGATAACCATCTACGTGAATACGTCTTTGGGCCTCTAACTCGTCTCTTAAAGCTCCAAAGCATCCTAACCAATCTGTAATATGCTCCGTCTGAACGGAGCATTAAAATAAAATAACACCCGAGTCAGTCTGGGAAACTAGCGTCAGAAAACACACCCAATTGGATTTTAAGTTATATAAAAATCTTTGAAATCAAGGGCATCTCGTAAGACCATGCCGCACATAACCACGAATGGGTTTTTACCTTACGATAACCAAAACATTTTCTATAGAAAATCCATTTATATTATAGTAATGTCTAGGAGTCAAGTAAAATATGAATATAGCTGAAATGCTTGCATCTCACATTCCAACATATTTGGTATGCAACTAAAACCATAAAGCTCATATTAGAGAATGGATTCCAACTAATGACTGGGCTACTGGGGTACCGCCCATCACAGTGCAGCTCTAAAACAATGTACCGAGATCGTACTTAACGACCCATGCTAATACAAGACCGGCTATCCCTTGCTGGATAGTACCGAATATGTCATTACCCCGGTTGTTCCCAACTGGTTATTAAGCTCATATGCATAACTGAATCTGGAAATATGAATGGTCACCCAGAAAGGCGATGACATACCCTAATGGATGCGACCCACATAGCCATTCTACATGTGACGACCCATATTTCAGAAGGTTTAAATCGATAATAATCCACACATGTCCAACTTAAACAATCCGGAATGTAGATAATCAATGGGGTTAAATAAGAAAAATAAGAAAAGAAGAAGAAAACAAAAATAGAATCTCACAGCGGAAACGATAAAATATAATAATCAAATAATAGTTCATGAAGCTGTTTATTATACATTTGATTATAATCTATACACATTTGTCAGAGTTATATATATAAACACATCAGGGATAAGTGATCAATATACAGGATAACATGGATAAAGAAATAATAATAGTAATAATATACCAACTTCGTCTTTGTCCTCCAGCGCTTCTGATCTTCAATACACTGGAAAAACTCAGGACTGACCCGAGTGTAATGAAAAGACAAAACACTCGTGTCAGGACTAAAATACTCTTATGTAAGTCAAACCAATATCACAATATGAGTGTAATAACTTAAGAGATGTTACGGGATTTTCCATCTCCTAAGGATCCGTTAAACTATTTATATATAATAGTATACGCTATAATAGATAATGTCTATTAGTAAAATAAATATCAAAATAGCATTAAGGCTTTACATCGATCCACCTTAACACATTTTTATAGTTTTAAACCAAAGTCATAATGGGCTCGTATAGGGATAAATATGACAAGGCACGTGAGGCAATGCCCAAGGTAGGATTCTACCAGTTTGCCCTTTCTGGCTGGTCGTAACCCAGTCGTGGCCGACCGCGACAATCAAGCCAACCGACAAAAGGTGCACCCATCGAATACGAATCACAATAGTAATACGAGGGATCAATGTCGCTAGAGGTAGCTAACCACAATGACTAGACATAGGCTCCTGTTTTTGTCATTTTAATTATGATATGAGTGTTAAGGCTATCCATCATCGTTCTCTTACTTCATTCCAGTAAACGTTCCCAATTCAACCAGTACATTCTGGATATCATCCACCGCATACACGATTGTCAAAGTGGTTCCAATATTGACAGAGAGTATGCCAATAAGAGGACCCGGTCTCTTTAACAACCAAACGTCACTTTACACACCGGTTGGTTCTTTTATATTTCGAAAACAATTCATACTTGATATCAAAATATCATATTCTTTTCAAAATCAAAACCATTTCGAAATCATCATATTCGCTTCACAAACCATATTTTACTTCAAAATTGTCAATTCAGTTCGATATATCGATTTCACTTCAAATTTGATTCGAATTACAATTTAGGTTATAACTTCGCTTTAACCCAATTCATATTTAATCCAAGATTTAAATATAAACATACCACCCTTTTAACTAGTTTGAATTTTAGAAAATAGTTTAAATAGTTTTAAAATGGTTAAATAGTTTAATAGAAAATAATTTGAGTATTAAAAATGGTTTATATAGTAAAGTAGTTGGGTAAATTAAAATAGTTTGAATATTTAAAGAAAATAGATTTGAAATAGTTTATACTAAAATAATTTATTTAAAAATAGTTTCCAAGCCAAACTGATTCAATTCCACAATTTCCAATTCAAATAAATTTTCATTTCCATTTCGATTTACTCGATTCAATTCCGATTTCATGTCGAATTTTAATTTCAATTCCAAATTAATTTAAATTTCAATTCCAAATTAATTCCACATCCCATTTCAAATTAAACCATTTTGATTTATATCAATTACGAGTTCGATTACCAAAATATCGATTCAAAACACTTAAATCAAATTTCCCTTCAATATTCAATTTAAAATCCAAATCTTCAAATATAATTAAATTCCAAGCTCAATTTCGAAATATCATTTTATATCACCTTTTATATAGAAATATTCAAAGTTCGAGAAAAAGTCCAATCTTTTAAAACAAATTTCTGAAATTCACATCATATTCCGATTTTAACTTAAAAATCTCAACTTCGGTTAATTAAACAATTCTCGTTTCAAATTTAAATTTCAACATTCCGAGTTCCAATTCGAAAATAATTTGATTTCCATAAATTCGATTTTTTCCTTAAAACCAAATCATTTAATTTAACCAACCCGGTGTCCGTATATTCAATCCTATGGCCAAGTGAATTTATTATTTCAATTTAATTCCAGGGATGGACATATATCATTTCAATCCAAAATAAGTGTCATAGGTATTTATCATTTCAACTTATTTCTTAATTTATTCGAAATAATTCAATTTACAGTTTTATATACTGTAAATAATATACAGGATGATAACATGATATATCAAAATAATTTAAACATCTAATCATTCAAATATCAACCAATTTTCATCCATCACAATCAATCAACCAAATAGTCAATAATCACAACAATCAATCAATTATCGAAAATCAGGGATTTTACTAGCAGTTTAATTCTAATTCAATTTAACTATCAATTCAAATCCTATCAATAAATTCAGATGTCAATTAAATGTCAATTTAAATTTATCCAACAACCATCAATAAATTTAAATTACTTCACGATAAATTTTTCTACTAACATAAAAAATAAAATAGTCAAATGTGAGCGTAAAACGCTCACCTTAAAAATATGTCTGAAATTTCACTTAAGCGGATAGTGACAAATCCAACTCCATCACGACGATAACGTCGATACGACTGAGCCCAAATCAGATCTTGTACGCAACAAATACTGATTAATAAACATTTGCTCAAATTTAATTAAACAATATAATTTAGTTAAATGCACTTTAATTCCCACACCTTAAAGACGATTAGCACCGCTAATTACATGAATTCCACGATATCTGATTCTATTTCCATTAACCCAACGTCACCATCAACCTCCAATGCATGCAACAGACTTCGATCCAAAACGTGAACTACATCCTTACAGACGCGCCACCTCTGGCGATCGACCATCACCGCTCCACGTCGCCGCAGCCCATATCCTTCGTCCGTGGTTGGTCGTGTTCCCAAATCGAAGTGAAACCCTAAATGACGCATGCACAAACCCTACTCCACCCTGTCTCTAGCGAGCCCAAGCGAGCCTCCGCAGCAAATCGATCGCGCCTTCCCTCTCCTTCCACGTCGATGCATTGTCTCCCTTTTTTTTATTCGATTCATTTTTTTTAAAGAGCGACAGTTTTTTTTATTTTTAAAAATCAATCTTAAAGTATGAATAGGGAGAGAGAGGAGTGGGCATATGAGTATGCATAGGGGATGAGGTTGCTTTGAACAAGATGATGTAAGTTAGATTCTTTTTTTTATATTTAAATAAGAAAATATCTTGCCTGAATAGCCCGCGCAAATCCAAACTCCAAACAAAGCGTTCCGCCTGGCATTCGTAATGTTTTACCCCCATTACGAATGCAATGGAACTAGTCCCGAGGTCTAATTCAATCGTATGCGGAAGATAGCTTTTCGAATCAAATTATTTATTTAAATTATGCATTTAACTTCTACGCGTTTCAAGCTTGCACGGCGAAATGACAAGTCCGATCGCTACGAAACTTAAAACCCTACAATAATTCACTATTACGGATTCGATGAAACTGGTTTCGTTGAAATCTGGGACAGTGGCAAAAATGGCTATTTTTATTCGTCAATAAATATACAAAATTTCCAAATTATGATTATTCACATTTGAATCAAATTTTGAATGTAAATGACCTTCATTCATATTTATATAAAATTTAATCAATTTCCGATACCATTTCCATTCATATTAAATTCAGAATTCCAATATTTAAATAATTGCAACATAAATTTAAACAATTCAATTACCCGATACATCATTACTAATAATTCATTAAATTTTATTTTCAACCATTTTTTAATAATTATATCAAATCCTATAATTTAAAATGGTTAAAAATACGGGTCGTTACATACTCCCCCACTCAAAACTTTTCGTCCTCAAAAAGGCGTGAAGTACAAAATTTAACATACAATATATTTTTTCGAAATAATTAACTCATAAAACATAAGCATCTAATTTGCAAAACTATTACTACGCTTTTACTACGCCATTCCGATATCGGTTTTATAGAAAATATAACTTATATATATAAACAAGTTATAAAATTCTTAAAACTTCAAAAAATTTCTAACTCCTGGATTTACGAAAGATTTCGGCAGAGTCTCCTTTGCGCGGCTCGATCGAAAAAAAATTATAATATAATATATAGCACAAATATACCAAAAAGATATCAAATATACATCTCATCTCAATGATGAGGCATCCCGAAGGGCAAAAATATAAAATCGCGATATGTAATCTGAGATATGTACCGTATTATTAATAATATGAGCGAGTTAGCTCGCATTAAGCAAGCAAAAGCATGTAAAAACCCACGTATACGTCCAAACAGTCTTTGCATGTACCTATCTCAACTCAAATTTAAGATATTAGTTGCATATAAAGATAATGAAGCATGTTTAAGTCTAATATAACCATATAACATGGATTTTGAATCCAAATAATAAATACAATCGCAAATAAACAAACAACAATCATATGCAATCAAAACGGTAATAACAATGGTTTGCAATAAAAGAAACCATCCAACCATCAATATCCGTCCAATTAATCCAATTAATTCATAACCATGTATTTTACCTTATCCAATGTCAATTTTTAATTTATACCCTTCATTTCTTATTAAGATTCATTTCATTAATATTTTAATTGATTCATTTCAATTTATTTGCATTCAACCAACTTTTATTCAATAAGATTCATGTTCAATTGATTTTTCATTCAATTTATTTACTTCCAATTGATTTGCATGCACTTCTCAAAAATAATGAATTCACATTCTATTAATTTACACTCGTTTATAGTTACATTCATTTTTTCTCACTTCCATTATTTTATTTCAATAATTCAAATGACTAATTACTCTTAAGTAATTTAATTCCATACCATATTCCATATATTTTAAATTGATTCGCATTCACTTATTAGTATTCATTTCGTTAATCATGCATACAATGGGTTTATATTCAATTCATTCGCTTTTAATTTATTTACATTCAACTAATTTGGTTTCAATTCATTTTTATTTAATCAACCGATATTCATTGCGTCCACATTTTATTAATTACAATCCAATGTATTTACATTCAATTGATTTGTTTCAATTGTTTACATTTGTTTCATCCACATTTAATTTGTTTACATTCCATTGATTTCTTTTAATTTATTAACACTCATTAAAAATTCATTATATTCAATTTTATTTAATTCAATTTGTGAAATTCCAATTGTTTCACTTTTTTTTGTTTAACTTATTTCATATAAATTCATTGGTGAATCATTTAAAAAAAATTATTTCACTTAATCTTTGTAACGACCCGTATTTTTACGGATCGAAAGATTGTAAAACTGTTGTTATTAGGTCATTAGTGTTGTTAGATCGTCCAGAGTTAGGTCGTGTAGTAGTCTAGGTCGGTTGAGCAACTTAGTGAAGAAGGGCGACCTAAGGATTGGAACGACCTAAGGAGTTAGGTCATGTAATAGTTAGGTCGTGTGGTAGTTAGGTCGGGTGAGCGACCTAAGGAAGTTTGCGACCTAAGGAAGTGGACGACCTAAGGAGTAGACGACTTAGGGGTTTAGACGACCTATAGGAAAGTTGGCGACTTAAGGAAGTAGGCGACCTAAGAGTTAGCGGCATAAGAGTAGCAACCTAGGAGACTGGGCGAGCTAACGACTTAGGGAGAATATGTCGGCAACGACCTAAGGAAGTTAGTGGTAGCAGTTAGCGACCTAGGGGTTGAGTGAGTTAACGACCTAAGGAAGTTAAGTCGTGGACGAGTTAAGGTGTTAGGTCGTTGAGTTGCTATGGCATGTTTAGTTAGGTCGTAGACGACCTATGCTGGGTATAGTTAGGTCGCTAGACGACCTAAGAGTGTTAGGTCGTGAGTTGTTAGGTCGCGTGACATTTTAGGTCGTGACATTTTAGGTCGTGAAAGCGCGTATGTGTTAAGTCGCACAAGTGCTTGGTCGGGGGAATCTGCTAGGTTGTAGGTCGTGGGGATTGTTAGGTCGTGGGTCGAGAGAGTTAGGTCGTGGACGACCTAAGGAAATCAGCCTATAAATAGGCGGGTTTTTCTCACTTTTTGGGATCCGGATTTTGAAGCGACGAAGTGCTGCCATTTTGAGAGCTCGAGTTCTACACTTCTTCACTTCTTTTCTCTACTTTAATCTTGTGATTCCTTCCATCCAAATCGAAGATCAAGATCGAAGATCCAAGAGCTAAAATTGAAGATCTACATTCTTCGAAGAGAGATTTCATCATTTGAAGCGGAATTTTGGCGGATCAAGTTAGATTTTTCGCTGTCCAGATCTGAAGTGTGTTGCTTTTGAGGTGTTTAGGTGATTCGGTGAGTGGTGATTATCTCTCACACGGATCCAAAAGAGTATATCGGATTGATGGCTTGACTTTGTGTTAAAATAGTGATTTCCATGCATTTTCTTAAACCTAAGTATTGATCTACTGTTCATGATGATTTGACATCCATTTTACTACATGTTAACCTATGCAAGTTCATTCATCAAGTTATCGAGATATTGCTCATGTTTCATGCTTGTTAGATTTAGACTCTTTATTTACTAGATTTCCATTATTGTTATAATTGTTCATTAGATCATGTTTGATTACTTGGATTAATGATTGACTTGATTGATTGTTATAGATTAGTTGATTGATGATTTGATTTAGACAAGTTGGTCGAAGATGATTCAAAAGCTAAGGGAAAGGCTCTTGAATTGGAAAAGCTGCTCGTGGCATATGTGGCGGATGATGAATCTCATATGGATAGATTTGATGATGATGTTGAGATGAGGCTTTGCTATGATGAGATGAAGCGAGGCATGATGTGAGATAGCCTTGGTTTAATCCAGACGGGATCATTCCAAGCATGTTGATAACTCGGTGAAAGGGTTCGGGTTTGAGGATAATGGTTGGCTTGAGAGGCGCTTGAGCTAGTATGGAAATAGTCGTCGAGGAGGATGACTAGAAGGCTGAGATTTCATCGTTGTTGAAGGTTCTAGCAGACTCAAAGCAAGAGTACGCTGGGCAGATTCGATAGTCCCTAAAGACTATGAATGGTAGTCGAGTACTCTGGGCAGATTCGATAGTCCTAGGCACGGGCTGCGACGACGTGCGGAGTTCTGTCTAGAACCGGGGTTTCCATTAGCCCTTGACGGACGACTGAAAGAATGTGCCGGTCATTCAATTAACGGTGGTGTCGAAGCAATGATAACAGTGATAGCCAGAGTCATGGATGTTTGGTTGTATCATCATTCGGTCTCAAGAGTAATGTTTTCTGGGTGCTTATCTGATCTTGGTTTAGGCCTTGGGGGTTTGTACTTGGAAAACATCGCCCTTGACTCGAGTGATAATTGCTTTACTTTAAATGGTTGCTTTGCTATGTTTACTTCTCCTTAGTGTGTGTCTGGGGGCTATCACTATAGAAAGAGGTGGAGTGGGAGGGTTGGATTCCTATTCCTTTTTCCTTTATGCTCTTTTGGTATGTTGTTAGTTAATTTACCGCTCACTAAGACTGTTGTCTGACTCAAGGCTTTATGTTTAACTCTTATTGCCTTGGGCTGTTCATCCATTTTGGGATGGGCAGACTAGGTAGCAGGTGACAGGTGCTGTTCTTAGTTTCCCACGATGCTGATGGCGAAGACGAGCTGGAGGCTTGCATATTACTTTCTTACTATATGTACTGGATGTTCCGCTGCTTGTATATTCTCTGAGTGATATGTAGTGAGGCTTGATGTATTGACTATTCAGATGTTTGTATTCAACTATTATGAAGTTTAATTGATGAGATTCTATTCTGTGAAGCTTCACTATATATATTCTCTATTGTATTTTATCCATGCGTTGTGAGTAATACGATAGATTATGTTGTTTTAACTTACCTTGGCGATCGTCCATGGCTGCCTGGCACACTTTACAGCGCACTTTTACCTTGTTCAGTGCAGGGGTCATGGGCGGTCGTCACAATCTTGCTTAAGCTAAATTTGTTTTATTTCCACTTAGTATATCCTCCTTTTATTATACTAACATCATTTATAAATTATCTAAGTTTATTATAAATATTTTATACAACAAAATCATGTTTTTTATTATTATTTCATATCTTAAGTTATTATTAACTCATCGATTCACTTCTTTATTCAAATTCATATTATTAATTTACTAAAGTAAATTTTTATTTTATAACTGAATTCATATTAATAAATATATATTTTCCGTCCATGATCAATTCATTTAACCTCTCTTAAATTAACTTCAATTTAAAATTTATTCCAATAACTTATTCCATATTATATTAGTTAACATTCAATTTTTTTATTTAAACTACTCCGGTTGCATTTTATTTATTTATGTCCACTTTAAATTAAATTCAATTAACCATATTAATTTTACTTACACTCATTTATTTTATTTTATTTCTTACACACTAAAATGTCATTTCATTTTAAAATTCAAGTTCATTTTCATTTGATTAATTTCATTTTAAAATGAATTAATTCACTTTACTAATTTATCTAGTTTCACTTAATATCTAATTCAATTTTATTTAATATTAAGTTAAAATTCATTTGTTTTTAATCCATTTCTCATTTTATTACATTTTTGTTAAAGATAAATTTTCTTATCAATCACATTCAACAATTTTAAATTTTTTTTTTAGCTTACTAATTCTCAAACCTATAAGTTGTACAATTTATTCATTTAAATTTCATTTTATCTAATTCTTTTCAAATACATTTCATTTTATTTAAGCTTCTTGAGTTAGACTTCAATTTATTTACTTAATTTCACTAACTCCATTTATTTAACATTGCTAAGCCAATTATTTCATTTCGTATCTCAAATTCAATTTTTTTTATTTACTTAACCAAAATTTAACCATTTTAGATTTGGTTTTACTTTTCTATTCAAATTTATAAGTTATAACTTATTTCTTTTCTATACTATTTTAAGTATAAGTTCAAAACTGTTTTCGTATATTTATTAAATCATGCTTAGAATATTTTCACAATCAAAACTTGTTTTAATCGAAAAATAAATTTCTTTTGGTAGAAATTTTCACTCAGAAACTCGAAAATGAATACTGGCGATGCTGCAGCCATCCCCAGAATTATTTCCCAACTACCAAACGAGTTTAATGCTTTTATTTTCTTCAAAAATCTGTTCAAAATATTTTTCTAGTAAAAATTCTTTCAAATAATATTAATATTAATTTTGAAGGCTTCGAAAACAAATTTTGAAAACAAAAGGATTTTAGTTCTAAAATTCTCAATTTTAAAAATCATTTCTATATATAAACTATATTATAAATATACTTATACAAATTTCCTTAACTTATTTACCAAAATATTTAATTAAATTACAACTTGGTCATCTTAAGCGCTTCTTATTTTAATTGATTTCAATCCAATCTAATTATCAAATGCTTCATAAAATAAAACTCATTAAGTATTCGTTTTATTTTTAATTTAACCAATAATCGATGATAATTAAATATTATCATCTCCTAAAAACTATCATTCATTGAAAATTATCATTTTATATATATAATATAATTTAGGTAAAATTATTTCAATCACTCTATTATAGTTATGTCCACTTGCCTTGTTTTAGTGTTTATAAACCCCTATCGATAACACGGCGTCCCGCACATCGACCAGAATTCATAAACAACTCAACGGATAAGTAAACACAATATAAAACATTTTATAATAGTAACAAGTACGCTCTCTCATATATATACACTCAAACAGACTCATTCTAGGGTATTACTATCCTATCTCTAATGAGTCAAACCCCACAAAGCCAAGGTTATCGCTGAACCTGGTTCCGATACCAACTGTGACGACCCGCATTTTGGAAGATTTAAATCGACAATAATCCATACAAGTCCAACTTAAACAATCCGGAATGTAGATAATCAATGGGGTTAAATAAGAAAAATAAGAAAAGAAGAAGAAAACAAAAACAGAATCTCACAGCGGAAACGATAAAATATAATAATCAAATAATAGTTCATGAAGTTGTTTATTATACATTTGATTATAATCTATACACATTTGTTAGAGTTATATATATATACACATCAGGGATAAGTGATCAATATACAGGATAACATGGATAAAGAAATAATAGTAATAATATACCAACTTCGTCTTCGTCCTCCAGTGCTTCTGATCTTCAACACACTGGAAAAACTCAGGACTGACTCGAGCATAATGAAAAGACAAAACACTCGAGTCATGACTAAAATACTCTTATGTAAGTCAAATCAATATCACAAATATGAGTGCAATAACTTAAAAGATGTTACGGGATTTTCCATCTCCTAAGGATTCGTTAAACTATTTATATATAATAGTATACGCTATAATAGATAATGTCTATCAGTAAAATAAATATCAAAATAGCATTAAGGGTTTACATTGATCCACCTTAACACATTTTTACAGTTTTAAACCAAAGTCATAGTGGGCTCGTATAGGGATAAATATGACAAGGCACGTGAGGTAATGCCCATGGTAGGATTCTACCAGTTTACACTTTCTAGCTGGTCGTAACCCATCCGTGGCCGACCGCGACAATCAATCCAACCAAAAAAAGGTGCACCCATCGAATACGAAATCACAATAGTCATACGAGGGATCAACGTCGCTAGAGATAGCTAACCTCAATGGCCAGACATAGACTCCTGTTTTAGTCATTTTAATTATGACATGAGTGTCAAGGCTATCCATCATCGTTCTCTTACTTCATTCTAGTAAACGTCGCTAATTCAACCACTACATTCTGGACATCATCCACCACGTACACGATTGTCAAAGTGGTTCCAATATTGACAGAGAGTATGCCAATAAGAGGCCCTGGTCTCTTTAACAACCAAACATCATTTTACACATCGGTTGGTTCTTTATATTTCGAAAACAATTCATACTTGATATCAAAATATCAAATTCTTTTCAAAATCAAAACCATTTCGAAATCATCATATTCGCTTCACAAACCATATTTTACTTCAAAATTGTCAATTCGGTTCAATATATTGATTTCACTTCAAATTCGATTCGAATTATAATTTTGGTTATTACTTCACTTTAACCCAATTTCTTATTTAAATCCAAGATTTAAATATAAACATACCACCCTTTTAACCAGTTTGAATTTTTGAAAATAGTGTAAATAGTTTTAAAATGGTTAAATAGTTTAATAGAAAATAATTTGAGTATTAAAAATGGTTTATATAGTAAAATAGTTAGGAAAATTAAAATAGTTTGAATAGTTAAAGAAAATAGATTTGAAATAGTTTATACTAAAATAATTTATATAAAAATAGTTTCCAAGCCAAACTGATTCAATTCCACAATTTCCAATTCAAATAAATTTCCATTTCCATTTCGATTTACTCGATTCAATTCCGATTTCAAGTCGAATTTTAATTTAAATTCCAAATTAATTTAAATTCCAATTCCAAATTAATTCCACTTCCAATTTTAAATTAAACCATTTCGATTTATATCAATTACGAGTTCGATTACCAAAATATCGATTCAAAACACTTAAATCAAATTTTCCTTCAATATTCAATTTAAAATCCAAATCTTTAAATATAATTAAATTCCGAGCTCAATTTTGAAATATCATTTTATATCACCTTTTATTTAGAAATATTCAAAGTTCGAGAAAAAGTCCAATCTTTTAAAACAAATCAATTTTCTAAAATTCACATTATATTTCGATTATAACTTAAAAATCTCAACTTCGGTTAATTAAACAATTCCTGTTTCAAATTTAAATTTCAACATTCCAAGTTCCATTTCAAAAATAATTTGATTTCCATAAATTCAATTTTTTCCTTAAAACCAAATCATTTAAATAATTTCAAATCAAAATTTTAAAATCATTTATTTAACCAATCCGGTGTCTGTATATTATTCTTTATCCTATGGCCAAGTGAATTAATTATTTCAATTTAATTGCAGGGATGGATATATATCATTTCAATCCAAAATAAGTGCCATAGGTATTTATCATTTCAACCTATTTCTTAATTTATTTGAAATAATTCAATTTACAGTCTTATATACTGTAAATAATATACAGGATGATAACATGACATATCAAAAATTTAAACGTCTAATCATTCAAATATCAACCAATTTTCATCCATCACCATCAATCAACAACACAGTCAATAATCACAACAATCAACCAATTATCGAAAATCAGGGATTTTACTGGCAGTTTAATTCTAATTCAATTTAACTATCAATTCAAATCCTATCAATAAATTCAGATGTCAATTTAAATTATCCAGCAATCATCAATATATTTAAATTACTTCACAATAAAAAAAATTACTAACATAAAAAATAAAATAGTCAAACGAGAGCGTAAAACACTCACCTTAAAAATATGTCCAAAATTTCCCTGAAGCGGATAGTGACAAATCCAACTCCATCATGACGATAATGTCGATACGACTGAGCCCAAATCAGGTCTCGTACGAAACAAATATTGATTAATAAACATTTGCTCAAATTTAATTAAACAATATAATTTAGTTAAATGAACTTTAATTACCACACCTTAAAGAGGATTAGCAGCCGCTAATTACATGAATTCCACGATATCTGATTCTATTGCCATTAACCTAACGTCACCATCAGCCTCCAACGCATGCAACAGACTTCGATCCAAAACGTGAACTACATCTTTGCACGCGTGAAACCTCAGGCGATCGACTCGGATCGAAGTGGTTTTCGGATAACATATCCGATCCCGGTCTCTTCGAAACAACTTTCGATGATTCCCGATAAACTCAACCCCGATTCTTTAGGAAATAAACAGTCAAAGATAAGATCAGAGATCACCTCCTAACCGTTAGTGGACGGATTTCCTTATCAATGTCCTAAGAGAATGAAACGAGATTTATACGCACAGTACAACATCATCGGAGATGACTGTGCCATTAACCCACGTGTTTCTCCTAGATATTTCCAAAGTTACGTTTGGGTCCAATCTTGATAGTCGGTTATTTAACTATCGAATAAAAAACATTCAATCAGGAATTTATTTCATAAGAAAAACCAACATTGGTTAAGCATATAAGCAACCACTAGCCTCGTTCTATAAACCTTTTATGAATAAAAACCACTTGGAAATTTCTTGTATAGGAATACTTTTACAAGATATATCCACTTATTCCTATATTTTCAATACTTAGAAAATATCTATATACTTATCTCAACAGTATAAGTATATTTACAAAACTAAGAAATATTCTCTTTTCATTCGACTCTCAAATCAATTATAAATTTCCTTACAATTCTATAAACCGTTTATAAATCATTTTATAAACCTCCCAAAAACCATTTATAAATATTTTATAAAAAATCAATCCCTTATAAGATTCTTATACATTTCAAAATCACTTATGACCCTATATGAACCCATAAACCATTTATAAATTTCTTTTATAAATCTATAACCCTTTTCTAAAATTCGTTTATAAACATCTAACCATTTGTAAACTCTTTCACCTTGTAAATAACCTTTCCTTAAGTCTTCAATCCATTTTACAAATTTCTTTATAAAATGCAAGTCTTTCAACTCTATTTATAGTCTCGGAAACATTTATAAATAATTCAATCATTTACTTCAAAACATTATTATATAATAATAATTATTAACAATGAACATTATAAATAAATGGAAATCATTAACTTTAAACATCTTAAAATAGTAATTAATCATTCCAAAATACTATTTAAGAAATAATAATAATAATTAATCTTTACCATTTTATAAATAATAATAATTTATTTTAAACCTTATTAATAATCCTTATTATTAACTTCAAACCATAATTATTCTTAAATAATTAACCTTATCACATTTTGATAACTCTTTAAATCCATATTACTATAAACAATTAACTTTAAAACAATACCGATATAATTAAATAACCTTAAATTAATATTAATATAATTAAATAACTTTAAAACAATATTAATATAATTAAATAGATAATCCTTAAACAAAATATTTTCAAAACCCAATTTCGGATTTAAAAATCGTTTCTTGTCTCAAAAACCAATTTCAACTTGAACGGTAATTTACAGTATTTTTAAAATACTAATTTGAGGCCGATAGCCACCCAACACTTAACCAATATCAATATTGATTCTTTATCACTACTGGGTTTTAGTTTCAACATATAACAATGTTATAACCATAATGTCCACAATCAGGTTCATTTTTCAACAATCCATATAAAAATATATTATTGAAACAATTTAACAATATCGAGGAATCATGTTGGACCCTCCAACCTATTTCCCCCTGCATCACAAATGTTATATGATTATAAAATATAAATCAACCGCTTCGAGGCGGGATTCGTATACAAATGGTCATCCGCTCTTACACGAGAACGTAATAAGGTCTTATCCGCTCCAATAGGTAGGAATATATCCAAACCAACAAATAAAATATAGTAATTCATCCAAAACAATCATTTAACAATTTTTATCAACTATGTATCATACTAGTTATCTAAAAAGATGAGTTTGATTCACCGAATTTTCTATTGTCGCCGAGGCATTCCGGTTTGGAACTAAAATCGAACGACGTTCGATTTTAGCCCAATTTTCAACAGTCTCCAAATTCGTCCAAACCATCTCCATTGCGAAGCTTTTGTCATCACGAGTGCAACACAAAAAGTTTCGTCTCAACCGGACCTCATATGAGAGAGTTATGCAATTTATAAGTTATCAGATTTGAATAATAATAACTAATAAATAAATTATAACTTGACCATATTTACCACTATGCACTTCTATCTTCTTTCCTTCCCAAAATAAAACGTGCACAGGGATCTACCTCCATGGTCATGCACATCCTTGTGCACGCACGCTACTGCGCCTCCTCCAGGCCATGAAATTCACCGAAACCACCTTCGATCTTCCGCCCTTCGCGAGAGCTTTGCCATCGTACCAATTTCGCGCCGCCGGAACCCTTGCAGCGAAACGCGACTTCCAGGACCCGCCACCCTGTAGCATGAGGTCGCGATGACCAACGAAGTATCGCACAACCCAAAACTTCGCGTCGAGGTGCTGCTTTCCATCACGAATTCAATTCCAGGCTTCGCTCGATCCCATTCCTCCTCGATTTCAAGGAATTGCCAACCCTAGTTTGACTGCCATCAATGGCCTCCCCCAAAACAGTAGACGAACACAACCTAACCATATCTACACGAAGCTCTTATTGAATCATGATGTTTAAAACTTATCTCAAATTTTTTATCGAGTAAATGTTGAGATATTAATTTTTGAATGTCTTCATTTTTTTTTTCTTTTCTCCTTTTTGACCATGTTTATATAGCTGAGGGAAGGAAAATATCATAGAAGGGGTGTGGCTTGTACAGGGTATGGTCAGATCAAATGGTGATGGGTCAATGGCTGTATGGTCAAATCGATATATGAATATATATATATATATATATAATTCCAAAATATCTTGCTATATAATTTCGAACCCCAATCGAGAAGTGCCGCCTGGCGTTCCATATGTTATACCCCTATTCCGAACGCAATGGAACTTATTTCGAGACCCAATTTGATCATATGCAGAATATTGCTTTTTGAACCCAATTATTATATTAAATTTCCGATATTAATCTCAACGCGTTGCTATCCCTTACGACCAAACGATATGTCTGATCGCTATGAAATTTGGCGGTGTATTATAATTCATTATTACGGACCCAATGACACTGGTTTCGTCGAAATCCAAGACAGTGCCCCGGGAGGCTATTTTTATATGTTATTTAAAACGGGTTATTTTCAAAATCGAGTAAATTGCTTTTAAATCAGATTTAAAAGTTTTATTATCTTCATTCTTATTAATAGAATTTAAATAAGCCTTTAAATCGTTTTTATCCAACTTAAAATCCAAGATTCAATTATTTAAAAAATTTTCAATTATTAAATTCAACAATTAAATTACCCAATAAATCGCTATATTCAAAATTCGAGTTATTTAATCTATAAAATTAACTTTTCAATATTTAAAATTTATTAAATATTTCAAACTCAAATAACTAATTTCTGGGTTGTTACACATGTCTGACCCGGAATTTTATTTCCTTTTCCTAAAACACTTGGGTGCACAAATTTTTATAGGCATCCAAGTAGTTCAGGTTTTTCTATAGATGCATTTTGGAGGAGCTTAGAGCAGGAGGCTTCATCGATAGCTAGTTATTATCTTATTTCCACTGTATTATATGTATATTGTGTCAGTTAGGTAGGGACATGCTGTTATAGCTGTCATATGGTAGAATTTGTATTGGTATGACTCTGATGTATCATTTTGGAAATGACTTTGTAAAAAAATTATGTTGATTAATATATGTTATTCCGTTGCATTGTGAGATTCTATGATTGTTTAGTTTCTTCTTATCTTCTTCTTTCCCTTAGTGATCGGTTTTTCCGGCACTTAAATGCTCGACATGCAATACAATGGACGTATTTGTGTTAATTTTCGAGGGTTGAAAAACCCCGTTCGTTACAGTATTAATCTTTCCTAATTCAAAAATTAGATTTACATTTGTTCTTTACAAATAAAAAGATAATGTTCATTTTTCTTAAGAAATGTGTTCTTTCATAACTATATTGTTACCTTCTCTTTTTAAAACATGTGACTATTCTTTCATTAAATGCATTCTTTCTATATATATAAATATATTGTTACATTTTCTTTGTAATATATGTAACACATCATTTCATTAGTTATAACAAAATTTTTATCACCATGGAAATTAATGTTCTCCCTTGAAGCAGTTTCAAATTTGTGTATGTAAATATATTTTCTCCTTTTCTTTTAATGCACTAAACCATCGTATTCTTTTTGGAGTAATTCAAACATATTCACTTAATTTCTTAACAAACAAGTTTTGATTTATTCTTGAAACTAATTCTTATGCTTAATTTCAAAATATGCGTGAAACCCGAAATGTGTACCACGGTAAACATTTTGTGTCCTCTTTATCCGATATCCGTTCCCAAAATTTTATATACGAATTTAGGATAGAAAAATCTACCTGATGCAATGGAAGATTTTGCAAATTTCTTTGTTTGTAAAAATTATGTTTTTTAGCCTTATGTAAACTTATAAAAAATTCTTTTTAATTAATTAATTATTTTTACTAAAAATAAGGGGTGTTACATTCTCCAGTCGAAAGAATTTCATCCTTGAAATTCTACAAGACAGAAAATGCAACTCGTGGACTCAACCATATGATAATAACCATGTATATGTGTAATACATACAATCAAATCACACCACACACAAAGCTCCAAAAAATTCTTATCAAACATATATGTTTCCTAATATTTATAGCGATATAAAATATTATATTCATATAAATACCAACTGCAATCTTAATTCAGGTAGTAATATACAGTAATGACAAAATAGGTGTAAATAAACAATACGTAGCAACAGTAAAATAAATGCAAACAACAATACACATCCATCAATCAACATATATCATGAATATGACGTGTGAATAATGCATAATACTAATGCAACTCCTATATGAATACAAGATCATGGCATATAGGCATGGATGCAAAACATCCTAAAATATACCGATAATTTCTGTATGTATGCAACGTAATATATAATTAGTGAAATCACATCTCGGAAATTAAGCCACAAAATAAAGTATACCACACTATCCAATTTCCTAGTTTAACAGTAATAACCTATAATAACCATTCATCCATTATTAAATAATTTAATCACCATAAAAATGCATAATGGAAAAATCTTTCAGAAAAGAGTCGACGTGAAAAGATCAGGTTCTCTCTTTCCCTTTTCAAGTGCCCTTAACTAGATCGTTTTTCCAACCTCAAATTATGATTTTAATGCTGCCATGTAAACTCAATTCAAACCACTATAAATGTACATGTATAGGTAAACGTTTGCAATCCTTCCTACCAACTCAGATAAAATTATGTCGACATGCACCATATTTGATAACTTAAGCATAAGTATTCCCTATTGGAAATATAAACTTATGCGACCTTCAATGTACATACACAATGACTATCCTAATAGTATACTGATTACTTCCTCTTCTGAATACTAAGGTAAGACAACTCGAAAGTTTGAATATCTTGCTATTCTTCATTTCCCCTAAGAACATCAAAATTCGATGATCTTCTAAACTAGTGAAAATAGCATAACTTCTCTTCTAAATTTGATCCAACTGATTATATATTTTTCACTTATGATATCGCTTCTCCAATCCTTCAGCAATAGCGATACCAAGGCACCACGTTTCTAGGTTGCTAAAAATTTTCTCTCCTAAGTTCTATAGCATACAAGGAGTAAGCATTCAAGCAATCCTATTAATTAATCAATTCAAACGAAGCAACCAAAATCCTAAGTCTAAATAAGATTCTGAATTTAAGCAAAACCCTAACTTAAATTTTTTTTATCATTAAAGGTAATCAACTAGGCGATACATCATTCGTGTGCAATTGTTATGCAACACAAACCATGTATCCAAGGAATTGTTGTTACTTCATGATACTTCATGATAGTTTTCTTAAATATATAGTCTCCTTCCAATCCAAGGAATTGTTGAAAAGAATCCTATCATCCTCTTTTCAAAATCTTACCAAAATCTTCAAGTCTTATTATTCATGAAAGTCACTTCAGCATCCTTAATGCGTGCAAACTGTAATATCTTTTACTTAGTGAGAAATCAAATTATTGAATTAGCCATTTCTTATGTAATCTTAATTACAATTTCATCTAGGATATCCTTTGCAATTCTAACTTCAAAATTTTATCATTCTTTATGCAATCCTATTAATGGGATCTTTTCCAAACTTAACTTCTTACTATTTTATTAAACTGTTTTGTGGTCAAGAAAACTCAAGATGGAATGGCGTCTTGCCATATTAATCAAATAGACATAATGTTCAATACTTAGATGGTGCCGCACCTGAAACTCATCTAGGAACGTCTAAAACGGATGGTGTCCTAGCCCAATGAACATGATATAGAACTCATGTCACATCAACCTCAAACAATATACTTGTAGTTGTGACGACAACTCAAGCATCAATACTTTAGAAATATCACCATGGAACTTATACTATAAGACGACAACCTACTTTTTTGGTAAGGATAACTTCACAAGCCAAAAGCAACATGCGTGGTGTAACGTTACCCGAAATGTCGGATCAACGATATCCATTCATAAATAATCCAAATCGTCTACCTTTTCGGACGATGCTAAAACAACTAATACTCTAGGGAATTATGATTGATAAACAACTTCTATGGCTTAATAAAAGCAAGTTCACATTTCGAGTTCCTCAAGAAAACTAAATTCTTCTTGGTAAAGTGTGTCAATAGCGCTAAAATCATTGTGAAGTCTTTGATGAACTTCTTATAATAATTAGCCAAACAAAGGAAACTTCTTACCTCCGTAGCATTCTCTGGTACAGTAAAATACATTAGCTTACTCTTTCCTTTCTTTAAAAGTAAATAAGTTTTAGCTAAATCACATCTTCCAAACCTTCTCGCGCTAAGATTAGGAAACTAAAATCATATTCAGATAGAAACACATGAAGTGTTATTCACTCTTTATTATTATAGAAAATTCAATTTTGTACCCTACCCATTCACTTCGAACATTGATTGAAAAGGCTAGCAAATCTCTATTGTACTTTCTTTCTTTACCCTGAATCTTCCAACGCTTTACAACTCCATAATTAGCAAGTCCTTAGCATATTGCATATTGACTATTCTAGTTAATCTACCCTAATCAATTCAAGATTTATAGGCTGTGTAATCCTTCTAATTTCAATAAAACTTCAAGTTAAAATATCAATAACTTTTTCAATTCAGTTTTTCTTTTATAAATAAGAAATCTTCATAGTGGTGTAATTTAAAATAAATGGTGATATTTTAACTTTTTTTTTCAAAGTGCGATAGAAATATTTTCAAAAAGATTAGTTGTATCAATATATATATATATATGTATATGTATATATTCAATTTACCTTCAAAAGTTTTGTTGCCCGAAAGCAAAGTACTATCAAAATATAAGTGCAACAATGCACCTTACACTAACTTTTTTTCAATTCGGTTTTTTTCTTCTTTTCCACAAAAACTAGTAATCTTAAAGAAAAATTCCCTTGCTAATTTCAACAAATGTTTCCTTTTGACAAAATCATGATTTTTTTTTTCTGTTTAAATTTTTATCCAAAATGGTTCAACTTAGCTTAGAAAAGTGGACATGCAATCTTATCTTTCTAATTTTTCTTTTAAAAATATATCAAACAACTAATGTTTCTAAATTTTTAGAAAATGTCACTTGAACTCGCGTCATGCCAAGAAGTGTGAAGCATTGAGTTTTTATGGTTACATGATATAGAGGCTAACATAAAATTTAAACATTATACACTTTTAGATCTCACAATGGAAGAAAATAAAATATATGTACTAAAAATAACCAAATCAGATAGTAATCTTAACATAAACGTGTTCATATAATAATGTCTCCAAATGATAATACATAAGTATCTGACAGATAGAAATAATATAATATAAAGTACATATGGGAGTAACTGTAGATAAATATGTCTTTTGAACATCAAGTCACCTCCTCCATGTACGTATCCTAGCTAGATCACCCATAGGTATGTCCTCCTATAATAGAGATAAAGAGGAAGAAATTGAGAGGGCCAGATAAAGTCTGGTGAATGAATTATATCGCTAGTGGTATGGTGTTAACAAGTATTTAAAGTTCAGCTATAACTTACACATAGGGGTGTTCTTTAGTATGCGTATCTTATATATGTAAGAGATTAATTAGTTTCCTAACATGGTTTGACTCTTCCTAACAGGACTAAACCCAATTTTAAATGAAGCTTTCCACTCATGGGCAGAACATGCAGACTGAATAATTCCTAGAAAAATCTCTAGTGTATGACCACCTATCTATATTTTAATGCTCTTAATGGTAACTACTTTACTCTATATTAACATTCTCAATGATAATCATTTGGGTTGCACCTAACCGATTATAGCTCATCATGGTAAGTCTACACATTCGAGAACAATCCAAATATAATCTTTTGGGTTAACAATCCCAATATAATCTTTTGGGTTAACAATCCCAATAATAACTCGTCACTTAAACGTTGAATAACCTTCTTGTTAGTGCCCATATCCTACACTTTATACCATTACACAAGTAGCAACCAGGGTGGATTAACATATCCAACTCCTCTGTAGAATTAACAGATCCTACTATGACAAACATCTTCATTTACTCTTTCTAGCTTTCACCAATAGGTGACTAGGACCTGCTATAAAAGATATGAGCTTCTAATTACGATGAAATCGCATGCTGCATTGAGTGTCACGTTTAACAATTTCATGAAGTGAGAGCCTAGGAAATCACTAAGTGTGATACTTTTTTAGCTTGCTGCATGGCTCAATTCAGCTACGTGAACTCCCGAAAGACAAAGAGTGAGAACAAGTTTCCATGATCCATCCTTCTTGACCTGTACTAGGTTCAAGTTCAACCTGGGCTTGCTGTAGCAATTTAGACGTCTGTATTTTAATTTGGACGTATGATCCCCTATACAAAAAAATTGTTCCAGACATTCAGATGTCTGGTTCCTTATTTAGACATCTGACTTAGATTCCAGATGTTTGAATAAGGGTTTAGAAGTTTGAATCTAGTAAGTTTTGAACTGATTCCATTCTATTTCATCATTATAGAAATCCAAACGTCTGAATATGAATTTCCAGGTCTAGTAATTTGTTTATCTTATTATTTTTTCTTCTTCTTCGTTGATTCAAGTATATGTTAGATTCATTTTTAATAAGTGTTTTTACACAATTTCTAACTTGTTTATACATGACTTAAAGTAGTTTACCTTATCAATTGCTTATAATTTTTAGTCCATTATCTACATATATTTTAATCGATTATCTATGTATATTAGAAGTTAATTATGTCAATATCTATGTAAAATCAAAGGGATATATTCATTTACTTGTTTCTCAAATTCAATCCAGATTTGTCACAAAATTGGATCTATAAAATTAAAGGTAGTTTCAATTCAGTTTACAGTTCGCTCCTAAATTACAATGATAATTTTATTAATTCATTACCTAAGTTTTCCAATCTTCTCGATTCAAAAATATTTTTGAAATAGGAAGTGTTGATTTGAATTAAAAATCAGATTTTTGGTTCTAAAAGGGTAAATAATTGAAAATTAACTACTTATCTACACGTAATATTGTGTAGATAAACCCACTCACTTGGAAGGGTTGTTTGAAGAAACCTTTTCCAAACCCGATTTGAATTAGTATCTCCCTTACTCTTCTCTGATTTTTTTGTGCTTCTCCTTCTCTTCCTCTTTCGATTTGACTCTATTCCTTTCTCTCTTTTTATTTGTTTTATCATCTTTTATTTTTTATTTAATTTTAGAGACGAGAATAGAAAGTAATGTTTGGATTAAGAAATTTTGAGGAGGAGGAGGAAGAAGAAAAAATAGATAGAATTAGAAAGGTGAGGCCTAGGGTTAGAATGAAAAGAGTGAGGCTTGGATTTATATTTATAGGTGAAGTCTAGGTCTAAGAAAATTATTTGTTTATTTATATATGTTACTTATGCTTACATATACACAACATTTCTTTCCTTTTATTTCCTTAAAGAGAATAATGTTTATATTTTCCCGCCTAATGTCATTAATTATAATTCGAATCGATATCATTTATTACAATTCCAATCAATATCATTTATTGTAATTAAAATCAATATCATTTATTGATGTTCTACATATATATATATATATATATATATTATTGACTATTATAAGAAATCATGGAATGACATTCAAACGTGTGTGTGTGTGTGTGTGTGTGTTTGTATATACATTGACATTAATAAGGAACCTTCCTCTTTATTAATAATTGTTCAACCAATTTGTAATTAATTGGTATTAATTTTTCTACTTCAAAAATTGGATTTATCCTTATTCTTTACAAATAAAAAGATAATATATATTTTTCCTTAAGAAATATGTTCTTTTCATAACTATATCGTTACTTTCTCTTTTTAAAATATGTGCCATTAGATGCATTCTTTTCTTTTATAAATATATATTATTACTTTCTTTTTCTGATATACGTAACATATCCTTTCATTAATTATAGCAATAATTTCATCACCATGATAATTAATGTTTTCCCCTTTAAGCGGTTTCAAGTTTGTGCACGTAAATATCTTTTCTACTTTTTTTAGTACACATAAAATCATCGTATCCTTTTTATAGTAAACATATTAAATTAATTCCTTAATAAATAAGTTTTGATTTATTCTTGTAATTAATTATTAAAATTAATTTTAAAATAGACACAAAACCCGAAATACACACTATGATAAACATTTTGTATCTTCTTTATCCGATATCCATTTCTGATACTCTATATATGAATTCAGGGTAAAAAAATCTACTTGACGCAATGGAAAAATCCAAATTTCCAAATTCCTTCATTTGTAATTAAAATTAAATTTTTTATTATTATGTAAAATTACAAAAATGTCCTTGTTTAATCAATTAATTATTTTTATTAAAAATACGGGTGTTACAAGAAGTAAATAAGGGGCTAAAGTAAATGACACAAGATGTAAAGTGGTTCGGCTAAGCCTACCTACCTCCACCATAAATATTTCTTGCTACATTGATCTCTCACAATTATAAGGAATTATAAGAAAATGATAAGAAATTAAAAACACTTAAGGGTGCAATATTCATAAACTCAAGAGCCCTTATATTATCTGTGTAGAAAATGAATTCTGAATCTCAAAAATCAACACTTATGATGCTATATGGTAATGGTATTTATAACAACCTAGATTGATCATTGGATGACTATGATTATGTAATTAGTGGGTCGGAATCACTCTTGGCCGGAGATCTAGTTGCTTTACCAATAAGGAATGGTTGAAAGATGATATAATTGTATGGTTTGGATGCATGCCAATTGGCGTTATGTACGAGGGCGTGCTTTGCATAGGGTAAAGCGGTATGACATAGGCATGTGCGCTTTTGGCAGACATCTCACAGTAATTGATATACTCGGTCATATTTTTTATCGCGTAGTATACATTTTAAGGAAACAAGGTTGAAGAGAAACTTCATGTACGTAGTAATGGTTGGTTACTTATTGCCGGATATTGCTAAATTTAAAGCTAAAGATTGCTAAGGACAAAGCTGAAGGGGACGAGCAGAGCCGTTCATGCGTTGACGAGACAGGCTGTATGAGATAGATCATACTGAGATGGAGCCAGGCCAAAGACTGGTCTCTTTTATGTCGAGCATGTTGGAACTGGACCAGCCCAGTGCGGAAGTTATGGGTGAATTTCAAAAAATTTACCCTATTGGATCTTTATTGGGCCTATGAAGTCTAACTGAATTAGAACATTTCTAAATTTCATTTAAATAAAATCGTATTTTATTTAAATTCAAATACATTAAGATATGAAATTAATTTTATTTGATTTAGTTTATACATAAATGTATCATATACATATATGTGTGAGTGCATGTGTAACATAATAATCCGTGAAAGGTATAATATGCCCATATGTAGATGTTGGGATTTACATTGCTATAGGCATATTAGCTCATTTTGTATGTCATGTATGTTATCCAAATATGTGCATGTATATGTGTTACAAAACACACACACACACACACAAACACACACGTATGTATAAATATATTATATATAATATATGAACATAAAACATTTATATATAGATATATATATATATAAAGAGAGAGAACAATTATTAAAAATTATTTATAATTCAAAATTAACTTAGTTTTGCAAACAAAATAATTTTAGTATTTTAATTTGTATATATTATGAATAAAATAATGTTTTCATCCATAAATAATTAACATAAAATAATCTATAGAAGAAAATTCAAAATTTACAATTTTAGAAAATCTAGGATCATAAAATAGAGAGTAAAAAATCTGGAGATTTTTCAAAGTTGAAATATTATTTTTAAAAACAAACACATTGATTTTGACAATAATTATTTAAAATAAAATAATATATTATTAAAAATTCAAAATTTAAAATTTCAGAAATTCTTGGATCATGAATGAAAGGCTAAGAAATTTTTAAAGAATTTTTAATTTAAATTATTATTTTTAATAAATCATAAATCGTTTTTCCGAAATGATATTAATTATTAAAAATAATAAACTTTATTGAAAAAATCCTAAATTTTTTCTATACATTTCTGGAATGATATAATATTTTTAAAAAATATATAATTAAATTTCTAATGTACTAATTATTTTATATATAATAAACAATTCAAAATTCAATAAATGTTAATTTAAAAATATGAATATATGTATGATAATTAATTTTCGAATCTGTAAATTCATATTATATATAAATAAGTGTACTAAAAGTTTTAAATCACATATATATCTTATATATGCATATATGCTATTATGAGAGAAAAATATACACTAATATATATATATATGAATTTATTAATAAATATATATAAAACCATTATTAATGAAGAAAATTAATTTTGTACAGTAAACAACATTTTTTTATACATAAATCAAATAGTATAATAAATAAATTATGCACATAACCATGATTTGTGACAACTACATCTACTTACAAAATCTCACCTAACTAAACATATAGTAGCAATATATTTAAACAGATATGAAATTGGTCATTATAGGATCATAGAATATAATTTAATTACTGTAATATGAATTAAAATTACCAATTTAATGATGTCTTTGAATCCACGTTGAAGCAATGACTTCCCTTCCTTTTACCATTCTTGATTCGTCAGATTGCAACTCCAGAATCACCGACCTTTAACTATCGAATAGTATTATTTTAATTTGAAATATATTTGAGAATTTTGGAGTGGATTGAGAGCTATATTTTAACCAGCAATGTAGAAGGTAATGGCGGCTAAAAAAAAGTTAGTTATTATTTTTAGAGACACACACACACACACACATATATATATATAGGGTTGTATTAGAGAGAAACGAGGAAAACCTTTTTACCCATTCTCACTTGCTTTCAACCCATTATCTTCAAGCCAATTCCCTATGTTTTAGCCACCCATAGACCTTCCCAAAACTGAAATTTTGCAACCCTAATGATGGGCCTTAAACCCAGCTAAGCCCAAGCCAAAATACCATGCAATTAAATCTAATTTAATCGCTTGTCGATATTGTATATCGATTGATATATTTATAACTGTTATAAATATATATAACATTATTTATTTCTCAAATCATATTCAAATTTTATAATTAATATTTCATAAATATTAATTAATTTAATTAATTTATAACAAGTATAAACTAATTAAATCGTTAGGTCTTAAGGGAATTCATCATTTCGGCTGTGTAACTCTTGGGTGTAAATTTGGTCAGCAATTAACATTGAACTATTCTAATGTTAACATTCACACGTCACTTAGCAGGTGGTGTGACATTATGACCAAATTTATTGCTTACTCATTTTCGATAAAATTCAATTTTAGTTTAATAAGCGTTACCTGGTTGTGACATTTGTTTACACCAATTCTCTTCGTCAAAACTATATCACTTTGGACTTATGGAATTTGGTAATGGTCAAAATTCCAACCTCATCCACATTCAAATTTATAGTCCAAATACAAAGGCCTTGGTTCAATAATAACAATTATTATTAACGATAACAGCCGGGCGATTTTCGACCCCCGAAAATCGACACTAATACGTTCACTGTATAGAGTGCCGAGCAATTGAGTGCCGGAAATACCAGGTTGTTAGGGTTTAAGAAGAAAAAGAGATAGAAGAAGAACATAAACAGTAGCACAGAATCTCACAATTGCAGCGGAATAAAATATAATATAAATAACAACATTTTATACAAAGGTAAGCTGTAACTGTCAATATACATTCAAGTTATCAGAGTACAATCATCAACAAATAAATCTGGACAGTTATAATAACTTGTCCCTAAATGCTGAAAATATAGCCTATAATACACAGCGGAATATAGTCAATACGTGCAATATGTCCCTGCCATCCAGTTCGTCCCCTGAGCCTCACAGCATCCTAACTTGAAATTCTGTAATACTCAGTCTGACCCAAGCATTACAATAAAGTAACACCTGAGTCAGGTTGGAAACCAGCATGAGTAAACCCACTAAAATTGAAATACTGGAGTTATAAAACTTCTTTGAAACCAAGGTAACTCGTACAAACATGACGAGTTGTCATCTATTTTTAACCGAAACACCTTTTAGAAATCCATCGATATTTCTAACATTGTCTAAGACTCTAAGTACAATTACTTATTAAAATAACCGAATTTATTAAATTAGTTAAATTCCAGCCTATTAGGATCCAAAATCAAAACCATAAAGGTTCGTAGTGGTTTTCAAGTCGAAGTGGTTCCGGATAACACTAATATCTGATTCCGGCCTCTTCGAAAACAAGTCGATAAATTTTAAAAAGGTAAATTATTTAAAATAAACAATTTATATTTAGGGTGACTATATTCACATATGGAAATTCATTACAAATGTTATTTTTCAAATAAAACTTGTTAACGTTTACCCTGGCACTATAACGGGTTTGGCTACTGAATGACAAGGATAAAGAAACAATTTAAATAATTATCCAAGAGTCATCAACAAATTTAACGATTTTCAACTCATATTAACGATTCACATCCGGAAATTTAATCAACTTAAAATTAAATTAAATCTACTTATAATTTTTAATCCAAATTTAATTTAAAACAAAATTAATATTTTCAAATCCTACTTACTTATAATTAAAATTAATTACAAAATTATCTATTATTAACTTAATTAAAATTTGGAAGTTCATCAATAATTATTTTACATAAAATTAACATAGGATTTTATCAATTTAAAGTTTAAATTGTTTTATTTACATTAATTATTAAAAATTAATTTAATTCCATATTAATAACTTAACCCAAAGTACTAGGCCAATATGTTTAGGTGATAGGCTAAGGTACCAGTTCCTTTATTGTTTCAAATTTAAGAAAATAAAGCTTAAAGGTTAATAGTTTTTAAAGGAAACATTGTTAACATTATATATATATATATATGAGCTTGAGTGATTTTCGTTTTAAGTTTTCTCTAAGTCTTGATGGCAGCTTGTATTACTTTTATTTTTGTTCGAATGCCAGAATGTAAACAAAGGCAGAGCCTATATAGAGAGAATGGTTGTAGCTTCTTATGTACAGCAATTTTCACCTTTTATTTTCTTTTGATTTTTCTTAATTTATTTTCAACAATGACCTGATTTGAATAAAGGTGATTTGATAATTTGAAAGGAGGATTTGATATAATATATGCTTCAGAGGATGTGCATTTAATGCCATGTCTCCTTATGTGTTTACATGTATATATTTACCTTTGAATATACATATATATACTACATATATATATATGAACATAGTTTTGTCTTATTTCCCTTATACAAATATATTTTTTACATGCCTAAGCCTTGTGTCATTTATATGAATTTTTTACTTATATTTTATAACTACATACAAATAAATACTAGCCACTTAAGTGTATTTCTCCTTATTTTTATATATATTTTTTATTTTAAATTTAATATCAAAGTTAAGCATATATACACAATTATATCTCTCTCTATATATAATTGTATTAGGAAAGTGGAGTTTTCATTTGAATATTTTTGAGAGAATAAAATTTTAGATTTTTAAATCATAGCTTCCCAAATATATATATATATATATATACACACACATCCAAAATGACCAGAATTTATTATTTGTTTGACCGATAAAAACTTATATTATCAAAAATTAAATCAAAAAATTATCCAAATAATAGTGTCAAAACCCCGGGTCGTTACATTCTTCCCCCTTAGAACTTTTCGTCCTCGAAAAGGAACGAAACGAGAATTAGAACTTTGATGTGTATTATTAATTAAATTTTTAAACATTTTAACTCCTTACTCTTTTTATTATACATTTTAAAACACTTTAAATTATATAGTATTACCCAGCTAGTTTTATATAAAAATACTTTTCATAACTCGATGTCTTAACAAGTCCATCCTTGTTCTTACAGAAACTCAGTCATACGTTGATCAGGCGTAGAACTGAAAATCTATAAGTACTTAGTAGACCCATGTTCAACACCCAGTGAAAATACTTGAAAACCCTCTTTTTAAAAAGGCTATGGAAAGTATCACCCCCCTCACCACCATGGGTCGCAGTTAGCACGATGATTGCATCGCCATCCCGACGAAATCCATAAGAAAACTATAGGCATCCACACCTCTCGACTTATGCCATGGGAACAACACAGATCGCAACTACACCAAGGTTATTGATATCACAGCAAAACCCATGTAACTGTAGGCATCAGCACTACTCGAATTACGCTGCCAAACAAAACTTTACCACATAGATCGCAGACTACACAAAGTAGTGTCACTGTTCCAGTGGAACCCAATGTAGACTGTAGGCACTCGCTGCCACACGAATTACGCTATGGAACCAAACCACATAGATTGCAATTTACCGATGTTACGTCGCTATCCCAGCGAAATAAAACGTAGGTTGTAGGCAATAGCTACCACTCGACTTACGCTATGGAACTACGATAGATCGCAGTTACAACAAAGGTTATGTTGCCATCACGACAAAACCCAATGTAACTGTAGGCATCAGCACCACCCGACTTACGCTACCCAACAAATGATCATCAGGAACTCGAGTTTTGTCTGGACGTCCTCTGGGATCCCAATTTCAATGAACCCGCCCTTAAGGTTCTAGGCAGAACCACCCAGTGGATCTCTTACTATAAGTTTCGAACATCATGGGGTGCCTTTTTCCATACCTTTCTCAAAACATATCATACTATATATATAGTATCTTTCAAATCATACCCATGGTATGTATCATGTATAAACTTTATATATACAAAATCGATATCTTCAAAATTGATAGTTTTCAAATTTGGTTTACCAAATTTCCAAAATTGACTTTCTGCCAAAATCAAAGTCTTTTAAATCAATGGGTTCCAAAACTTTTTCAGTTTCATTCTCATATACATATAAAATCATTCTTTCAACTTGAATAAATTTCAGATCAATAATTTCTGAGTCCACTTCATACTTATATAAGCTTCATTTAGTATTCCAAATATCTTTCAAAGATCATTTCTTTCTGGTTATAAATAAGGGAAGTTTGAATATATATAAAAAATATATAACTTTATTTATGCCAAATCAAATATCCCCAAGTTCAATTACTTTTCAAAGTTATTCGTAACATTTCTTACTTCTTATAAAGTGAGTTTCAGTTATATTACTATCCAATTTTCATTTTAAGATCATTATATTTTATTCAAAATTTACCATTTTACTTCAATATCATTTTTACCTTAATATCTTGATTTCGATTCCAATTTAGAGTTACTTCGTATTCCATTTGGGTTATAATTTCAATTTATCCCAATTAGTATTTAAATCCATGATTTAAACATAAGTAATTTCCACTCTGACCAATTTGAATTTAGAAAATAGCTTGAATAGTTTTAAAATAGTTAAATAGTTAATATAAGACAGTTTGAGTATTAAAAAGAAAGGTTTGTATAGTAAATAGCTTGGAAAATCAGAATAAATCTGAATATTTAAGAAGATAGATTTAAACAGTTTATATCAAAATAGTTTATTTGAAAATAGTTTCAGAGTCAAACCGATTCAATTTCCAATCTCAAATTCAAATCAACTTTCAATTTTCATTCCCATTTAAATTGATTCAACCCAGATTCCAATTCGAATTAACTTTGATTCCTATTCCAATTCAAATCAATTCCTAATTTGAATTCGAACTAATTCAACTTCGATTACAATTCCAATTAATTCAAATCAATTTCAATTTGAATTAATTTCAATTCCGATCTCAATTTTTAAACCATCTCGATTTATATAAATTCGAGTTCGTTTTTCAAAATACCGATTTATCACTTAAATCAAGTTAACCCTTAATATTTAATTTAACAATCTAAATCTTTAAAATAATTCAATTCTGAGCCCAAATTTCAAATATTCATTTAAATTACCTCTACTTAAACTTATTTCAAGGTTCAAGTGAGAGTTCAATTCTTTTAGAACAAATCAATTTTCGAAATTCAATTTATTTCCTAATTATAGCTTCAAACTTTTAAACCTTATTCTTTAAGCAGTTCCGGTTGACAAGTTCGTTTTAACATTTCAAACCTAAGTTCGAAATGATTCCATTTCCATAAATTCGATTTTATTTCTTAAAATCAAAATCATTTAAATAATTTCAAATCAAGGTTTTAATTCCATTTAATTTCAGGAATGGATATATATCATTTCAATGCACTTCTTAATTTATTCAAAATAATCCAATTTACAGTTTTATATACTGTAAATAACAAACAGGATGATAGTAGGATATATCAAAGTAAATAAACATCCAAATTATCTAAGACATCAATCAATAGCATCCATCACAAATTTCCAGAATTCGAAACCCGTTTTTATTTCAAAAAATCGTTTTGAAATCATTTACACATAACTTCTTTTGTAACTCTCATCGGATCTATACCTTTTCTTCACAATTTAATTTATTTAACTTCCATAAGTTAAATTTCAATTTCACCTTGAAATTTCCAATTTTATAAGCTCAAAACTTATTTAACTTGCCCTGAGTAAATTTCCAATCCATTCAACCTTACTCAATTTAATTTTTTTTCACTCCAAATTTAAATTTCTTATCAATATCACCTTCAACTCATAAGTTCAAAAACTTAGGGCCCGTTTGGTTTCATTTTGACTTTTGTGTTTTGTGTTTTCAACATACACTACAAAATACAAGAAAACATGAGAATTTTTTTACAATTCTTAGTCATTACAACGATGGATGGGAAATGGAGGGGAGGAATTGTTTTCCGTCCTTTTGTTATGTCTCAAAACACGAAAAATCAAATAAACTTGTTTTCTATTTTCTATGTTAATTTCATTTTTCAAAATTGTGTGTTTTCCAACCATGCATAAGAAATGCGCATTTTTTAGACGAAAACACAAAACTAAAAACAGCAAACCAAACGGGCCCTTACTTTTCTCTGGGGTTACACTTCTCATTTCAAGGGGGATTTCACAATTTAAACACTCCGTTATTTATTTCAAATCAACTTTGAAATCATATATATATGTATGTATGTATGTATCCCATTCATACATCAGGTCACACTTTAAATTTCAAACCATTCTTGGTTTTTAATCCAAAACAAATTCATTTTCAAACAACTCTTGTTTTAAAACAAAAATTTCTGTATTCAAAAATATTCTAAATAATATTATTTATTATTCCCTTAAACACTGTGAAACACATTTTAAAATTTTCAGGACTTAGATTCAAAATTTCCCAATTTAAGCTTATTTAATTTATAAGTCACATTTATAAATTCAGCTTATATAATTCCACTTCCATAAACTTTTCCACCCTGTTTTATCATTTTTTATTCTGTAATAGACATCCTTTATTTAGACACAACAACAAATTTTATGATAATAACCAATATTACCATATTCGGAAACCAAACACACCATATATTCCATGATAATTTACTGAATAATTATTTCTATATATCTAAAATATAATCAGGGTAAATTTATTCCATTTCAAAACACTTTGAAAAACACTTCTGCAATTTTCGAAATTTTAAAATTCTAGTTTGAACCTACCTTTAGCTTAACTTATTTGCATAGTTCATTCTTACCAAATTCCTATCTGGTTATATACATGTTACCTTAAATTTTATAATCTCATTTGAATATAATAATAACAATATCCAATCACTTTAATATACTATAATAATCTACAAAAAAATTATCCCTTTTATAACAAAATATAATCTTATATAAAAATTATTTAAACTCATTTTTAAAATCATTATATATGAAAATAACGAGTACGCCCTCATATATACTACATTCAACTCATTCTAGGGTACCACTGACCCTAGCTCTAATGAGTAATCCCCACCAGAGCCAAGGTTCTCGCTTAACCTTTAGCTCTAAAACCACATGTAACAGCCGGGCGATTTTCGACCCCCGAAAATCAACATTAATACATTCACTATATAGAGTGCCGATCAATCGAGTGCCAAAAATACCAGGTTGTTAGGGTTTAAGAAGAAAAAGAGATAGAAGAAGAACAGAAACAGCAGCACAGATTCTCACAATCGCAGCGGAACAAAATATAATATACAATAACAGCATTTTATACAAAGGGAAGCTGTAACTGTCAATATACATTCAAGTTATCAGAGTACAATCATCAACAAATAAATCTGGACAGTTATAATAACTTGTCCCTAAATGCTGAAAATACAGCCTATAATACACAGTGAAATATAGTCAATACGTGTTATACGTCCCTGCCATCCAGCTCGTCTCCTGAGCTCCACAGCGTCCTAACCTGAAATTCTGTAATACTCGGTCTCACCCGAGCATTATAATAAAGTAACACTCGAGTCAGGCTGGAAACCAGCGTGAGTAAACCCACTAAAATTGAAATACTGGAGTTATAAAACTTCTTTGAAACCAAGGTAACTCGTACAAACATGACGAGTTGTCATCTATTTTTAACCGAAACACTTTTCATAAATCCATCGATATTTCTAACATTGTCTAAGACTCTCAGTACAATTACTTATTAAAATAACCGAATTTATTAAATTAGTTAAATTCCAGCCTATTAGGATCCAAAATCAAAACCATAAAGGTTCGTAGTGGTTTTCAAGTCGAAGTGGTTCCGGATAACACTAATATCCGTTTTCGGCCTCTTCGAAAACAAGTCGATAAGTTTTAATAAGGTAAATTATTTAAAATAAACAATTTATATTTAGGGTGACTATATTCACATATGGAAATTCATTACATATGTTTGTTTTCAAACAAAACTTGTTAACGTTTACCCTAGCACTATAACAGGCTTGGCTACTGAATGACAAGGATAAAGAAACAATTTAAATAATTATCCAAGAGCCGTAAACCAAAGCTTAGGTCATAAAAAATTTTAACGATTTTCAACTCATATTAACGATTCACAACCGGAAATTTAATCAACTTAAAATTAAATTAAATCTACTTATAATTTTTAATCTAAATATAATTTAAAACAAAATTAATATTTTCAAATCCTACTTACTTATAATTAAAATTAATTACAAAATTATCTATTATTAACTTAATTAAAATTTGGAAGTTCATCAATAATTATTTTATATAAAATTAACATAGGATTTTATCAATTTAAAGTTTAAATTGTTTTATTTACATTAATTATTAAAAATTAATTTAATTCCATATTAATAACTTAACCCAAAGTACTAGGCCAATATGTTTAGGTGATAGGCTAAGGTACTAGTTCCTATATTGTTTAAAATTTAAGAAAATAAAGCTTAAAGGTTAATAGTTTTAAAGGAAACATTGTTAACATTATATATACGAGTATATACGCACGTCCGTATGGACCTGCACATAACGTATATACTACCATTTTAAATAAGTACACTATTTTCATTACTTCATTACACTTATTTGATGATTACTATATCTATTTATTTTTGAATTGGATATTAACTACTTTCCTTTTTCTTGGTGCAATATTTCAATGCTGCAATTAATCTTTAGTTACTCATTTTTATCTATTATTTTTGGATAAATTTTCAATTTGGGCCAGTTTTAAAAACCAATTACAAATTTAGGTCAGTTTTATAACTTATTACAAAAATAGACCACTTTGTGCCATATCAGCGCTGCGTGTACTGGCAGCATTTCAAATGCTGCCAGTTCATTTTTTTTCTTCTTTAAATAGTTCGCGGAATTTCAAATGTCGTAATCTATTTAAAAAAAACTTTGGACAACATTCCAAATGCCGCACACTGGAGGCATTTGAAATGCCGCCAACTATCTTTTAAAAAAAATTGTACTAGTGGCATTTGAGATGCCTCGAGTACGTGTGACACTTATATGGCCAAAGTGGTCTATTTTTGTAATAAATTATTAAACAGATCTAAAATTGTAATTGGTTTTTAAAACTGGTCCAAACTAAAATTTATCCATTATTTTAGGATGGATCAAAATTATTACTCAGTTAATGTCAATGAGGAAAAGCGAATTATGTCAAATTTATGGTAATACTCTAGCAAGGACAGAAGGAATTATTGAGATGTTTCACATAATTGATTAAAATAATACAAAGACCGAACTATTATTTGTATTAACTCACAAATTACCATAGTATCATTGTATATACGTATACACACACTTCAATATACTAATCTAACAGTCATAAGGACGATAAAAAAACTTGAAAGCAAAATTTAACTAATAACATCTGACTACTCAACTTACCCAATCTAGTATTGTGTTAACTTTAGTTCTCGCAAAGAGATATATGGTATATAACAGGGCATTTAAACAACAATTTGATATGCTTCAGTTGAAAGTTGGCAAAGAGAAAGGAAATACAGCACCAAATGAAGCCGCTTCATGCTAATTGTCTTTATGTAGATCGCAAGAATAAAATAAGGTAAGTCCTAATATATTCAGATACCCATCCATAAGGATCTATTATCAAACTAATTTTTATGTTCACAATTCTTTGTTATGTAATATGAGCAAAGTTTGGTCAAGTCCGACGAAGATGAAATTACGTAGACTATGATCTTTGCATTGTCCTAAAAAGCATATATGTCACAACAAATATACGAAAATATAAATATCTTACCATTTTCAGATTTAGGATAAATAAAATTATTTATAAATCATCCAAAAACTGAAAAACGGAAATATTAAGTAGCAAAAAAGTGTTGAAACTATTCCTATTTCATATTTAAAAACTGTCTTGAGTAACGATGTGTACTACCGCAGTGTATTTCAGTCCATCACTTTCCTTATTTCAGACATTGTTGTAGGAAGCAATTTAATTGATATCTGAACAATTTTTGACACTTAAAAACTATTAGACATTATACTTAACCATAAATACCATCTATACACTATATGCTAAGTACAATAAATGAATCGAATGGAATTAAGGCATTCATACGCTTCATAAAACTGTGGATGGTTTACACCTGGTATACACAAAATTAAGTCAAATTAGTAGTTCTTTACCGAAGGAAGGTTTACATATACAACATGTTAATGTATTCATTCCCATTTCATATATATTATATATAACTTGCATAATGTTGCTAACAACAATGTTAAATAAATTGCAATTGTTACATCATTTCGAAGTACCATCACATGGCATGTCAGGCTAATCCAACAGCAACTCAATATGCCTCCAACTCTCTCACAATAATCCCAGACCACAATCCAAACGTTCCTTCCAGCAAATCTAAGCGACAGTCGGGACTGCGTAAAATTACTACTGCCTCTGCATCTTCCCCATCTACTTCTACTGCCTACTTTTGCTTGCAGGCCACCAATGCAAGTAATACTACAGTTACACTCAGGTGAGATACATAGCCTAGCATAACTTAGACCAACTTTCAAGCCCAATTTCCTTCTAGTTCTTTTCCAACTTATACTTAATGTAGGTCCTTCCTACATAACTTGCTGCCATGCCTAAAAAATGGTTTGTTATCCTTCTTTGCCTTCTGTTATATTAAAGAAAATATCAATTCAGTTGTACCTATATAGATGAAAACACACTATAACTTGTTCAACATATTAAATATATAATATTCACAAATTACACAACCATATGGCTATAAACAAATGGTTTCCTATCCATCTATGCCTCATAAACAAAAAAATAACACTAATATTCACTTGTTTGATAATCAAAATAATAGTTTTTAATTTTCTTTTAGGTAAATAGTAATGGCCCTAAAATTTTACCAAATGGAAAGCAATAAGAATATAAACGACACAGAACATCAATCAAATATATGAATTATTAAGGATATTCTTGTCAATTCTTCAATTACTACTACCCAGTTCTCTCCTATCCACTAATAATAAATTGAATTTGAAATCATATTCGAAATTATTGTATTTAATCACGTCAAGCATTTAAACCGCTGTGTTACATTTTTACATATTTCATATATGTTGTTAACTGTTTAGTAAATACTGCCTTAAAACACTTGTGTACTTTATTGATTGCTCACTTAAATCTTTTTTTTATTAAAAGAAGATATTTTTAACATATCTTGTATTTGACCTTATATAGAGAACAGAAAAGCATGGATATACTATCTGATCAAAGCATAACAAAATAGTAATTAAAATTATCCAACTACTCAGTTTAACATGAAGTAAAGATTCAAGAAACCAACCTGACAAAATGCACCTCTTGATAATTCATTATAGAAAGCGCTACTCGGAACATATAGATTTGTACAAAGGCTACCGCACAATAAAATAATAATGCACTGGAAATAATCAGCCCCGGGCATGAAGAATGTCAATGCATGAAAGTATTTGCCACAACAAAAGCTTTAGAAGTTACTAATGCACAAAACTGATGAGCTGCAAATCAAAAGGAAAAAATGTTAAGATCGTGTTATTAATAAACACTAATAACAATAAAAGAGGAGATATCCACAATATTGTACATACACAATTAAGGACCACTCAACAAATGATGAGCAATATGCTTACAAAACAATATAAACACATAGTCGCGAATTACAAATTATACCAAGTATCCAGAGCAAAACATGTACAAAAACTTACATGGATGTTGTTAAACATCTATGTTTATCATTCAGTACTTTGGATCAGCGATCTTACATGGATACTGTTCATGCTAATCTTGGTAATTAACGCCAACTTCTTTCACATTATTAGAACTACATAGTAAGAATAAGAATACCATGGGGCTGTTGTATGTTTACAAATATAAAGAAATTTTGTTTGATAGTGCTGGCGTATTTTTATATTAAAAAGGGAAACCACGCACCCAGCCAAGCTAATAGTCAGCAGCTTCTTCCTTCCAGTCCTATCAATAAAATATATACTGACCACAGACCCAGCTGCGTTCAACCCAGACGTCACCAACGACAGTGCGAGCGCAGTCTGGTTTGAAGCGAACCCAGCAAACTGCACGATGGTGGGACTGTAGTACATCACCGTGTTGATGCCGACAAACTGCTGGAAGATTTGAAGACCGACTCCTGCTAGAAGGCTTCTTCGTACTGTCTTTGTTTTGAAGAGCTTCGAGAAGCTGGCGAAGATGGTGGAAAACGATAGGTTTAAAAAATGAGTTTCAACATACAAAATTAAGATCGAATAAACTACATACACGATGATTCAATCATGAATTATATCGGTGATGAAAAGAACTGTTTAATAATATAGAAATATAGATATGTGCGTAGGCATTACAAATGCCAATGATTTGAAAATCTTAATGTCGTAGATCAGTATTGCAGAGGTTGAATTTAGTTGAAAAGATCTTTATAATAGAAACCTACGTCGAATTTGCATGACTATCATACTTGAAATAATAGCACTATTCCAGTTAGAAGGACAAAAACATGAAGTTTGATGTGTTTGCTGAAGTCTGTAGAAGATGGAAGTGAAAATTAATCTAAACAGTATGTGCTAATATCCACTAAACGTAATAATTAAACCAAAGCAAGTAATTATCATTCGAGATAATAGCAGGGTTGTAGGACAGTAGTCCATGTATTCAGTGAACTGTATTTTCAAAATTACAGAATTTAAGAATTCCTATCAATGATAATATTTCAAAATTACTATTATAAAAGAGTTATTAATAATTCAGTGGTAGACTTACCGTATTAAAATCCAACAGCAGGGTACCGACATATTAAATTTCTACACCCATGATGTTAAATTATACCTAAAACACAAAAAATAGTTAATTTATAAGTCAAATAAGAAAATTGCTCTAAAATTGTCTTTTTAGTTTAATTCTTTTATCACATATGTAAGTCAAAGAATTAATAAAAATGAACTTCTTCAATTAACAATAATGGCGACAGAACTAAAAATTCGACATGTTAGAATAATACAATCAAAAAGAATGTTTGAGATAGCTGTACAAAATGATCATTGTTATAAACTTTGCAAGCTAATGTTGTTAAAAAAACTAAACATCTAGGAACAAAAATGAGAATAATGAGAACGAAGAATAACAAAAAAATGAAGGTCCAAAATGACTTTTAATGTTTTAAACATATATGTTTTTGGGCTATAGTGTTCAAATTAGTTAAGATCATTCAAAATTTCTACATGCCAGTTGCAAAGTTTAAGAAAGACAAAAATGGCGTAATATAGGAAACTTGCCTCTTTCTGAATAATTTATACAAATTTTAAGGAAATAAAGAATAGTTAATGTCACGTTGACATTATAGGAATCAAAATGTAACGTATTATTGAGCTATTAGTTTATCTCAATCACCCCTTCGTGAAAATATTAGTTAACAAACATTTCAGTATATGATTTTTATAGAATGTAATCTTTATGGTAGTCCACATTTTGTTATATTATCAAAATATGAGTTTTAAGTTCAGTTAAAATTCCAGGAAAGCACATACAAATTCATGTGAACTATTCTTGCATTCTTCTACTGCTCAATTCTTAAAACCTTACCTTGGAAACCAAATACATATAACTACTTATTTTCAACAGAACTTAATAAAAATTGAGTTTTTTAACTACTCACAATAATAAAGCTAAACATGCAGAATAGTGTATTACGTATGTGAGAGGTCCAAAATCATAAGATAACTAATAATGTAGAGGTAGGAACAAAACTTGAATTCAGATTTTTATACAAAAAATGGTGCAGAGGTAGGATAGAAATAAATACAGATTAGTTGGCTCTAATGATGTCCTTGGGTAAAAATGCATGCAGCTGTATTGTGTTCTACTAAAAATATATAGATAGATTGACTCACCCAAACCCAAAGCATGAAGATAATCCTCACCCAAGCCCAAAGCGTGATGATAATTCTCCCTTGTGTCAAAGTAGGAAGGGAGCAGGCTGTGCATCAATCTACTTATTCCCGGTTGTAGAATCTTCATAAAATCTGAAATTACAAAAACACTCTAAAATCAGGATTTTGATTTCAGTTTGAAAAACTCAAAACATACGTAGTGAATAAAGTAATAAAATAACGTGAATCGAAGTGAATAACAGGAAATTAATGAATAAATGTGAATAAACTGTTCTGATTTTGGTTACAACTACTCAAAAGATACGTGCGTGAAAGAATCAATCTTCTCGATCACAATCGGATCAAATGATTTCCTTAACACTTACTTCCTCTCATCTCTATGGGTGAAAGAATTTTAGAATCTCCCGATCGGTACATCGATAATCTCATCGCTAACTTGGGGGCACAACTAACTGTAATATATATATTTTCCTCATAAAATACATATATAAAAATGATAAATGTCTAATTTTTATACTTTGAATTATAGAGGCTATATCATCTAGATGCAAGAATTTTTTTGGTAGGAAATGTAGGTCCAATTGGTTGCATTCCTTATCAAAAAGAAATAAATGGTGTTGAGGAAAGGGAGGCATTCATTGCCCAATAAACTTGCTTCTGGATATGATAAAATTAAGATGCTTGCTAACACAACTCAATCAAGATTTACCCGGTGCTAAATTTGTTCTTACCAATGTCTATGATCTAATATTAGATATCCTCACAAACTACAGAAAATATGATAATTAATCTTTTCTTCATGATTTATTCTATGGATTACTATTAGTGCAAATTTGATCTCAAGATTCATGTTGAGAAAACATATAATTTCAGGGATTGTATCAGCAAGCAAAGCATGTTGTAGAAATGGAGGAAGATTTGCAGGTATAATACCATGTGGACCAACTTCAAGTATGTGCAACAATAGATCGAATTATATATTCTGGGATCCCTATCATCCCAGTGAAGCTGTTAATCTCATTGTTGCCAACAAATTTATCTATGGAGATGCTGAATATATCTCCCACATCAGTCTATGTACACTTAGAAACTTATGTAATTCTAAATTCTAAATGTTGTTGAATCAAACTCTAAATTCCAAATGCTAAATTCTGATTAATGTGAATAAAAGGAGGAACAAAATTCTAAATTCCAAATGCTGCTAAATCAAATTAAGCATGGGAAACATGTCATAAACAAAGAATATTCAATCGATAATCGATAATCGTTAATCGAAGTTTGAATCACGGTTCAGTAGACTAAAATTAGTCGATCAGCAGTCGTCCATAATCATTAATTGACTATTGATAAATGACGATCGTAAGTTAAAGGCTAAGAAGACATTAGATCTGGAATCGTCTATCGATCGTAAATTGAAGTTGGAGAACATATATCGAATTTGGAATTGTCTTGGATTTGAAGCAGTAGAGTAAGGAAATGGTTATTTCAATTAAATACACACACAGTAAAATAAAAAAAAAGTGAATTAGTTAAAAGTGCTGCACCGTGTAACAAAACTCAAAATCATGTCCAAATAAAAGGAGGAACAAAATTCTAAATTCCAAATGCTGCTGAATCAAAGTAAGCAAGGGAAACATATCATAAACAAAGAATATTCAGTCAGAAATCGTTAGTCGAAGTTTGAATCGCAGTTCAGCGGACTAACCTTAGTCGATCATCGATCGGTCGATCTATAATCCTTAGTTGGTAATTAATAGCCAACGATCAATGATTGAGGATCGTAAGTCGAAGGTGGAGAAGACGTTGGATCTGGAATCGTCAATCGATCGTATACTGGAGTTGGAGAAGATATCGGATTTGGAATTGTGTTGGCCTTGGATCTGGAATTGCAAGGGAGATATGAGAGTTAGGGTTTTTTTAGTTATCGGAAGTGGGTACAGACGACAAAACGTGGAAAAGGGTATTATGGGAATTTCGAAAAGACACGCTTGAAATTAGTTTGTGGAACTTTCATTATTAGTACTAAAGATTTTTTTTTGAGCTTGAGTGATTTTGGTTTTATGTTTTCTCTAAGTCTTAATGGCAGCTTGTATTACTTTTATTTTTGTTCGAATGCCAAAATGTAAACAAAGGCAGAGCCTATATAGAGAGAATGGCTGTAGCTTCTTATGTACAGCAATTTTTACCTTTTATTTTCTTTTGTATTTTCTTAATTTATTTTCAACAATGACCTGATTTGAATAAAGGTGATTTGATACTTTGAAAGGAGGATTTGATATAATATATGCTTGAGAGGATGTGCATTTAATGCCATGTCCCCTTATGTGTTTACATGTATATATTCACCTTTGAATATACATATATATACTACATACATACATATATATATATATATGAACATAGTTTTGTCTTATTTCCCTTATACAAATATTTTTTTTTACATGCCTAAGCCTTGTGTCATTTATATGAATTTTTTACTTATATGTTATAACTACATACAAATAAATACTACCACTTATGTGTATTTCTCCCTATTTATATATATATTTTTTATTTTAAATTTTATATCAAAGTTAAGCATATATACACAATTATATCTATATATATATAATTGTAATAGGAAAGTGGATTTTTCATTTAAATATTTTTGAGAGATTAAAATTTTAGATTTTTAAATCATAGCTTCCCATATATATATATATATCTCTAAAATGACCAGAATTTATTATTTGTTTGACTGATAAAGACTTATATTATCAAAAATTAAATCAGAAAATTATCCAAATAATAGTGTCAAAATCCCGGGTCGTTACATTAACCGAAATGCTCTGGCCAGAGACTTTGACTTTGAGTTGACTGTGATACTAACCGCATATAACTGAGGAGATGAATCCTCTCTTGAATAGTGCTTCAATTCCAATACTTTCACTCGACCCAATTATAGTCACTCGATGGACGCCATGCCATGATTTGGCTATAATCAAAGCGGAGCTTTCATATTGAAGATCCACAGTATTCTCAAGTGGAGAGAACTGTGTAAATCAGTCACATCAATATTTTCTATTTGACCTTAGTTATATTAACCAACAGAAAACTATCGAGTGAGTTGTTCCATAGTTATTTAATAACTATTAGTACGTAACCCCTTGGTGCCCCCAGCAGTTATGAGTAATACACCGGCCAACATTTGGAGAGCGTTACATACTCTGGTCTTAACGGATACATCGATAGCCAGTCTCGATGCATCTTGACTAAGAACATTTAAAATTGTATATTTGTTTCGTTGTGATAAATTACTCACGGTTACAACACTTTGTAACTACTATCGCAAAATATACGATTTATGGATTTTTCTATTAAATATACTTTTAATTAAGTTAATTAATTAATATAATCACATTATATCAAGTATATAATAGGAAGAAAATACCTTTTATTTCGAACAAGATTAGTCAACGAGTTAGATATATGTAACAAATTACATAATTGCCCCTAGGGCATACCCCTAACTCTATCAATCTCTCACTTGCACTTGGCGTCAATTATGGAATATAATTCCAACTTCTCCAATCATTTTTCTCAAAACCAACTAGGTCAGTCCCTTAGTGAATGGGTATGCTATTATATTTTAATTATCTACTTTGTCGATTTACTCTCTTTGACACTGATAAACTGCCTTTATCATGTGGAACGATTCAAAGTATGTCTTTGACTTCTAGTAAGCTTTAAGTTCTATCATGACCAATTTCATGACATTGTTATCTTATAACAATATTATGGGATTCTCAACATTTGAAATCACCTTTGGCTCAATTATAAATTTGTGCATTTATATCTATATACATTGGTTTATTGTAGCGGTATTCAAGTTATGTTCTCAACATTTCGTTGAATCGACCACAATCACTTTTATTTTGAAACATTTTCAAATTAAAGACTTTAACTTGAATTTTATCATTGACATGTTATACTCAATATCACTTATAAAAGTTTGTGTCCAAACGTTCCATCATAACGAATTCGTTATTTCTATAAACAATTCTCTAGTATTTCATAAATACGCGAGAACATCTCAAACAACCATTTAGTGATATCAATTTGGATTTTATATTTGCTCCAAGAATCAAATACATAAACAAAACACAATATCATACACAACATAACCTGTATGATAATTCCTATTGCTAATGCATAAGGAATCCAACTTACATGTTCTCTTTTTAATAGGGTGCTCTTGTTTATCGTTTTGGGACAATCCCTATATCTTTTATACTCACCATAAAAGACATCATTTACAATCCGAAATTGAGTATTAAAACAACTAAAGTTGACTTTAATACAAGCATATTGTTAAAATCAACAACGTATTGTTTACTTGTAGTTTAGAAATATCAATGTACCTTTTAACGGTCTTTCTTATGAACACACACTTCCTCTGCACTTTGATTGAAAATCAAACTATTTGATATTTCTATAAAAATACTTATTCAATCTTGATGCTTATAAAATGATACATTCGAATCATTTCTTTGATCACATCCAAAAACTCACAAACCCAATATCGCTCCCACTAACTTTGAGGCATTTTTGGTTAATATGTGTAAACGACTAAATCATTATTTAGAATTATTTGTTTCAATACATAAGTACCAAAATCTAAGTCTTACCGAGCAATAATTTTGTGAGTAAATCTGAATTAACTTGAACATGTTGAATACCGAATCTGTTATGCTAATTTCAATAATTGAAATTTGCGATATTATTCTTATCAACATTGCTCATTTAATTTCAACCAAATTAGTCTTTCCAATAAAGACACAATCTCGGCCGATGGATCACATCTCTTTGGTTACGACCACCAAAATCATATTTTGATAGTGTACTTGGAATTCTTTCAGATTTGCGCAGCATATAGAGTCAACAATCTTAATGGTTAAATTAAACAACCGAGGGTAATGTATATTTTCAATATTAATAAGAAACTCATAGTTTCTCTTTGATGTACGAGAATACTTATTAGACATTCTAATGCTATGTGTTCATTTAGCTTAGTTAATTTCACTTCATCTCATATAATCAATTCTATCTATGGATCAGATCCAATTCCATTTAACTACAAAAAAATTCTCAAAGAAATTCCTTTACAATGAAGTTGATATATCTTGAAACAACAATTGTTTCTTAGTGAAAATAGAATAGGGATTCATAAACGTTTTATGAACCTTTTTATTTATAAAACTGATTTTAGTTTACAAAAATTATGTTTAATATATAAATATGTCATTTGATGACAGGCCTTTCCAAAAAACTTTTTGGAGATTCATACAAGATCCCTCATGAACAATTATTACGTGCAATCTTTCGACTCGCACAACCTGCCAACTCCTTGGCCTAAGATATGTTGGGATTTCTTACAAACCCTTATCTTGTATGATTTTGTAAACTGTTGTTTAGATGAAATAATATCAACCTTGTGTACTATTCTTAAGTACATGACCTTATAGAAAGAAACTAACTCAACTTCACTCACAATTAATCGTGAATTGTCCAATAATCTCTAATTACTCCTTATCGATGCATCATTATGTGTCACATGGAGGAGTGACTTTTGAGATTGATTCTACATTCATTTTTAGGTACATTTGGAACTCTTTCCAATATACTCACTTATTCGACCAAATCAAATCATTTTATTTTATTGCATGTTATTTTATATACTTTTCTTTTATATTCTATGATTTTATCATAAACTTACTACATGTGTATCTAATACACATGTACATGTTGGTAATAAATCATTGATGAATATAACAAAGTATGTGAAACCCTTTTGGTATTAATAGACTTGTGATTGCATACATCAATATGTATTAATTCAAAGAGTTATCAACTCTTATGATGCTCCCACTGAATGGGTGCATAGCCATTAATTGTTTGAGATATAATTAACCTGTATTATATGATTCATAATCATATAGTAAAATTATTTCTCAAAACTACAGCTTAGTCTATAATTCCAAAACAACTGTAAATAATATTAGATACATATGTATTTTTGTTGCATCACTTTTACTATGAAAACAAAATTCCATAATATAGTTCTATTTCATAATGAATATTCATAATACTCATATTAAATATAGTTATATCATTTTTCAGTCAATACCAATAATAAACATTATTTCACAAATAATGTTCGGTACATTTTACAAAAACAATTTTTGTAATTTGATGTCATCATTAGGTGTTATATGGTATGCTCCTACTATTTCCACCATTACTATAATAGCGTACTAAATTTAGAGGTCCACCATTCACTTAATATTGTTAATATTGTTTACTTATTTCATATGCTACAACTAGTTTATAGTGGAGAGTTCTTTGATCAAATATCTTGGACTCAAAGAAATAAATGTTATAGAAAACAATTTTTTATATGAAAATACATTTCGGAATAAAAATCATATTTCATATTCCAATATTAAGTATCAATTAGTATTACAATTCTTGTTTCCAATGTTTCTCTATGAAGCAGAAGTGACTATTCATTCTCTTCATTCCAACTTTACCTTAAATTACATCTATTCTTATACATTCGTTTTTCTTTCAAACGGTCAAACTATTCAAAAGAAAACCGTACTATAATATCATAACAAACCTTTTACAAAAGCGCATTCTATCATTCTTAACATTTAAGACATCAAATATGTTGCACTTTATGTAAACCGATCAAGATGACATTTCAACGAACGAGTTCTTAGATGTATCTCGTACTTTATGGTCTTGTGTTACATTAACACAATATGATCCTTTTGAAATCATTCAAGTTGAATACATGATCTTAAAATACTATTTATTGGCTTACTTCGAATGAACTAACTTCATCGAAATATTGTACCCCACGAACTATGATTGTTCACCATATAACATTTATATGTGAAAGTACATGGATCAAATATCCATAGCCTTGAATTGCATTTAAAGTTCAAAAACTCATGAAATGCAATACATGGTCTAAACCAAACAAACATACAAGTGAACAACTTACGAATGTATTAAATAGTTGAAATTAGGCACTTCCATGAGTATAGAAACATTATATAACATGCAATTAGAATTATTAGTAAGTATATATTATATTTCTATTTGTCAACTTTCAATTCAGTTTGTATATATATGTTAATTGACAAACGTTTTATCAACCATATTAAATGCACAAATTTATCATTGTAGATAATTATAACATTATATAGCATATGTTCTTACAATATTAGAAAGGTTAAATGTTACCATTTCATTTTTCTAATAAGGCTCCCACTAGTCTTTTATGTTTCTCCAAACCTTAAGATGAAACATATAAGTCTTACAACTTCACTAGTGGGTGTTAGGGCTCGTTTGTTTTGGTATTCTGACCTTTGCTCAACAAATCATAGCCCTACAAAATGATGGATAACTCCTTATCGGTTGTATCACATACAACTCCTAACACGTTTTTCCTTGTTCTAATCTCATTTCGACCTTGAGTTTGCTCAATAAATCGAAAGAGATTATTCACGCATACCTACCATATCGGGATGGCCTAAGTATAGTATATGTACCTTGAGTTTGCTCAACAAATACATATAGTTATCTTACCTCATCTGTTCAATATATTAATAATACTATGCATAACATCTCTAGCTTGAGTTTGCTCAACAACTAAGGAGTATGTAAGTAATTTATATATATATATATATATATGGTAGAGGACAACATTATATTGAAGATTCATAATCTTCAATATATATATTGAGTGATATCACTTATAGAATAATATATTTCTTATGAAATACCCCAACGATTTAAGTGTCAGACACATCAGAAATCACGGTATATGTACATTTACATATGTATTTATTTCTCAAGTCTATTTAGGTTTCTTTAATGTTCCACATTTAATTTATACACATATCATATAAGTTTTATTGTTATATAACTTTTATATTTCATATTACTTATATGATAGTCTTACATATAATATATCATTAATTAAATCTTATCTAATTAATTTTAATCAATTAACTCTTTAATTAGTTTTAAATTAGTATTCCAATATAACTTTTATATTGGACATATCTACTATAACATTTATACTGTATACTATAACCTTTATAGTGCAACACACATATATCATATATACATGTATTTTATTTAATTAATTAACCTTTAATTTATTCAATTAAACAATTTTTATTAAAATTTATTAGTTTCAAAATTTATCTTGTATACATACATGTATACTTATGTTATCTTAAACATTTTAAAATAACATAACATATATCAACATATATAATACATGCATAGATGCATTAATTAATTAACATATTTAATTAATTAATTTTATTAATCTTATTAATAAATTTGAAATTTGAAATTATTATATAAATATTTTCAAACATTTTGAAAATATCACCATCCTTTCAAACATTTTGAAAACTTATGTAGTATTATAATTTTTATAATAAACATGTTTTATTTTAAACTTAACTATTAAATTTAAAATCTTTAACATTAATTTTCAAAATGATTTTGAAAATTAGGCCAAGGACCAAATTAAGTTGGCCCTTTTCTATTAGGAGCAACCTTTGGGCTCACTTTACTTTTCGGGCCAGGCTGGTAACCAAGTAGGATAAGGTACTTAATTACCCAATTCCAATCCTAGACATTACCTTTCTAGACACCGTACTAAGTGGGCAAGCTTAATTAGTTACCCTTAATATGACTAATTTAGACCGTATAGGTTATTGAGCTCTGATACCATTGTTGGAACTGGACCAGCCCGTAGCGGAAGTTATGAGTGAATTTCAAAAATTTTACCCTATTGGATCTTTATTGGGCCTATGAATTCTAACTGAATTAGAACATTTCTAAATTTCATTTAAATAAAATCATTTATTTTATTTAAATTCAAATATATTAAGATATGAAAATAATTTTATTTGATTTAGTTTATACATAAATGTATCATATACATATATGTGTGAGTGCATGTGTAACATAATAATCCGTGAAAGATATAATATGCCCATATGTAGATGTTGGGATTTACATTGCAACAGACATATTAGCTCATTTTTTTATGTCATGTATGTTGTCTAAATATGTGCATCTATATGTGTTACAAAATACACACACATACACACATACACATATGTATGTATAAATATATTATATATAATATATGAACATAAAACATTTATATATAGATAAATATATACATAAAGAGAGTGAAAAATTATTTATAATTCAAAATTAACTTATTTTTGTAAACATAATAATTTTAGTATTTTAATTTGTATATATTATGAATAAAATAATGTTTTCATCCATAAATAATTAACATAAAATAATCTATTGATTAAAATTCAAATTTTACAATTTTCAAAAATCTAGGATCATAAAATAAAGCTTAGAAAAATCTGAAAAATTTTCAAAGTTGAAATATTATTTTTAAAAACAAATACATTGATTTCGGCAATAATTATTTGATATAAAATAATATATTACAAAAAATTCAAATTTTAAAATTTCATAAATTCTTGGATCATGAATGAAAGGGTACGAAAATTTTTGAAGGATTTTTCAATTAAATTATTATTTTTAATAAATCATAAACAAATTTTCCGAAATAATATTAATTATTAAAAATAATAAACTTTATTGAAAAAATCCTAAATTTTTTCTATACATTTCTGAAATGATATAATATTTTTAGAACATATAAAATTAAATTTTTAATGTAATAATTATTTTATATATAATAAACAATTTAAAATTCAATAAATGTTGATTTAAAAATATGAATATATGTATGTTAATTAATTTTCGAATTTGTAAATTCATATTATTTATAAATAAGTGTACTAAATTTTTTAAATCATACATATATATCTTATATATGCTATTATGAGAGAAAAATATACACTAATATATATGTGTGTGTGTATGTATGTGTGTGTATGAATTTATTAATAAATATATATAAAACCATTATTAATGACAAACAATTAATTTTGTACAGTAGAAAAAATTTGTCTATACATAAATCAAATAGTATAATAAACTAATTATGCACATAACCAAACTGATTTGTGACAACTACATCTACTTACAAAATCTCATCTAACTAAATATATGGTAGCAATATATTTAAACAGATATGAAATTGCACATTATAGGATCATAGAATATAATTTAATCATTGTAATATGAATTAAAATTACCAATTTAATAATGCCTATGAATCCACGTTGAAGCAATGACTTCCCTTCCTTTTACTGTTCTTGATTCGTTAGATTGCAGGTCCAGAATCACCGACCTCTAACTATCAAATAGTATTATTTTAATTTGAAATATATTTGAGAATTTTGGAGTGGATTGAGAGCTATATTTTAACCAACAATGTAGAAGGTAATGGCGGCCAAAAAAAGGGTTAGTTATTAATTTTAGAGATACATACATACATACATACATACATACATACATACATACATACATATATAGGGTTGTATTGGAGAGAAACGAGGAAAACCTTTTTACCCATTCTCACTTGATCTCAACCCATTATCTCCAAGCCAATTCCCTATGTTTTAGCCACCCCTAGACCTTCCCAAAACCGAAATTTTGCAGCCCTAATGATGGGCCTTAAACCCATCTAAGCCCAAGCCAAAATACTATACAATTAAATCTAATTAATCGCTTGTCGATATTGTATATCGATCGATATATTTATAACTGTTATAAATATATATAACATTATTTATTTCTCAAATCATATTCAAATTTTATAATTAATATTTCATAAATATTAATTAATTTATAATAATTATAAACTAATTAAATCGTTCGAACTTAAGGGAATTCATCATTTCGGCTGTGTAACTCTTAGGTGTAAATTTGGTCAGCAATTAACATCGAACTATTCTAATGTTAACGTTCACACGTCACTTAGCAGGTGGTGTGACATTATGGCCAAATTTATCGCTTACTCATTTTCGGTAAAATCCAAATTTAATTAATAATCGTTACTCGGTTGTGACATTTGTTTACACCAATTCTCTTCGTCAAATTGGTAATGGTCAAAATTCCAACCTCATCCACATTCAACTTTATAGTCCAAATACAAAGTCCTTGGTTCAATAATAACAATTATTATTAACCGAAATGCTCTGGTCAGAGACTTTGACTTTGAGTTGACTGTGATACTAACCGCATATAACCGAGGAGATGAATCCTCTCGTGAATAGTGCTTCACTTCCAATACTTCCACTCGACCCAACTATAGTCACTCAATAGACGCCATGCCATGATTTGGCTATAATCAAAGCGGAGCTTTCATATTGAAGATCCACATTATAACGACCCGTAAATTTTAATAGTTTTAATAACGTAAATAATTGAAATTTTGTGAAATTTTAAATAATTGAATTTTGAAATAAAAATTTGATATTTGAAATACGTCTATATAAACATAGTAAATGATAAATTTTCATCAGTTAATATGAAAGTTTATTTTATTGTGTAATTTTATTTAAGTTTAAATCAATTAATATTTAATGATAATAAAATGTTTTCAAACCTGAATATTTTTCTATAATAAATTTGTAAAACATCTTCTGAGTGAGACGTTATATTTCGTTTCATCAAATTTGGACTGTTATTGCTCCGTTTATCTTAATTCCGGCGTTTTAGCAGCATTATCAATACCTGATATCGACTTTTGATAGGATGGTCCTATCACTGATATCTGTATACCGTTTTGATCGTCTCGTCGAGCTGATCCCCGTAGTATATTCGTTTATATATTTCGGAGTCCGGTGTGCGGTGCATTCTACGAAACGTTTTTCATATCGGTTTTGTATTTGAGTTATTTGGGATTTATGTGTCTATACGTTTGTCCATCGGGTAATGCTAATAACCATTAACTATTGGTATTCCATACTTCAACAGTCATGACCTTTGGTTTTAATTGGTTTCAAAATTCTACGGTTCGTTTCATTTTCTCTGCCTTTGTGAACGAAATGTATATCTGTATATTTAGTTTTCGTATTCTTTTGCTATTCACTTTCCTTTTTCCTCAAAACCCATCATCTTCTTATCACCTGCCCCCTCAAACTTCCACCTTCCCCACTGCTTGGCCGAGCATAGAACTCGCTTCCCCCTCCAACCTTGCGGCGGTCGCCAGGCCACAAGCCATCCCTCCTCCTCCCGTGCCGCCCATGCAGACACTCCGTAGTCGTGAACCAACGTAGCAGCCTCCACAACCTCGGCCACCACTTTGCAACATGCACCTCCTCCCTCGAGTTCACCACCCTACCCAGACCCTTCGAGCTGTCCTTCCCTCTCCAAGCTTTCCCGCCTACAACTCGACAGCCACAACGTCGTGCACCTCTCCTCTATATTTTATAAAATGGTAAACAAAATATTTTAAGATTTGTATATACATAAAAGTTATATAAGTATTTATTTTATATTATATACATATATATAAATTGTCGTCGTGTGATTGTATATATTAGTTTTTTACGCAATCTATTTGTTTACAAATTAATATAAGTTATATGTAAACTGTTGTTTGAATATGTGGGTTGTACAGGTTAATAATTTGCTGTATTATCTATATATATTATATGTTATAAGGTAAGTTGTTATATATATATATTAAGTTATGTGTTATAAGTTGATCTGTTGATTATATAGTATGTATATGTTCTGAGTTGTATAAGTTGTTTATTATCCATATGTTATCAGTTATATATGATAGATATTTTGTTTTAAAATATGAGTTTATAGTATATATATAGTAGGTGTGGATGTTTACAGTATTCATAGGTTTACTGTATATGTTATATAAGAGAGTTGTATGTTGCTTGTATATATAAATATTTATTTCCTGAAATGTTTACTTGAGGCGGTTATATTGGTATTTATATATTATGTTTTGTTTACAATATGATGTTGTATATACATTTGTTTATAAAATATATTATATTTTAGAAGGAGCATCGACTATGTTTTGCAGCACATATATATATGGTTACAGTGTTTACATATGTTTAAAAGTATGTATATTCTATGATTTGTTATATATATATTTTCAGGTTATTTTCGTGTGTGTATATGTATATATATGTTAGTGTATATGTATATAATATGTTAGTGTTTGTTTATATCTTCTTTAACAGTAAGTTATGTATTTTATAAGCATGCATAAGTTTATACAAGATTTATATTATCTGGTTTAGTTCATATATATGATTTTAACAGTTTACAAGGTATAAGTTATATATATATATATATATATTATAATAAATTTTTTATATTGATTTATAATAAACATTGATAATTGGATTTTATTTAGAAATATATATATATATATATATATTATTTTAAATATGAGTTTAAAATTTTATATTGATTATTAGAGAGGATATATGGATATAATATTTATTCTGTTCCAGTTATATCAAGATGATTTTGATTCGTTTCCATCCATTCCTATTTATCAACTTCGTCGTCAAATTCGTTCTTGGATTCGTAACTCATCTTACTCTCGTTCATCTCTAGCCTCGAAAGGTGAGCAATCACTCACGATTAACGTTCTTATATTTATTAAATTTGATTTCATTTGAAACGACAATTGAAATATGATGTTGCTAGTTATTTAATTGCTATATATATGATATGCCATTATCTGTAATTGTTCACCTATGACATCTGATGCCATGATATGATATTTATATTTTATCTGTTATTGATGATATATGCATGTTATTGTTATGCTATATTATTACCATTACTGTTCTCACTCAGCAAGTTCCCTGTTAGTATAGAATTCCTTATGGGTTGAAATGATACATACCCGAACGATCTTGTAGAATAGGAGAAAATCGTTATGGGTTGAAATGATAAACCCAAGCGATTTTCATCAAATTGAATTTGGGATTGCGGGTTGAAATGATATATACCCGCAGATATTTAAATTTGCGGATTGAAATCATAAATATCTGTATCACTTGACCATAGGGTAGAAAATTTTATACAGACACCGTTGGTCTATATATATATTTGGAAAATGATTTCCAAGGTTTTGAAAAGGAAATATATGGTTTAATAAATATTGATTTTAAGTTATTATATACATATATATAAAGGTTTAAATTTTAGATATCTTTAAATTTATATGTTTGGAAATTTTAAATTTATAAGTTAGTTTGGAAATATAATTTTTAAGATTTTTCTTAAAATTTTACTATTTTTAAAATATATAAAATATATTTAATATAAATAAATTTGATAATAAGATATAATTTAATAAAGTTTAATTTAATTAGTATATATTATGTTCAAATTTTTTATTTAAATTTTTATTTTAAAAATAGATTTTATAATAATTTTTTATAAATTTCGGTTGGGTGGACAAATTTGAAATTGATTTGAAATTTGTATTTGTATTTGTTTAAGGATTTTACTCAATTAAAATCGATTTGAAACCTATTGAATTTGAGATTTAAAGAAATGATTCTATAACTTGATTTTGATTTAAGGTGATTAAATGAATATTTCAAGTTTAAATAAATTAAAGGAAATATTTAGTTTATTTGTAATTTGAGGTTTATTTAAATGATATTGGATTTTATTAAGTGAATATTTCAAAACTAAATAATAATGAAGTTAAATTGAGATATAAATGAATTTATCAAATTTAGTTTTGAAAACGTTTGAATATTTAAAACTTTGAAATCTATTGAAATCGAAATGGTATTTTCATAGTTCAAATCTATATTTGAAATCGATATAAATGGTTTATTGAGATTTGAATCGAATTGAAATGGAAGAACTGAGATTTGATTTAAATGGGATTTTGGAATTTGATTTGATTAGAATTGATATGTGAAATTTGGGAAACTGTTTTATTTTATAAATATTTTAATATATATATTAAAACTATTTTATTATAAACTATTTTATTATATAAACTATTCTATTATATAAACTATTTTAATATATATATATATATATAATTTTCTATATCTAAACTATTTAAGTGGAAGTGTTATGAAATTCAAAGTATTATGTTTTCAAAGTGATATGATTCCAAAGTGTTATAATTTCTAAGTTTTATAATTTCGAAAGTGCTATAACTTTGAAAGTACTATGATTTTTGGAAATGGATATATTTTAAGTGAGTAATGATATCGAATTGATCCGGTTTTGAAATGATATGGTATTTTGGTTTTGAAGTATGAACTATTTGAAATGAAATGACCATGGTGTTATAATAACGTTTGGTTGTTAAAGAGACCGGGATCGGATATTGTCATACTCTCTGCCAATACCGAAAACCACTTTAACAACTGTGTATATGGTGGAGATTCCAGAAATGAAGTAGGATGGTTTGGCGACGATTCTATATGGTATGACGTGACCTTGAATCCCGTGAGTCAGCTTAGATGTGACTAAAACATGAGCTATACCTGGGCCAAGTGAGGTCATTCCTCCGATCGGACATGCTTCTTCGATACCATTCTATTGCTTTTTGTGATTTGATTTAATCCACCTTTGATTTGGGAGTGTGTTCCGAGGTGGGCGGTAGTAGCTGCTATGCGTTACCACCAGCCCGGTTCTGCAATTGGTAAATCTACCCTGGCATTGCCTCGAGTGCCGTGTTCACATGCCCTAGAGCGCCTTTTACGAGTTTTTTTATACCGTACCTATGTGATGTCCTCTGGGTAAACCACCGGTTTGGTGGAGCGTACGACATTGTATAGACTACGGGAATATATAAAATGTGTTAAGGGGGATATGGGTAATGCCTTAACGCTATTTTAATACTTTTACTTTACTATAGACATATTATAATAGCGTATATTACTACATAGTAGATAGTTCCACGGATCCTTAGAGGATGGGTATCCCAAACATCTTTTAAGTTACTTGTATTTTAGTTGACATTTCACTTGAGTTGAATTTATTAATATAAGAATGTTAATCCTGACTCGAGTGTTTTGTGTTTTGCTTTACGCTCGGGTCAGACTGAGTGTTACAACATTTGAGACTCACCTTTGGAGTTGGAGCTTCACTTGGAGATCCATCTATGTCTATTCAGCTTCCAGCTATCCAGTCACTTATGTTCAAACTTGTCGGTTGCTTCTGTGTTAGAGATTCATTTGTATTTGAGATATTCTGTTGTATTTTATTTCAAACTCTGTTGTTTATATAGTAGCTTCACGAACTACTATTTATCTTTTTAGCTGCTTATTACTATATTACTCTGTGTTCGTGATTCTGTGATTGATTTATTTACTGTATATGCTGAGTTTTGCCAAATATAAAATTTACAATCTGTTGTTTTGAGCAATTCAAGTCCGACATGTGCGGATGCGAATGGGTTGAAATACCAGGTCGTTACAGTTGGTATCAGAGCTCTGGTTTTAGGCAAAACTTAGCATATGTAGTAGAATTAATCACGGAATCACCTTCGTTCAAGCTTGAGTTTCTTCTTCTTTGACTCAGACTTCTTTTGAATTGTGGAACTTTCCCCTTCGTTCTGAAATCCATTCTTGTCTCTCCTTATTCGTGTTTTTCTTGATTCTAGATCATCCCATAACTCCACTTTGGTTGATCTATAATGAACCGGCGGTTCCATAAATCTTAGAATGATTTGCAAATGGGTGAAACTCTTTTACAACAGGCATTAATTCACCGGGATTTCTGTATCCTCGGTTTACGATGCTGCTATTCTCTTGCTATTCCCGAATGTTTCTCTAATAAACGACCAAGGCAAATCCTATTGTGATCAGATGTCGATTTGCCTCTGAATTCTGCATCGATCGTATTCTTGAAGTCTCGGTTGACTCGGTTAAGGTCACCCACGATTAATATCAGAACATCCATATTTCTATTTTGTTATTTAATCATCTTATCTCCCATTCAAGCATATCTTCTTTGTAAAATTCTATTTGATTAGAGTTCCTCTAATTTGAATCTCTATCCCTGTTTTGAAATCCATCCTTGAAACATCAAGTGAGGGAGTGTATTTGTTATTAATATAAAAATGTTTTATATTGTGTTGTTTGAGTTGTTAATGTTGATTTGGGATTTCGATCGATTCGTCTTATCAATGCTATCGATAGGAATTCCAAAATACTTGAACAGAGCAAACAGACACAATAAATTTTATGTATGGTTATATTATATATATATATAGGTATAAATTTTCTGAAATTAAATAGTTAATGAATTAGTTGTTGGAAATGATAATATTTGATTTTCATTTATTATTCTGTAAACCATTGACTATTGCCACATTATAAATAAATGAAAATATAAACATGGTTTATAAATTTATTTGGAATTGAAATAAAATTAAATTAAGGATTTAAGATTTAAATTTCCGATATTTTAGAAAATTTGGTTTAAATTTTTAGAGCATATTATTTAAAAGTATTTTCGAATAGAAATTGTTACCAAAGAATTTAAAAAGGTTTTAAACCAGTACTCTCCTCCATTGTCGCTGGAAAATAATTTCGGTGATGACTGCAGCATCATCGACATTCATTTTCGAGTTTCGAAGTGGAGAGACCACTTAGTAGCTTTGCTACACTTTTGTTTTGAAAAAAATGAATTTGATTTGAGTTTCTTAATGTATAATATATATAGGTATATGATTATAGATTTGACTTGATATATATGATATATATATGTATACATTTTCTCTAAATGGTTTGAAGTGAAATTGGAAATTTAACCCTTAAATTTTTGAATAAATATATATAACTTGAAATAATTGAATTGGAAAATTTTACTTGTATAATACTCAATTGCATTCCAATATAACTTACCTAAACTATTCAGAAGTTAAATATGTAATTGAATTGTATACAAAATAAATTGATGTTAAAAGAATTTATAAATAAAATTTGAGTGGTTATAATAAATGTTTATACACTAATTTATGATTATAGAAAATGTTAATTGAGATAAATTCAATAATAATAAGATAATGAATAAATAAATATGAATTAGAAATAATTAAGATTGAATTATAAGTTGAATTTAACTTAAGTGAAATCAAATAGATTTGATAAATGAGATAAATAAAATAAAATTTTGTTTGAAAGAAATTTTGTAATAAACATTAATAACTTGAAATTAAATCAACTGAATGAAAATACCTTGAATTGAAATCAACCAGTTGAATATAAACCAATTTAAAAATAAATGAAATTTATATGGTTTAAATTAATTATTTTATTTTATATTTCAAATCTATTTTCTTTTTGGTTGTTTCTATTCTCCTACCTCATTCCTTTTTGGGGACGAAAAGTTTTGAGTGGGGGAGAGTGTAACGACCCGTAAATTTTAATAGTTTAATAACGTAAATAATTGAAATTTTGTGAAATTTTAAATAATTGAATTTTGAAATAAAAATTTGATATTTGAAATACGTCTACATAAACATAGTAAATTATAAATTTTCATCAGTTAATATGAAAGTTTATTTTATTGTGTAATTTTATTTAAGTTTAAATCAGTTAATATTTGATGATAATAAAATGTTTTCCAAACCTGAATATTTTTCTAAAATAAATTTGTAAATCATCTTTTGAGTGAGACACCATATTTCGTTTCGTCAAATTTGGACTGCTATTGCTCCGTTTATCTTAATTCCGGCGTTTTAACAGCATTTTCGATATCGGATATCGACTTTTGATAGGATGGACCTATCACTGATATTTGTATACCATTTCGATCGTTTCGTCGTGCTGATCTCCGTAGTATATTCGTTCAAAATTTTAAGATTTTTCTTATAATTTTACTATTTTTAAAATATATAAAATAGATTTAATATAAATAAATTTGATAATAAGATATAATTTAATAAAGTTTAATTTAATTAGTATATATTATGTTTAAATTTTTATTTAAATTTTCATTTTAAAAATAGATTTTATAATAAATTTTTATAAATTTAGGTTGGGTAGACAAATTTGAAATTGATTTGAAATTTGTATTTATATTTGTTTAAGGATTTTACTCAATTAAAATCGATTTGAAACCTATTGAATTTGAGATTTAAAGATATGATTCTATAACTTGAGTTTGATTTAAGGTGATTAAATGAATATTTCAAGTTTAAATAAATTGAAGGAAACATTTAGTTTATTTGTAATTTGAGGTTTATTTAAATGATATTGGATTTTATTAAGTGAATATTTCAAAACTAAATAATAATGAAGTTAAATTGAGATATAAATGAATTTATCAAATTTAGTTTTGAAAACGTTTGAATATTTAAAACTTTGAAATACATTGAAATCGAAATGGTATTTTCGTAGTTCAAATCTATATTTGAAATCGATATAAATGGTTTATTGAGATTTGAATCGAATTGAAATGGAAGAACTGAGATTTGATTTAAATGAGATTTTGGAATTTGAGTTGATTTGAATTGATATGTGAAATTTGGGAAACTATTTTATTTTATAAGTATTTTAATATATATATTAAAACTATTTTATTATAAACTATTTTATTATATAAACTATTTTATTATATAAACTATTTTAATATATATATATATATATATTATTTTCTATATCTAAATTGTTTAAGTGGAAGTGTTATGGATTTCAAAATATTATGTTTTCAAAGTGATATGATTCCAAAGTGTTATAATTTCTAAGTTTTATAATTTCGAAAGTGTTATAACTTTGAAAGTACTATGATTTTTGGAAGTGGATATATTTTAAGTGAGTAATGATATCGAATTGATACGGTTTTGAAATGATATGGTATTTTGGTTTTGAAGTATGAACTGTTTGAAATGAAATGACCACGTGTTATAGTAACGTTTGGTTGTTAAAGAGACCAGGATCGGATATTGTCATACTCTCTTTCAATACCGAAAACCACTTTAACAACTGTGTATGTGGTGGAGATTCCAGAAATGAAGTAGGATGGTTTGGCGACGATTCTATATGGTATGACGTGACCCTGACTCTCGTGAGTCAGCTTAGATGTAACTAAAACAGGAGCTATACCTGGGCCAAGTGAGGACATTCCTCCGATCGGACATGCTTCTTCGATACCATTCTGTTGCTTTTGTGATTTGATTGGGTGCACCTTTGATTTGGGAGTGTGCTCCGAGGTGGGCGGTAGTAGCTGCTATACATTACCACCAGCTCGGTTCTGCAATTGGTAAATCTACCCTGGCATTGCCTCAAGTGTCGTGTTCACATGCCCTAGAGCGCCTTCTACGAGTTTGTTTTCTACCGTACCTATGTGATGTCCTCTTGGTAAACCACCGGTTTGGTGGAGCGTACGGCATTGTATGGACTACGGGAATATATAAAATGTGTTAAGGGGGATATGGGTAACGCCTTAACGCTATTTTAATACTTTTGCTTTACTATAGACATATTATAATAGCGTATATTACTATATAGTAGATAGTTCCACGGATCCTTAGAGGATGGATATCCCAAACATCCTTTAAGTTACGTGTATTTCAGTTGACATTTCACTTGAGTTGAATTTATTAATATAAGAATGTTAATCCTGACTCGAGTGTTTTGTGTTTTGCTTTACGCTCGGGTCAGACTGAGTGTCACAACATTTGAGACTCACCTTTGGAGTTGGAGCTTCACTTGGAGATCCATCAATGTCTATTCAGCTTCCAGCTATCCAGTCACTTATGTTCAAACTTGCCAGTTGCTTCTATATTAGAGATTCATTTGTATTTGAGATGTTCTGTTGTATTTTATTTCAAACTCTGTTGTTTATATAGTAGCTTCATGAACTACTATTTATCTTTTCCGCTGCTTATTACTATATTACTCCGTGTCTGTGATTTCGTGATTGATTTATTTACTGTATATGCTGAGTTTTGCCAAATATAAAATTTACAATATGTTGTTTTGAGCAATTCAAGTCCGACATGTGCGGATGTGAATGGGTCGAAATACCAGGTCGTTACACACATTATTCTCAAGTTGAGAGAACAGTATAAATCAGTCACATCGGTATTTTCTGTTTGGCCTTAATTATATTAACCAACAGAAAACTATCGAGTGAGTTGTTCCATAGTTATCCAATAACTATTAGTATGTAACCTCTAGGTGCCCCCAACAGTCATGAGTAATACACTGCCCAACATTTGGAGAGCGTTACGTACTCCAGTCTCAACGGATACATCGATATCCAGTCTCGATGCATCTTGACTAGGAACATTTAAAATGGTATATTTGTTTCGTTGTGATAAATTACTCACGATTACAACACTTTGTAACTACTATCACAAAATATACCATTTTTGGATTTTTCTATTAAATATACTTTTAATTAAGTTAATTGACTAATATAATCACATTATATCAAGTATATAATAGGAATAAAATACCTTTTATTTCGAACAAGATTGGTCAACGAGTTAGATATATGTAACAAATTACATAATTGCCCCTAGGGCATACCCCTAACTCTATCAGAGCCTAATCAAACGAGTTGGCTGTATGTCGTCTTTGGCCGGGCTGGGCATGAATTAGGCTAGGCTTAGGAGTGCCGGCCAACTTATCTTTGATGCTTAGTTTGTGTATATTATGTAGATTGATTTGGAATGGGCCTGGCTTGGATGTGTTGGCCAACTTATCTTTTACTTGCAAGAAAATTTTAGCAACATTCACCATTTCAACCGATTCACATTGAGGAATAGAACGATATTGCACACTAAGCACATGATTTGGCTACTCATTCCATATACTTTCTATAAGCTCAGAAAGGACTTTATATATTGAAGTAATAGCACCTCGATGAGGCTTTTTGCTTATTCATTGAATAATATGCCGTGGAATATTTCGAACCCTACCAAACTGTGGCAATAAACGAGTGGGATGATCCGGTTCTACAACGTTTAAACATAATAAATAACTCGAATACCAAACAATTTGTGGAAATGGATGAGATTATCTTACATGCATGCATGTAAGTATCAAAAATTACCTAATGTAATACATAAACAAAATGAGGATATTATAATTCAGAAAGAAAAAAAATCAAAGGTGATGATTTAAACTTAACGGAATACCTCACGTTCTTGAATATTATCAAGACAAATTCTTAATTCCTTAAATGATGCACGATGGTCATTTGCAGGATCCCAATGAGCCGCTCTTGGGGACTCTCCCTGTAGATTTTAGTTGATGGATGCAAATAAAAAAATGCTCATATATCCATGACTCCAACAATCCTATAAAACCCGCAACCTATTTTACTTCTGCTCTACTCGTAAGGCCACGTTGTCTATTTAGCCAACATAGAATTACCGAACCATAAAAATAATTACAAACTTCAACCAAATTAGCAATTTCATTTAAGTATTGCACCGCTACACGCGATGTGCTTTTATCCACAAATAATGTATTGCCTACTAAATACAAAAGAAATACGCGAGCAAGTTATTTGATTTTTCTTCTTCTTTCTAATCATTGCAAACACCATCAAAAAATTCATACAACTTAGTATAAATTAATTTATATCCAGCATTATCCTTTATAATATTTTTTTGCTTCACTAGCACTTATCCTTAAATTATTGACCACCGTATTAGTTATATCATTTCTTGAGTAATCAAATGTTTGTATTGGTAATCCTTCAACTATCATATGTAGTAGAAAAGCAACATTATCTAATGTTATGGTCATTAACCGAACGATAAATTAAATGTATTTGATTCAGGATGTCAACATTTGATAGAAGTAGATATAAGTAATTTATTAACTAAATTATAACAAGTCTTCACTATATGATATATCCCTAAGAATCCAAATATCCTTTAAAAATTATTGCATTACTTGGAAATTTCCATTTTTCGTACCATGATTTACACATAAAAGAATATCATGCTCCGATAAAACAGGTTTAAATTATAATATACTATTTTGATAAAATAATTTATTTAATAATATGTTGTAAGCTACACCTTTCCATTCGATATCAACGAAGCAACATGAGTATCATAACTACTAAACACATCAGTATTTTTTGACCCATCGGAAGATATTGTGTATTATGTGTACCATTAGAAGTATCGATACCGCCATGAGTATGTTGCTCTTCCACAGTTTGCTTAATATTTTTCTCTCGAATATCTATCTCATCCACACTTTGTACCCTCGTTGGATTTTTATTGTTTTGTTTTCTAGTTTCACACGTTGATTTCTTTCAAAAGCTATTAGTGGATTACGTACTTTTTTTAGAAGTTTCTATAACTAATTAATCACAAATTTAATCATCCAATGAGAGTAAAGTAGGATTTTTTCCAAAAGTGTCTATAAAAAGGTAATTATAAAAAAAAGAATTTTTGAATTCTTTTTTTAATAACCACATCTGTGAGTTGCGATTTTGCTTCACCAATACGTCCGACCGCAACTCCTTACTTTCTCGACGAGGGTCTTTGCTATGCAATGCTAAACCCTACCATAGCGCCACCCTAAATAACATCACACACCATGTTTTTTTATCTGAATTTAATTATTGTTGCCGAACCCAAAATCGAACCAAATTTGAACAAATTAAATTCAACCAAATAGCTATCATATCAAACAGAATTTAACTTGAATTAGTTATAAAATTAAACAAAAATTTACCTTGCTTGTGCTTTGATCTGGCTTTCTTTGTCATAATTCTAATGCCAGGGTTCTTTTAGTAAAGTGAGAAGATATAAAGAAAAGAGACGCTAAAAAAAGTAAGGGTATTTCGGTAATGAAATGAGGGAGAAAAGAAAAAAACATATGGTTATGTGTTTTTTCTATAAAACCACTGAAAAAAGTGGTACCTTTGTGTTGCCTTACAAACCCCATATTATCTTAAAAAGAGTTACACCTCACATTTTCCTTTTGTGATCCCAATTAGTTCCAACTTTACCCTTTCTTGTCTTGGCACTTCTCACTTTCTCTTTTCTTTTAATTCTAGCGGTCATGTTAGCAAAATTCAAAAAGTTTAGCAAACTAAAGTCCGTGCTAATATAATTTTTCTACAAATTGAAATCTTATATTCATAATATATAGAAATTCTAGTAATACTGCAAAATTCTAGGAGTAAATTTTCCTTCCCATGAAGAATTAAACATAAAACAACAACTAATTATATGAGTGCTCTTTTCCTATAGAATCAATTATTTTAAAATAAAAAAAACTACTACTATTTATGCAAATAAAATTTACCTTTTTTGGTTTAGTGGATATTATATTAGAGCCCGTTTAACAACGACTTAAAAGTGGTCAAAATTACTTAAAAGTAATTTATTTCATTTTTGATGTTTGCCAACTCCTATTAAGGAACTTGCAAAAGTTACTTAGAAGTTGAAATATGAGAAGCAACTATTATTTGCTTATGACTTATGATTTAATTTTATAAGTAATTTTGACCAAACAAATTACCAAAATGACCTAATATTTTGTACATGTGCAAATGTTTCTTTCATGTACAAATTACATGTCCAATTATGTAATTTGTCATAGATCGATTATTTAGGGTGAATTAATTTAAAGGAAAAAAATTTGTATATTTTTAGCCTCAAGAACACGACTTCAATGTTTTAACCATAAAAACAAACATTCTTCAAAAAATTATTCATAAGGACAAACATTCTTCAAAAAACTATTCATAAGGACAAACATTCTTCTAAAATTATTCATAAGGACAAACTTCTTTCAAAACTGCTACCGAACTAAAAACTGATACCTAAAAACCGCTACCGATAACTACAAACTGATACCTAAAAACTGCTATCAATAACTAAAAACTGATACATAAAGAAAGTTGTCATTCAGACTAAAATATTGAAGGTCTGTCCTTGAGGCTAAAACGCTAAGAAATTTTGTCCTTGACAATAATTTCCTGAATTATTTATTGGTCATACTAACCAAACAACAAAATTAATTTAATCAATCTATAAGTCAAAATACATCCAAACACATCAACTTATAAATCACTATTTAAGACCACTTGAAAGCTAAAAGGAAATTTAAAATAAGTGGTTGCCAAACGGTTGTTGGACTTAAATAACAAATCTCATATGATAGGGTTAAAAATGTAATTGCAATTTTTTTTCAGATTTTAACGGGGTTGCAAGTTAAAATGATTGGGGTGGATTAGCCGTTTCTTTGTATGAACTCGCACACATCTCGGTTAGAAACCCTAGAGAAGCAACCTTGGTACAAGGGGTATCAAGGAAACGAAAAAACAAACTCATAATTCACTTCTTTGAGAATCGAAAATCACGATCGACCCAAGAATTAGTGCGGAAGGTTGCTTTGATTGTAACGCTTTTTTTTGTTTCAATGGCGCAGCTAGCTTACGAAATTTGGCAGAAATGTCATGTAAGTTTTATTGAGCTGTAATTGTTTGATTCCTAAATTTGCTGAGATTTTTCTTTCTGGGAATTTATCGCCTAGGGTTGATTAAATGATTATGTTAAATGCCGACAGTATTTTGTTTTGTAAGCAACCCTATCATATTTTGAGCTATACTATTGAAATGCTATAAAATTTTGTGGATATGTACACATTGTACTTAATATCATCTCTACAAAATTTGAGCCTATTTGAGTATATTTATCCTGATGAATATGCTATGTAGAATCAAGCCTGAGAAATGTATGTACGTTCTGTTTGTAACACGATTTCATGTAAATCAAGGGGTTAGAAGCCATAATTGTAGTTCAAACTCCACACCTCTTAGGCTCCTACCCTTTATTTAATGCTAAACCACGTGGTCTTGGGGTTATACAAGCATATCTGTTGGCGACCACAAGGTGCATATAACAAGGTTTTTTATTTTTATTTTTATTTTTTTTACAATAAAGCTAGTGCAATGTATGAACAAGTCCAGTTGATCGCACCACCGAAAATGCAGAACAACAGAAAATAACACTAAAACAATACAAATCCAAAGTCTGCTTTCATTACCCGTATACTTAGACATTAGCAACATCATTTTTAACAGTCCTTCAAGCAACAACTCTTTCCCAACAGAAGCGTACTTAAATAGGGATGTGGATTTTCCTTTTCTGCAATGGATCACTTTCAAAACCAATGTTTTAAATTTCGGATCTTGATCACATTTTGTCTTGAAATTTTCACATACGATATCTCATATTAGACGACATCTCAAAGAGGATGAGTATATGCCAGCTGTACATCTTGAAATGATGTCTCTAACATGAAAGTACAGTCTCGAGACTATCTCGGAATAACTTACGGTTTAAAATCAACATTTTTACATAATCATGGTTTATCTAAAATAAAATAAAAACAAGAATGATAACATAACTTGATTTGCATAGAAAGGTAGTGGCTTCATTAGAACGAGAGTTTCTTTCTTAAAGGGAACATTAATTCAATTAATTTGGTTGTAAGCAAGGAATTCATTTCATTTAAACATCGATAAAAGGGAAAAAAAAAGACAAAAGACATTTATCTTGACTTACATCCATATAGAAAGAATATAATAGGATTAGACTAGTTATCAAATAATAACAATTTGTACTAAAAGAACAAAAAGAATTTATTAAAAAAAATACAATTGGGCAAGGCTCGTACTAACATCTCGGTTTAAATTTCGGTTGAGGCTTAATATCTGGGTGAGATGAGTGTTAAACGAGAAATAAACGATTTGATGTTTTATCTTGCTTAGGTATAAAATCTCGAGCGAGATTTCGGATGCGATCGACGAGATTTAAAACTGCGTTCGAAACAAATAACGGACGATCACTTTTGAAAATTATTTACAAATATCAATGTTTGTGGTTAAAGTTGTTATTTTTAAAAAGGGGTCGAAAGTGAAAAATAAATCCACAAAATATCATAAATTGAATTAAAAGAATTGCTTGGATGAAAGAATATTGTCATTGAACAGGGAATTCACTAGTAAGAAAGAAGAAGAAAGTTTTATGGTTTTTAGTTTAGAATACAGTACTGTATTGATTGCGCTAAACCATTTTACTAATTTTATATGGCTTGACGATGACCGTCACTAGATGGTTTCCTGTCTTAAAATATCCCAAAAGCATATGAAGCACTCTGTATAGTCATAAAATTGCTACGGAGTTTGTATTTATTTTCCTGCATGGTCTTGTAAATATTTTCAGTTATATTTTCTGTTTTATGCACTTTTCTGTCTGTAGACTGAACAAACTGGCACAGAACAACAGCTAGACCAACCGATATACGAGCATATTGAAAGAAATGAATTCTCCTACAGAAAGTGAGTACTTTTTTATGATTTATTTGTGACACTGTTATTGTTATTGAGTTAATCATACCATGCATTTATTTAAACTAATTGCAAGCCCTGTCTTTCCCTAAATACTTACAACTAAACACCCCCCTCCCTCCCTCTACGCACACACAACCATACACATATTATTCAGTAAATTTAAGCAATTCAATAGTTTGCCATTGTACTCATTATCTTCATTGGAGCTCATATTCGATTTGATGCAAAACAGAAGCAATCAAACTGTATTTAAGTCAGCCTGTGTTTTTTGCTAACAATGATGCTAATCGTATTTTTTTCTTCTCTGCTAGGGGATAGTTAATTATATAAATAGTTATCGCATGAATATGGACATACTTGGTTGTATTTTTCCTTAGCTAGTTCATTTCTACTAGGTAATCTGTAAGCTTGAAAGGTTATTGTCATTGTGTTCTTTATCATATCATACTTTACTGTGAAATCTGCTGGGCACTTTTTTTTTTCTTTTCCAGAGTAGGTTGTTCATCAGTTTACGAGTTCAAAGTATTTTTGTGCAACTATAAATGTTATCCCTACTTTATCTTTTAAATAACGACAAATAAGATTTTACCAAATAAAAGTATAGCTGTTTATCATGTTCTATTCTTTGTAGGCATGTGAAACAAAATGAGGAGGACATAGCTATTTGTATTTGCCAGTACGACACTAGTAATCCAGATAGTGCTTGTGGTGATAGATGTTTAAATGTGCTCACAAGCACTGAGTGCACACCGGGCTGTTGTCCTTGTGACAATTATTGTATGAATCAGGTTGGCTACCATTCATCTTCTGGTTCCATAATGAGTTTGTTTATTCATTGAAAAAATATAATATAGAAAGTGCTCAATATATTTCATAATCATATAGTTTGGTTTACATTTTAAGTTTAGATTAGACATAGTAGACAAGACATTTTACATCTACTCTCTTCTAACTCAATTTTAGAGTAACCATGAAATCCACCAATATGTTATGGAGTCATGGACCTTAGAAGGCCCAATGGAAATGGGAGTGGTAAGGTGTATCCAAAAAAAAAAAATCAACCATTTCAAATAACCTCTGCTTGGATATGAGATGACAACGTGCTTATCTAAAAATATTTTTATAACTGTCATCATGAAATTTTATTAATTATCAATATATAAAATTTACCGTTAGATGTCTGTTTGCTTACAACATCAAAATAATATTGAATTTTTTTTGTACAGCTTTCACTTTGATTAAAGCGTATAAAAATTCTTTATTTTTTCTGGTCATCTTATCAAAAAGTTTCTATTGCAAAAGAGTCATGTTCCCTCCTGAATGTGTCCCGTGTACTTTGAAAATATGTTTACATATACTTTGAAACATGTCCAGATCTACTCTGAAACATGTTCCTACTTAGTTTTCGTATAAGAACGTTAAACATTTAACTAAAAAACAGCGCATCCTAAAAGATTCGGGTTTCTAAGGTATGGACTCGTCAATTAATTTACTAAATTTTTATCTTTGAGCAAGACGACATTAAACATTTTTTATGATGGCTTAAGCAACAATTCATCTTTTTAGCTAAAAATGGAAACAATGAGCACTTAAATTGTACCAACATAGAATTTGAGAAAAAAGTCCACATGATTCACATAATGCTTACTGTAGAGCTCTTGCATATGAAGGGAATCGTTGCTGAAATGTTATTAAATGGATGTGCTTTTATGCATCAGATATAAATCTCAAAACTCATGTCTATCAGGTTGACACTTGTATTGGACAATATATTGTTGTATACTTAACTATTTTTGGCGTTGGACAAATGGTTACTTGCTTGCCTATTCTTTTTTATTTAATTGAATATCATCCTATTTTCCATGGCAGAAATTTCAAAAATGTGAATATGCTAAGTTACGATTATTTAAAACAGATGGGAGAGGTTGGGGTGTTCTTGCCGATGAGAATATAAAGGTATTAACAGTTTCGCGGTGCTATATATATTTTTGAGTGTGTGTGTGTCCATTTTCTTGCGGAATTTCTTGTAGAATATTGATTTTCTTAATTCAGTTTGTAATGCTCAGGCTGGACAGTTTATTATTGAATATTGTGGAGAAGTAATATCATCAAACGAAGCAAAACAGAGAGCTGAAGCTTATGAAGCTGAAGGTGAGCACTTGTATCTTACTGGTTAATTGCTTTTGTGTGCTTTCGATTACATATTCCCCATCAAGTCATTTATTATTTTCACTTCTTTGAGCTCATAATATTTGGCTTATGTGTTGGAATTAGAGACGGTAAATGTACTTATAAATGACTTGAGGGGGTATAAGGGAGATTCAAGGTAAACACCAGGAGTTTATTTGCACTTTCTTGCTATCTGCTCTTTCTCTTATTGCAAATGTTTGCATGCTATTTACTGCTTTGCAGGAGTCAAAGATGCATATATAATTTCTCTTAATGCACAAGAATCAATTGATGCTACTAAAAAAGGAAGCTTGGCAAGATTCATTAACCATTCATGGTATGTTTGAGTATGATATCATGGACTGTTCAGTAAACTGGTGCTATGGATTGTTATCTCTTGCACTGTTCCTTTTTTTTTGGGTCCAATTTTTGTGGAGAAGTCCCTATTTCGTAAATTTCACTGTTAAGCCCCTTATGGAATTTGAGAACTTCGTTGCAGACCCTGGCTATATATTCTAATACAAATCACAATATCCATCGCTACTAACTCCATTGAGTAGTTAAATGAATTAGCGTTACTTCAGACAAAAAAGCGAACCTAGACTGCAATGCTATAGGAACCAGCTATAGCAATGTGCGTGCGTGTGTCTGTGTCTGCGCGCATACACCTCGATCCTTTTGGTTACAAATCTGGTGTAGCTTAATGCTTCTAATTGTGTGTTATTGCGGGTTGAACATGTATTATTAAGTTTTTGTGGTGTTTCATTCAAATAATTATTTTTTCAAATATCGTACACGAGTCAAATGTTTGCGTATTTTCTATAAATATCCATTATATGAAACTTCATTCGAAATTCACAGTCAACCGAATTGTGAAACAAGAAAATGGACAGTGTTGGGAGAAATAAGAGTTGGGATATTTGCAAAACAAGACATTTTGCTCGGAGCAGAACTATCTTATGACTACAAGTTTGAATGGTTTGGTGGTGCCAAAGTTCGTTGTCTCTGCGGAGCTGCCTGCTGCTCTGAGTACCTTGGTGCCAAGTCCCGTGGTTTTATGGTGAGTCAAGAATTAACTTTGTGTAGATAACAATTTGGTTTTGATATGACATAGCTCACTGTTAGAGTAAATAGAACTGGCATTTGTTGCTATTAAACAATGACTTTATTGGTTATATGTAAAATAATTTTTTTGTGCGATTCAATGTTTTATGGAGATATCTTGCTTATCTGTGGAAAACCGGGTAGTTCCAAAACTTTTGAGTACCAAAGGGGATGCATAGGAATTTATATCAAACACATTTACAAATAAGATTTATATGTTACAGAGTGAATGTTGTATTATTTATTATTTAAATGTAACGATAAGGTATAGAAATCATATTTTACTACTTATAAAGGATCCACTCGTCCTATAAAATTAGCAACCTTTGAAATATATAATTTTTTCTCACTTCTCAGATTAGTTTCTCTGTAAAGTTTGCTAACTTTCGAATACAAACAAAATAAACTCTATTCTCTTCTCGGTTTTGTTGCCGGATAAACATCAAATGTTATGTAACAAATGTTAAACGAACTAGTCAGTGGGATCAGAAGAACTGCTGGGTTTTAAAGTGTATGCATGATTTGCTACGCTGTAATGTTCAATTACTCAAAACAACCCGCGAACCTTCAAATCATATCTGATATCACAAATTTGATATAAAGTATTGTTAAACAATATTATGTTCCTATTAGGAAGTGAATTCATTTATGATTCTCACTAAATTGAGCAATATTAACCCTACATGACAATGAAACTATTCTAGTTAGCAATTAAAGCCACTTACTGATGTAAGAACTTATGTGAAAGTTTTTATTTTATTTTAAAAGTGCTAATTGATATGCGTGAGGTTTGAACCAAGATCTTTGGAACCAGAGTCCAAAGACATGTTAGTATGGTTAGGTCTTCGACAAAAAAAGTTAAAAACACTAACACATACAAAACATTCAAAAGCAATATCCAAAATATAGTCACATATGAAGCTGTCATTGTGAAATGTCAAAATAATCAAGGGCAATATTAAATTGCAAAGTTTTGTTTCAACATTAATTTAATGCACCCTTTACCTCTTTCAAATTATATGGGTGTGTGTGTGTGTGTGTATATATATGTGTGTGTGTGTGTGTGTATACATGTGTGTGTGTGTGTATTGATTGAAACTGGATTAAAACTTTTGAACTTTTTCCTACAAGTCCATTGATAGAGAAAAATGGATATGTGCAAATTTGAAATTTTGACATTGTCTTAGAGGAGGGTTTTCACATGAAATATTTCACATTGGACGAAAATTTCAAACATGAAAAAAGAGGAGTGTACCATAATGTATACCTCAAAATTTAGATTTCACTTCAGAGCAGTCTCCGTATTACTTACTACTGAATATCAAAAGTGTAAAACAAAAACGTCAATAATTTATTCTTGTAATTGTTTTTTACTTGCCATTTATAATTATCATCGACATCGGAAGTTAGCGTTCAAAGTAACATGTTCAACTCAAAATAATAATAATAGTTTATTTAATCAATTAAAGTTTACTTTATATTGCTTCGTGATAAACGAAACATTCTTGCTTTAAATAGATTATAATCTTTCTAATTTATTATTTTGGTGACTAGTAATCAAACATTTTACAGTTACAAAGTTTGTTTGATTTTGTTTTTTGTGGTGAACTCCAGTGCATCTTTATTTATTAGTGAAATGCTATTAAACATTATATATTGATGTAAATAAGAACAGAAAACGTTGGAAGAAAGGAACAAACTTCAACTGGAATATGTAGAGAAAATATTGTTGAAATTAATTATCTTTTAAATTGCTACCCAATATTGTTGAAATTAATTAATTTTTAAATTGCTAGTCAATATTGTTGAAATTAATTATTTTTTAAATTGATAGCCAATATGTGATATATTAAACTTTTCAGTTCAAAATTTTGATTTAAACTATGTTATTAAATGCATAAACGACAGTCACATCTTCAATGTTTTGTATTTGCAATTTATCTTAAAATGCGAGGAAATGCTTAAATGTGCTTAGACAATGTTTAATGGCACCTCTGTCTTCTAGCTGTGGATTAAGTGCATAAACTAATTCATTTTTATATAGCTATAAGACAAGGAATTGTTGTTTTTTTTCTCATAAAGTTAAATTCTAATATAAATTAAGATATCCTATATTTGTGGTTCCTTATTTTCTGTTTTTTTTTTTGGGTTTGATTTTTTAATTTTGATTTCATGTACTGTAGGATTGAAGATTTATACGTTAACCATATATATAAAGACTTGTGCATAAACTAATTTCATATTTTATTGTAGAACAATAACTGTGACTTAAGCAGTGCTTAAGTTAATTAAGCTATTGACCAATTTGACGTTTTGCCTTGTGTTTCATTTACAACAACATGGGATTTAGGTCATGATTTGACACTGAGATATTTGCTCAGGTTTTGAGTGATGTATCAAAATCTTTAAGATTGGAAGACTGATGGCATAGATGATATGTTTGGGATTTGATGTTTCAAGTTTCAACCAAGGTTCGAGAACTCGGTTTCGGTCGTTTGAATTTTTTTTAGTTTCGGACGATTTCGGAAATTTCAAAGGTTTCGGTCCTGATTTCGGTTTCAGTCTTGGTTTCATTTTACATTGGTTTGTTAATGAAAAGTATACTAAATACTAATTAAAACCAAGTTAAGTCAAACCCTAAAACTAAATCATAGTAAATACTAATTAAAACTCAATTAAGTTATGCTAAATACTAACTAAAACTAATTAATACTAGGACACAATAGTTAAGCCAGCCCAATACATTTCTAGTTAATACCAGCCCAACTAATTAAAATTTTCAGCCCTGCAGATTTTCAGCTCATAGTTATTTCAGTCCCCATGCTAATCAAACATGCATTTTCAGCCCACAACACGTAGTACTCAAACACAAACGAACACATCCTACTCAAACACATACGCTAGGGAAGAAATAAAAACGCGACGTTGTCGCTGAAGAAGACGAAGATCTCAAAAAAGGAAAAGAAAAAAAACAGCCGTCGATACGAAGATGACCGAAAATGAGGATGATCGAAGAAGGCAAGTCGCGCTCGGGTAAATTTTCTTCGATTTTTCGCTTTGACTTCTCTTAATTTCACTTTGACTTCTCGCGATTTTGCTTTGACTTCTCGCGATTTTGCTTGGATTTCTCGCGATTTTGCTGCAATTAGGTTTTCATGTCGCTATCGGTTTTTTTTGAAACCCTAACCGAAACCGATAAACTTGGTCGGTTTCGGATCGTTACTTAACGGCACCGGTACGGTACCACCAAAATTTCGGGGTACCGTCCGATACCTCATTCCATGGTTTCAACACATGGTTTTTGCTGATCAAGATTTGAGATATTGATGGGAACTTTGATTATTTAATCTTATGCTTTCTTTTTAGGATTTATCAAATTTTAAACTTCATTGAAAAATCATATACATGTCAAGTATCAACTTATTTCAAGAAGTGAAGATACAAGTATAGGAGTAAGCATCATTGTGCTTAAACTGTCAGTATGTCTTCATTATTTTTGTAACATTATATTTACCTTATGTTTGAGTAAAAATGACATGACTATAGTGTGCATTGAAAATAGAACAATCAAAATTGGCGCCTATCAAATTGCGGTCCTGATACTGACAAATGCTTTGTCAATCATTTTACTCATATATAGACGCATATAAAATTTGTGTGCCTTTCAACTTCTTGTTGTATCTGATTTGTTGTTTGATTTTTTTCATCTCTGATATGGATGTCCATGGATATGAGCTTATTCTAACACATATTAGTATACTTCTACGTAATGTATTATACTTTTGGATATTTTGCCAATATTTCATTTATTTTTTCTTGGTTTCTTCTGTTCTAAGTTTTCTTAAATTTACATGCGTGGTACGTTTGGGCATTTTGCTTAGTATGCTGCGCTTTATCACTTTATTTAGTTTTTATTCTTTCAGAAAGGAGATAAAAACCGATAAGCATATAGTCAGATCAAGAGTTTCATTGTATTCATTGATAAGTACCTTAAAAAGTACCTTAAAAGAGACATATAAACTGAACAATCATGCCAATTTCAAAGCCACAGTAATACTTGCACCATAGATGCTGCTATTGTAAACTTCATATTTGATACGACGAGAGACATACAAGGTTTTAAAAAATCAAATTTACTTAGAGCTCTAAGTACACAGCTTGTGTAATTAGGCTTCATCACCTTCCGCTTGCAAGTTATTAGCACTTTTGAGCTAACCGAGATGGATCAATATGACCAAGTACTTGAAGTTATAAGTATGTAATATGTATATAGCTAAGTAATTATGCAAAGTAAAGAGCAAGGAAAAATAAACTCTGAAAGTGTGAAAATTAAAGACAACTAATTTATCCTAATTTGGACCTTTCATCCTACGACTAGTCTTGTAGTCCATCTACGAATTTTCACTATCATAACACCGTCACTTCGCCCAAAGGGATTAACTTACACTACTCTGGCAGAACATACTGGACTTAAACAGCACACATCTCTCTTCCTAGATGCCAACAACTCCGAATAATTTTTTTTTTATTTTGACACATTCTTGTGTCTTGATACACCTATTTATCAATTTATGTACAAGTTCCTGTAACCGTTAAAAAAATAGTGGCATGCATGTCCATATCGATACATGAAAGTTCCTGTAACATTCTTGTATCCAGAAGTTTACACGAAATGGACGTGTCAGCCTATCAAAACCATATGCCAGTTTAAATGCTCATAGGTTGCCTATCCTAACAAAATTAAACTTGTAATTTTTCAAACATGAATCCTTGAATTAAATTCAAAATCAATTTGAAAAATAAGTTTTATACCTTGATAACTTGTTTGTGCACACGGTTTTAACAAAGTTTACTAATGACTAAAAAATTTAGTCATATTTCGATGTTTGTGCATGTTCGTGTATGTCCATGTGCATCTTATTTGATTTTTGGTTCCTTAGACTTCGAAACTCCACTACAAAATCCTGTAACACTTGTGTTACTAGCATAATTGTATATTTGACATCATCCAAAGTCCAAACAGTGAGTTTTGACATTCTTCTTTTTGATGATGACAACCATACAATTTTGATAAAATAAATATATGCAAATCATTTCTACATTTCTTATAGTAAACAAATAAAAACTTATTGTATATAAAATAGAAAAAAAAGATATAATAAAAGAATAAGCATTTAGGTATGCGTAAAAATAGATTCTAATCCGTGCCACATTTCAACCAAACAAGTAAATTTTTAGTATTATTTAAAAATAAATAATATAAATTAAAAGTGGAAGTTAATTGAATACTAGAAAAAGAAACTCTACTCAATTATGTGCACCCCTTATTGATGTGCTCGATCCCTCCCCTCTTTGTAATAAAAAAAAGGAACAGAAACATACGATCAGAATACATAAGTTAGTCATTAATATCATCAAAACAGAGGACAATTTGTCACACATCATGATACTACATTACGATGAAACACAAATTAAAACATAGCTCATTACAATGTACAAACATTTAACAACAACAATAACAACACATAAATACTAAAATAAAAACAACACAAACACATAATTTCCAACTTATTAATAGCCTCCTAAAGAGCTATTTGCCCCATAGCTTCCCAAAAAAGTGTTCCCCACGGCCTCCATGCTGAGAATAGTATCCTTGTTGCTTGGTTAGACGGTCATTTTTGGATTTTGTATCTTCTTCTTCAGATCCTTCCTCTCTTTTTGATTTCGATCTGCAACCTTTTTCAACACTCTTTTCTTCTTCCACACGGTTTGGTTCTTCAAAGAAGTACCTTGAGTATTTTGAGGAGCACCGGTACTTGATGAAAACCCACTTTCAAATGAAGAGGACTTTGATGAGGATTTAGTTTTAGGAGGATGAGGTGGCGGTGTAGATCTAAACTTTGCATGGACTTTATCATTAATTTTGCTCAAAAAGTCCATTATCTTCAAATACAAGCAACCAACTTTCTTTTTCAATTTTTTTTGTTTTTTTTTGAAGTTTTTGTTTATTTCGGAAGCTTGAATTTGAGGGGTGGTGATATAGGCACCATGAAATAGAAACTTAGTTTTCATGTCAATTTTCTTGACATGAAAGGCGTCAAAGATTACTTGCTCAGTTAACTTTCATTCTGTCATACATTGCATAAAGAGCATTAAACCCAAATTCTTTTACTTTCTCCTAGCTATCCGTCCTCGGAAAGATATCTTCTTACATAATACAGTTGATGAGGTGAGCTCTCGGCCTTAAGTTAGTACCTTTAATCACACTCTTCATTTTTCTTCTTCTATAATATCATATATTATTGCTTCGCCATACTCTTCGGGTATTTCATTGAGCATCACATCTTCGGATGAACAACCCAGGCAGTCCTATATCATTTTCTCAGAGAAAACAACAATGGTGCCTTTGACGCCTGTCCATGCCTCACCTTCTTCTCGTTTCTTATAAAATCCTCCATTCATGTTAGCATAGAACAATTCGACAAAAAGTGTATAGGTAGGTACCAAGGTAGTCAATAGGGAATAGCGCAAAATAGTGCAAGGCTTGCGCTATAGCGCACACTATTTTGTTCGTTTTTTAAATTTTTGCATATTTTTACAATTAATCAAATATATTATGCCTATTAGAAATTTAATGATATTATTTGTAGATTTTGTGTCATATTCGAGATGTGGAGCCTTGGCGCAACGGTTAAGTCACCCGCATGGTGATTTGGACGTTCATGTTTAAGTACGGAAACAACCTCTTCGCAATGTGAGGGAAAGACCGCGGACATCATCGACCTTCCCAGAGCCCGCTATCGTGCGGGAACCTCGTGCACTGGGTTCCACCTTTTTGTGTCATATCCGAACCGTTTAAGACTCCAAATACAAACACCACAATACTTCAAGCATGTATTAAAAAAAATTAATGTAAGATGCACTTATTAGAAAAAAGTTGATGATTTCATATTGTACATTCAAAATAATTGATAGATACAATGAATTTGTGTCTTAAAGGATTTGAAATTTATTCTTATATTTGTGAGCTGTGAATCCGCGATGAGATAATTTTTTGTAAAAATTGCATGGAAAATACGATTTCGTATAAAATGCGTAAGATTTTCCATTGACAAGAACTAAGAAAAAATATATTAGAAAAGTCACAAATTGAAAATACGAAGGTTAAGTGAATATGGCATACCATAAAGTCTGCAATGACAAGATTCCAATAAACTAAATCAAACATGATTCAAGTCTACGATAACAAAATTTAGAAATTATATTATACTTCTAAGTTTCTAAAGTCTAATCACTAATGTCATTCAAATCGCAACTATCATGATTATCTAAATTATCATTCACTTCTTCTTCGAGTCATAATCTACGTTGTCTTTCTTTGAATCACCTTCAAAGTTAGCCTCTTTTTCTTCATCAACATATATAGGGCTTGAACTAGAAGCTAAAACCTTTCCTTTTCATTTCAACTTACTCTGGTGTTGTTTAGTCTTGTGTACTCTTTCTCCAGCTCTCGACATATGTGATATATTACCCTAAGTCAGTGTATCATTCTCAAAACCAACTCATCTTCTACGTCTGAATTATCATCTTTCATGAAATCGATTATCCATTCATTTGAATCGCCTACTTCTAAAGAAATAGGATCTACCACATCCCTTCGCTTGAAACGATTTTTCAAAGTTTGATTGTTCTTGATAAAGACAAGGCTTTGTAGTCTTTCGTGTTCAAATCTATTACTTTTTTTGCTATGGATCTAGTTCAAAAACATATTTTGGGCCAGTTTTGGGCTTTATTCACTATACATAGCTAAAAGGAAGAAAAAAAACAAAATAACGCGCTATTTTGGGCTATGCGTTATTTTGCGTTTTGACAAAATAGCGTGCTATTTTGCGCTATAGATGACACGTGCGCTATTATAAGTCAAATAGCGCACACCCTGCGCTATGCGCTATTTTGCGATATAACGCGCTATAATAACTCTGACTAGGTACATTGTTTTAAATTGAAATCTCAATGCTTATAGAATCCACATTTCATTGCGAGCTATTGATAGGAGTTTTCATCATCGAACTTGATGAACTTGCTGGGATAAAATTTGGCTTTTTCCTAAGAAGCAAAGAGCTTTTTTTCTTTTCATCATCATAGAACCATTCGCTGACTTGATTTGTGGCGACTGGATTCTGTTGAAATGAAGAAAAAGTGCTTTTTGTGCCTTTTTTGTCTTTTATTTGGGTTGAGAACAATTTCCTTTTGTTTCGGGTTTTGTTTGGGTGACGTTGATGATGATTTGAGATTTGTTTGAAGTAGAGTTTGATTAGAATAATTTGTGTTAAGAGAGCCTATTATTTTGGAGTAGGAGGAGCTTTTTTAAATAGAGAAAGAAGAGATGCTTTGGGTAGTCAAAAAATTATCTTTGAGGTAATATACGGACGATGCATTTGTTTTTCGCTTCATTTCTTATGGACATTATCTCTGTGACCATATTATGCACCAGTCTTGATATAATAACGAAATAAGGTGATAAATTATTCACTTATTATGTTGAAATTCATGCACAATATGGTCATATAGTTATAAATAAATGCCCATAAGAAATGAAACGAAAACGACTACAAACTTACAGATGATATAGTAGATCATATAATGTTCATGGTAATAATTCAAAGATCTATTTCGACGGATAGGTCAGTTGAGTTTAAGAGTATTATGTTTGATCCAAACAACCGACATTTAAAAAATGTGTGGTTGATGTTAAATTTTCTAGCATGGACAAAATTGAAACGTGGTTGAAATTCTTATTACTAAGTCTGTGTCCTGAAACTTGTGCAAAAGTCTAAGGCAACTTTTATTCTTTTGTTTCATGAGCAATGCAATTCCTTGGGAGTTACATTAATAGTAATTTTTTCAGCTGTGTGGGTTATGTCATGTTTAACACTTAAATTAGCTATATCCTTGGCTTGAAATGTTTCTATTTTATCCTGCAAATGTATGGCATTCCATAACCATCAGTATTCAGCATCCTAGTAGGCTAATTTCAGCTGAGTCAAAATGCTCGAGTTGAGCACGTGGTGCTATTATTCTCGTAATATATATGTAATGTAGGAGATACTATTTCTAAGGTCATATTTATCAACCTTAGTAAATCATAATCAGTATGCATATATGTGATTGTGTATGTGTGCACGCTTATGAATTTTCTTGATTCCATCTTTGCTAATTTGGCATGTTTTTGCAATGTAAATCACGTGGTTCCATCAATTGTGCACTAAGCCTTATCCATATCACATTTCCAAGGGACGCGATTAAGTACACATTTTGTTCTTAATGCAGTTGCGTTCTTTCTTTCGATATGCGTGTCTGCATACCTGAAGCTTCATTGAGTCAAGAGAAACAAGATTTAAACATAGGTTTTAACTTATTTGACATTAAAATCTTAGTATAAGATATGGAGCGAGATGTCAGTTGGAGATTTATTTTGAAATCCGAGATTTGAAAGTTTGATTACTATTATATTGTGCATGTACACTTAGTTAATCAATGTTTAGTTAAAACTATTAGGTATAAAAAAACTACATTAAAACCAATCCCTTTCAATATGACTTTTGACTTCAATCTTTTGGTATGTTGCATCTATTTCTCTAAGGGTGGCAATTAGATTCGATCAACCTAGATCTGGTTAGGAGGATCTTGGATCTAGTCAGATCAAGTTTTGTTGAGTTCAAGCTTTCAAAATATAAACATGATCTATCATTTATTTCGGGTAGGTTTGGATCGGATAATTACACGTATGAACACGTATACTCACAAGTTTATTAAACATCTTTTTCATCGGATTGAGTCTTTTGGGTCTTTGTGGTATTTTTTTTCGTTATTCGTACCTACCCAAAAAGGTGGAGCCTTGACGCAACGGTTAGGTCACCCGCATGGTGATCTGGACGTCCAGGTTTGAGTCCGCAAACAGCCTCTTCGCAATGCGAGGGAAAGACTGCGTACATTATCGACCTTCACAGAGCTCGCTATCGTGTGGGAGCCTCGTGTACTGGGTTCCACCTTTTTTATTCCTACCTACCCAAAGCTAATTGAGGTTGGTTCTAATTCTTATTAGATTTGGATTTTGTCGGTTCGGTTCGGTTTTGATTTACTTGTCCCAGTTCTGATTACCAGCCTTGTATACTTCTACACTTTTTTGGAGTTGAGCAATTTGAACAAATCAAATTTTACAAATGTTTGATTTATACCATGAGCATAATCTTGCAAAAGAAAGTATTTTCAATATTCAGCATGTTTAATTGTAAGGTCAATATGTTGCTTAAATTATTATTTTTGACCATTGATTTGAAAAGTACTATTTTGAATATGATATGATTATCTGAATAAACTAACATGGTGATTATAGTCTTAATGATGTAAAAACATACAAAATTTCATATAATTTTGATTGTATAACTCTATACTTTATAAGAGTACTGAAGTGTAGCTAAGGGCAGTGTAACCAATCCCTGTTAGGAACGACAATGGAACAAGTTGGGGAGGGTTTTGTATGCTCCAACCCCATCCCAATGTTGTCGAAACCTGCCTTGTATCCCTGTAGACCTGATTCTGGTCTATGTTTTTTCTGCAACCTGGGTCGTGGATAGACCTTCCACCTGTCTCGCTCCAGACCCAGTTCGGGTCTACGAGTTTCCTTCGAAACTGCATAAGCAATATTATATAACTTTAAAGTAATTTGATACTTAGGCACACAAAATGTGTGGCCATTTTGACTTGCATTAGCAATGTTTTAAACAATGTATAACATTGGTCATGCAAGTCGTTTGTATACAGAGAATGATGTTTTATATTTAATGTACATACAAAAAATGACTTGCAGAGTCATAAACGCTTTTAAAGGATTCATTAATAAACCCAGATCAGGTTGGGACAGATTCGCCAAGCCCCAACCTGCCCTGGATCTGGATTCCTTAAAGCTGGATCATGGGTCTATTCATCCCGTTGAACGGATATGGTTGGGTCTTGACTGATCAATTCAATGACGAATCTATTGGGTTTTGACCCAATACCCTTGGCATGGCCATCCTTAATCCCGCCTATACAAGCAGGTATAGCTAGGTTCTAACCCTCTTAAAATGCAACACCCCATTCGCATTCAAATATGATTAGATGGTTAATATTGATGTTTGCTTGGTAATAATAAATGATGATGACAAGTAAAATGTAATCAACATGTCAATCATTGACTAGTGTTCTAACCCTCTTAAAATGCAACACCCCATTCGCATTCAAATATGATTAGATGGTTAATATTGATGTTTGCTTGGTAATAATAAATGATGATGACAAGTAAAATGTAATCAACATGTCAATCATTGACTAGTGGATAAGACTCGTGTGCAAAAGAGGTGGTAGAATAGTCTCAATTAAAATTGCTCATATGTTGTATATGTTTCCCCTCTCCCTCTCCCTCTCCCTCTATACTCTATACACATGTGCGCGCGCACGATCGATAACACCTTTTATTTAGCACCATTTGTAACCCTCGATATCAGCCACAAGTTTATATTTAGATATTTGGTTCATGTGACAGGAGAGAGAAAACAAATATTTAAATAGAAACTTATGGCTGATATCGGGGGCTGCAAAATGGTATTAAATAAAGGGTGCTATCCTAGCTCATACACACACATACGCACACACATATGTAAATCCATTCTAATTACTAATTCGTCTGTATGATGCGATATATTGCAGGCTGCGAATGATGATTGGGGAGATAATAGTGACAGGTAACTGGTATTAACTCATACCATGCATGATGTAATTAATCCTTAATTTTCTCAAACATTCACATTTCCATTTTAGGCATTATGATATGAAATAAAACAAAAAAATGAATATAGAAAGGAGACTCTTAAAAGAGTAAAAAGCGAAAGGTCTGAACCAGAGGACAAGAGTGCGATTTGGATACATGTAGTAAAATTGTAGAGCAGATGCTATTCACACACACACATATGTATGTATATAAGTATATGTATATGTTTATATTTGTGTGCGTATATTATATCTGTGTATATGCACATGTATCTACATATGCGTGCATGCGCGCGCATGTACACACACATTTACACACGCGCGTGCGCACACGCATACACATACATACATAAACGCACTTACGTACGTGTGACTGTTATACACACACATTTAAATATCAAAGTTATAACTTCACATTTAGTCATTTTATTTTTAGATAGGTGGTTTAAATATTTAAGTATGCAATAGTCAACTTGAAAAAAATACAGAGATTATATTGACAGCTTGATTCATGGACACAAAAATCAAGAAGTTTACATACTATAGGCTAACATGGTTGGAATTTGTTACATCACACTCGAAGTTATGACTTTGCATTTTGTAAAGGAACTAAATGATAAAAATATCAATTACACTAGAAGGCTTGAATTTGTTTAGGGTATTTTACCTAACATAAAAAATATCAGAATCCCCTGAATTCCGTTTCTTTTTACCTAAAATTTATCTCTATAATAAGCGTAGGAGCAAAAAACAGAGTCTTCATCCATGCTTACATGTCATAATATTTTTACACTCAATTAGTTAAATGTACTCTTACATATTGCAGTATCTCTGTTGAGGACATTTCCGTCTATTATTCTGATGACGATGAACCAACATCGCAGCTTCTCCCGGAAGATGATGCAGCAAAGAAGGGCGAGCTAAATAAAAAAAGTGAGAATAAACATAAGCAGACAAGTTCACCAGGACAAATAAGCTCTATGTCTAAAAGTTTGATGCCGTATGGAAAACGAAAAAGTCACGCAAGGAAGAGCTTAAGTGCGAAAGAAATTAATGAGCGTTTGTGGTTGAAAGAAGCGCGTGATGAACTTCTAGCTTATGAGGTGTTTTGCTCATTTTGAATTTCAACAGATGAAGAAAACACTAGTATTCCCATTTTTGTTTTTCCTTTCCAAGCTATATTTTGGAGGCTTTTATGAATTACAAAGTACACATAAGAAATCAAAAGAACAGTACAAAATTGTACACCATACAGAAATAAAGGTTTGATCGTCAAATATCTTATTGTAAATATCATATTGTGCAGGCATCGATGAACGAATCTAAGTCAAAACTTGAGTTGATAAACCAAGAGATAAAACCATTTGTTGAAAAGCATGATCGTGATGCTCAAAACAAAGTGCCAATAAGTGTAGCAGGAAGCTGGTTTGATGCTCATTGCAATCAAATGGCAACAGAGTTTGATTTTTTCTCTTCAGTTATAGAAAATGTTATTTGCAATCCGAGGAAACCCAAAGATGATGCCATGTCTAGTGATGAAGCAGGAGATGGTGTTAATCCCTTGGAGAATGATAACTGACTGTGATGCTTGAAACTTTATCCATATTTTTTCTTTTCTTTTATTTCTTTCCTTTTAGTTTCTTAAAACTCATTCTTAATCCCCTCATATTGAACTCTTTAAAATATATTAATGAGCACTTTAAGTTGGTTGATATATTTTGTAATGAATTGTTACGTGTTTTGAGGAGGGTTTGTATTTCATGCGATGTATGTAGAAGATGGTTATTATTATTATTATTTCAGGCCACAACAGCAGTCATATATGATGCAGGCCTGTTCCAAGCCCAAATTGGTTAAGTTTTTTGAATTGTTTAACAAATAGTGAGGGTATACTTTTCTAGTTCTTCAAATGTTTTATTTAGGGCAACAAGGATAGAACAACCCCCGATCGACATATTTCGAACAACGTTGAAATGCTATTTATGATTAATATTTCGTTAGACTCGAATGAGTTGATTGCACCTGTTTATTTGGATCCATCTGGTTAGATTCTAAAGCTAAATTTTGGTTTACCATCGATCAGTAAATCTGTAAAACAATAGTATTCGATCATTGATTCATAAAAATTAATTGATGCTTTATCGCTTTTTTCTTTATTCTTTTTGTTTGTTTGTTTCCATTAAAATTGGTTTACCAATCAAAATCTTTTTGCATATCATAAATAAATTCAATATCACCCATAGGAAGTATGAAAGTACAAAATACAAGCACTTTAATCTTCTCTTTATGTTCGCTTGTTAAATCATATATAAGATGGATTTTAATTCAAGCGGTCTGGCTATGTTTTCAATATTTTGGCTTTAATCCATTTCTATATTTTTCCGACCATAAAATTGATCAAGCTGATTTAAAGCTCGCTTCAACTATATATAGAGCGTTGGTAGATAATTTTTGCTTAGTTTACGCTTGCGTTACTTTGGACACGTTAGACATCCGCATGTTTAGACCGTTTGCCTCAACAGGCCAAATTTACCAGTTGATGTTAGACGCGTTCGAGTCAGCGGTTAACTCAATAGCTAACCCCAACGTTCATATTTTTACTCCTATATATTATCACTCCATATACTACTTCCTTCTCATATACTACTCCCCTCCCCTAATCCAGTTCAAGTCTTCCATTTGCTTATTCATCTATGGGCTTCAATAATGTCATTGATCGTGTTCTTCTTTGGAAAATGACGAAGCTCGAAAATGACTTCAATTGGGGTCAGAATGTTCACAACACACGATCAGATAACATCAGTTTATGGTGAAACGTCCACATGCCTATCGTCTTATCCACCACCTGAATTTTGGTTGTATCCCGTTGTATTTTTATTTCAATTACTAGCGAGTAATGAAAGTTGTCTTGTTTAATTATATTATTTAACTACATAATTAAATAATTATTAAAACAAAAATACAATAACAAAAATAATTATTTAAAACAAAACAATGGAAATACCCTTTTTAGAATGTCTCTTTCGTATATAAAATCGCATTAACTTTTCGCGAACCGTGCCACATTCGCGCTCCTTTCAAATGTCTCTTTCATGTTCCTCTCTTTCGTGTTGCAAACAAACACACCCATAGTGTCATCGTTTGAGCTATCACCTCCTATAGGCTACTGTAGTATCCTTGCAAATGAGTGTAGCTGGTTCTACCTTTATTTCAATCCTTCAACTCATTGATACAAATTTATGATTTTATTGGTTAATTCAATATATTTAGAGTTAATTCTTTTGTATAATTTAGTAACATTCTCATCCGAGGCTAATTTCCAACCTTTAAAATTTTGATTTTAAAGTTAATTTGTGCATGAATCGGTACAACTTATCTGTTATTTGAGCATTGGGGTGGAAACTTCTGTGCAGGTTTTGATGGTTAACCAACAAATTGTTAATTTTGATAACTATTCATTATTATCTTTTAATAAAAATGACACTTAATTTAAGCAAAGCACTTATTTTGGTATTTAGAGGGATCGAGCTCAATACCTTTAGAACCATAATCTAAAGACCTTATCATTTGAGCTTGTGGTTTTTGACATAACTAGTAATTAGTTGATGAGTAATTTTGATAATTTGTAATCAGTAAGTGTGTGAATAAATTGCTATCATCGTGAATATTTAAAATACTCGATTATCATTTTGTTATTTTTTTAGTGTTTTAGACTCTAGTAAAAAAAATTCGTGATTGTTTTTTCGTAAATGATTAAACTTGTATTCTATGATAACAGATAAAATTTGAATTTTATATTAAAATTCTACAATAACTTGTATGATTTCTTTATCTATTATCATACATACATACATACATATACATAAATATACATATACATACACACACATATATGGCAAGGATCAGCTACATCTCTAATCCTCTTGATTTCCACCACACATTTCGAATTAAATAATACCACTTTCTCTCTCCTCCCACTAACTATATTATTAATATAACCGAAGCCTAACTGAAGAAGTATGGATGGTAAAGGAGGGTGAAGCAACCATAATAGGAGTGGAAGTGGCCTTGGGACCTTGGTAAAGGATTACAGCTGGAAGTGGTGCTAGAGGCTTCTGACATATGAAAAGGAAAATGTGATTGTAAAGGTTAGAAGCATCTTCAAAAGACACCCGAGGTTTTTGAAGGACACGTGAATTCAAAGATATACCTCCTGAAGGTGGTGTAAGTTCGGAAGAAGCAACCACAATCTATCCCTCCTAAGGAATTAAGGTAAGTACAGGAGCTTCGAGGGTAGATGTGGGAGGTTCATACTAGGGCATGTTATGATTGTAACCCTTGAGAAATCTGATAATAGCAGGCATGGGAATAACATACGTTGGAATCATGATGGCCTTAAAGCCGACCACCACAGAAGTGATAGTCTCTAATAGGGCGCCGCAAGATTGGGAGCAGAAGTGTCTTCGGTTGAAACAACTGAAGCCTAACATCTCACTCTACCTGGACCTTAGCCATGGCCTTAAGATCTTCTTCTTCAAATAGGACGACCTTCAGTGGCTCCTCATAAAATTGTCTCGTGCCTTCTCTTTCTCATGGCGGACTATCTCATCATACATTTCAGCGAGGGTTTTAGGACATGTTTCATCAAGCCATTAGATATTCTTGGTCTTGACGACATTCACGTAAAAGGCAAAGATGGTCTTCTCCACCCCTTCCTCAAATTCCTCACATTGTTTTCCTACTCGAGTGAGGTAAGCTTTAAGATTTTGCGACTCTACCCTCAAGCATTTGATTCTTTTCTTCCACGTATGAAATTTTCTTATCCCATTGCTTGGTTTCTTCTTCATGCTTCTAAATTACTTGCTGAAGTTTAGCAATTTCAGCATTGGCAGTATTTACCTATAGAGCATTGGCATTGATAGTGGCCTGAAGTGCTTCTTTCTCCCATGCCAAGTCGCCACTATGGATATATATGCTACTTAAAGATGGTCGTTGAGAAATGTGATGTTGTTCTTCAAAGCTAAAACTTCAGCTTGATATTTTTCTCCTTTATCTATAAGTTTTTTTCACCAGATCCTTCTCGACCTTCTCCAGTAGATCAAATAGATTCTCATCCATTAGCTGGTCCTTCTAAAACTGCTTTTCTAATGTCTCAATTTCGAGTCGATTCATCTTGTTGACGTCGGCTAAACTTCTGGCCAACTTCCTTTATAGCTTGTATTGTTCCACTAACGTCTTGAAGAGAGATATCCCCATTTCTATTTCTTTTCCAGGGATGTTCATCACCTTATTGTTGAATTGGACCCCAGTTAAGTCCAAATCAGAATGCTGATGCTACTTCTCTTATGAAGCGGTAAGATTTGGGGCCATTGGAATCGACGTGGTGGAAGTGGTAATAATTTTTTTCCCAACCTTTGAACAAAATCAGGAGTATAAGTAGCTTATGTAGAATGTGAAGGCCTCGGTCTACGAGGAGTAGTGACTAAGGCATAAGAAGCTGGAATGTTACTAGCGGTAAGGGCCCGAGAGAGGGGAGGCTGATGTAACATCCAATGTAAATCTCAAGAATTAGAAGAAACCTCTTCAAATGGTCGATCATGTTTTCTAAAATTTAAAGAAAATATCAACCATATTTATGTGTATATATTATTTATAGAAAAGCTTGTATATGAATTAAACAAATGTATAACAAATATATATTTTATTAACTAATTTTGAGCCCTCAAATAATAATGAATATTAATAAATAGAATATTAATTTTCTTTATTTTGCATTATGACATTTTTAAATTATTTTATCAAGTTAAACTTGGACAAGCTCTAAGGGTTATGGTTGCAAGACTTCCAAAAGTGACACTCAGTTGTCAATAATGTTTGAATAGTTTAAAGATTACAAAATGTAAGAAATTTGCAAATGTAAAATATAAGACATGAGGAATGTTGCTCAATAATAATGCAGGTGAAGTCCTACTTCATGATTATAAAGTTGCATCCCTAAGCAACGATATATTCTACAATTATGTCTCTTCATCAACAATATGTCACTTAGATGTCCAACACTCGACAATTAGTCAAGAGTTTACTAACATTTGTAGTTAATTAAAAAGTTTAACTATAACAACCTGCCCTTTCGTAGCGAGATCTTCACAAAAACCATGTCTCCAATAGCAAATTCCAACTCCGTGTTTCTTGTCAACATACAATTTTTTTCTATCATGCCCAGTTTACATCCTTTTGCAAATTTGATCTACCTTCTCTGAAATCTCTCTAAACATATCTGGTCTAAGAACAATCTTATTTGTAGTGTCCCACCAACAAGATGGAGATCTGCATGGCCTTCCATACAACGCTTCAAACGATACCATCCTAATACTTGCATGATAGTAATTATTATAAGCAAACTCTACTAACGACAAATGGTCTTTCCAAGAATCCCCAAAATACAAAATACATATATGCAATAAATCCTCCAACATTCAATCACCCGCTTAGTCTGTCCATCTTTCTATGGGTGATAATCTGTAATTACATTCAATTTAATGCCCGAAGTGATAGAGTTACATATATGCCCAAGGAATAATTCTATAATTTATTGTAAAATGTTAACTTTGTAATTGAATTTCATTTGAAATAAAAGGTATATTTTTTCTATTATATGTTTGTTATATTATGATATAGTAATTAAATAATTACTGTAAATATATTTAATAGAAAATCCTTAAATAATATGTATGATAGTAATTACAAAATGTTGTAATCATGAGAAATTTATCACATTGAATAATAACATATTGTTTTAAAATTATCGATTAAGATGTTTCGAGAAAGACATCAATACATCCATAGAGACCAGAGTACATAACGCTCTCCAATGTTAAACAGTGTATGACTCATGGCTGTTGGGGGCACCAAGAGCTTGATAAAGTTTGGGGTACGCCTTAGGGGCGATTATGTAATTTGTTATTTATATTTAACTCGATAACCGATCTTGTTCAAAATAAAAGGCTTTTCCTTTCTGTTATATACTTGTTATAAAATGCTATAAATAATCAATTAGTTAATTTAAGTATATACGCCAGAAAGTCCATAAATGATGTGTTTGTGATAGCAGTTACAAGTAGTTTTAACCATGAGTATTATATCAGAATGATAAGCACGTCATTTTAGATGCATCGAAACTAGACATTGATGTATCCGTTGAGAGTAGAGTACATAACACTCTCCAAATATTGGGTAGTGTATACTCATGGCGGTTGGAGGCACCAAGGGGTTATGTACTAATAGTTATAGGATAACCATGAGATGACTCACTCGACAGTTTTTTGTTGGTTAATATAACTAAGGAAATATAAAATATCGAAATGGCTAATTTACACAGTTCTCTTGACTTGAGAATATTGTTGACCTTCAATATGAAAGCTCTGCTTTAATTATAGTTAAATCATGGCAGGACGTCCATCTAATGACTATAATTGGGTTGAGTCGAAGTATTAGAAGTGAATCACTATTTAAGAGAGGATTCGTCTTCTCAGTTATATGAGGTTAGTATCATGGTCAATCGAAGTCGACTCAAAGTCATAATCTTTGGCCAGAATAGTTCAATTAATAGTAGCTGTTATTATTGAACGAAGAACTTTGTGTTTGAACTATAAAGTTGAATATGACGATATTGGAATTTTGACCATTACCAAATTCCATAAGTTTGTAGTAATACAGTTTTTGAGAAGAGAATTGGTGTAAATAATCATCACTATTAGTTACCGCTTATAATAAGTAAAATTGGATTTTACCAAAAGATGCGTAAGCAATAAATTCAGCCAAAATGTCACACTACTAGCTAAGATGACATTTGAAAGTTAATACTTGAAACATGTTATATTAACCGCTAATTGAATTTACACCTTTGAGTCAATGATGAATTCTCCAAAAAACCACATGATTTAATTAATTTATAAAATCTTGTAAATTAATTACTATTTAAGAAATATTAATTGTTATTTAATGTAGTTGTTGTTTGAGAGTTGTTTGTAATTATTTGAACGCATTTATAAAAGTTATATTTGTGTGCATTGATATACAATATCGATGTAGTTTTAAATGGATTTAAATAAATAATAATTGCATGAAGCGATTTATGAAAGGTTTATGTGAATTGATGGCAAGTAATTTCAGCTATACTATGAAAAGGGAGAGGAGCGGGGAGGGAGAGAGATAATCAAGGAAATTAATTATGGAAGTTTTAATTAAAGAGAGGAAAGGTTTCATTCTTTCAATTAAAACATGTCCACTAATTCATTTTTTATAGACAATCATTCTTTCTCATTCATTTTCTCTTGTCTCCTCCTAACCTTCCACGATAGAAAACTAAAAAAGGTTTCCAAAATCTTTCAACTCCAAATAAAAAAACATTGAATAGAATAAAAGATAAGTGGTTCATCCATCTATTGCAAGGATTGGGCATGTATATTGAAGTTCTAAGGAGATTTCTTCATTCAAGGTGCATTCTCTTGGCAACATCTCAAGGTAATAATTTTAATTTCATTTATTCATCATTCACTTTGTTCATATGATTTGGATCCATTGCATATTTCATCTCACCTAATATTTGTTTATGTAATTTCATAGATTAGATTCCCTTTTGCTACAACTTAATTAATAGTATGCTCACCATGTTATTTTGATTTGGATCTGAAGATATACTTTGATTGCTTACCTATTCATCTTATCATCATTAGATCTACATCATATGGTTTCACATTTAATTAATTATTCATATTGTCTATATAGTTTAGATCTGAAACCTTTGCTACACACATACCATTGATTTGTCCTACCTATTTTTGTTATAGTTTTAAACTTGCAGTTTAAATTAAAAAATAAATTGATTGAAATCTAAGTTTTAATTAATAATATAATTATACTACTGATTCAAATAAAAAACATATATAATTTATTAATGCTTGTATATATATGTTTTGTGTTTGTTATCTTGAATATAATCTTTTGGCTATTGCATACTTTTGTTTGAAAGTTCAAACAAAAAACTTTATCAACATTACTGGATTTTTGTGTAAAATATCACAACCCCTTGGATTTCCTTTTAAATTAAAGTTAGACTTCAATTTGTTACTTTATTTTAAAGTATATGCTAAATAATAAATTTTATCATATAGACGTTGTTTTAAGTTTAAACATTATTTACAATGATTTGTATATGTGTCTATACATACATACATATGTATGCATGTTTATAAATATATTAATTTAACCTAAGGTTTATAAAATGGACTTTTATGTAAAATCATAATTTTAAACTTAAAACCTTTATAACATTGAAACTAGATTCAAAAATGTTGTTTTTATTTTCGAACTTATAAAATAGTGAAACTTAATTTTAACACATTTATATGTACATATGTATATGTATATATATAAGCTCTATCGTACATACATACATACATACATACATATGTATGTATGTATTTTAAATAATACCATAGACAACAAAGACATATATTATGGAAACATCATCTATGCACACTTCTCATATGTTGCACTTATACAATTGACATTGAAGTATATTTGGATATACTCACATTTCATGCCATGTTTAAATTGATCATTAATGGCATTTAATAAATCATCAATCTAATCGGAGAGAAATGAAAGGTTTCTCTCTCCAATTAATGCTATTTATTCCCTTAATTGATTTCAAAGTATTAGAGAAGGAAACACAAGGTTTCCTTTTCAAATTAATTTTAATAAGTAACTGCTACACACATGAGTGTATTTGGTACACTTATTCATTTAAATTTATATCAAATTCAAACTCTTTCAAACTAATCAAATAAAATAAAGGACTTTATTTAAAATACATTTTAGATTGGATCTATAATCTCTTTAGACATCATGGGCCCAATAGATTCATAGAGGATTTTTTTTTGAAATTTACCCTTTAACTCCACTACGGGCTGACCCAGTTCCAAATGAGCTTACGTACTTCTAGTTATTGGATAACTATTAAATGACTCATTTGAGAATTTAGAACTAGGTCAAATGTGAAATCTCAAAGTGATAGTATTACATAGTTCTCTTTGACTTGAGAATACAGTTAAACTTCAATGTGAAAACTCCATTTTGGTTATAGTTAAATTGTGGAATGGCGTCCATCGAACTATTGTAGTTGGATTTGAGTTAAAGCATTAGAAGTGAAATACTTTTCTATAGGGAATTCATCACCTCAGTTGTATGAGGTCAGTATTATGGTTAACTCTAGTCAACTGAAAGTCAAAATCACTGGCCAGAGTAGTACAATTAATATTAAATGTTATGGTCTGTATCATGGTTAACTCTAGTCAACTGAAAGTCAAAATCTCTGGCCAGAGTAGTACAATTAATATTAAATGTTATTATTGAACCAAAGACTTTTTTTATGGACTAACCAAGTTGAATATGGATGATGTTGCATTTTTTTTTACCAAAAGTAAATTCCATAAGTCCTAAAATGATGTAGTATTGACAAAGAGAATTTGTATAAATAATCGTTACTAATAGGTAATGCTAGGATTTGTAGAATTAGGTTTAACCAATGTGATTTGCAAGCGATGAATTAAGTCAAAATATCACACCACTAGCTACAATGGCATGTGAATGTTACTATTTAAATTGTTTAGATATCAATTGCTGGCAAAACCAAATATAATTAGTCTCCAAAACACCACTTAATTTAATTGATTTATAATATTTATAAATTACCAAAGACGTAGTGTTTGGTCTTCGGTCCCTATTACTATTAGTACCATTATTACTATTAGTATTATTATTACTATCATGGTTTTTTAATTTCTTTATCTTTATCTATTTTTATTTTTTATTTTATTGTATTTATTTGTTATTATTACTATTGTTTTTTAATTATTTTACTTTATTTTATTTTTATCTTTATTTCTATTTTCACCTTATATATATTTAAATCTAATATTGTTATTATTACTTTTAAATTGACTTTGTCATTTAGTTTTGGGTTCCATCTCTAGTCGACTCCAACTTGTTTGGGAATGATGACTTGGTTGTTGTTGTATAATATTTATAAATTAATTAATATTTGTGAAATACTATTAATTATTATATTTATTTTATAGGGTGTATTTAGTAAAATGAAGTTGCCTCTAAAAATTTTTGGGTGCAATTAATAATTCATTGGGTGCGTGTATAAAGGTTGTATACGCGCATATCGATATACGATATCGACAAGTGTTTAAATTGGATTTTGATTGAATAAATTATTAAATAGTTTAAGTAGGTATTTGATCCATAAAGGCCCTAGAGATGGTCGAACAAATAAGAGGGGGAGGGGGTTCAAATGCTGACTTGGTATGGGGTTTTTTTATGCTAGATATTTTGGCCAAACTCACACTATAAAATGGAACCTAATGCTCATGTTTTTTGCTCAATCTTTTTGCTCAACTCTTCCATGTTTTGGCCACAAGCTGCCTCCCACAACCCATTATCTTCTTATTTCTATCAACTCCATTCAATCAAATACAATTAAATATGGTGTTAGCACATCATTTGGTTGCATCATAAAGCGTTGATCTGAGATATCAATGAGGCTATCTTGATTTTGGTGTGAATCAGAGGCAAAGCTTCTTAGGTAAAATTATATTTATTTTATATAACGATCTTAATATATTGTATCTCACATATTACCTTGCATATATAAATATATAATTTGGTTTAAATTAAATTTAGCTAAATATATATAATATTATTTATTTATTTTAAACACTGTTTTGTTTTAAATGATTTGTTTGTGAATTATTAAATTAAATATTATGTAAATATTTTTTCCTTTAGTTTTTTCACAAATTACAAAAATTTACTCAAATTAATTTTTATTTTAAATAGGTATATATGTATATATTAGATTCATACGAAATATGTATTTTACAAATAATAAAACTTTTACTTTCGGTTTTTACAGAAAAATAATTTTTAATTTTTGGCCAAAGCATATATGTATATATATATATAATATTTTGTGTGTGTATATATATAATTATATATTACATTTAAACATCTATTTTATGTATATATCATTTAATCTATTTAAGTATTAATATAAATACTTGAAAAAATATTTTTTGAATTAAATTTATATAAATTTATATTATTTAGAATATTGCAAAGTCAAAATATGATATTTTAAATTTGATTTTAAATCTTTGATTTAGTTTTAAACTTGGATCTTCTTTATTGAATTCACTTTGAATATTTAAAATTTGAAATTTAAAATTTAAAATTAACTACTTACTCAATTTAGGTAATTATACATACACACAAATGCATACATATACATACAAATACGCATACATACATACATACATACATACATACATACACACATACACACACATACACACACACACATATCAAAATATTTATTCAAGCAATTAGGCAAAGATTTTTTCTCAACTTGATCTTGCTATAGGTTTTCAACAACTAAGGGTGGCAATGGACAGTACTCCAAAAACCACCTTTAAAACTCCTGCTGCATCTTATGAATGATTGGCAATGCCCTTCGACCTTACAAATGCATCAAATTTTTTGTTGATCTTATGAGTCGTGTCATTTGAGATCAATTCAATAAGTTTTTGATGATAATTATAGACGATCTTTTGATATTTTCTAAATGTGAAAAAGAGAACTAATTACACTTAAGAGAAGTGTTAGAGGTGCTGAGGCGGAATTGATAGAAAGCGAAGATTTCTAAAAGTCGCTTTTGGAGAAGTGAAGGGAGATTCTTAGTGTAACAACTCGTAAAATGAACCATAAATAAATAATTTAAATTAAATATGATAAGGATTGGATATGAAAATTTTATAAAAGTTGGAATTTGAACATGAAAGTTATTTCATTGCGCTCATGGCGAAATTCAGATCTGTTTCCACATATGATATGCTAAAAACGGAGCTCAAACAAAGAAGTTATGAGCATTTGAATTTATAAGATTTAAATTAACTTAGTTTGAATTCAAATTCAAATGAGAAATAAAATTTAGGATTTAAATTTGGAAAATTAGCTTGGGGGCTAAGTAAACGATTAATTAAGGCTTAACGTTAAAAAGTTAATTAGGGAATAAAATAATACGACAACGGAAAAAAAAATAAACGCCTTGAATAAAAGAGCGGTCGGCCTGAATAGGTCAATCAGTCAACTGTAGTGGTCGATTGGACATCCAAGGGCAGTCACCGCTTGGCAACGGTAGTTGCCAGTGGCGGCTAGGGTTTTATGTTATGTTCTATTCGGTTTTGCACTCTAGACTTACCCGTTTCCTACTTACTTTCATCCTACGGTTCTGGTGCGTTTCAACTCCTATAAATAGAACCCTATCCTCTCTACTTTTATTCATATTATTTTTAGGAATACGATGAACTATGCCATTGCTATCTCTCTGATAAAATTCAAAAAATCCGTAGAGAATTCAGGTAAGGATTCAACCAATTTCCTATTTGTTTCTTCTTTCTCCAATCTATTGTTATCCAATTCTTCTCTAATTATCCTGAATCTAATGAATATATACACCTCTTCCCTATTGTGTGTGTATATATCAAAAGAGAGATATTTTGGAAGAGATTGGAAGGCTACAAATCCATTTGAGTAAATCTAAGGCTAATCTGTAAGTGGAAACCTTAATATTTCTTTTCAGCAATTGTTAGTGTATTACCTTTTTGGATTTGAATATGCCTTAGGGATTTTAGGATTCCGAAAATATGATAGATAAAATCCTCCAAATTTCCTTTTTATTTCGAAATATCAATTCTATGTTGAGATCCTCAATTATTTATATTAATTTAATGGAATTATTTCATTTATGCAATTTTTGTTAATTTCATAGTATATTTTACTTCTCCTTCTTCTTTAGGTCAAATTGTGATCCTTCAATAAAATAAGGGGTTTGATTATGAATTCTATTCATAGTTTGCACCACTTATTCATATCTATTTCTTTGTAAAAAGAGGAGTTCAATAGAATAGGGGGTTTAGATTGCAATTCTTATTGTTTAAGATATTCCATTGAATTGGTGTAATAAATTGAGTTGCTATTTTATTTACAAGTCTGTAATTGCAGTTTTGATTATGAATATTTATTTCTTGTTTTGGACATTAGAATTCCATGAAATCTTGGGAAATTGAAGAAAAAGGACTTGTAGTGATAATTGGTTAGGGGGTTGACATTTAATGCTAGTTTAGAGCGTAAAATCCATACATTTAGAACGTATTAAGCTCGAATATTTATTTATTTTTATTTACATAATTAACATATAACTATTTTGTATATGATGTAGTTAATTAGGCATTTATTTACATTTATTTTCCCCAATTAGGAAGGTAATTTATTTTGAGGCGAAAATAAGAGGAAACTCTTATATAGCCTAATTATTAACTTAAGGCATCATAAGGAAGATTGCTTATAAGGCCTTATTTATGAAATAGTGAGACGGGTGTGTGTGTAGTAGTTAATTTATGGCTAAGTCATAGGGATGTGAGGCCAATAGAGTTAAATGACATAAGTCCACCCTTCACTTTGAGGCTACCAGTAGTTGTGTACACTTTTGTTAATGTGAGATATCCTTATGATAAATATTTGTAATGGCGCGAGGTTAGTTCCAAATTCTATAGGAGAAATCTGCCCAACAAATCTTCCTACTAGTTCCTACGAATAGAAGACTAATGTGAGATATAATTATGGGTCTGGGCCATAAGATGAAGGGCCTGCTTCGGGGTTTGAGGTATTAAGTGGTTGGACCCGCCTTTTTCCCTAGATGACATATTAAATGGCCAAAGGGTTACGTTAGGTGGTATCTTTATAGGGGTCCACTTTTGGAATTAAGCCTTAAATTACGGGTCTGCCTATTTTCCACTTGGAAGTACTAAGTGGCCTATCAGATTCCATATGATGTCAACTAGATAGTACCATTAAGGAGCACGCTTCTGGAAAAAGGCCTTAAATGACAAGGTCTGCCTATTTTCCATCGGGAAGTATTAAGTGGCTTGCGTACCGTCTCTTACGTTATTAGCTATTCATGACGTATGATCGAGATATAGGATCTACTTCTATAATGGAAGATATTAAGTGGTTGACCCCACCTCATTTTCTTATAGAGAAGTATTAAATGATTTTAATGGTTTTATGTTTGTAGACATATTCTTATTTTGAAATATACTGCCCAAGTGCCGAAAAGGAAAGACTCGAGGCTTTCATTCACCAGACACTTGTTGTTCTGACTCCCTCCTTATTACAACACAAGTTAAGGACGAAGTGATGGTGGTGACAATGCTTAAAGATGGGGAAGCTTGGCTAATGGCAGTATTCATTATTATTTGCTTTCATGTGTACCCATAGATTTAAACAATTGTGGTAACATATATTATATTATAGTTTTTATGGGATTTTGTGTTATGACATTTTTTTGGTTTTGAAATAAATGGGTACACTTTACTATTATATTTTATTCCATCCGCTGTGAGTTCTGAAATTTTAGTTATGGCTCCGCAATGTTATTTGTTTTTACTAATAATAGCTTACCTTAGTATGGATCTAAGTTTCGATGGGCCTTTTCTGGATCGAAATTTAGGCCTGTTCTGAGATGGGTTGTTACATTTGGTATCAGAGCTCCGGATTACCCAATCACTGGGGAAAAACTAAATGTACGAGAGACGTATTTATTATTTTGAAAAAGGTCTTTCAAAATGAATTTTTAAAGAATTCTTACTATATTTATATACCTATAACCACTCTTCTTGAACATACGCACACTTTTCTTTTCTTTCAGCATCTAAATACTATGTTAGTAAAGGTTTAACCTACAGATAGTTGATATGGTTGGTAATCAATCTTCTTTCAAACAAGGGAACCCTACCCGCGAAAGACCACCCATTGGTGGTATGTTCGAATGGTTTAAACAATATCTTAGGACTGTTGGATAGATTCCTATTCCTCCAGCTGCACCAGTAGCACCCACTACCCTGGCCGCCGATGCAGCACCCTATCCTACTGACTTTCCTAAGCTATGTAAGGACTTTCTCAATATGGGAGGAAAGACATACTTTGGAACTGAAGGATATTCGAAAGCTAAAGCATGTATTGGTAATTGTGTGAAGATATTTAGAGAGCTTGGTTTTGATGATCAGTTAAGAAGAAGAATGGCAACTTGGCACCTTAAGGAAGAAGCTTTAAATTGATTGAACTTTGTGACTGATGAGCACTCGGGCAGGATATTCTCTTGGGTTGAATTCAAGGGCCGATTTGAGATGATATTCATGTATAGAGCAGAGGTTAGCTTGCAATTGGAAAAGTTCATTCAGTTGAGACAAGGAGATTCTACCCTTAAGAGTACATTACTAAGTTTACTTAATTGGTTAAATTCGGGATGAACCTGATATACACCTCTATGAAAAAGGCCATGAAGTTTGTGAAGGCTTAAATTCCCCGCTAAGAGAAATGTTGTTGACCCAAGTACCTATGGATGCCATGTATGAGATGTTGGTAGAAACAACAATGCTGCACGTGGCCAATGAGGAAGATAAGAGAGAGAGAGAGAAGTCTCCATAGACCCAAAAGCAAGGAGGGTCTAAGAAGAGGAGTTTTTGGGCCAACAAGAAGTCAAAGGGGAAGTTTAAGAAGGAAGTAAAGGCATGTAAGAGATGCCAAAGGAGGGGTCATGAAGCTAAAGATTGTAGGGTGAGTCTGATGAAGGAAGTCTTTAAAGGAAAGCACTTTAATTGCCACGAGTAAGGGCATTACAAGAATCAATGTCCCAAGATGGCTAAGGAAGGACCAAGCAAACAAGCTTACACTACTGAAGTCATCCATATTTACAGCAAGCCACCAAAAGACCAAGGAAAGCAGCTCTAAAAGGTATAACTCTTATTTTTGGGGTTACTATTCGTACCCTATTTGATTTCGGGGCATCATATTCCTTTATAGCTAGGGATGTAGTAAATTTCTTAAACCTTAAAACCTAGACAGTTAACAACCCAATAGAGGTTTCCAAACCCATTTGGGGTTTGACCCATCTTTCTCTTATTTGAAAAGATCTAGTGTTAGACATATGCGACCTTGATTTCATATGTACTGCATACGTTTTAAATTTTGAGGGTTATGGCTTATCTTGGTATGGATTGGTTATCATATTATGGAGCCATGCTTGACTGTGATAAATGGTAGTACGATTAAGGAGTCGTGGAGGTCAAGACCTATAAGTTCTTTATACACTCAAAGCTTTAGTTTAGTTAAGGAATTTATACTCACTAAATCTATCTATTGATCGAGATCCATTATTTGTACCCGTAGTTTGTGAAATTCTGATGTCTTCGAGGAGGTCTTGGGTCTCCCACCCCATAGGGAATTGAGTTCCGAATGGAGAAGGACGCAAGACCCGTCACTCTACTTTTGAGACGTATGGCCCCCAAAGAAACAAGGAAGTTGGATAATCAAATCTCAGAGTTATTGAAGGAAGGATTCATCCATAGGAGTACTTCTGAGTGGGGAGCCTCTATTGTTTTTGCTACTAAGACAGACGGTTCTTTAAGAATTTGTGTCGATTATAGAGAGTTGAACAAGTTAACTAGGAAAAATAGGTACCCTGTACCTAGAATAGATGACTTGTTCGACCAACTGGTAGGAGTTAAAGTATTTTCCCAATTAGACTTAGCAGTTGGATTCCATCAGTTAAGGATTGAAGAGTAAAGCAAGCCGAAGACCGCATTCCGTACGCCAGATGGACTATATGAGTGGAAAGTAATGCCTTTTGGTCTGACGAATGCCCCAACACACTTTATGGATTTGATGAGTAGAATATTTAAAGGGTAACTTAATAAATTTGTCGTGGTGTTTGTTGATGATATCTTGGTTTTCTCCAAAGCCAAGAAGGAGCATGAGGACCACCTTAGGGAGGTATTAGAGACCTTGAGGAGAAACCAACTCAAAGCCAAGTTTTCTAAATGCCACTTTTCGAAATGAAGTTAGGTTCCTTGGGTATATTGTTTCAGAGAAAGGATTGACGGTGGACCCTACTAAACTAGAAGGTGCCCAAAGATGGAAGGTTCCTAGTAATGCATCAGAGGTTAGAAATCTTCTAGGATTGGCAGATTACTATAGGAAGTTCATTAAGAGCTTTGCACAAATAGCAGCCCCTTTAACCCGATTGACTAAGAAGAATCTAGTCTTTGTTTGGGATGATAAGTGTACCAAGGCATTTGAGAAGCTTAAGGAGTCATTGACTAGTGCATCCATGCTCACTATTGCAGATGGAACCAAGCTGTTTATGGTTTTCATGGATGCATGTGGCATAGGATTAGGAGAAGTTCTTATGAAAGAAGGGAAGGTAGTTGCTTATGCTAGTAGACAACTGGAAGATCATGAGAAGAGGTATCCAGTGCATGATTTTGAATTGGCAGCCATTGTTTTTGCCTTAAAGATGTCGAGCCATTATCTCTTAGTGGAAAGGTTTGAGCTATTCACTGATCATAAATCACTCAAATACCTATTTTCCCAAAAAGATTTGAATCTTAGGCAGCAAAGGTGGATGGAGTATATAGCATCCTTCGACTTTGGTATTCAATATACCTCTGGAAAAGGGAACATAGTCGTCGACGCCCTTAGTAGGAGACACGTTACCCTAAGTGCTATATATGAATGGAGATAGTTGGAGTTTCTCTCGAATTTTAACCTCCAACCGTCAACAGAACCCATCCAATGTTTTCTATCAGTTATGGAGATTAGACCAGCCTTGATGGATCATATAGGACACAAGCAAGTAAAAGACAAGGAGTTAGTAGAGATTTTGGAAAAATTAAGAAAATGAGAGCATTTTCTCCATGCTAGGAGGTACTCGGTTAATGAGAAGGGATATTTAAGAAGAAATGGACGTCTTTGCATCCTAATGATTGATGACTTGATGAGAGATGTGCTTATGGAGTGTCATCACTCAAGGATGACCATTCATCCCGGAGGTGATAAGATGTACAAGGACATGAAGAGAATTTTATTTTGGAATGGAATGAAGAGGAGTGTAGCTGAGTTTGTTGTTAGGTGTTTAACATGTCAAAAGATAAAAGCTGAGCAAGGGAAGCTGATGGATTATTATTACCTTTGGAAGTTTCGACTTGGAAGTGGGAGCATATTTTGATGGATTTTGTGAAAGGATTACCTAAAAATCAACAGGGCAATGAGGCTATTCGAATTGTAGATAGACTCACCAAGAGTGCTCAGTTTGTTTGGATTAGGAGAAATAGGACTAGTGCCTCTCTCGCCTAGATTTATATTGAAGAGGTAGTTCGTCTACATGGAATTCTTGTAAGCATAGTCAGTGATAGGGACCCCTTGTTCACTAGTAAGTTTTAGAGGAGCCTACAGAAGCTTTGGGAACTTCTTTGGACCTTAGCAAGGCGTATCACCCACAAACTGACGGACAAACATAAAGGGTGAATATAATTTTGAAAGACTTGTTGAGAGCTTGTGTCTTGGATTTCGAAGGACATTGAGAGCAACATCTACCTTTGGTTGAATTTTAGCTATCAAACTACAATTGGTATGAACCTTTTTGAAGCACTTTATGGGTGGCCATGCAAATCGCCTAGTTGTTGATGGGAAACCACCGACAAAGTGTTGCTCGGACCCGATTTGATCCATGATACCACATAAAAAGTAGATTTGATTAGGTAGAGGATGAAGGTAGCGCAAGACCGTTAGAAATCTTATGCGGATAAAAGAAGGAAAAAGCTTGAATTTGAGGTTAAAGATATGGTATTTGTTAAAATCTCCCCTCCTAGAATAGTTGTTAGATTTGGCAAGTCTAGAAAATTGGCACCTAGATTTATTGGACCATTCAGAATTTTGGAGAGAATAGGATTGTCATATCGTGTGGATCTTCATGACAAGTTGGCAAGAGTCCACAATGTTTTCCATATTTCTTACCTTAGGAAATACCTTTATGACACCGCTAGCAAAGTAGAGCCTGATCAGTTGAGGGATTTTGAGATGGCGCTAATAGTGCCTCATGCCACCACATGCATTGGAGCATGGTACTAGGAGACTCCATAAAAAAATAATTAAGTTGGTCCGAATACAATAGGGGGACAATACGACGGAAAGCACATGGGAGATCGAGGAGAAGATGAAGAACACTCACCCAGAGCTTTTCACTGATAATTATTCTTGCCAAAATTAGGATTTGGTTGCATCGCGGTTGCTAGATTGGATGGTAGGAGATGGTTGTTACACTTTTTCACAAACACTTTACACTCATATAGAGATTTTTATGCATGTTTAGGATATTTGTAGACATACTTACATGACACGATTACACATTCAAGCTAGGATTGAGCTCATTTTAGCATGTCTATAGTACATAATCACATTGCACTAATGGTTGAGTAGATGGTTGTGTAGAGAACTTGGCTGTATAACATAGATGTATTGCGAGCTACGCTGTGTGCCCCTTGGAAGATTTCAGGACGAAATCCTTTTTAAGGGGGGAAGAATGTAACACCCCGTAAAATGAAACATAAATAAATAAAGTAAACTAAATTAAATTAAATACGATAAGGGTTGGATATGGAAATTTTATAAAAGTTGGAATTTGACCACGAAAGTTATTATGTTGCGTTCGTGCCGAATCTGATCTGTTTCCATGTATAATATGCTGAAAACAGAGCTCAAACAAAGAAGTTACGAGCATTTGGAGTTCTCAGATTTAAATTAATTTAGTTTTAATTCAAATTCAAATGATAAATCAAATTAGGATTTAAATTTCAAAAATTAGCTTAGGGCTAAGTAATCGATTAATTTAAGGCTTAACGTTAAAAAGTTAATTAGGAAACAAAATAATACGGCAACGAAAAAAAATAAACGCCTTGAATAAAAGAGCGGTCGACCTGAATAGGTCAACCTGTCGACCATATCGGTCGACCGCTTGGCAACGACAGTTGCCAGTGGAGATTAAGGTTTTATGTTATGTTCTATTTGGTTGTGCGCTCCAAATTTAACCATTTCCTACCTACTTCCATCCTGCGATTCTGGTGCGTTTCAACTCCTATAAATAGGACCCTATCCCCTCCACTTTTATTCATATCATTTAGGAAAATATGATGAAACTCTGTCATTACTATCTCTCTAATGAGATCCAGAAACTCCGTAGAGAATTCAGGCAAGGATTCAACCTATTTCCTATTTGTTTCTTCTTCCTCCAATCTATTCTTATCCTATTCTTCTCCAATTATTCTAAATCTAATGAATATATATACCTCTTCTCTATTGTGTGTGTGTGTATCAAAAAAGAGATTCTGGAAGAGATTGGAAGACTACAAATCCATTTGAGTAAAGTTAAGGCTAATCTATGAGTGAAAACCTTAGTATTTATTTTTAGCAATTGTTTAGTGTATTTCTTTTTGGATTTGAATACGCCTTAAGGATTTTGAATTCCGAAAATATGATAGATAAAGTCCCCCAAACTTCCTTTTTATTTTGAAATGTCAATTCTATGTTGAGATCCTCAATTATTTATATTAATTTGATGGAATTTGTTTCGTTTATGCAATTTTTGATAATTTCATAGTCTATTCCACTTCTTCTTCTTTGGGTCAAATTGTGATCCTTCAATTAAATAAAGGGTTTAGCTCACGAATTCTATTCGTAGTTTGCTACACTTATTCATATCTACTTCTTTGTGAAAATAGGAGTTAAATAGAATATGGGGTTTAGATTGCAATTCTTATTGTTTAAAATATTCCATTAAATTAGTGTAATAAATTGAGTTTTTACTTCATTTACAAGTCTGTTATTGCTGTTTTGATGATGAATATTTATTCCCTATTTTGGACCTTAGAATTTCATGAAATCTTGGGAAATTGAAGAAAAAATACCTGTAAAAATAATTGACGCTAGTTTAGAGCGTAAAATCCATGCGTTTAGAACTTACTAAGCCCGAATATTTATTTATTTCTATTTACGTAATTAACATATAACTATTGCATATATGGTGTAGTTAATTAGGAATTTATTTACATTTATTTTCCCCAATTAGGAAGGTAATTGATTTTGAGGCGAAAATAAGAGGAAACCCTTATATAGCCTAATTATTAACTTAAGGCGTAATAAGGAAGGTTCCTTATATGGCCTTATTTATGAAACGGTGCGACGAGTATGTGTGTATAGTAATTAATTTATGGCTAAGTCATAGGGATGCGAGGTCAATAGAGTTACATGACAGAAGTCTGCTCTTCACTTTGAGGCTACCAACAGTTGTGTACACTTTTATTGATGTGAGATATCCTTATGATAAATATTTGTAATGACGTGAGGTTAGTTCCAAATTCTATAGGGGAATTCTGCCTAGCAAATCTGCTCACCAGTTCCCATGAATAGAGAACTAATGTGAGACCTCATTATGGGTATGGGCCGTAAGACGAAGGGCCTACTTCAGGGTTTGAGGTATTAAGTGGTTGGACTCGCCTTTTTCCCCAGATGAAGTATTAAATGACCAAGGGGTTACGTTAGGTGGTACCTCTACAAGGGTTCACTTTTGGAATTAGACCTCATAAGACGGGGTCTGCCTATATTCCGCTTGGAAGTATTAAGTGGTCTATGAGATTCCATATTATGTCAGCTGGATAGTACCAATGAGGAGCACGCTTCTGGAAGTAGGCCTTAAATGATGGGGTCTGCCTATTTTCCACTGGAAAGTATTAAGTGTCTTGGGTACCGTCTCTTACATTATTACCTATTTATGACGTATGATTGGGATATAGGTTCTACTTCAGTAATGGAAGGTATTAATTGGCTGTACTCGCCTCCTTTCCTTATAAAGAAGTAGGGTATGGGGGCTTGGATCAGCGGACGGCTTTACTATACCCTCCTTAGGAGTTTACCGGCCCGCCGGGTTCTCCTGGGTTTTCAAAAAAAAAGTATTAAATGATTTTAATGGTTTTATGTTCGTAGACATATTCTTATTTTGAAATATACTGCCGAAGTACTGAAAAGGTAAGACTCGAGTTTTTCATTCACCATACAATTGTTGTTCTGACTCCCTCCTTATTACAACACGGGTTAAGGATGGAATGATGGCGATGACGATGCTTAAAGATGGAGAAGCTTGGCTAGCAACAATATTTATTATCTTTCATGTGTACCCATGGATTTAAATAATTGTTGTAACAGATATTATATTACGGTTTTTATGGGATTTTGTGTTATGACATTTTTTCTGGTTTCAAAATAAATGGGTACACTTTACTATTATATTTTGTTCAATCTACTGTGAGTTTTGAAAGTTTAGTTATGGCTCTGCAATGTTATTTCATTTTACTACCAACAGCTTGCCTTAGAATGGATATAAGTTTCGATGGGCCTTTTTTAGGTCGAAATTTAGGCCTATTCCGAGGTGGGTTGTTACACTTAGGTCACATCATATTTGGATATTGAATTTCTATTGATCCAAGTAAGACTGTTACAGTGCAAGATTGTAAGGTATCGAGTAGTGCGACCAAAGTTCAATATTTTCTTATGTTAGTGAGATATTATCAGCAGTTTATTAAGACTTTGCAAAGGTTGCTTCACCTTTGACCTGCTAACTCGAAAGAAGCAAGTTTTCTTATGGGATGCACATAGTGAAGAATATTCTAGTAAGATGAAATAGTCGTTGACTAGTGCTCTGGCTCTTGTTATATCAAAAGGAGTTAAACTATTTACCATATACTTGCTGTGGTGAATATATGATAGACATGTGTTGACTTATGCAGACCATATGTTGGCCAACAGTTGGAGATATATATAGCTATAGTTGGGTACTATATGACCATCCACCTTAGGTCCGACTCCCTTTATGTTTCGGGAGTGAACCAGATTAGCTAGTATCTACCCTAACGGCCTAATTGAGGGGTCATACCCCAAATCCGTGACACAAAATTGTTTATGATAATGTTTAGCCTTGTGCTAGTGTTATATGTGTGGTTCCCCTATGTCACATAGGCCAACAGTCAGTTACCCTAGGGCACAAGTGTCAGTAGTCGTGGTCGACTATGAGTTGTCGAGCCTATGGTGGATCATTGTCATGATACCGAGAGGGGAGAGGTTAGGGTAACTAATGACTATAGGAGTCGTGTCATATGGACCACGTGTGGCTCTTGAAGCAAGTAGACATGTTGTCAGTCTCCCATATAGTTTCGGTATATATGTAAGTGTAGTGGATTGGCATATAAATCTCATTCCTATAATGAGTTGACTGGACTATAGACTGTTTGAGTCTAAAGTATAATCAGTCCCCGTATATCCATACTCTTCTGGTTTGATATTTTAGAGATAGCCTTGTTTATCGACTGTGATTTGGATTGTGATAGATTATCTTTGTGGTTTGTACAGCTTTGGATCTCATTTGGATGATTTGATGGGCTATCTCGTATTATCTATTAATTATACGATTTTATGATATTATATTAAGGCATTGTTGTGTTTGCCCGATTCACTTGATGATTTCATTTTCTATGAAGATGTTTTACGATATGTATGATTCACCTATTAATTTTGATTATGTGATTTTGATTTGACATTTTTCTAAATGTGTGACGACATATTTTGATATCAGTGTTGAAAATTTCTTATGGATTCGAGATATTTGAGTGATTTGATGCTTTGATAATTATTCATGGCATCATACGTATAATCATTTGATGATTTGATTATTAATGTTAACATTATCATACTATAATTCTTTGTTTACATTGTGTTATTTTTATTATATAACCTTATTTAGACATAATATGACCCGTGCGTTATTTTATAATACTTGAGTCAGTCTGAGATATTTCAGGTACAAGGACGATATGACTGGCATTTGTTTTTATTGGGCTTAGAGAAGTATTATATTAGGATTGTTACATTATATTTGTATGCCATTGATACATTGGGTGTGTATTTATATATAGATGACATTTGAGTTATATTGTATTCTTATAACATTTTTGTATTATATATTATATCTAATCACTACGGTTCCGACTCTGTGTTCTTTGTATATCTTGTATATTATGTATTATTCTATTCTGGAGGCACATGTTTTTATTACATTGTATCGATATTGTGTACATATAGATTAGTTATTTATTTTAGGTTTTAAATATGTACCAGTGTTAGTCCAAGGAATATTCATGTGTGCATCCTATATAGTCTCTTTGTTCGGATTATTTGACAGTATTACGTAGCAATACTCTTGGATAGTGTGGGTGTAGAGGCGGTGTGTCACAGTTGATACCAGAGCAGGTTTGGAGCAATACATCATATATGAGAGACACGAGTCTAAACCTTAGATGAGACTTGGAGTCCCTGTCCCATTGATAGAGTGTTGGGTAATTTTCTATAATAAGGTCAGTATGTTTTTGTTGTGTGTGTGATGATGATTACTAGGGTAATCATCCGAGAACGTATTTAATATTTTAAATATATATAATTAATTTCTTTTCTTTAAATATGAAATATAAAATGGTTGGAGTACTAAGAATGAAAGGAATTAATCCAAACAGTAGTATTTATATCTGTAATTTTGTATGGTTTGATATTATATTGTGGCGTTTAGATTGAAATTGTGTAATTGAGTTTTGATTTTGAACAGAGTGCACAATGGAAAATTTATTTATTGGTTCCCACTATGTACATTTATTTTAATCTCTTAAATTTGTTGGCTATTTAAAATTGTTAGAGTTGAATTCGATCTTGAAATTTGTGTGCACTTATTAAAGTTGTGGAATGCTGGATAGAAGTAAAGATTTATAATATATACACACACACACACTGATTATTGTTATTATTATTAAATGATTTTGGTTAAAAATATTCTGAAGTTTATTTGAACAAAAATTTGTTTAAATGGGGAATTTTGAGATTTTATAAAGCAATTTCCCTTGAATAAATATTTTGGAATATGATTGAATTGGTATAATTGGTTTGTTATAGATTTTCCTTATGGGAAATTATGAGGATGCAATTTTGCTAAGGGAGGAAGTTTGTAACAATCCGATTTTTAAGTAATAATTAAATTATAGTTAATAATAGAAATTTAATTAATTAAACTAGAATTTGGAGATTTATTTGATAGATTAGTTTTGAAGTTATTTAATAAATGGATTTTGATTGTGAAAATAAAAATAATTAAATTTAAATGACTTAAAATATGTAAATAATGTTTTATATAAGTAATGTTATTGAAATATAATATCAATATGTAAAGAAGTTATTTTGAAATGGAAGCTTGTATTTATTTAAATTAAATAGAGTTTAGATTATGGATAGAATAAAATAAAAACAAGCGTGCGCACACACACATATATATGTATGTTTATTTATTTCATTTCCAAGGCCCAAGCCAAAAGCTATCCCAAGTCCAAAAACATCAATCTCTAAAAAAATTATTTGCATTCACAAATTTATACACAAAAACCTTTATCTGTGGATCATCATCATTTTTTTCTTGAAGCCATCAAAACTAGATCGCTTCATTTCTAAATCAAACTTAAATCATATAAATTAAAATAAAAAACCTAAATTAAATGCTGGTGCTTCTCGATACCAGTAAATGCATGTACAATGGAGGCAATTAGGATTTCATTGAGGCGTGAGCTCTCATGATGCGTGCGTATGTGAGTTTAATCGTGATAAGGGAGGAAACACAATAATAACATGATATATTGAGCCCTCTTGCATCATGTTCATGGCAATCAGCAACATGAGAATCAGGTAATCATCAAAATGCTTGCAAATATTTCATGTAACTTGTAATTACTTAATCTGCATATTTTTTTCATATTAGCATAAATTAGCATTTCTTTTCTTGATTAACAACATGCATATTTTTCCGGTTTTCCAAATACTTTGGTTCATTAGATTAAATTTTGGTTATTATTATTATTATTTTTGAGATGGATTTTATTGTTCATTATTTCTTAAATTTACATGTCAATCTAACTAATATATTTGAAAATATGTCTACATTATTATTCTATTTATGGTTTGCACTTATAGTTGTATGCCACTATGAAGTCTCAGTTCTAACAAGCTTTAACACTGATTTTAAAGCTTCATTTTCAGTCTTCACTTGTAAGATACTATTATTATGTCCTATTTATTGGGGAAAAATCCCTTAAGATCGTCTTAGGAACAATAACCCAACCTTGAAGAAAAACAAATAGGATTGGATTGATGGTGAAGCAAAACAAACAACAGATAGTCACCAGCTAAAATCAATCACAAATCAAGCAATAAAATAAAATAACACACGGGATTTATAGTGGTTCCACTACCGCGAGGTAGTGTACATCCACTTGGGAAGATTTTATTACTTTCTAAGAGGAGAAAATTTTACAAGATTGATAATGGAGAAGAAGAATAAGAAATACAACTGAGAGAGATAATTCTACTCATGCTAATCTCTGCCTTTATATAGAGATTATTACTTAGGATTGAATTAATTGATTTATGGTCATAAATCAATGCCTCATTAATTCTCCTATTCATACATGAAATGCTTATCCATTTGATTTTCCAGTTTCCACTCATTTACATGCGCCTGATAAGAATCCTTCTTTAATCAGCTAATTAAGGAATTAATTGATTACCTCAACCTTCCAAAATAATTCTTCTTCTCACGTAGGTAATTTATTACTCTCTTTAATGCTATAAAAGAAGCAATATATATTTAAGTAATTATCTCAAATATCTTTCAAATCTTCTGCAATTAAAAATACTATATCGCTAAAAACAACAATATCTTCCAAATCTTCAGCAGTTGGAAATATTATATCACCAAATCTTACAATCTCCACCTTGATACTATATTTTTCCACAAGCCTATCAACTCCACCTACATCCTCTTACTCCAAGTAGTTGTCGGACAAGACACCACAGATACTTTCTCAATGAGCTTCGGCATAGCCATCACCTATTGCACTTTTTCAACGAACTCCGGCAAGGCCATCGCCCGCCAACAAAGTGTTGAAAGTACCCTCTCCAAGTAGGACCTATCAATCTCCACAATGAAAACAAACGTCTCCATCTAACAACTCACTCTCCTCCGTGTTACCCTGTGGCACCTAGCAATTCTCAAGCGAATCAAGTTCGATCAATGCTCGAACTTTGCAACGGGTAACGACTTGGTAAACATATCTGCTACATTCTTATCTATGTGAACCTTCTAAAGACGTACAAGCTTCTCTTCATCCGTAGAGACAAGAAAGGATTCTCTCACCTCAATGGGCTTCGTCCTTGAGCTGAAAGCCAGATTTTCAGCTAAGTGAATTGCACTCACAATTCACTTCTATACCTTCATACACGAAGCCCAAGTCACAAAAAAACACTTCAAGTAAAGCGCTTCCTTAGCCGCTTCAACCGCAACAATATGTTTTGCCTCTATAGTAGGCAAAGCCATAATCGTCTGCAACCTCGCTCTCCAACTAATAGTTGTCCCACCAGTGGTGAGCACATAACCTGAGGTTGACTTCCTTCGATCTCTATCACCGGCATAGTCAGAACCACAAAATCCAACCAAGCTAAAATCTCTATCTCTGCCGCTAAAGACAAGCCCATGGTCTGGAGTCCCTCTAAAATACCTGAAAATATACTTCACTGCCTCCCAATGCGTCTTTCCTGGATTTGACATGAACCTACTCACCAATCCAACTTCCTGTGCAATGTCAGGCCTAGTGCAAACCATGGCATACATCATACTACCAACTGCACTCGCATAGGGAACCTTTTCCATATAAGCCTTGTCCTTCTCTAAGAGTGGAGAGCCTCTACTAGAAAGCTGTATCTACAAAGGCATGGGTGTGCTAATTGCCTTTGCTCCTTCCATGCTAAACCAACAAGCACTTTTAGAATATATTCCTTTTGAGTGAGACTCAAAAGTCCAAGCTTCCTATCCCTTTGGATTTCCATACCCAAAATCTTCCTTGCTTCTCCGAGGTTTTTCATCACGGATTCCGCCTTAAGCTTCGACTTCAAACTATAAATTTCAGCTTTATCCTTTGAAGCAATCAACATATCATCCACGTATAGGAGTAAATACACCCAATAACCATTTTTCAAATGCTTGAAGTACACATAAGCATATTTGATGCTAGGATCAAAACCAAGAGAAAGCATAAAAGAATCAAACCCTTGTGCTACTGTCTAGGTGAATGCTTAAGTCCATACAATAACTTCTTTAGCTTGCAAACCCAATTCTATTTTCCATCTACGACATATCCGTTTGGCTGATTCATGTAAATGGTCTCATCTAAGTCTCCATGCAAGAAAGCGGTCTTTACATCAAGTTGCTCCAATTCCAAGTCTTGAGCGGCAATTATAGCAAGCAAAATACGAATGGAGGTATGTCTCACTATAGGAGAAAAATCTCATCATACTCCAGTCTCTTCCTCTGTGAAAACCCTTTAGCAACAAGTCTAGCCTTGTATCTTCCATCATCCTTCACCTTGAACACCCACTTGCAACCTATGGCTTGGCTTCCTTGAGGAGGATGTACCAAATCCCAAGTCTTGTTCTTCTTCAACGACTCTAGCTCCTCTTCCATAGCGCACATCCACTTTGAACCGTCACATGACTTCAAAGCTTCATCAAGGTCAAGCGGCTCCTCATGAACCACATGTAGGACATAATCAATCTGATCACTGAGGCTAAGGTTTGCATACTGCCAATCACCACCTCTCAGGCGGCCTAATAATCCTACGACTGGCTGAGTAGGTATAACTTTGCCTAAAATCCTTTTAGCTCCACCTTGAGTTGAACTTCCTCTAGTCTCATGCACATCACCAACACTACTAGAAGGAACCTATGGACTACTCTATGATGTCACATTAACTGCATCTATCTCACTCTCAACAACATCTACAATTATACTACTAGGCTGTAAAATAGGAACCTCTTCCATCTCCTTAGTCCTATCAGAAACATCTGATGTGGTAGGTAAGTCTTTCTTAGGATTGAACATTGCTGACTCATCAAAAGTAACATGTCTGGAATGAACAATCTTTCTATCAATAGGGTGCCAAATTAATACGATACCCTTTGATACCATTTGTGTATCCCAAGAGGATGCCATTGTATGCTCTAACCTCCAACTTATCATCACCTGTATGGTGAACATACACAGAGGACAACCAAAAATACAAAAATAACCAAGGTATACAGCTTTACCTCTCCGCTTCTCTTCTAGAATCTTCCCATCTATGGCTTAGCATGAAATCCGATATAGCTTTCTCCACTGCAAATGATGAAGAACCATTTTCTTCCTTCTTCTTCTTTACCAAACAGGGAAATCGTCCGGCACTTCCACTTCTCCTCTTCTCCTTCTCCTCTTCTTTACCGAACGAGATATTTCGTTTGGCATCACCAAATCACTGAACGAAAAATTTGGTTCGGCACAATCCATCACCAAATACTGAACGAAGCTTGTCCTTTATATCACCGAATGACTTCCACTGCCACTCCAACCATCATCCAACTACCGAACGAAGTAGTTCGTTCGGTCTCCATCCTACACCGCTTCAGTTCCACCGAACCAAAATAGTGGTTCGGCAATTCTCCCTGGAGCTTGCTTCTAAGGTTAGGACTTCTCCAAGCTTCGCAAGTATCTCCAATGGCCTCATCTTCTTCAGATTCGAAATCAGGTATCAAAACTAACAATCTTCACCTTGATACCAGATTTCCAAACAAGCTTTCCAACTTCATCTACACCTTCATTCTCCAAGCAATGGATACTTACCTAATGAGCTTCGGCAATGTCATCACCCATTACACTCTGTCAATGAACTCCGGCAAGGCCACCGTAAGTCAACAAAGTGTTCGAAGTACCCAGTCCGTGTAGAACCTATCAATCTCCACCATGAAAACAAACGTCTTCATGAACCATCTCAACTCTCCCTCTGTGCCACCCCGTGGCACCTACCACTTCATTAAGCGAATCAAGTCCGAGCAATGCTCGAACTTAGCAACAGGCAACGACTTGGTAAACATGTCTACTGCATTCGCCTTTGTGTGAACTTTCTGAAGACGAACTAGCTTCTCTTCACTCATCAAGACAAAGAACGACTCTCTCATCTCAATATGCTTCGTCCTCGAGCTGAACGCTAGATTTTTAGCTAAGTGATATGCACTCTGACTGTCACAGTACACATCCACTCCTTCGTATGCGAAGCCCAAATCACACAACAGTCGCCTCAAATAAAGTGCCTCCTTAGCTGCTTCAACCGCGGCTATGAGCTCTGCCTCTGTAGTAGACAAAGCCACAATCATCTGCAACCTCACTCTCCAACTGATCGCTGTCCCACCAATGGTGAACACATATCCAGAGGTTGACTTCCTTCGATCTCTATCACCGGCATAGTCAGAATCACAAAATCCAACTAAGCTGAAATCTCTTCCTCTGTTGCCAAAGACAAGTCCATGGTTTGGAGTTCCTCTAAGGTATATGAAGATACAGTTCACTGATTCCCAATGCATCTTTCCTAGATTTTCCATGAACCTACTCACCAATCCAACCGCCTGTGCAATGTCAAGCCTAGTGCAGACCATGGCATACATCAAGCTACCAACTGCACTTGCATATGGGACCTTCATCATTTAAGCCTTGTCCTTTTCCGAGATCGGAGAGCCTTTACTAGAAAGCTGTATGTGCAAAGGCGTGGGTGTGCTGATTGCCTTTGCCCCTTCCATGCTAAAACGAGCAAACACCTATCGAATGTACTCCTTTTGAGTGAGGCTCAAAAGTCCTAACTTTCTATCCCTTTGGATTTCCATACCCAAAATTTTCTTCGCTTCTCCATGGTCTTTCATTTCGAATTCCACTTTTAGCTTTCGCTTTAAAATATCAATTTCAGCCTTATCCTTGGAAGCAATCAACATACCATTCACGTACAAGAGTAGGTACACCCATATACCATTATTTAAATGCTTGAAGTACACACAAGCGTCTTTGATGCTACGATCAAAACCAAGTGAAAGCATAAAAGTGTCTAGGCGACTGCTTAAGTCCATACAAAGACTTCTTTAATTTGCAAACCCAATTTTTCTTTCCATCTACAACAAATCCTTCTGGCTGCTTCATGTAGATGGTCTCATCCAAGTCTCCGTACAAGAAAGCGGTTTTCAAGTCCAATTGCTCCAGCTCCAAGTCATGAGCTGCGATGGTAGCGAGCAAAATACGGATGGACGTATGCCTCACTACTGGAGAGAATATCTCATCATACTCCAATCCCTTTCTTTGTGAAAACCCTTTAGCAACTAGTCTAGCCTTGTATCTCCCATCTTCCTTCACCTTGAACACCCACTTGCAACCTATGGCTCGGCTTCCTTGAGGAGGTGGTACCAAATCCCAAGTCTTGTTCTTCTTCAACGACTCTAACTCCTCTTTCATAGCGCACATCCACTTCGAACTATCACATGACTTCAAAGCTTCATCAAGGTCAAGCGGCTCCTCATGAACTACACGTAGGGCATTGTCAAACTGATCACCAAGGCTAAGGTTCGCAAACTACCAATCAACATACCTTTCGGGCAGCCTGATAGTCCTACGACTGACCTAGGTAGGTACTGCTTCACCTAAACTCCTTTCAACTCCACCTTGAACTGAACTTTCTCTAGATTCATGCACATCATCAGCACTACTAGAAGGTATCTATGGACTATCCTGTGATGTTTCATCAACTGCGTTTTCCTCGATAGCATCAACAATAACTCTACTATTTGGCTGGAACATGGAAACTTCTTCCATCTCCTTAGGCCTATCACAATCTTCTAATGTAGTATGTAGCTTCTCCTTCGAATTGAACATAGCAGACTCATCAAAAGTAACATGTCTGGAATGAACAATCTTCCGATCAACAGGGTTCCAAATTCAATACCCTTTGATACCATCGGTGTATCCCATTAGTATGCCCTTGTATGCTGTAACCTCCAACTTATCATCACCTGTATGGTGAACGTACACAGGACAACCAAAAATTCAAAAGTAACCAAGATACACCGCTTTACCTCTCCACCTCTCCTTTGGAATCTTCCCATCTATGGCTAAGCATGGAATTCGATTTCTAATATGCGCCGCAGTTGATAATGCCTCAACCCAAAATCCTCTAGATAAGCCCGCCGTCAATCTCAAGCAACGAGCCTACTCAAGTAAAGTCATATTCATCCTCTCAGCAACCCCACTAGATTGCGGATCACTTGGTGTAGTGAAATTTTTCTCAATGCCATGCTATCTAAAAAAGTTGAGGAAATCCCCAGAGACAAACTTGCCACCATTATCATATCTCAGCACCTTCAACTTAGAACCAGATTGGTTCTCAACAAGCACCTTCCAAGCCTTAAACTTCTCAAAGCTCACTGATTTCGCCTTCATCACATACACCCAAACTTTTCGAGAAAAATCAGCAATAAAAGAGATAAAATACTTTGCTTCTCTAATGGAAGCAGTAGTAACTGGTCTCCAAACATCCGTGTGCACATAATTAAGTACCCTCTCTGATCTATAGAGTCCAACTCCAAAGGATACCTTAGTTTTGCTTACCTAACACACACTCCTGGTAGAAATCCAACTTGTCGAAGTTACCTTTGATCATCTTCCGTCCACGAAGAAACTCTAAGCCCTTCTTAGAAATATAACCCAACCTGAGATGCCAAAGTCTGGTGGCATCCAAAGTACGAGAACTATCAATTCCAACATACGACTCTCCAAGAACCGTGGTCCACTTAAGAACATACAGAATTCGGAACACATCTCCCTTCATAAGAACATGAGCACCCCTCTAAACTTTCAAACCATCTTCCTCTAAAGTGACCTTACACCCCATGGATGCCAACGGCCCTAAAGAAATCAAGGACTTCCGAAGACCCAGAACATACTGGACACCTGTCAAATTGCATATCACTCCATCAAACATCCTAATCTACACTATACCTTCACCCATGGCTCTACAATTAGCATCATTACTCATAAGGATTACACTTCCCTCTCTATCGACTAAAGAACTGAAGTAATCCCTATTAGACGTCATATGAAAAGACGCCCCCGAATCAAGCGCCCAATGGTTTGATACATCTGCTACTGCAGAAAACACATCATCAAATACAGCTTTCTCCACTGCAAATGATGAAGAACCATTTTCTTCCTTCTTCTTCTTCCAATCCGGGCAGTATTTTTTCTAATGGCCTGGTTTCTTACAATGGTGACACTTTCCATCCTTAGATTTTCCTCTATAATTATTGCTGGGCTTTCTAGATTTGGAACGCTCACTAGAATTCCAATTCTTCTTCTCCTCTCTCCCTCTCTCAGCAAATATGCCTTGACTAATACTTCCTCCTCTACCTTCACCCATCTCCGTCATCTGATCCCTTAAGTCCTTAGATAGACCCGACTTCACATCTTAAACGGTAAATGTATCTCTCGCAAAGATAAGGCTATTAGCAAAACCAATGTAACGCTCTAGAAGGGAACACAAGAGCATCATAACCATTTGCTCTTCATCTACCTTCAAATCGATAGTCTTCATCATCATCAGTAGATCATCAAAGAAACCCGGATGCTCTTTGATAGAATATCATCTCTCATCCTCATGGTGAAAAATGTCTTCACAAAATCAGACGGTTAGTCAAAGATTTCTTCAGATAGAGATTTTCCAGCTTGGTCCAAACGCCCTTAACAGTAGTTCCACCACTAATCTCAGAAATAACATTTTCTCCCATAGCTAATTGCAAAGTAGTAAATTCCCATTTTTCCAACTCCTTCCTTTCCACGGCTGAAATTTCAGCCATCAACTCCTCAGGAGCAAACACCATAGGATGAACTTCGTTTCTCATCGGAATAACTTTCATCCTCCATTACCACTTCTCGAAATCTTTATCACCGTTACACTTCTCTATTGCTAAACTAGGTCCTAATCCAATATAGGTCCCTCTAACATAGGGTCTTGGTACAACCGCTGGAGTCTCCTTATCTCCTGCCATAATGCCTAACACCCTTTCTCAATCAACCTTGTCGCTTTGATACTAGACCATTGGGGAAAAGTCCCTTAAGATCTCCTTAGGAACAAAAACCCAACCTTGCGGAAAAATAGTGGTTTCACTACTGCGAGGTAGTGTACATCCACTCGGGGAGAGGAGATTTTATTACTTTCTAAGAGAAGAAAATTTTATAAGATTGATAATGGAGAAGAAGAATAAGAAATACAACTGAGAGAGATAATTCTACTCATGCTAATCTCTGCCTTTATATAGGCCTGTCAACGAATGCTTCTGGATGCGGATAGTGTCATATTCGCATCTGCATCCGAAATCATTTTCGGATATCGGATATCCGTATCTGCGGATACGGACAGATATCGAATAATTATCCATCCATTAACGACTAGCAAATCAAGAATTATAAAAAGAAAATTTTAGTTTAACGTAAATATTTTTCAATCCCATTGATTATAAAAGTGCTACAAATTAACAAATATGATGATAATAAATAGTTTCGAGCAGTTTACAAGCATTAAGTGCATATAATATAAATTACTAACTTAATAAAATAATAAACGAATATCTTTCACTGCACTAAAATATACATAATTTGAACTGTAATCTTGACAATAACCAGACAGAAAATTTTCAGATACGAATGTCTTCGTATCCGCATCCGCATTCGTTTTTCGGATATCAGATATTTATCCGCTTTCGGATGTGGATGCGGACGGATTTCATATTTTTCGGGTATCCATTGACAGCCCTACCTTTATATAGAAATTATTACTTGGGGCTGAAGTAATTGATTTATGGTCATAAATCAATGCCTAATTAATTCTCCTATTAAGACATGAAATGTTGATCCATTTGATTTTCCAGTTTCACCCAATTTACGTGCACCCGATAAGATTCCTTCTTTAATCAGCTAATTAGGGAATTAATTGATTACCTTAATCTCCCAAAATAATTCTTCTTCTCACATAGGTAATTTATTACTCTCTTTAATACTATAAAAGAGGCAATATATATTTGAGTAATTATCTCAAATATCTTTCAAATCTTCTGCAATTGGAAATATTGTATCACTGAAATCAACAATATCTTCAATCTTCTGCAATTGGAAATATTGTATTACCAAATCTTACACTATTGATCTAATTTGTTATGTTTCTAGTACTTTCATGCAATCATTAGTAAGAAGCACGATATTTTTGATAAAAGCAACCATCAGTATGAATTCAATAGGGCATGTGTAGTTCAGTAACTTGACTTCCATTAATGTATGATGCACTTGCTCTACCATTCATCAGTGGGTTTGTGAGTGTGTGCAGTTGTTTGCGTGTATATTATCTTATGTCCAGTGTTATGTGTGTGTGTCAGGTTGTACATATATGTGTGCTTGCGTGAGACCTTCCTTGTGTTGTGTGTCATTAAATGCAGGTATGCGTTTCTCTCTATGCGTGAGAAGTGTAATATTATAGATGGATCCACTGTGCACTTTTGAGCCTATATGTAAAAGACTGAATGGAAGTATATATATACACACTGTTGTGTTTGAGTATGGTTGTTTTGTGAGTATATGTGTTGTGCGAGTGGTCAAGTGTTAACGAAAATAGCTGTGTCGTAAAGGAATGTGAATGTTGTGTAATTTATCATATGTGTATGTGCACACTTGGGTGTATGTGTTGCGTGTATTATATTTTGTTTTGTATGTGTGTGTGTATTGTAACATTCCCCTACTTGGAAGCTCAAAATTAACGGTTACGGATGCTGCGGTCATCCATAGTTACTAATCCTCGGCAACCAAATGCGGCAATATTAGATACATTGATACACAGAAACACAAGAATATGAAAAAAAAATTAAATAACAAATAAAATCCACATTCCATCTCAAAATATTTCAAAATGATTACATAATCCCAGTTCACACACCATGTTCAGATAACATATAATAACAAAATATGCCAAGAGCGACATATGAAGATGCCCCCTTGGTTGATCAGAGTACACAACAAGGCTTTAAAACAGATTGCCTTTACAACCAAAAATACAATGGAAATAAAATAACTTTAAATAACTATTTGCCTCCTGCACGCATCAGGAAGCTTTATTTGTCTAAAGAGAAACCTGAAAACCTTTAACTCTCAACCTACTCAAAATCAATTGAGTACCAGAGAATTTAAGGGGAAACAAAAACTTCGAGTCAGACAAAAAACCTGGTATGAATAATAATCTACCATCTCAAACCATTAGATATCTAGTGGGATCACGCCGTTTAGTGGAACGGATTTTCCCCTCATTAGTATCCTAACACATTTACAAAACCATATACTATGCTTCCTGCATCCATAATAGTTAAAAGCAAAGTATTTTAAAACATTATGATGATACGCAATACAAATAAATCAATTCTGTATTACCCATCCCCATTCATTCTGATTATCTGTCTCAATCATAGTTTCTAGGATTACTATTAAACTGTTAATGTTAAGGACTATCTGTCCAATTACTTAGTTTTCATGGGATCACTAAGAACCTATTGGTAACTCCAATATCATATTCCTTATCCTAGTTTTTATAGGCTAACTAGGAACCTATTGGTTGAATGCTAATATCTTAATCCAGATAGTTTTCTTGGGCTAACTACAAACCTACTGGCCTGCCAGTATCAAATCATAGTTTTCATGGGCCGACTATGAACATATTGGCCCCTGCAAATATCATATAGTTTTCGTGGGCTTACTGCAAACCTATTAGCCCCTGCCAATATCTTTAATTAAATTTTTAACATCTGTTAAGTTATATTCACTACCAGGTCATCCTAACTGGTTATTCTGCTCTTTCCCCAAAATACAGTTATGGGTTAATAAAAAAATGAATAATATTTCAAAATCTTTATTTATGCCATGGTTATTACTTTAAATTGAGATTTGGTCTATGTTTTGAAATCAAAAACATCTCTTTCGAAACCTCTGGATAGCCTCATTTCGAAAGCAAAGATCTCTTTTCAAAACATTGAATACATACCTTTCAAAGTCCTTAATAAATAGTCTCTTTCGAAACCTATTATAACTTTTGATGGTATCAAATCATCTTTTAAAAATATAGAGCTTCGAAACAAATGAAAGTACGCATTTCGAAAGCATTGGGTTTACTCCTTAAAAATCATTTGGGTCAAAATGGTTATATACAAAAGTATCTCTTTCGAAACCAACATAAATTAGTTTGGGTAAAAATTGATGGTGTCGGAGCCATCTAGTTCGAAAGCAAAAGACTTAAAAATCAAAACTTTGATCGTCTAGGTAACCCCCTTGACTCCGTCTCCTTCGAAACCCCAACCCCTTTGGAAAGAAATTAAGAAAAAGGTTTGGTTTAAAGTAAAAACAAAGGCAACTCTTCGAAAGCATTATTGGACAATCATGGTCGAAAGGTAGAGTAGCGGCTAGGCTTCGACTAGGTCGAAACCAACCCCTTTGGAAGCTTTTATTCAAAAGAAAAAAGATCTCCTTCGAAAGCTAGTACTTTTAGTATAACATGGCAACCTTCTTTGAAAGCTAAACATGCACCCTTTCGAAAAAAATAAGTTTCGACTAAATCGAAAGCTTTGAGCAAAACAAGGCAAGGACTTTAACTTATCTTATAAAACAAAGTAGGGTTTCGATCCCATCGGAGGCTTACCCTTCGACACCAAAGCTTCCGCCCATCTTGCAATCCACTACGTACCTTCTAGGAGATACCATGTGTATCGGTTTCGTTTATGAAGGTTTCAACTTCGATGGTTTCGACTATAATGGGGTGCACCAAAGGTGTCGGAAGGTATCTTCCATTAAAGGTGAAACACCTTTTTCTGATTTAAGGGCTGAATCATAGCAACTTTATGTAATTTTCTTTTTAACAACTTGCCTAGTTGGAAAACACTAATTGGCTGCCATAAAACTTTTCAACTACTTTACTTATGAAACTGCTACATTTATTTAGATCCTAAATTAAAGGTTTTAAACGTTAAAACCTTTCCAAATAACCAAAATCCGACATTTGCAGAAAAGCCCCTCTTTCAAAATAAATTATTTCCCTTCGTAAATCAATTGGAAAAAATCCCCAAAAATCACAGAAATTCGAAATAATCATGTAATCAAACATATTAAAACTTAAGATCCAATTTCTTCCTGAAATTCACAAAATAAAATTTAACCCAATCATATCATATTTTCCATCAAAAATTCATAATAAAGTTTCCATTGCTTGGAAAATTCTGAAAATTAAAACCCATCTCTAAAATTTTGTTTTACTTTACATAAATTTTTTCCATGGCATTTCTAAATCGATATCTCATGGTTTTACCCTTAAAACCATACAAATTATATATATAAGGTAATTGTTCAAATCAAACAATTCATAATTTAACCATATCATCATCCAAAATTTCATAGAAATGAAATAAAACATAAATATAAAATCATAGGATTATATAAACCAAAAAATGATGGAATAAATCATTATTCACCTTAGATTTGATAAGAAATTTGAGATTTGTTGTTGATTAATCCTCCCTAGCTTTTGATCCTTAGCTTTAGATTAAAATTTCTTCCCTTCTTCCTTAGTAATGGCTGGCTTTGGTTTAGGTTTTTGATTTGTATTTGTGATCGTGAGAAATGAAACGTGAATGGGAAAAAATGAGAAGTTATAGCCGTGTGTAATAAATAGGCTAATTTACTAATATGCCCATGTGTAGTTTAATTAACCAATAAACCAATTTTAAGCCCATTTATCTTGTTAATAAGCACGGCCCTATATATAATTTATTCAAATCTCAATCTTATTATCATCATTATTCTATTTAATTTATCTAATTAAATCTTCTGAATAATGTTATAAAAAATTAGGGATGTTACAGGCTCCTCCTTAAAGAATTTCGTCCTTGAAATTCAGTATGGACTAAATACTAAACATAGCAACCATCTGTAACAACACTTAACAACCATACTAGTCTAACTGACTAGCTACTATCTATATAAATCTAATATAGACATACCCTTAAAGCAGATCAGGATAAGTATCTCTAATCCTGTCCTCTGTCTCCCAAGTACAGTCCTTCTCGTTGCTTCTCCACTTAACTTTCACTAACCTGACTGTCTTGTTCCTTAATCTTTTATCATCTCTAGCTACTACTCGAATTGGTTGTCTAACAAAAGTCAAATTAGTTTCTACCACTAGGTCATCCCATCCCGTCGAAGGAATAGTAGTCTCTAGATCATGCACATATTTGCGAAGATGAGACACATGAAATACATTATGGACACATACCAAACTGCTCGGCAACTCTATTCTATATGTGAGCTTTCCAATCCTCTCTATAATCTAGAATGGACCTACATATCTTGGGGCTAACTTCCCTGACTTTCCAAATCGTACCACACCCTTCATAGGTGATACCTTAATGAAAACCTTATCTCCAACTGAGAATTCTAGGTCCTTACGCCTCTTATCTGCGTAACTCATTTGTCTGGGCTGAGCTTCCTTCATCCTACCTTGGATTAACTCAATTTTCTCTAATGTCTCTCTAACCAAATCTAGACCTAAGACTAATCTGTCTCCAGTCTCCAACCAACATGTTGGTGATTTGCATGGCCTTCCATATAAAGCTTTAAATGACATCATTTCTATACTAGTCTGATAACTATTATTGTAGGAAAACTCAACTAAATGTAGGTGATCTTCCCAAGATCCACCAAAGTCCAATACACAGCTCTCAATAAATCTTCCAGTACTTTATTTACTCTTTCTGTCTGCCCATCTGTCTGAGGGTGATATGCAGTACTCATATTAAGCCTGGTACCCATTACTTTCTGTAGACTTTTCCAGAATTCACTTATGAACAATGCATCTCTGTCACTGACTATACTACTCGGAACTCCATGAAGTCTAACTGTGTTCTTCAGGAACAACTTAGCTAAAATAGGTGCCGTTCTGGTTGACTTGGAATGAAATGGACACTCTTGGTCAATCTGTAACGACCCAAATTTTTTCGATAATTAAATATTGAATTAAATAAGATTTTATAATTTAATATTAAAAGAAATTAAAATTTTATAATTTGTGATTTATTAATAAGAAAAATAACTAGAATGTAATGTTAATAATGTTAATTTAAGGCAATTGATAACTATTTTAATGCAATCTCAATTAATTGGAATGATTGGAAAGCTATAATTGGTCATAAAGTGTAAATGGTAAATAAACAAATGTTGTATTAAACGGTGAAATTGTATGGAATTAATTGGAATTGATTAAAATAGAATAATTAATCCGCATGTGAATTTATTAGTTTTGTCTATTAACAATAAACATAGAATTATGTTTGAAATTGTAAGTTGTAACAATGGTTTAATTATCATTGCATTATTTAATCTGTTGAAACTTAATTGTAAATCAATTGCAATAAATGTAAGTAAATATTGCGTTAATATGAATTAGGATGAAAATTGTAGAATATTGATGTGATAAATGGAAAACCAATGTTAACTATGTCCATAAAGTAATGATTGATTGAATAAAAAGATTGAAATCAAAATGAATCAATTTATTGGGTTTTAAATTATAATTAATGAATTTATTATAATTGGAATTGGAACGCTGTAATTATCGCAATATTAATAGCTGAATTTGACATGGAAAATTTGTTTTAAAAGATTATAATTACAAGTTAATCAAAAAAGATAAAAATTTGTTAGCTATAAAATTTGAAATTGAAAAGTGATAAATTTAATTTAATAATAATTTATTTAATTAACGTGAAAATAACCATTTTGGCCACTGTATCGGATTTCGATTAAACTAGTTTCATCGGATCCATAACAACGAATTATTGTAGGGTTTCAAGTTTCATAACGATCAGACTTGTCGTTTAATCATGCGGGCTCGAAATGCTTAGAAATCAATTTAATTGAAATTAATTTGAAATAAGGTGATTTTGAAAGCTAACTTCTGTATAAAATGGAATTAGGACTTGAAACTTATTCCATTGAGTTTAAAAATATCGAAAACCTATATTTCAATATATTGAATGATCCTTTTTTGTTTCGGGAACGAAACGGGCTTTACGGGTCGTTGTTACAGTTTCGATCCAACCCTGCCTATATATAGGCTGTTATAAACCCTAGTTGTTTCTCGTTTTATTATTTCTGTATGTACATCTTCCTCCTCCTTCTCAAATGTTAGAACATCAAACCTAATTCCCAAAATTCTAAAACCTAATTTCAATTTTTTTTTTGCTCCAGGTTTACTTCGAGTCAGGAAGAGGTTCGCTTCGGGTTCCAGAGGCGAAAACCCTGCAACGACTTCGGGTCAGAGAGAGTTCCATGCCAAACAAGGCGGATCCGGTCGCGCTTTGAGTCCTAGAGGTGAAAACTCTACAGCGACTTCGGGTCAGGAGCCAAATGACTCAGGTCTCGGGTCATTTTGGCAAAAACTCAGAGCAAGCACCGGGTAATTGAGGCGGCGACCCGAAGTCAAAATTTTCCAATCTTCTAATGTTAATAACTATTACATACAAGCTCGGATTCATGCACGGTTTTCTCCATTGCGATCGTATCAAAATTTCAAACATTTTGGAACTGGTTTGGCTGCATTTTGAGACTGTTAAAATTTTGGACTAATTTTGGATTTTAAATCGACGACAAATCGAAGGTGAGTGTTTTGACCCACTCACAACTACTAGATTACCTTATGTTAGTTAAATAGAATTTATGATGTGATTAGAAATTGATTGGTTGATGTTTGGTATATTTAAAATGTCATTCCAGTTAAATCTGACTTTTATTGAATATTATCGCCATTAATTTAATATTAAATTCTAAATTGCCAGTTAATACCCGTTATTGATAATCAGTCACTTGTTATTGTTTATTGATTGGTTTGAATGGTGATTGTGATGGATGTTGATTGTTGATATTGGATGACTGCATGTTATATTTCATATTGTTATAACACTGCAAGTTCTCTATGGGTTGAAATGATACATACCCGAACGATCTGTTATATTAGGGGAAATCATTATGGGTTGAAATGAGAGACTTCATGGATTTGAAGTAAAATTTGAGATTGCGGGTTGAAATAATATATACCCGTAAAATTAAAATATTTACGGATTGAAATAATAAATATCCGTATTACTTAACCATAGGGTAGAAAATTATATATGGACACCGTATTTGTTAAATGAAACGATTTTAAACCCTTAAATCTTGAATTTGGTTAAATGATATTTTGAAGGAAATTGGTTTATATAAACTGAATAATTTTGAGAATCCAAGTTTAAATGTTGGAATTGGAAATTGGTTTAAATTAAAAATTTTAAAGTTAAATTTGAAGTATAAACGAAATTTATTGAAATTGAGTTATTGAAATGTTTGAAATTGTAACTTTGAAATCTATTGGAATTGGAATAGCCTAAATTGATATTTCAAGATTTGAAATTGGGTTTTGATTTGAAATCTGGACATGGTCTAGATTTGTTGAAATGGAAGAAATAGTTAAATCTGATGTTAATTTCAAATTTATTATTTTAATATAAACTGTTTAAAATATATTGTTTTGGAAAATCCCGACTAATAAGATTTTCAACTATTAAACTAATTTAATCTATTTTAAACTGTTTAAACTATTTTAATTTATTTTAATATATTATAATCTATTTAGTCCAATTTAATCTATTTTACCTATTTTAAACTAATTAATCCCTTTTAATCCATTTTAAATTTATTTAATCTATTTTAAATCTATTTAATATAATTTAAATCTATTTAATCTATTTTAAATTTATTTAACCTGTTTTAAATCTATTTAATATAATTTAAATCCATTTAATCTATTTTAAATCTATTTAATATAATTTAAATCTATTTAATCTATTTTAAATCTATTTAAACTATCTTAAATCCATTTAAATTATTTTAATCTATTTTTTTTCTATTTTAGAGTATTCTAACTATTTAAAGGTTTATTTTTAAACTATGCCAAACTAATTAAACTATTTATAACTATCTAAATTATTTTTTGAATTTCAGATTTGTGTAAAGTGGAAGTGTTTATATTTCAATCCTTGATTTAAAAGCGAACATGGTTAAATGATGTTATAACCTAAGTTGGATTTAAATGATATTTTCTGGTGAAATGACATTTTTGATCGAATATGATGATTTTGAAATAAGATGTAACGTATTTTGTCGATGTGTTTTCGAAAGTAAATATGATTTTTGAAAGTGATATGTTTGAATTGAATATGATATTTTGATATCAATTATGAAACAGTTTTGGAAATTTAAAAGAACCATCCGGTGTGAAATAAGCATTTAGTTGTTAAAGAGACCGGGATCAGATATTGCCGTACTCTTTGCCAATACCGAAAACCACTTTAACAACTGTGTACGTGGTGGAGATTCCAGAATGAAGTAGGATGGTCTGGCCAACGATTCTGTATGAGGCATTAGCGTAGCCCTGACTCCCGCGAGTCAGCTTGTTGTGACTAAAACAGGAGCCACGCCGGGCCAAGTGAGGTCGCACCTCCGATCGGGCACATTTATTCGATACTATATTATGACTTTGTGATTGATTTGGTGGCCACCTCTCGATTTTGATTATGGGAGTGTGTTCCGAGGTGGGCGGTAGTAGCTACTATGCGTTCCCACCAGTCCGGATCCGCAAAACGGTAGTATCTTACCCAGGGCATTGCCTCGCGTGCCTTGTCACATGCCTTATCGCGCCTTCTACAAGTTTGGTTTGTGTCATACCTATGGAGTGCTCCCTGATTGCCCACTAGTTTATTGTGGAGTTTACAAAACTGTATAGACTACGACATTTTATAAAATGTGTTAAGGGGGATATGGGTAACGCCTTAACGCTATTTTAATACTTTACTTTACTGTAGACACTATTATAATACCGTATTGTACTATGTATGTAGATAGTTTAACGGATCCTTAGGAGATGGAATCCCGAACATCTGTTAAGTTATTGCACTCACGTTTGACACTGGACAGGAGATGTCAAATCCCGTAAACATCTCCGACGCCGTTACACTCATATTTATTTACTGTGGATTTAACTTACATAAGATCTTTTATTTCTGACTCGAGTGTTTTGTCTTTTCAATATGCTCGAGTCAGTCTGAGCTTTTCAGTTTATCGAAGGCTGCTTTTTGGAGGACGAAGACGAAGATTTAATACTGTTATTATTTATTATATTTATTCCACTGCATCATGTTGTTCCGCTGCATTATTTATATATTTCCGTTGAAAGTAACTATGATCTGTATTGTAAAGGTGTAATCAAATGTATTTGTAAAATAACTTCATGAACTATTATTTGATTATTATATTTTGTCATTCCGCTATGAGATTCTATGTTTGTTTTGTTTCTTTCTCTTCTTTTTCTTATTTACCCCATATCAATCCTCCCTTTTGATTTGTTTGAGTCTGACATGTGTGGTTTATTGTCGATTTAAATCTTTCAAAAAGGTGGGTCATTACAGTTGGTATCAGAGCTTTGGTTTAACGATAACCTTAGCTTTGCGGGGTCTAACTCATTAGGAATTGGGTAGTAACACCCTAGAATGAGTCGTTGAGTGTACATATATGAGAGAGAGTATTTGTTAGTGTTATAAAAGGTTTTTGTATTCCGTTAATTTGTTCTGTTTAGTATTTATAAATTCAGGTCGGTACATGGGACGCTATGGCACCGATAAGGATTTCTAAACACTAAATACGGCAGACCAACACAATATTGTTTTGAAATATAGGTAAATGAAATAATTTTACCTAGTACTATATTTTGTATATAAAAGATAATTTTGTAAATAATATGATTAGATGTGATATAATTGTTTGTTAGAAAGTGGAATTTATATATCTTGGTTGTAAAATAGAATTTACAAATAAAGTAAATATAAACTAAAAGTTTGAGAACTTAAGTTCTGGGATTTTTGGAAATTGCTTTCGAAAGATTATGGAATATAATATTAGTATTGTTTGGAAGTATTTTCTGATATAAATATTTCAAGATGATTTGAAAGAAATGTTTAAAGGGATTTTAGAAGGAAATAAGTTCTGTACCCCCTCTCTATCGCTGGAAAATAATTTCGGTGATGAGTGCACGCATCATCGACGTTCATTTTCGAGTTTCAAAGTGGAAAGGCCACTATAGTAGTTTTACTCCACATTTGTTTTGATGAATAAATTTTAATTTCTAAATATGATTTGATATATAAAAGATATGAATATATGTATATATTTTGAAATGATTAAAAAAGGAAACCCAACATTTAGTTCTTAAGTTTCTATAAATTTGAAATTTCAATTATTATAATGAATGAAATCTTCACTATTCTAATAATTGGAAACTTCTAAAAGAAAAAAAGAAAAAGGAATTAAGAGTTAAGTGATAATGAAATGTAAAAAATTGAAGGTTGTCACCTATAAATTAAAAAGATCCGAAATTTAGAAAATGTAATTATTGAACATTTTGTTAACTAAAGTGAATGAGATAACTTGTGTAACTTTCAATTGCATTCTTAAGACATATATATAACTTACAAAATGTTAAAAGTTATAATGTTAAATAGGAATATGTAATGGAATATTATACAAGTAAAACTTAGACAATGAAAGTGTTCAATAGAATTTTTCTATAAATAAGAATTCTGATGTTATAAAATGTTGTAAACTTAAGTTAATAATTTGAAGTGCTACTAATTAAATTTAATAAAAAGGTGAATATTGTAAGTAAATGATTATAAACTTATGTTAATGATTGAAACCATTTATAATTAAAAGTGAATAGTAAAGGTTAATCCCATATTAAGTAAATGCTCATAACTCCAGAAAATGTTGAAATGATTAGAAATAGATTTAATATTCAATAGTGCTAGATATGAAAGAAATGAATATAAAGAAAAAGTTGAAATTATAAGTATGATTTGATTCACAAATGAATATTGATAATGAAAAAAAAAAGAAATCAACTTAAATGAAAATGGTGAATTAGAATTGCAAAGAAACTTACGTTTTAAAATATTATGTAAATAAATGGATGTAAAGTAATAGAAAAATGGCATTGTATGAATAAATGAGAAATGAAATTTTGGAGGTAATGAAAGTAAATTAATGGAAAAATAGCATTGTATGAATGAAAAAAAATGAACAGTAAATAATATGAAAGGAGATTAATAAGAATAAGCCTACATGACATTTGAAGTTATTGTTTGTTTTAGCATATGGGATGGTTGGGAAAGGATACTTCTAACTGTATAAAGGTGTATAAATAATCTATTAAGTTTTATCTAAGACTGTTAAGTGTATGGTATGCTTTGTAGTTTTTTTTATCATTTTTACGATTAAAAGTTTCTAAACTCGGACAAACCATTTGTTTTGGTTGTTATGAATGGATGGTTGATTTTTTTGATTTCATATGATGATTGTATTGTTTTGTTTACATGTGACTATGGTTATGTTGTGTAGATTTGTTTTGTTATTAATTGAAACAACTTAAATACTTCTCTTTTATATAATTATTAACCTCTTTGGATTGTATAAGTGTAATACAGGTTTATGGAAGCAATTGCTACTGCTTTTGGATTTATAAATTAAGCGTTGTTTGCCCGACAAATAGGTACGTTTTCGGATTACGATTTTCTAGTGATATTATATTGTTTTCCCATGGTTTGGGATATTTTATTTTGAAATATGTGATATATACTGTTATTATTGATATTATTTTTCTTCCGGACCTTTCCGTACAAAGGAGACTCTACCGAAATTTTCCGTGAATTTTGGACATAGAAATTTTTAGGAAAGTGGAAATGTTTTTTTAAACTTATATTGAACTTGAATATAAAAGGAATTAATTGTTATAAATTGGTATAATTTATTTAAATTATTTAATTATTTAAATAAACTGTTTATAAATTGAATACTTTGAATAAGATATATATTAATTCCTTAATTCCTTCTTTTCCCTTTTCGAGGACGAAAAGTTTTGAGTGGGGGAGAGTGCAACGATCCGAAATTTTCCGAGAATTAAATATTGAATTAAATAAGATTATATAATTTAATATTAGAAGAAATTAAAAATTTATAAGTTGTGATTTATTAATATGAAAAATAACTAGAATGTAATGTTAATAATGTTAATTTAAGGCAATTGATAACTATTTTAATGCAATCTCAATTAATTGGAATGACTGGAAAGCTATAATTGGTCATAAAGTGTAAATGGTAAATAAACCAAATGTTGTATTAAATGGTGAAATTGTATGTAATTAATTGGAATTGATTAAAATAGAATAATTAATCTGTATGTGAATTTATTAGTTTTGTTTGTTAACAATAAACATAGAATTGTGTTTGAAATTGTAAGTTGTAACAATGGTTTAATTATCATTGCATTATGTAACAACCCGATATTTTCAACCATTCGTATCATACATGTCAGATTTGAATTGCTCAAAATATCAGATTGTTAATTTAAATTTGGCAAAACTCAGTATATACAGTAAATAAAATAATCACAGATCACAAACAAAGAGTAATACAACAATAATGCAGCGGAAACAAAAGAATAGTAGTTCATGAAGCTACTATATATATAACAGAGTTAAACAAGATACAACAGAAGTCTCGAATACAATAGTCAAATACAAGATCATAATACATCACTGGAATCAACTTAATATCTGAAAGCTGGATAGATAGCTGGATCTCCAAGCAAAGCTCCAACACCAAAGGTGAGCCTCGAATACTGGTACACTCAGTCTGACTCGAGCGTAAAGCAAAACACAAAACACTCGAGTCAGGATTAACATTCTTATATCAATAAATCCAACTCAAGTGAAATAACAACTGAAAATAAAAGTAACTCAAAGGATGTTTGGGATAACCATTCTCTAAGGGTCCGTTAAACAATCTACTATGTAGTAGTGTACGCTATGTAGATAATGCCTATCAGTCATATAAAGTATCAAAATAGCGTTAAGGCGTTACCATTATCCCCCTTAACACATTTTATATAAGCGTCATAGTCTATACAGCACTGTACACTCCATCGTAAACTAGTGGGATATCAGGGAGTACTCCATAGGTATAACACAAAACAAATCGTAGCGGTCGCGCATAGGGATACGAGTATGATAAGGCACATAAGGCAATACCCAAGGTAGTGAAACTACCGTTTGCCTGATCCGGACTGGTGAGAACGCATCGCCGCAACGATCGCAACACCGCGAAACAACACTCCCAAATCAAGGGTGCGCACCAATCAATAACAAGTAATGAGTAGTTTACGAAGAAGTGTGTTCACTCGAGGTAGCTAACCTCACTGGCCCGGCACGGCTCCTGTTTAAGTCATTTCCAATTTGACACAAGTGTCAAGGCTATCCATTTTCGTTCTCTTTCTTCAAATCCAACAACATCATCATTCCAACCACTTCATTCTGGATCACACTCCACGTATAATAGTTATTAAAGTGGTTTTCGGTTTAAACAGAGAGTATGTCCCAAACCGATCCCGGACTCTTTAATAACTACGTAATTATTACACCGATTGGTCATTTAATAAACTTCCAAAATAGTTTATATTTCAAAACCAAAATATCATTGCCATTTCAAAACCACATCAATACGATATCACTTCCATTTCAAAACCAAATACGAGATCATTTCCATTTCAAATATATCCATCTCAAATATATCCATTTACAAAATCTTAGTACTTCAAAGTTATAACACTTTCTAAATCAAACACTTTGGAAATCATAATTCTTTGGAAATAAAAATTTAGAATTCATAATGCTTTGGAATCATAACACTTTCCTTCAAACAGTTTAGATATTAATAATAGTATATAAAATAAAATAGTTTACAAAAAAAAATTTATAAAAAAAATAGTTATAAGTTAAAACAATTTATATTAAAATAGTTTATATTAAAAATAGTTATATTAAAAATAGTTTATAAAATAATATAAAATAGTTTTAAATAAAATTTAAAATACTTTATATAATAAAATAGTTTCCTCAAATTTCACAAATCGATTCAACTCAACTCGGATTCCAAAATTCAAATTTAATCAAATCTCAAATCATCAATTTCAATTCGATTCAGTTTCTAAATAGACCATTTCAAATTATCAATTTCAAATACATATTTGAACCACAAAATAAGCCATTTCAATTTCAATATATTTCAAAGCTTTAAATATTCAACATTTCAAAACTAAATTCGATCATTTCATATATATACAAAGTTCACTTTACTATTATCTAGTTTTGAATTATTTACTTAATCATTTTAATAACATCTAAATACAACTTCAATTTACAAATTTAAATAAACAAAATATCCCATTTAAATTTATATAAATTTGAAATATTCACTTAAGTCACTTTTAATCAAATTCAATTTATAAACATATCTTTACAATTTCAAATTTAATAAATTTCAACCCAAACTTATTTAAGTATGATTCTTAAATAAATATAAATTTTCAAATAAATTTCAAATTATCTTTTCAACCTGAATCATTTCAAACTCTATATTTGGAAATATAAATTTAAATAAGTACTTAAACATATTATATATCAACTTTATTAAATCAACTTTAATAAGTCTTTAAAATCAGTATTTATTAAAATTATATATTTCCTTCCAAAACCATAGTAATCATTTCAAATTATTTATATTAAACCAACGGTGTCTGTATAAAATTTTCTATCCTATGGTCAAGTGATACAGATATTTATCATTTCAATCCACAATTTAAGTATATACGGGTATATATCTTTACAACCCGAAATCCCAAATTCAATGTCAATGAAAATCGTTTGGGTTTATCATTTCAACCCATAACGATTTTCTCCTATTCTACAGATCGTTCAGGTATGTATTATTTCAACCCATAGTGAATTCTATATTAACAGGGAACTTGTAGAGTGATAACAGATATGATAATAATATAACAATAGTAACAAGCATATATCATCAGTGATAAATAACAGATAATGGTGTCAAATGTCACAAGTGAACAGATACAAATAATGGCATATATATATATATCAATATAAATAATAGATAATGGTGTCAGATGTCACAGGTGAACAGATACAGGTGATGGCATATATATAGCAATATAAATAACTAACAGCAACATATTTCAATTGTCGTTTCAATTAAAATCAAATTTAATAAATATAAGAACATTAATCGTGAGTGATTGCTCACCTTTCGAGGCTAGAGAGAATGGGAGATGACACGGATACGCACACTGATACAGACACTGAAATTGAGTTACGAATCCAAGCAAAGCAAAAATCGGCACGAATTCGATGAATATAGCTGATAACAGAAATTGATGAGAACAAATATATAAAATTTAAAGTCTAATATTACTCATATTAACATAAATTTCCCTATACAAAACTCCAATATTAAATTTAAACATATATATATTAAAATCAAAAATGTTTATAGGTATATACAAAATCATTATTATATTTGAACCCATATGTTTAGAATACATATCTAATATAAAATTAAAAATCAAAATAACTTACTTTATTATGATATATCTATAAACCCAAGCAAGTCATATGTAACTATATATATATACATTCTGCCAAAATATAACATGTATAACTGGTAACTGTTATAGACTTACATCATAGATAGGTACCATCCTTAATATATATACCTATATATATTTAATATGTAAGGTGACAGCTCAAAAAAAATGAGTAAAGTAATCGGTCCTTTCATAATAAAATCTATAACAATGCTTCTTTTATAAAGAGATACTGTAACATATATAGCAAACACACAAAATACTCCTTCCCAGATCAAATATGATAACTCGAAATGTAAAACAGCCAGCTATCTAACAAGGAGTAATACTTACCTATGTAAAACTGATCGTGTATATATATATATAGCTTATTACTATTTTTATTATTTCAAAAATCACAAAATAGAAATAAGAAGGCACAAGATATATAATACAACTTAATATATAAATATATGTTAGTATAAACTTATACATACTCATATAAATCTAACAGTAATACCAATATAAACTGATACAATAAATCAGAAAGTAAAAATGTCTAAACTATTATATATTTAGTTAATATAAAGTGTATACTTCTTTTATAATCTAGAATACTGCAACACATAAATATACTTGGTAAACAATATATTTATATATATGAAAACCGTAAATAGAGAACTAAGCAACAAACAGCAAAATGGAGACTTCAGACAAATATATATATACATATAAAACAATACTCATAACAAATATTCACCACTATCTATATACTGTAACTACCATAAACTAATATATATATATATATATATATCTTATATATATATAACAGTAGATTGTAATATCCTGAAACAAGTTTCACAATACCGTTAAACAACAAAATACACTATTGAAAACCATGCTTAAACTAAACTTACAAATGAATGCGTAGGCTAGTATAAAACAAATAAAACTAAATAATATAGCTGTAAAATATATATACCACACACGTATAAAACAAACATATTATACTACTGTAAACTTTATAAACTAACGAGTATAACCTGTGCTATATAACTTTATAAACTTTTATATATAAACTAATATATATAAATATATACAGACACACCTATATAAATGCAACACCGAAGGAAACATGCGGTCGGTAGGGCTGCTACTTGAGCACGCGAGGAGGAAGAAGTGGGGTGGAGGCTCGGCTAGGCTGGTGATGGAAGGGGACAGGGTGTTGTTGGTCGAAGCAGCTGATGTGGGGGAGGAGTGCAAGGGTTGCTGGCGAATGGGGAGGAGGCCGAGTTGGGGAAGTTGATGCTTCGGTTGCGGAAGGTTTGGCTAGAGGGGAGAGGTCGATGTGGGTGAGTGGCTGTTCGCGAGGCAAGGTTGTAAGCGGAGGAGAGGTGGAGGAAGTCGGGTTTTGGGCTGCAAGGTGGAGAGGTGTTCCGGCCGTTAGCTTGGATGGTGGGCGGAGCAATGGTGGAACAGTGGTGATGGAGGCGGATGCTTGGAGGGGCTGACGTGAGAGGGATAGGGGAGGAGAAAGAGTGGCTAACTAGATCTGGCGAGGTTGATGGGCGGAAAAATATGGAGGAAGGGCTCGAGTGAGTTGTGAAGATCAGCCATGAACGAAACTGATGGCTTCAGACAAATGAGGGAAGAACAAAAGTTAAAGCAAAGCAAAAAGCAATGGACAATTTAATAAATTAAAGAAGAGGAAAAGAAAAGTCAGTAACCAAATTAAATAAATGAACGTGTACTTTGAACAGTGGGAAAGGTGGGAAAGATCAAAAGTCAGTACGTGAATTCCAAGGAATAATAAAAGCCAAAGACTATTGGTTTATCAACGGATGGACAATGAAAGGTCACACAGAACAAACAGACGAACAGTTACGGTTAACAATTCGCGTGTTCGCCGTATACCAGAAAACCAAAACACACAAAAGAATATACTATGGAGATCAGCACGACGAGACAATCAAAACGGTATACAGATATCAGTGGTACGATCATCCGATCAAAAGTCGATATCGGTACCAAAAATGCTGCTAGTTTGCCAAAAATAAGATGAACGGAGCAATAAAAGTCCAAATTTGAAGTAACGAAATATGACGTCTCACTCAAAAGATGATTTACAAATTTTCTATGTAAAAATATTCAGGTTTGGAAAACATTTTATTATCATCAATTTTAACTGATATAAATTGGAATAAAATTACACTAGAAAATAAACTTCCAAATTATCTGATGAAAATTTATCAATTGCTATGATTAATTAGACGCATTTCAAATATCAAATTTTTATTTCAAAATTTTATCGTTTAAAATTTCACAAAATTTCAACTAATTACGTTATTAAAACAGTTAAAATTTATGGGTCGTTACACTCTCCCCCACTCAAAACTTTTCGTCCCCGAAAAGGAAAGAGGTAGGAGAATAAAATAACCAGAAAGAAAATAGATTGGAACAAAATAAAATAGTTAATTTAAACCATATAGATTTCAATTTAATTAATTTATATTTAACAATTTGGTTAAATCCATTTATATTAAATCAATAAATAGTCATTCAATTTAAATTTGTTAGTTCAAACTGTTAATTCTAATCATATAAATTTCAATTTAAATCAATTAATATTCAATAATTGATTTTTTTTCAAGGTATTTCATTAAGTTGATTCCATTGTTAATTTATTAATTTCTTCAAAGCAAAAATTTATTTAATTTATCTCATTTATTCATTATCTTATTATCCAATTTCCTATATTAATAATTTTCAAAAATCATAAACTTGAATAGTCATTTATTACAATCATATTTTATTCAACAAATTTAATTCTTCTTTATTCCAAATTATTATTAAATTTATTACACTTAATATATCTTATTACATATATTTAAACCATATAAATTGATTTAAACCATACAAATTTCAATTTAAATTAATTTATATTCAATAATTGCTTTAAATTTAAGGTATTTCCATAAGTTGATCTAATTTCAATTTGTTAATTCTTTCAGAACAAAATTTATTATATTCATCTCATTCAATTAACTTATTATTCTATCATCTTTATTAGCATTTTTTTTATAATTAAAATTTAAGTGTATACCATTTATTATAAACACTCAAATTTTATTTATAAAATCATTTTATATTGTATATTATCCAATTACATTTTAACTTCTGAATAATTTAGGTAAGTTATATTGAAATGCAATTTAGTACTATACAAATAAATTTTCAAATTCAATTATTTCAAGTTTAAATATTTATCCAAATTTTTTTACTTCAGTTTATAATTAAAATCATCTTTAAATCATAAACTTAAGAATTTAAATCTTCGATTTACTTCAAACAATTTTGAGATAAATATATATAGTATATATCATATCAAAATTAAATCTTTATATATATTATAAATCAGGTCATACCACAGAAATTCAAATCAAATTAAATTTCCAAACAACGTGTAGCAAAGCTACTGAATGGTCTCTTCACTTCGAAACTCGAAAATGAATGTCGATGATGCGGCCGCCATCACCGAAATTATTTTCCAGCGACAAAAGAGAAGGGTACTGATTTAAACATTAAAATTCTTTGAAAATCATTTATATTCGAAAATACTTTATATAATATACATTTAAAATTTTAAAACCAGAGTTTGGAATCATCGAAAATTAAATTCTCAAATTCCCAATTTAAATTTATTTAAATTCCAAATCAATTTATAAACCATGTTTATAAATTCATTTAGAACAATAAATGGTAATCAAATATTATCATTTCAAACAATAAATGGTAATCAAATATTTTCATTTCAAACAACCAATTAATTAACCTCTTTTTTTTTATTCTAGAAAATTTTACTTATATATTTATAATATAATCATACAAAATTATTTCTTTTACCAAATTTGAAATCAATATTGTGTCAGTTTGCTCTGTTCAAGTGTTTTGGAAATCCTATCGATAGCGTTGATCAGACGAATCGATCGAAAATCCAAACCAACATCAACAACTCAAACAACACACTATAAACATAAAATATTTTATATTAATTAAAAATACACTCCCTCACTCGGATATCCTCGAATGGATTTCAAAATAAAGATAGAGATTCAAATTAGAGAAACTCTAACTAAAAGAATTCAACTAAAAGGTAGACCCGGTAGGGAGATAAGATAATTGAGTTTTCAAACAGAAGATGGACAAACTTATATAAATCGTGGGTAACCTTAAATGGGTCAACCGTGATTTCAAGAATAAATTCGATGTAGAATTCTGCGACAAATCGACATTCGATCGCCAGAGATAGAATTCGGGTATAGCAAAAGATAACAGCATCGTAAACCGAGGATATAGAAATCTTCGGTGAATCAATGCTTGTTGTACAGGAGTTTCACTCTTTTACAAATTATTCACATATTGGCGAGACCACCGATTTATTATAGAGATCATTCGAAGTGGAGTTATGGGATACTCCAGAAAAAAAGACACGAATAGGGGAGACACGAATGGACTTTGGAACCGAAGGGAACATTCCAAAATTCAAAGAAATCGAGTAAAAGAAGAAGGAATTCAAGCTCGAACGAACGTGATTCTGTAATTGAATTTACTCTATATGCTGAGTTTTGCCTAAAACCAGAGCTCTGATACCAACTGTAACAACCCGATATTTTCAACCATTCGTATCATACATGTCGGATTTGAATTTCTCAAAATATCAGATTGTTAATTTAAATTTGGCAAAACTCAGCATATACAGTAAATAAAATAATCATAGATCACAAACACAGAGTAATACACAAATAATGCAACGGAAACAAAAGAATAGTAGTTCATGAAGCTACTATATATATATATAACAGAGTTAAACAAGATACAACAGAAGTCTCGAATACAATAGTCAAATAAAAGATCATAATACATCACTGGAATCAACTTAATATCTGAAAGCTGGATAGATAGCTGGATCTCCAAGCGAAGCTCCAACTCCAAAGGTGAGCCACGAATACTGGTACACTCAGTCTGACCCGAACGTAAAGCAAAACACAAAACACTCGAGTCAGGATTAACATTCTTATATCAATAAATCCAACTCAAGTGAAATAACAACTGAAAATAAAAGTAACTCAAAGGATGTTTGGGATAACCATTCTCTAAGGGTCCGTTAAACAATCTACTATGTAGTAGTGTATCTAAGTAGATAATGCCTATCAGTAATATAAAGTATCAAAATAGCGTTAAGGAGTTACCATTATCCCCCTTAACACATTTTATATAAGCATCATAGTCTATACAGCACTGTAAACTCCACCGTAAACTAGTGGGCTATCAGGGAGTACTCCATAGGTATAACACAAAACAAATCGTAGCGGTCACACATAGGGATACGAGTATGACAAGGCACATGAGGCAATACCCAAGATAGTGAAACTACCGTTTGCCTGATTCAGACTGGTGAGAACGCATTGCCGCAACGATCGCAACACCACGAAACAACACTCCCAAATCAAGGGTGCGCACCAATCAATAACAAGTAATGAGTAGTTTACGAAGAAGTGTGTTCGCTCGAGGTAGCTAACCTCACTGGCCCGGCACGGCTCATATTTAAGTCATTTCCAATTTGACACAAGTGTCAAGGCTATCCATTATCGTTCTCTTTCTTCAAATCCAGCAACGTCATCATTCCAACCACTTCATTCTGGATCACACTCCGCGTATAATAGTTATTAAAGTGGTTTTCGGTTTAGACAGAGAGTATGTCCCAAACCGATCCCGAACTCTTTAATAACTACGTAATTATTACACCGATTGGTCATTTAATAAACTTCCAAAATAGTTTATATTTCAAAACCAAAATATCATTGCCATTTCAAAACCATATCAATACGATATCACTTCCATTTCAAAACCAAATACGAGATCATTTCCATTTCAAATATATCCATCTCAAATATATCCATTTACAAAATCTTAGTACTTCAAAGTTATAACACTTTCTAAATCAAACACTTTGGAAATCATAATTCTTTGGAAATAAAAATTTAGAATTCATAATGCTTTGGAATCATAACACTTTCCTTCAAACAGTTTAGATATTAATAATAGTATATAAAATAAAATAGTTTACAAAAATTTTTTTATAAAAAAATAGTTATAAGTTAAAACAATTTATATTAAAATAGTTTATATTAAAAATAGTTATATTAAAAATAGTTTATAAAATAATATAAAATAGTTTTAAATAAAATTTAAAATACTTTATATAATAAAATAGTTTCCTCAAATTTCACAAATCGATTCAACTCAACTCGGATTCCAAAATTCAAATTTAATCAAATCTCAAATCATCAATTTCAATTCGATTCAGTTTCTAAATAGACCATTTCAAATTATCAATTTCAAATACATATTTGAACCACAAAATAAGCCATTTCAATTTCAATATATTTCAAAGCTTTAAATATTCAACATTTCAAAACTAAATTCGATCATTTCATATATATACAAAGTTCACTTTACTATTATCTAGTTTTGAATTATTTACTTAATCATTTTAATAACATCTAAATACAACTTCAATTTACAAATTTAAATAAACAAAATATCCCATTTAAATTTATATAAATTTGAAATATTCACTTAAGTCACTTTTAATCAAATTCAATTTATAAACATATCTTTACAATTTCAAATTTAATAAATTTCAACCCAAACTTATTTAAGTATGATTCTTAAATAAATATAAATTTTCAAATCAATTTCAAATTATCTTTTCAACCTGAATCATTTCAAACTCTATATTTAGAAATATAAATTTAAATAAGTACTTAAACATATTATATATCAACTTTATTAAATTAACTTTAATAAGTCTTTAAAATCAATATTTATTAAAACTATATATTTCCTTCCAAAACCATAGTAATCATTTCAAATTATTTATATTAAACCAACGGTGTCTGTATAAAATTTTCTATCCTATGGTCAAGTGATACAGATATTTATCATTTCAATCCGCAATTTAAGTATATACGGGTATATATCTTTACAACCCGAAATCCCAAATTCAATGTCAATGAAAATCGCTTGGGTTTATCATTTCAACCCATAACGATTTTCTCCTATTCTACAAATCGTTCGGGTATGTATCATTTCAACCCATAGTGAATTCTATATTAACAGGGAACTTGCAGAGTGATAACAGATATGATAATAATATAACAACAGTAACAGGCATATATCATCAGTGATAAATAACAGATAATGGTGTCAGATGTCACAGGTGAACAGATACAGATAATGGCATATATATATATCAATATAAATAACAGATAATGGTATCAGATGTCACAGGTGAACAGATACAGGTGATGGCATATATATAGCAATATAAATAACTAACATCAGCATATTTCAATTGTCGTTTCAATTAAAATCAAATTTAATAAATATAAGAACATTAATCGTGAGTGATTGCTCACCTTTCAAGGCTAGAGAGAACGGAAGATGACACAGATACGCACACTGATACGGACACTGGAATTGAGTTACGAATCCAAGCAAAGCAAAAATCGGCACGAATTCGATGAATACAGTTGATAACAGAAATTGATGAGAACAAATATATAAAATTTAAAGTCTAATATTACTCATATTAACATAAATTTCCCTATACAAAACCCCAATATTAAATTTAAACATATATATATTAAAATCGAAAATGTTTATAAGTATATACAAAATCATTATTATGTTTGCATATGTTTAGAATACATATCTAATATAAAATTAAAAATCAAAATAACTTACTTTATTATGATATATCTATAAACCCAAGCAAGTCATATGTAACTATATATATATATATACATTCTGCCAAAATATAACATGTATAACTGGTAACTGTTATAGACTTACATCATAGGTAGGTACCATCCTTAATATATATACATATATATATTTAATATGTAAGGTGACAGCTCAAAAAAAATGAGTAAAGTAATTGGTCCTTTCATAATAAAATCTATAACAATGCTTCTTTTATAAAGAGATACTGTAACATATATAGCAAACACACAAAATACTCCTTCCCAGATCAAATATGATAACTCGAAATGTAAAACAGTCAGCTATCTAACAAGGAGTAATACTTACCTATGTGAAATTGATCGTATATATATATAGCTTATTATTATTTTTATTATTTCAAAAATCACAAAATAGAAATAAGAAGGCACAAGATATATAATACAACTTAATATATAAATATATGTTAGTATAAACTTATACATACTCATATAAATCTAACAGTAAAACAAATATAAACTGATACAATAAATCAGAAAGTAAAAATTTCTAAATTATTATATATTTAGTTAATATAAAGTGTATACTTCTTTTATAATCTAGAATACTGCAACACATAAATATACTTGGTAAACAATATATTTATATATATGAAAACCGTAAATAGAGAACTAAGCAACAAACAGAAAAATGGAGACTTCAGACAAATATATATACACATATAAAACAATACTCATAACAAATATTCACCACTATCTATATACTGTAACTACCATAAACTAATATATATATATATAGATCTTATATATATATAACAGTAGATTGTAATATCTTGAAACAAGTTTCACAATACCGTTAAACAACAAAATACACTATTGAAAACCATGCTTAAACTAAACTTACAAATGAATGCGTAGGCTAGTATAAAACAAATAAAACTAAATAATATAGCTGTAAAATATATATACCACACACGTATAAAACAAACATATTATACTACTGTAAACTTTATAAACTAACGAGTATAACCTATGCTATATAACTTTATAAACTTTTATATATAAACTAATATATATAAATATATATAGACACACCTATATAAATGCAACACCGGAGGAAACATGCGGTCGGCAGGGCTGCTACTTGAGCACGCGAGGAGGAAGAAGTGGGGTGGAGGCTCGGCTAGGCTGGTGATGGAAGGGGACAGGGTGTTGTTGGTCGAAGCAGCTGATGTGGGGGAGGAGTGCAAGGGTTGTTGGCGAATGGGGAGGAGGCCGAGTTGGGGAAGTTGATGCTTCGGTTGCGGAAGGTTTGGCTCGAGGGGAGAGGTCGATGTGGGTGAGTGGCTGTTCGCGAGGCAAGGTTGTAAGCGGAGGAGAGGTGGAGGAAGTCGGGTTTTGGGCTGCAAGGTGGAGAGGTGTTCCGGCCGTTAGCTTGGATGGTGGGCGGAGCAATAGTGGAACAGTGGTGATGGAGGCGAATGCTTGGAGAGGCTGACGTGAGAGGGATAGGGGAGGAGAAAGAGTGGCTAACTAGATCTGGCGAGGTTGATGGGCGGAAAAATATGGAGGAAGGGCTCGAGTGAGTTGTGAAGATCAGCCATGAACGAAACTGATGGCTTCAGACAAATGAGGGAAGAAAAAAAGTTAAAGCAAAGCAAAAAGCAATGGACAGTTTAATAAATTGAAGAAGAGGAAAAGAAAAGTCAGCAACCAAATTAAATAAATGAACGTGTACGTTGAACAGTGGGAAAGGTGGGAAAGATCAAAAGTCAGTACGTGAATTCCAAGGAATAATAAAAGCCAAAGACTATTGGTTTATCAACGGATGGGCAATGAAAGGTCACACAGAACAAACAGATGAACAGTTACGGTTAACAATTCGCGTGTTCGCCGTATACTGAAAAACCGAAACACACAAAAGAATATACTGCGGAGATCAGCACAACGAGACGATCAAAACGGTATACAGATATCAGTGGTATGATCATCCGATCAAAAGTCGATATCGGTACCGAAAATGCTGCTAATTTGCCGAAAATAAGATGAACGGAGCAATAGAAGTCCAAATTTGAAGAAACGAAATATGACGTCTCACTCAGAAGATGATTTTCAAATTTTCTATGTAAAAATATTCAGGTTTGGAAAACATTTTATTATCATCAATTTTAACTGATATAAATTGGAATAAAATTACACTAGAAAATAAACTTCCAAATTATCTGATGAAAATTTACCAGTTGCTATGATTAATTAGACGCATTTCAAATATCAAATTTTTATTTCAAAATTTTATCGTTTAAAATTTCAAAAAATTTCAACTAATTATGTTATTAAAACAGTTAAAATTTACGGGTCGTTACACTTTATTTAATCTGTTGAAACTTAATTGTAAATCAATTGCAATAAATGTAAGTAAATATTGCGTTAATATGAATTAAGATGAAAATTGTAGAATATTGATGTAATAAATGGAAAACCAATGTTAACTATGTCCTTAAAGTAATGATTGATTGAATAAAAAGATTGAAATCGAAATGAATCAATTTATTGGGTTTTAAATTATAATTAATGAATTTATTACAATTGGAATTGGAACGCCGTAATTAGCACAATATTAATAGTTGAATTTGACATGGAAAATTTGTTTTAAAAGATTATAATTACTAGTTAATCAAAAGTGATAAAAATTTGTTAGCTATAAAATTTGAATTTGAAAAGTGATAAATTTAATTTAATAATAATTTCTTTAATTAACGTGAAAATAGCCATTTTGGTCACTGTATCGGATTTCGACAAAGCTAGTTTTATCGGTTCCATAACAGTGAATTATTGTAGGGTTTCAAGTTTCGTAGCGATCAGACTTGTCATTTGATCGTGCGGGCTCGAAACGCGTAGAAATCAATTTAATTGAAATCAATCTGAAATAAGGTGATTTTGAAAGCTAACTTCTGTATACAATGGAATTAGGACTTGAAATGTGACGACCCGACTTTCATTGACCAGAAAGTCGTATCGCTAATAAGAAAGAAAGGGATAGAAAGAGAAAAGAAGAGAAGAAAGAAAGGAACAACATCAGAATCTAAACAGCGGAATGAATAAATTATATTAATAACATAAACTATTACATAGTTTCATATACAACAACTATCAGAGTTACACAATATATACAACACATACTAGACAGTTATAAACACCTGTCTAGTTTTTACAATACAAGATACAACACAGATAATAATGACTCAGAGATCAACACAGCGGAATACTATATCTACGAACGCCGAAGCCTCCTGCTCCATTGCTCCTCCAGAATATTCGTCAAAGCAAACCTGACTCCCTTGGCTACTCGTAAAAATTTGAGTACCCAAGAGTTTATATAAAACAGAAATAAACACTTGGGTCAGACATGGGTCTGGTGTGAGTAAACGGTTTAAATTGCTTAACTTCAAAACCTTTTGAAAACAAAGGTATCACGTAAGACTTTCCACACATAAACATGGAAAAGTTTTTACCTTACGCTAACCAAAACTTTGATAGGAAATCTGATTGTATTATAATAGGTCTAGGGTTTTCAAATAAATATGAAATAGCTGAAATTGTTACATTATTAAATTCCAGCATACTAGCCAACAAAGTGGGTTATACAATCAAGTCCGTTATCACTTATTGGAAGTTGGATTTCCATACAATGGCAGGGCTACTGGGGTACCGCCCGTCACAGTACGTGGCCTAGATCACCGTACCGAGGATTACTCCCAATCCCCTGCAACACAAAGCCGGAACCATCCCTTACTGGATAATTCCGAATAAAATCACCCCACGGTTGTGTACATCAACCGCACCACTAAGTCGAAAATAGAAAGGGACATCTAGACAGGGATGACCTTACTCTCAGTGGGCGCTACCCACGAAGCCTTGCTGCACCTCCCCTGTTTTAGCCATTCCCGGTTGTTGAGGCTTGAGGTCATGATTACCTTTAATCAGAACACTTCACTTAGAATGCTCATCGTCCACCTGACGATGTGCTGAAAGCATTCAATCCATACAAGTTCGTTCCGGGTTCGAACGAAACCGAAGGCATTATCTCGTTACACTCGTTTTGGAATCACCCTCAGAGTTAACGACAATAACCCTTGCACTCTGAATCTTCATCTTCACTTGAGATTCACGACCTATCGTAATTTGGATCGATGTGGTATTCGGGTCTCCAGACCTGGAAATCCGGTATACGGAAACCCGATCTCGGTCTCATCGAAATCCAAAACGTATCTTTTAAGGCCAAGTTGTTTAAAGGTTTAAACAATTCAATTCAATTTAATACTTGAATTCACATAGCATTAACATAGATAAATATCACACATTTATCACAGATATATCATAGTATATCATCCAATAGATATCAACCAAATCAGACATTCTACTCAACCATCATTCATAAGCAACCATTTATTAATCTCTATTTTAATTAATTTAATCAACTTAAATTAAATTAATTACTTAAGAATTAATTCCTAACCTTGCTTAATCAACCATTAATTAATTACAACCATTTAATTAATTAACCATTAATCACTCTTGATTAAATTATCCATTAATTACATAAAGTAATTATCCTTTAATTAATTTAACAAATTAATTATCCTTAATCATTTATAGTAATTAACCTTTAATTACTCTCATTAACTACAATAATTAATGATCCTTAATTAATTACATTAATTAATTAATTAACTATAATTAATTACATTATTCCTTAATTAATTACATTAATTAATCATGCATTAATTAATTACTTCCATTAATCAACCTTAAATAATCATTAACAGTAATTAACTATTCTTAATTACTTTAATTTCTTTTATAAATCCTTTTTGATTAAATTCACCAATTACATATAGTAATTCATTTATTAATTACTTACACTAAGTAATTATACTTAACCAATCTTATTAAGTAAATACACTTAATCAATTACCAAGTGACTATCCTTAATTAATTAACAAATTAATTAACTTAAATAAATCACATTCATTTCTTAAATCATAACTGAGTAACTCATCCTTAATTACCCTTTAAACAAATTAATTAATCCTTGATTAATTATTCTTTAATTATTAATTAATAAACCTTAATTATTAATCAATATCTTTTAATACAAAGTAATCAATCCTTAATTACTTTTATAATTAATTAATTAAACTTAATTAACTAATTAATTACTTCTTAATCATCAATTAATAAAACATTGTTTATTAATTAACCTTAATTACAAATTAATTAATCCATAATTACCTATTAATAAATCTTTAAATGATAATTAATTAACCCTTAATAACAGTTAAATAAATTCTTATTTAACTTTAATTATAGATAAATAATTTCTTAATTATTAATTAAGAAAACTTAATTATTACTTAATAAAACTTTATTAAGTACTTCTTAATTACTATTTTAATTAACTCTTAATCATTTAATCAATCCTTATTAAATAAATTAATTAATCTTAATTCCTTAATTAAATTAATTAATTTCAACTCATTTAAAAATCTTAATTAATCTTAAGATAAACATCATCATTAAAAATATTTGATCTTAGTAATTAACTTACTTAATTAAATGTCATTAATTAAGTTTTAAAATAAATAATTAATTACTTACCCTTAATTATTTATTAACAATCCTTAATTACAAGTTACTAAATCACTTGAAAACTAATTGTTAATTTACTCATCCTCAACCATAACTAATTTAATAAACCACTCATTATTTATTTCCTTTATTATCAAACTTTTAATAAGTTTAAAATAAAACCATTCCTTATTAATTAACCTTATTTTCAAATTAAGTTTGAAAATAACTTAAGGTTTCAATTTATACAATTAAGTTAGACAAATCATACAAATTAATTTTATCCATTACAAAGAAATGAAATTTCAAGATAATTGGTTTAACTTAATTGTTTAAAGTTTTTAAAACTTACTTTATTTAAATTTTAAAAAAAAACTGATTTAACATTATCTTTGGGTTTAACCCATATGTACTTGAACAAACCCTTCTTCTTCTTTTCTTTTTATAAAAGACTTTAGTTTTAAATTTTTAAAACTGTTTTGAAACTTACAGCTCACTCGAAATCTTGCAAATGACCCGAAGACTACCCGAGTCAAAACCTTATGCACGCGAGTTCCTCCCCGAGAAAAATTTAAAACTGTTAAAACTTTGAACAATTTCACTCTCTCGCGTACGACCCTAAAACTACCCGTGCCAAAATCTAATTTCCACGAGTCCTCCCCGAGTACGAACACGAGAACTTATCTTCTTCCCCAATTTAAAATTCCAGATACACACAAACGAGAACACGTGCACGTGCACGGTGAACTTCGACGACTCCGACCAACTTGCTGATCACCATCGAGTCGCAATCCTTCTCCTCGACCACCACGTCAACTCCAACCATCGAGAAAAATCGTAAATCGAATTTAAGCTTCCTCGACCACTTCCTGGAACAAATTCGACAACCCATATTCGCCTCGCCAGACCGATTCCGACCACCAGAATTTCCCCGACTTCGACCAAAGCTCCATCTCCCACCCACGCTTCCATCCCCCCAGGTGCGGTAGCCTCCAGTTCACCCACGTCATCGGAACAAGTCGCGATTCAACCATACCCAAAACCATCCCTAAACCCTAAATTACCATCGATCGATCACCACGACGTAAAATAAAATCATCCACTATTTTTCCAACCATCTACAGCCTTCAATCTATCTCCGACATCAACCACGATGATCCCTGACTTGCCGATCATCGGAAATTTACAAAAATGTCATTTCTGTTCAACTTAAAATTTCTCTACCATTTCAATCTTAAAATTCATGATTACTTTTTCTAAATTCATCATTTGCAAGCATTAATCAGATTATAGAATCAAAGATCTAAATTAACATATTCGAATTTTACCCATTTCTTTGATTTCCACTGTACATTTAAATTTTGAGTTAAATACTTATTATATATTCTTGAATCTATTTTTAAAATCTAAAGTATATAGTTAGAAACCTTTCTCATTAACACAACCTAGACTAAAATCAAATGGATGCAAAGATATGAATTTTCAAATAAAAATCTGAAGCCTGTACTAAGATAAAACAGAGACATATATATGAACAGACATACACATCTTTATATCTACATATTTATAAACATGCAACCAAAAATTCACTCAATCATTTCTAGGACATCCCATATAATACTTCTGGGATCATGATATATAGTTTTAAGGTCTTATAAAAGAGGAGTTTCTCAAATTAAAAATGAACAGAGCAATTAACAATTAAATCAGACATGCACACTTCAATTCTCACATACATACAGAGTACACACATATAAACGAACATGCAAATATACTCCATTCAGAAATCATTCGAAAGCAAAATTTAATTTCATTTTTAACTTTTGAAAAAAAATGTTTACTCACCTTTTTACTGTTGAACAGAGAAGTTATAAACTGGCATGTTGAGATCTTTGAAAACTGGAAGCTTTGAAACAGAATTGCTTCATTTCTTTAAAAACAGGAAAGCTTGGAAATCTTTTGTTGTTGCTTCAGGTTATATTGAAACTTGCTTGATTTACTTGCATGCATTCTTGGAATGGTTACAGGCTTGAAGAACAATTGTTACAGGTCTTGAAAAACATTGCAGGTTTGTTTTGAGGAAGGCTACAGGGTTTTTGAACTGGAAATGATTTTCAGGTTGTATATTTTTTTGTTTGAGAAGATTTCAGTTTGGTTTGTGGAGATTTGATTTTAGTTTCGGTTTGAGATGTTTTTCAGTTTTGATCATTTTCTGGTTTGAGAATTTTTGTCTTTGCAAATGAAAAAGATAAGAAAAGAAAAAGAAGAGAGGAGGTGAAAGTTTATATAGTTAATTTAGATTTTATTAAAATTTAAAGAAAATAAAATTAAAGGATGACACTTGTCTCTACCCTTATTTATCTTGTTAACACATGTATTTAACATGTTTAGAAATTTAACACTTGTCATTATTTAATTTTATTTGTTTTTAAAATTATTTAAAAGCCTTTATAATGAATTTTCCTAATTAATTAATACACTTATTAATTATAAATGCTTTTCTATATTATACATAAATGAAACCTTTAAAAGAAAATAAAATAAAACTCATTTATATCCTAATAAAATCATATACATGTATTTCATTCATTTTTAAGTGTAAAAATATCTCTTGTATTCAATTCACTATTAAATAAATATTTTCTAAATTTATATGAATAAAATTCCTTTTAAAGAAAATATTGTAAACAAATCTTATTTTAAATAAAAGCCTTGTTCATATATTTTATAACCAAATATATTAAAATATTTATCTTTAAAGATTCAAATTTAAATCCAGATTCAAATTCAAATTTGACTTTTAAAATCCAATTTAAAAATCAACTCAACATTTATATTTTTAAATAAACATTTTATTAAGTTTGAAATAGATATATTTCATTTAAAAACAACTCAAGACATATATATACATATTTAAACAATACTTATTAATTTTGGAAATGATAAATCTATTTAAAAATCAAATTTATAAAATAATATAATTAAAATAGTTATTCTTATTATAATTCAATCTATATCATAATTAATACATCACATCATTATTATTTGGTTATTTATATTTGAAAATAACAATTTTATCAATTTAAATTAAGAGATTATCACATTTTAAATTCCTCGAAATCCCGGGATATCACATTCCTTCCCCCTTAAAAGAATTTCGTCCTCGAAATTTAAAACAAAAGATAATCCAAAAGTTTTATTTTATTTTCAAAAATCCAAGCATACATATCAACCGTACACTATCAATCAAACAACCATTCATCCAAACAAACAATTTTATCCAAACAAACAATTCATACAAACAAACAACTCTAGTTATCCGGACATAGATCCGGATAAACTCCCTAAAATTATCCCGCGTTTCCCCGATACAGATACTGGGTTACTCGCTCTATTAAATCCAAACTGGTAATTCAATACCGAAGCCAAAACACATATCCTCACAAAAACTCAGAAAGATCCAATATACTCGGAGCTATCTTCCTAGTCTTACCCAAACTCAATTGCTTCCTTTTACTGGAGAAATAACAATGAAGTCTCCAACTTCGAATTCCAAAATTCTCCATCTCTAATCCACAGAACTCTTCTGACGATTCTGGGCTACCTTCTCCTTTCCTGATCAGCTCAATCATTGCTGATGCTTCTCGAAACAAACCGGACCACAAACAATCCAACAAACGGATCCTCTCAAGATCTACGGAAATCCAGAACTCAAACTCTACTCCTCAATCATCAGTAGATTCCAAATACTTCTTTTATCAAGACAAAACAGATTCTCTCACCAATCTGACCTTCAAATCTTGAAAAGCTTCCTGTAGGAACCCTTTAATCCAAACACTGCAACTTCCGGTTGCTTCTACTCTAGAACAACTACTACCAAGCTTTCGCTGCTCAACTCTGATCTAGATGTCGTCTATGAACTCGAACACAAACTAGATCAACACTTCCCATAAAATTTCTGACAACTCTATAACTCCTACATCTTCTAGATATGCCTCAAACCCAAGCAAAGATTTCCCAAGAGAATACTCAATTATCGCAAGTCACTTTTGCGATTCTATCCAGTCCAATATCCAAAAGTTACTGTTCTTTCTTAATCCATCAAAACAGTCTAGTGCTTGACCAATCCATTTGAAAAAAATGAATCTACTCTGCAGCTTCTGAACTCCAATTCTAAGAAACTTCTAAGCCAAAAGATCTTCCAACAGGAACACAGAACACTTGAGCTACACTGCTGACACAGATGCCTAAGACTCCTTATCCAAAGCTTCTAGAGAAACTCGGACCTCAAACCAAACACAAACATCCTGCTGAACTCAGCCACATCACCGAAGCAGACACACTTCCTCAAACTTGCTCCAAAAGAAAACATCTTCGGGAACATCCATAGTCACTACGTCTCATCACACAGTTACTACTTTCCTGAGTTACCCAAAATACCATCACTCGCTTCTGTTCAACCAACAGATCCAAACTCTCAAAAATCCGCTCACACGAGCGCGATCAAACTTATACTTCAATGTTGGACTCCGAACCTTAACAGGTTTCCTTCAGAGATCAATGAAATTCTTATACCATATCAAAGTTCACTCGAGACGGTATTAGGTCTAGAGTCTCGACAAATACTTCCAACCTCAAATATTCAAATTCCAACCATTGGTAGTCGTGTTTCACACACCACCACCCTATCTACCTTTATAACTTATTTGGAAAACCCGAACAGATAATCCAACAAATAGGTAGAATAGATATATATATATATATATAGTAAAAATTACAAATACGCTCTCTCAAGATAGACACCACTCCAGAGCCTAGGTATTCACTCAACCAAATGCTCTGATACCAAATGTGATGACCCGACTTTCATTGACCAGAAAGTCGTATCGCTAATAAGAAAGAAAGGGATAGAAAGAGAAAAGAAGAGAAGAAAGAAAGGAACAACATCAGAATCTAAACAGCGGAATGAATAAATTATATTAATAACATAAACTATTACATAGTTTCATATACAACAACTATCAGAGTTACACAATATATACAACACATACTAGACAGTTATAAACACCTGTCTAGTTTTTACAATACAAGATACAACACAGATAATAATGACTCAGAGATCAACACAACGGAATACTATATCTACGAACGCCGAAGCCTCCTGCTCCATTGCTCCTCCAGAATATTCGTCAAAGCAAACCTGACTCCCTTGGCTACTCGTAAAAATTTGAGTACCCAAGAGTTTATATAAAACAGAAATAAACACTTGGGTCAGACATGGGTCTGGTGTGAGTAAACGGTTTAAATTGCTTAACTTCAAAACCTTTTGAAAACAAAGGTATCACGTAAGACTTCCCACACATAAACATGGAAAAGTTTTTACCTTACGCTAACCAAAACTTTGATAGGAAATCTGATTGTATTATAATAGGTCTAGGGTTTTCAAATAAATATGAAATAGCTGAAATTGTTACATTATTAAATTCCAGCATACTAGCCAACAAAGTGGGTTATACAATCAAGTCCGTTATCACTTATTGGAAGTTGGATTTCCATACAATGGCAGGGCTACTGGGGTACCGCCCGTCACAGTACGTGGCCTAGATCACCGTACCGAGGATTACTCCCAATCCCCTGCAACACAAAGCCGGAACCATCCCTTACTGGATAATTCCGAATAAAATCACCCCACGATTGTGTACATCAACCGCACCACTAAGTCGAAAATAGAAAGGGACATCTAGACAGGGATGACCTTACTCTCAGTGGGCGCTACCCACGAAGCCTTGCTGCACCTCCCCTGTTTTAGCCATTCCCGGTTGTTGAGGCTTGAGGTCACGATTACCTTTAATCAGAACACTTCACTTAGAATGCTCATCGTCCACCTGACGATGTGCTGAAAGCATTCAATCCATACAAGTTCGTTCCGGGTTCGAACGAAACCGAAGGCATTATCTCGTTACACTCGTTTTGGAATCACCCTCAGAGTTAACGACAATAACCCTTGCACTCTGAATCTTCATCTTCACTTGAGATTCACGACCTATCGTAATTTGGATCGATGTGGTATTCGGGTCTCCAGACCTGGAAATCCGGTATACGGAAACCCGATCCCGGTCTCATCGAAATCCAAAACGTATCTTTTAAGGCCAAGTTGTTTAAAGGTTTAAACAATTCAATTCAATTTAATACTTGAATTCACATAGCATTAACATAGATAAATATCACACATTTATCACAGATATATCATAGTATATCATCCAATAGATATCAACCAAATCAGACATTCTACTCAACCATCATTCATAAGCAACCATTTATTAATCTCTATTTTAATTAATTTAATCAACTTAAATTAAATTAATTACTTAAGAATTAATTCCTAACCTTGCTTAATCAACCATTAATTAATTACAACCATTTAATTAATTAACCATTAATCACTCTTGATTAAATTATCCATTAATTACATAAAGTAATTATCCTTTAATTAATTTAACAAATTAATTATCCTTAATCATTTATAGTAATTAACCTTTAATTACTCTCATTAACTACAATAATTAATGATCCTTAATTAATTACATTAATTAATTAATTAACTATAATTAATTACATTATTCCTTAATTAATTACATTAATTAATCATGCATTAATTAATTACTTCCATTAATCAACCTTAAATAATCATTAACAGTAATTAACTATTCTTAATTACTTTAATTTCTTTTATAAATCCTTTTTGATTAAATTCACCAATTACATATAGTAATTCATTTATTAATTACTTACACTAAGTAATTATACTTAACCAATCTTATTAAGTAAATACACTTAATCAATTACCAAGTGACTATCCTTAATTAATTAACAAATTAATTAACTTAAATAAATCACATTCATTTCTTAAATCATAACTGAGTAACTCATCCTTAATTACCCTTTAAACAAATTAATTAATCCTTGATTAATTATTCTTTAATTATTAATTAATAAACCTTAATTATTAATCAATATCTTTTAATACAAAGTAATCAATCCTTAATTACTTTTATAATTAATTAATTAAACTTAATTAACTAATTAATTACTTCTTAATCATCAATTAATAAAACATTGTTTATTAATTAACCTTAATTACAAATTAATTAATCCATAATTACCTATTAATAAATCTTTAAATGATAATTAATTAACCCTTAATAACAGTTAAATAAATTCTTATTTAACTTTAATTATAGATAAATAATTTCTTAATTATTAATTAAGAAAACTTAATTATTACTTAATAAAACTTTATTAAGTACTTCTTAATTACTATTTTAATTAACTCTTAATCATTTAATCAATCCTTATTAAATAAATTAATTAATCTTAATTCCTTAATTAAATTAATTAATTTCAACTCATTTAAAAATCTTAATTAATCTTAAGATAAACATCATCATTAAAAATATTTGATCTTAGTAATTAACTTACTTAATTAAATGTCATTAATTAAGTTTTAAAATAAATAATTAATTACTTACCCTTAATTATTTATTAACAATCCTTAATTACAAGTTACTAAATCACTTGAAAACTAATTGTTAATTTACTCATCCTCAACCATAACTAATTTAATAAATCACTCATTATTTATTTCCTTTATTATCAAACTTTTAATAAGTTTAAAATAAAACCATTCCTTATTAATTAACCTTATTTTCAAATTAAGTTTGAAAATAACTTAAGGTTTCAATTTATACAATTAAGTTAGACAAATCATACAAATTAATTTTATCCATTACAAAGAAATGAAATTTCAAGATAATTGGTTTAACTTAATTGTTTAAAGTTTTTAAAACTTACTTTATTTAAATTTTAAAAAAAAACTGATTTAACATTATCTTTGGGTTTAACCCATATGTACTTGAACAAACCCTTCTTCTTCTTTTCTTTTTATAAAAGACTTTAGTTTTAAATTTTTAAAACTGTTTTGAAACTTACAGCTCACTCGAAATCTTGCAAATGACCCGAAGACTACCCGAGTCAAAACCTTATGCACGCGAGTTCCTCCCCGAGAAAAATTTAAAACTGTTAAAACTTTGAACAATTTCACTCTCTCGCGTACGACCCTAAAACTACCCGTGCCAAAATCTAATTTCCACGAGTCCTCCCCGAGTACGAACACGAGAACTTATCTTCTTCCCCAATTCAAAATTCCAGATACACACAAACGAGAACACGTGCACGTGCACGGTGAACTTCGACGACTCCGACCAACTTGCTGATCACCATCGAGTCGCAATCCTTCTCCTCGACCACCACGTCAACTCCAACCATCGAGCAAAATCGTAAATCGAATTTAAGCTTCCTCGACCACTTCCTGGAACAAATTCGACAACCCATATTCGCCTCGCCAGACCGATTCCGACCACCAGAATTTCCCCGACTTCGACCAAAGCTCCATCTCCCACCCACGCTTCCATCCCCCCAGGTGCGGTAGCCTCCAGTTCACCCACGTCATCGGAACAAGTCGCGATTCAACCATACCCAAAACCATCCCTAAACCCTAAATTACCATCGATCGATCACCACGACGTAAAATAAAATCATCCACTATTTTTCCAACCATCTACAGCCTTCAATCTATCTCCGACATCAACCACGATGATCCCTGACTTGCCGATCATCGGAAATTTACAAAAATGTCATTTCTGTTCAACTTAAAATTTCTCTACCATTTCAATCTTAAAATTCATGATTACTTTTTCTAAATTCATCATTTGCAAGCATTAATCAGATTATAGAATCAAAGATCTAAATTAACATATTCGAATTTTACCCATTTCTTTGATTTCCACTGTACATTTAAATTTTGAGTTAAATACTTATTATATATTCTTGAATCTATTTTTAAAATCTAAAGTATATAGTTAGAAACCTTTCTCATTAACACAACCTAGACTAAAATCAAATGGATGCAAAGATATGAATTTTCAAATAAAAATCTGAAGCCTGTACTAAGATAAAACAGAGACATATATATGAACAGACATACACATCTTTATATCTACATATTTATAAACATGCAACCAAAAATTCACTCAATCATTTCTAGGACATCCCATATAATACTTCTGGGATCATGATATATAGTTTTAAGGTCTTATAAAAGAGGAGTTTCTCAAATTAAAAATGAACAGAGCAATTAACAATTAAATCAGACATGCACACTTCAATTCTCACATACATACAGAGTACACACATATAAACGAACATGCAAATATACTCCATTCAGAAATCATTCGAAAGCAAAATTTAATTTCATTTTTAACTTTTGAAAAAAAATGTTTACTCACCTTTTTACTGTTGAACAGAGAAGTTATAAACTGGCATGTTGAGATCTTTGAAAACTGGAAGCTTTGAAACAGAATTGCTTCATTTCTTTAAAAACAGGAAAGCTTGGAAATCTTTTGTTGTTGCTTCAGGTTATATTGAAACTTGCTTGATTTACTTGCATGCATTCTTGGAATGGTTACAGGCTTGAAGAACAATTGTTACAGGTCTTGAAAAACATTGCAGGTTTGTTTTGAGGAAGGCTACAGGGTTTTTGAACTGGAAATGATTTTCAGGTTGTATATTTTTTTGTTTGAGAAGATTTCAGTTTGGTTTGTGGAGATTTGATTTTAGTTTCGGTTTGAGATGTTTTTCAGTTTTGATCATTTTCTGGTTTGAGAATTTTTGTCTTTGCAAATGAAAAAGATAAGAAAAGAAAAAGAAGAGAGGAGGTGAAAGTTTATATAGTTAATTTAGATTTTATTAAAATTTAAAGAAAATAAAATTAAAGGATGACACTTGTCTCTACCCTTATTTATCTTGTTAACACATGTATTTAACATGTTTAGAAATTTAACACTTGTCATTATTTAATTTTATTTGTTTTTAAAATTATTTAAAAGCCTTTATAATGAATTTTCCTAATTAATTAATACACTTATTAATTATAAATGCTTTTCTATATTATACATAAATGAAACCTTTAAAAGAAAATAAAATAAAACTCATTTATATCCTAATAAAATCATATACATGTATTTCATTCATTTTTAAGTGTAAAAATATCTCTTGTATTCAATTCACTATTAAATAAATATTTTCTAAATTTATATGAATAAAATTCCTTTTAAAGAAAATATTGTAAACAAATCTTATTTTAAATAAAAGCCTTGTTCATATATTTTATAACCAAATATATTAAAATATTTATCTTTAAAGATTCAAATTTAAATCCAGATTCAAATTCAAATTTGACTTTTAAAATCCAATTTAAAAATCAACTCAACATTTATATTTTTAAATAAACATTTTATTAAGTTTGAAATAGATATATTTCATTTAAAAACAACTCAAGACATATATATACATATTTAAACAATACTTATTAATTTTGGAAATGATAAATCTATTTAAAAATCAAATTTATAAAATAATATAATTAAAATAGTTATTCTTATTATAATTCAATCTATATCATAATTAATACATCACATCATTATTATTTGGTTATTTATATTTGAAAATAACAATTTTATCAATTTAAATTAAGAGATTATCACATTTTAAATTCCTCGAAATCCCGGGATATCACATGAAACTTGTTCCATTGAGTTTAAAAATATCAAAAATCTATATTTCGATATATTGGATGACCCATTTTCGTTTCGGGAACGAAACGGGCTTTTCGAGTCGTTGTTATCGTTTCGATCCAACCCTGCCTATATATAGGCTGTTATAAACCCTAATTGTTTCTCATTTTATTATTTATGTATGTACATCTTCTTCCTCCTTCTCAAACGTCAGAACATCAAACCCGATTCCCAAAATTCTAAAACCTAATTTCAAAAAAAAAATTGTTGCTCCAGGTTTACTTCGAGTTAGGAAGAGGTTCGCTTCGGGTTCCAGAGACGTAAACCCTGCAGCGACTTCGGGTCAGAGAGAGTTCCATGCCAAACAAGGTGGATCCGGTCAGGCTTTGAGTCCCAGAGGCGAAAACCCTGCAGCGACTTCGGGTCAGGAGCCAAATGACTCAGGTCTCGGGTCATTTTGGCAAAAACTCAGAGCAAGTACCGGGTAATTGAGGCGGCGACCTGAAGTAAGACCCGAAGTCAAAATTTTCCAATCTTCTAATGTTAATAACTTTTGCATACAAGCTCGGATTCACGCACGGTTTTCTCCATTGCGATCGTACTGAACATTTTGGAACTGGTTTGGCTGCATTCTGAGACTGTTAAATTTTTGGTCTAATTTTGGATTTTAAATCGACGACAAATTAAAGGTGAGTGTTTTGACCCACTCACAACTACTATATTACCTTATGTTAGTTAAATTGAATTTATGATGCGATTAGAAATTGATTGGTTGATGTTTGGTATATTTAAATTTCCATTCCAGTTAAATCTGACTTTTATTGAATATTATCGCCATTAATTAAATATTAAATTCTAAATTGCCAGTTAATACCCGTTATTGATAATCATTCACTTGTTATTTTTTATTGATTGGTTTGAATGGTGATTATGATGGATGTTGATTATTGATATTGGATGACTGCATGTTATATTTCATATTGTTATAACACTGCAAGTTCCCTATGGGTTGAAATGATACATACCCGAACGATCTGTTAGATTAGGGGAAATCGTTATGGATTGAAATGATAGACTTCATGGATTTAAAGTAAAATTTGAGATTGCGGGTTGAAATAATATATACCGGTAAACTTTAAAATATTTGCGGATTGAAATGATAAATATCCGTATCAGTTGACCATAGGGTAGAAAATTATATATGGACACCGGATTGGTTAAATGAAACGATTTAAAACCCTTAAATCTTGAATTTGGTTAAATGATATTTTGAAAGAAATTGATTTATATAAACTGAATCATTTTGAGAATCCAAGTTTAAATGTTGGAATTGGAAATTGGTTTAAATTAAAATTTTAAAGTTGAATTTGAAGTATAAACGAAATTTATCGAAATTGAGTTATTGAAATGTTTGAAATTGTAACTTTGAAATTTATTGGAATTGGAATAGCCTAAATTGATATTTCAAGATTTGAAATTGGATTTTGATTTGAAATCTGGATATGGTCTAGATTTGTTGAAATGGAAGAAATAGTTAAATTTGATGTTAATTTCAAATCTATTATTTTAATATAAACTGTTTAAAATATATTGTTTTGAAAAATCCCGACTATTAAGATTTTCAACTATTAAACTAATTTAATCTATTTTAAACTATTTTAAACTGTTTAAACCATTTTAATTTATTTTAATCTGTTATAATCTATTTAATCCAATTTAATCTATTTTACCTATTTTAAACTAATTAATCCATTTTAATCCATTTTAAATTTATTTAATCTATTTTAAATCTATTTAATATAATTTAAATCTATTTAATCTATTTTAAATATATTTAATCTATTTTAAATTTATTTAATCTATTTTAAATCTATTTAATATAATTTAAATCTATTTAATTCTATTTAATCTATTTTAAATCTATTTAAACTATTTTAAACCTATTAAAACTATCTTAAATCCATTTAAATTATTTTAATATTTTTTTTCTATTTTAGAGTATTCTAACTATTTAAAGGTTTATTTTTAAACTATGCCAAACTAATTAAACTATTTATAACTATCTAAATTATTTTTTGAATTTCAGATTTGTGTAAAGTGGAAGTGTTTATATTTCAATCCTTGATTTAAAAGCGAATATGGTTAAATGATGTTATAACCTAAGTTGGATTTAAATGATATTTTCTGGTGAAATGACATTTTTGATCGAATACGATGATTTTGAAATAAGGTTTAACCTATTTTGTCGATGTGATTTCGAAAGTGAATATGATTTTTGAAAGTGATATGTTTGAATTGAATATGATATTTTGATATCAATTATAAAACGGTTTTGGAAATTTAAAAGAACCATCCGGTGTGAAATAAGCATTTGGTTATTAAAGAGATCAAGATCGGATATTGTCGTACTCTTTGCCAATACCGAAAACCACTTTAACAACTGTGTACGTGGTGGAGATTCCAAAAGGAAGTAGGATGGTTTGGCGAACGATTCTGTATGAGGTATTAGCGTAGCCCTGACTCCCACGAGTCAGCTTGATGTGACTAAAACAAGAGTCACTCCGGGCCAAGTGAGGTCGCACATTCGATCGGGCACATTTCTTCGATACCATATTATGACTTTTTGATTGATTTGGTGGCCACCCCTCGATTTTGATTATGGGAGTGTGTTCCGAGGTGGGCGGTAGTAGTTGCTATGCGTTACCACTAGTCCGGATCCGCAAAACGGTAGTATCCTACTCTGGGCATTGCCTCACGTGCCTTGTCACATGCCTTATCGCGCCTTATACGAATTTGGTTTGTGTCGTACCTATGGAGTGCTCCCTGATAGTCCACCAATTTATGGTGGAGTTACAGTACTGTATAGACTACGACATTGTATAAAATGTGTTAAGGGGGATATGGTTAACGCCTTAACGCTATTTAAATACTTTACTTTACTGTATACACTATTATAATGGCGTATTGTACTATGTATGTAGATAGTTTAACGGATCCTTAGGAGATGGAATCCCGAACATCTCTTAAGTTATTGCACTCACGTTTGACACTGGACAGGAGATGTCAAATCCCGTAAACATCTCTGACGCTGTTACACTCATATTTATTTACTGTTGATTTAACTTACATAAGATCTTTTAGTTCTGACTCGAGTGTTTTGTCTTTTCAATTCGCTCCGGTCAGTCTGAGCTTTTCAGTTTATCGAAGACTACTTTCTGGAGGACGAAGACGAAGATTTAATACTGTTATTATTTATTATATTTATTCCACTACATCATGTTGTTCCGCTGCATTATTTATATATTTCTGTTGTATGTAACTATGATCTGTATTATAAAGGTGTAATCAAATGTAATTGTAAAACAGCTTCATGAACTATTATTTGATTATTATATTTTATCATTCTGCTGTGAGATTCTGTGTTTGTTTTATTTCTTTCTCTTCTTTTTCCTATTTACCCCATAACAATCCTTCCTTTTGAATGGTTTGAGTCTGACATGTGTGGTTTATTGTCGATTTAAATCTTTCAAAAAGGTGGGTCGTTACACAATCTATCCACTATAAGCCATATACTTTCATTGCCTCTATTTGACCTTGGCAACCCGTCTATAAAATCCATGGATATCGAATCCCATTTTCAAACTGGAATCTCTAAAGGCTACAGTAACCCACTTGGTTTCTGATGTTCAGTTTTCACTTGTTGACAGTTGGAGCACTGTCTAATCCACAAGCCAACATCCCTCTTCATGCCTTCCCAATAGAAGCTCCTCTTAATATCCTGACACATCTTGGTTCCTCCAGGATGAACCGTAAACTTGGATCGATGATATTCTCCAAGAACTTCCTTCCTCAAGTCCTCAATATTCGGAACACACAACCGTCCCTTCTTTCTTAGCCATCCTTTCTGGTCAAGGCTAAAATCCTTTAAATCATTGATCTCTGTTCCAATCTCAAGTCTCTTGATCCTTTCAGCTAGTAATGGATCCTCTTATTGCTCAGAAGCAATCCTCTCAATCAATACTGGTCGGACTTCCAAACAAGACAATCTGGCGGAACTCTGGCTAGAACCAGCAGTTGATCTTAACTGCACTCCACAACTAGCCAAAGCTGCCTAATCTTTCCACTCCACCAACATAGCTAACACCACATTCTGATGTTTTCTACTAAGAGAATCAGTTACCTTATTACCTTTTCCTGGCGTATATTCTATGCCGAAATCATATGCATCTAAAAACTCCAACCACCTCCGCTGTCTCATATTCAACTCTTTTTGAGAGAATAAATACCGTAAAGACTTATGATCGGTATACAACACAAATCTCTCCTCCAGGAGACAATGTCTCCAAATCTTCAATGCGAAGATCACCGCTGCCAACTCCAAATCATGAGTAGGATATCTTACTTCATACGGTCCAAGCTGCCTAGATGCGTAGGAAATGACTTTACCACTCTACATCAACACTGCTCCTAATCCAGTTCCACATGCATCCGTATACACCACCAATCCTTGGTTTCCATCGGGAACTACTAACACTGGGGAATTGGTCAAAAAATGCTTTAACTTAAGGAATGATTCTTCACATTTGTCAGACCAAACAAACCTCACTTCCTTCCTGGTAAGCTTAGTCAAAGGCGCTGCTATCCACGAGAAATCCTTGATGGATCTCTGGTAATAGCCAGCAAGTCCAAGAAAACTTCTGATCTCGGTCACCGTCTCTGGTTTCTTCCAATTGTTCACAGCTTCAACCTTATCTGGATAGACTGATAATCTTTTATCTGAAACCACATGACCAAGGAACTTAACCTCTTTCTTCCAGAAATGACACTCGGTAAACTTCGCCTTTAGCTGATTCTGCCTTAGCGTCTCAAGCACCACTCTAAGATGAACTTCATGCTCCCTCTCATCTTTAGAGTATACTAGGATGTCATCAATGAACACCAGAACAAACCATACAAGTATTCTCGAAAAACTCGGTTCATCAAATCTACGAAGAGAGCAGGTGCGTTCGTCAATCCAAACGACATTACCAACCACTCATATGAACCATACTAGTCCGAAATGCTATCAAAGGAATACCGTCCTCCGCCACTCTTAACTGATGGAAACCTATCACTAAGTCCAACTGGAAGAACACTCTAGCTCCATTCAACTAATCGAACAGATCATCTATCCTAGGCAAAGGATACTTATTCTTAATTGTCCTTTCCTTCAGCTTACGATAGTCATTGCACACCCTTAATGACCCATCTGGTTTCTTCATGATCATCGCGGCCGCTCCCCAAGGCTAACTACTTGGCCTGATAAAATTCTTTCCTTCTAGTTCTACTAGCTGCACCTTTAGTTCCATCATCTCAGTTGGTGTCATCCTGCTAGATGGTCTACTCACAGGTTCAGCTCCAGGCACAAGATCCATTCTAAACTCAAAAGCTCTTTTAGGGGGTAATCCAGTGACTGGCTCAAAGGCATCTGCAAATTCTCTTGCTACCTGAACATGACTTAACTCATTTCCTACCTCCATAGCATTAAGCATAGCACTAACACTCCGGTCAGTATTCTCTACTGAGAATATCACTCGATTATGACTATTAGGGTGCCTTAGTGATATTTCTCTATCCTAGCAAAATATTCTAGCCTCATACCTACTCAACCGATCCATACCCAAAATGATCCCGAAATCTACAAGATCAATAACATACAAACTGCATGCAAACTTATGACCTAATAAGTCAAGTTCTAACTAGTCACATCTTAACGATAGAGTTGCATACCCTCATATTAGATTCGCAACCCTTAAGGAAGTAACAAGGTAGGTGGGTTCTAGACATAATCTATCAACCAAACACTAAGATATAAATGAATGTGATTGTAACAACCCGCATATTTGTCGATTTTATATTTAAATATTTTATTTAAATATTTCGTCGTTCGTCGGACTTTGGTCCGAAAAGCTACTTTTTGCAAACAGTCGAATTAGGACTCAAGACCACCTCCATTGAGTTCAAAATGCCGTTTGCGATCTTTTTGAGTGTAAGCTTCGATATGTTTGGAGTTAGGAGAATTTTGCCACTTTTCACTTAGGGCTTTGGGTTGGGTTTCAGCCCAATAACCCCACTTAACCTCCTACCTCTCTAACTCTTCATCCATTCACTCCCATTTCATTTCATTTCCTCAAGCAAACTGAAAATGGAGGAGAGGAAGAGGAATTAAAACTCCAAGCCCTAGTTCTCTCTTGCAAATCAAATTCTAGCTCCAAATCCAAGTTGAAGCCATTGGTAAGCATCTCCTTCTCCTTCTCCAACTCTTTCTCCTTCCAATTTCAGAAATTCCTAACCCTAACTTTGGGAATGTTCTTCTTTTTAAGCTTTGAATTCAAGCTTGTTGAGTTGGAATAAGAGTAGTTGCTCTTGCCATTGTTCCATAGCATCTTCTTCATTTGTTTGGATTCAAAGGTGAGATTTTTATCTCACATCTAAGTCAATAATTATCTTCGATTGTTAGGTATGAATTCCTAACACTTATTCTTGTGCAAGTGATTTTGGTTTGGATTGATTTGGTGTATATTCCAATTTTCGGTGTTTTGAAATCAAAATCTATGAAAATCCTTTTATGGATATTTGGACATTGGTATTTGAGGCGTGTCGAAGAGCCGTTAAGGCTGGGTTGTCGCTTGGCGTAAATCCTTAGTCGTTGTCGCTCGATCGATCGCTTCCGGTATTCATTTGGCCATTTTTGGTCTAGGCTCAGGGAATGCCCTGAACCCCAGTTTCAGACGTCTGAACGTAAGATTCAGACGTCTGAATATTATATTGGGAAGATTTTTATTCCCAGATTCAGACGACTGAATCTTTGGCTCAGACGTCTGAATTGGCTCGATTTCAAACAGAAAGAAAATAGGCTTAAATTGCCTATTTCAGACGTCTGAAATATTTCGTTCAGACGTCTGAATCTGTGTTCTGGAAAATATTTAATTTTCCAGATTCAGACGTCTGAACCAATTATTCCAGACGTCTGAATCTGCAGTCTTTTGCCTATTTCCCTATTGTGCTTGAATTTCCAACTCTAATCAATTCGTGTTGATTCCCTTTTTGTTGTTATCATTTATTATCGGCCACTTTGTTAAGTCGCCCGCCTTTTTAAACTTAGGTCGCTTGTCTTCACTAAGTCGTACCGTTTTGACGGGGCGCTGCCCCGCACCCCGCCGTGGGCGCTGCCCCCTGGACCCCCGCGACCTGACCGGGCAGGTCGAACCCCGTATTACTCTGCGTAGGCAATCTCATCTGAAAAACATTTGTCAGAATTTCTACTTTGATGGTTTTGGGACTGACTTCTTTGGACTTTACTCACGTCTTCGAACGTGAATTGATTTGTTTCTACCATCGTTTTATGACTCGTCACTTTAAAGATATATGAAGGTTTCAATACTAATAGTAAATATCAAAACTCTTTCATCAAAGCGATTTCAACACTATTTTAAATATCAAAGGTTCGTTTTCTCAAACCGATTTTCAATCTACTAGTATATACAAGCCTTTACTTCACTCGAATGAGAAATCGACTTAAACGACTTAGTAAAACGGGTGGTATGGAACGCTTGCGTTCACTTCGTCGGTTAGCTCTTGGACTTGTTCGATTGAACCCTTTTTGTGACAATTTCCTAGTGAAGATTTACAGCTTGTTCGTAAATATTTAAGTTAAGCAAGTGGTTATGGGACATGAAGCTAAACTCATATATTTACTAGCTTGGTGTGATTGACACTTCCTTATGATCATGACGATCATTTTTGTGATTTAGACTAGCGATTGAGCGATGTCTCTTTGTCTACGTGGGAGACTATACCCCGATCATGTGATGTTTCGGCATCACATTTCTAGGGTAGCACCCTACGGTCTTCGGGCCATTCCTGTGTGAAAAATTTAATGGATAGCTTCCATGAGATAGCTTCTCGTCATGTGTTTACGAGTAGGTGAGCTTCATGCTCCCATTCATGTGTTAGGCCTCCCCCCTTTTTTATGTGTTTTCTGGATTTCTGATGATGATTTCTGGAATTTTGTGCTTCACCAATTTTCATGATTTTCATTGATATGATATCAGTTTTTGTGCATTGGTGAATTCATGTGTTATTGACTTGTTATGAATACAAGTTTAGGGTATGATACCCTACCTTATCTTTGAGAAGATTCTTGTGATATTGATTAATCTTTTGTTGATTATCATTTACATACTTATAGTAGTATGTCGTAATAGTTATTTCATGTTCATGTCATGCCATTTACTTTATACCATATCATCTGATATTTATAGTTAGACTGATCCGTTTATTATTTTCTTATAAATAATACTCGGGTCAGACCGAGATGTTACAGGTGCTTCTGCTTGACTTCTCTTCAGGATATTTCTGACTTTTGGCTAACTACATAGATTTGTAGTTTTTGGATGTACACCTTTGAGATATAGACTCTATGTTGTGTACTTATTCTTTTGTATAGCACGTGATGCTATTCTTTTGTATTATCGTGGATCTTTCTGACCACTACTCTGATGTACACTTTCATGTGTTATATATTTATTCATATCTTCTTCCGCCTTTGTGATATGGATGTCTGTGACTGATTTATGTTATGATTATTTCTATGTTTGTTTTCCGAAGATTATATATAGCCACCGTGTGATAGCTTTGTGTTTGTATCGGTATGTCGGATTTCCTCCTTAAAAGATATGCATTCTATTCTATCTGACGTATCGGTGCTCGCACAAAGAAGTTACATGGATGGTCGCTCCTCAACAGCCTTATTCTCCGCGCTAGTTGACAGCACTACATCGTAGTGTCCTTGGCTAGCGTGGGTATTGAGGTGGGGCGTCACAGATGCACCGGTATCAAAAAGTACTCTAACTGAAATACTCTGAATCAAAAGCGTACCTTCCATCACAGTCTTTCCCTTAGCTGCTGCAGTAAGCCTAGCTGATCCAATAGCAAAGACCTTTCCTTTGTCCTCCCTAACTGGCTCTGGACACTGATTCTTGTAATTCCCAACTTGATCGTAGTTAAAGCATTTCACATTCTTCTTTACTATAGCCTCCTTCCCATTTCCTGACCGACATTCATTAGCAAAGTGACCCTTTTGTCACACATATAACAAACGACCTCAGCCTTCGACCTTTAGCCATGTCTCCCTTCTGGATTCCTTTCTTTTTAAAGAACTTCCTCTTCTTCCCTTGAGAACCCTGGGTTTCCACTGACTTCTCTTTAGCTAGATCAGCAAGCAAATCCTCATGGAGAATAGCCATCTCCACTACTATATTACATGGATCACAGACATGTGTCATGGTCATTCTAGCAAGCTCGGACCTTAGTCCCTGAATGAACTTCTCATTCCTTTTTATGTCAGTATCTATAAGAGCATAACCATATCTAGACAACTCTTCAAACTTAGTAACATACTCAACTACTGACATATCTCCTTGCACCAAATCCATAAATTTACTCATTAGCTTAGACTTGGCAAACTCAGATACAAACTTCTGATCAAATCTCATTTTAAAATCAGCTCAAGTTAACTGCTCTTCCGGCACTCTGGTGGTAACATTGTTCCACCAGTGTAGTGCTGACCCCTGTAATTGCCTAGAGGCCAACCTTCTCTTTTGTCCGTCATTCAGATCCATATCAGAAAATATTCGCTAAATATGCAACAGCCAATTCTGAACGTCTACAGCACTCTCCGTTCCCAAGAATGGCTTCCCACCCAAACTGGTGCAATCTCTACTTATCAAAGCAATATTTCCAACTGGAGCCACAGGATTAGCTCCTTCTACATTTCCAACAACACCAGCAACAGCTCCAATTTGCATCAAACCAACAAAGAACTGATACGTCGCCCCCATATTTATTGGTGAATTTCCAACACTCATATTGGCTTCGGCATTTTGGTTGCTAGCATTAGTCGGTCGATCCGAGTTTCTTCTGGTAGTGGGTCGAGCATTTCCATTAGTTGTGGTGCTTCCTCCACCGAGATTTCCTCTTCTGTTTCCTGCTTCCATATCTCCTTTCTCGTAAATCTTCATATGAGCCTTAGTAAGATACAAAAGAACGGTCTAAGAGAGCGGGGATACATACTTATATATTTATTACTATATATAGAAAATATGTGACATCCCGGAATTTTGAGCAATATCAATTTAATAATCTATATTAAATATTAAATTGATTTGATATATATATTGTTAATAGGGTATGAATTGAATTAATAATTGTCTTTTAAATAAATATTTAACTGATAAATTATCTTTTAAAGGCTAATAAATTGTTTTCTATTTATATATATATTTGTATATATGGTAAATAGTTAAAGTCTGTTTAAATTTTAATAGATAAGGATATACCTTCAAACTCTAATCTTTTAGTAATTTGGAAAATTTGATTTAAATTCAATATTTAATAAATAACTATTTGGCTTTAAAATATATTCAAGATTTAAGTTAAATTTTCTAAATGATTTTAGCTTAGATTTAAATTAAATAAAAGGATTGTTGTTCTTTTTAGAGTATAGCTTAATAAAAATTAGTAATAATGTGATAATGAGCTTTATTTATAATATAATGTCTATATAAGTAGATTTTTATTATAAATGGAAATTGTTATATATATTTTGAAAAGAAGTTATGGTTTTTAAATATATATGAATCTCTAAAATAAATATAATAATTATAGATAATAAAATATACATTGTAAATATTTAAAGTAATTATAAAATAGAATGATAATGGGTTTTTGCAAGGGGAGACTCGAAGCGAAGAAAGGAAAGGCTCGGGTTTGTTTGCGTGCCAGTTTCAAAGCCTACCAGGCTTTAAGTATTCAAAATTTTTAAGACAGGGTTTTAAACCTAGTTAAAACCAAAGTGTAAGCTATGGATTCAAATTTGCTTTTGACTCCATAGTTTTAAATAAAAACAAGTTTTATAAAATAAAATGTTTTAACAACTTCTAAATGTTTAAAGTAGATTTAAATTGTAATTTAAATCTTGCTAAGTTAAATGTTGTATTTATTTGAATCTAATATTTGAAATGAAATGTGATCATAAATAAGAAAAATGTTTATCTTTAAATAAATGTAGACTTAAAGATTTGTAATTATTAAGTTAATTAAAATGAATGATTAACTAATTTGATTAATTAATGATGGAATTAATTAATTTAGTAATTAAAGGTTAAATTAGTTACTTAAGGGTTAAGATAATTAATTGGTAATAAATGGAAAATTAAGAATCATTAATTAAATAAGAGTGAATTTTTATCTATGAATACTAATTAATAAAGTAAGTAAGAATTAATTAAGTTATATTGAATACTTAATTAATTAAATAATTAAGGATTTATTTATGAGTTAGTAAAGATGAAATTTAATTGTAATTAATAATAAATCTTAATTTAATTACTTTAGAAAAGTAATTTAAGAAGTGTAAATAGTTAATGAATGTTATTAACTAGGATGATTAAATAAAGGAATAAATATGATTAATCTGGATAATTAAATAAGTTATTAATTTAAGATAATAAATTGTGAATTAGCTAAATATAAATTACTTATGGAAATAATTGAGAAATTTATTTCTCATTAAAATTAATTAAGTAAAATGTGAATTGTTTAAGTAATTAATTTAAATAAACCTTTGATGATGGGATGAGTATAATTACTTAAGGAAGTAATTTATTGGGAATGATTTAAAAATGAAAGTAATTTGAGTATAATTACTTTGTATAAATTAATCAAGGGATCAATTAGAGAATAATTAATTATGGAGTAATTAAATTATTTGATGAAGTAATTAAGGGTAGTTAATTACTATATGGAGTTAATCAAGGTGATTAACAAATTTGGTTTAATTTAAGATAAATTACTAAATGAAATAAATGTAATTAGAGATCATTAATTATTGTAATTAATGATGCAAGTTAAAATGGATTTATTTGGGAATAATTAATAAATGAAGCAATTCATTAGAGTAATTAATTAAGAAGAAATGGAATTAATTTTAGTAATTTAAAAGGTTACTTTCTATAATTGGTATGAAGTAATTAATTTGTAAAATAATTAGAGGATAATTACTTAAATATAATTTGAGATAATTAATCTAAAATGGTTAATTAAGATGGAAAAGTAGGAAACGATTAATTAATTAACTTGTAATTAATTAATGGTTATGTAAGCAAGATTAATATTGATGGGGTAATTAATTTAATTTACTTTAAATTAATTAGAGATTTGTAATTAATTTAATTCCTTTTAAATTAATTATAAATGAGGTGATTATTAATCTTTGTTTATATATGATGGATTATATTGATTTCCATGATTGATTGTGATCTCAGATATATACCTATTGTGTTATGGATGTTTGGTTCAGTATGATGATATTGATTATCTGTTTGAGTAGATAATATGGATTAGCTGTTTATGATGATGATGTTATTATCCATTGTGATATTGTTATTTATCTATCTGTGTGTATATAGATAATTGAATTTAAATTGTTTTAACTTTAAAACAACTTGGCCTTAAAAGACACGGTTTGGATTTCGATGAGACCGGGATCGGGTTTCCGTATACCGGGATTCTAGGTCTAGAGACCCGAATACCACATCGATCCAAAATAACGTTAGGTCGTGATATTCAAATGGAGCAAGTGAAGACTCGAGGTATAAGAACTATACGTCAGTATAACTCTATGGGTGATTCCGTAATGAGTTTGACGAAGATAGTACTTATAGATTCGAGATGGTGATTCAGAATGCAAGGGTTATTATCGTTAACTCTGAGGGTGATTCCAATACGATTGTAACGAGATAATGCCTTCGGTTTCGTTCGAACCCGGAACGAACTTGTATGGATTGAATGCTTTCAGAACATCGTCAGGTGGACGATGAGCATTCTAAGAGATGTGTTCTCTAAAGGTAATCGTGACCTCAAGCCTCATCAACCGGGAATGGCTAAAACAGGGGAGGTGCAGCAAGGTTAGTGGGTAGCACCCAAGTAGGACGAGATTACCCCTGTCTAGATGTCCCTTATTATTCGGCTTTGTGTGCGGTTGATCATGACAACCGTGGGGTATCTTGTGTGGGAATTATCCAGTAAGGGATGTTCCGACCTTGTGTTGCAGGGAACTTAGGGTGGGTTCTCGGTACGGTGATCTAGGCCACGTACTGTGACGGGCGGTACCCCAGTAGCCCAGCCATTGTATGGAATCCAAAATCCAATAAGTGCCATCGGATTTGATTGTATACCTATGTATGCTGGAATTTAATGAATGTAACAATTTCGACTATTTTCTATTTACTTGAAAACCCTAGACCTATTATAATATCACTGAATTTCCTATCAAAGTTTTGGTTAGCGTAAGGTAAAAACATTTCCATGTTTATGTGTGGGATGTCTTACGTGATACCTTTTGTTTTCAAAGAATTTTTAAAGTTAAGCAACTTTAACCGTTTACTCATACCAGACCCATGTCTGACCCGAAGTTTATTTCTGTTTTTCATAAACTCTCGGGTACCCAAATTTTTACGGGTAGCCAAGGGATTCAGGTTAGCTTTGACGAATACTGGAGGAGCAAATGGAGCAGGAGGCTTCAGCGTATAGATATATATATTGGTTCCGCTGTGTTAGTGTTTATTCTGTATTTCCGCTGTGTTGTATCTCTGTGATGTGTGAGTTGTATTAACTAGACAGGTGTTTATAACTGTCTAGTATGTGATGTATAAGCTGTGTATCTATGATGTATATGATACTATGTATTCTCTTATGTGATATATTATATTTTATTCGTTCCACTGTTGAGATTCTGATGTTGTTTCTTCTTCTTCTCTATCTTTTCTACTTTCTCACCCCTTTCTATCTTTTCGATGATGCGATTTTCCGAGCACGGAATTTCGGGTCGTCACAAAATACAAAGACGTTACTATAATGTTAACCCAAACCCCAATCTTATTATCTGATTCATTGGATTATGTTTGAAAAACCTTTTAGGTTTAAGTTTCTTTTAAAGTTTCATAATCCTATGCTCTGATACCAACTTGTAACATTCCCCTACTTGGAGGCCCAAAACTAACGGCTACGGATGCTGCAGTCATCCATAGTTATTAATCCTCGGCGACCAAATACGGCAATATTAGATACATTAATAAACAGAAACACAAGAATATGAAAAAAAATTAAACAGCAAATAAAATCCACATTCCATCTCAAAATATTTCAAATTGATTACATAATCCCAGTTCGCAGACCATGTTCAGATCACATATAATAACAAAATACACCAAGAGCGACATATGAAAATGCCTCCTTGGTTGGTCAGAGTAAAAAATAAGGAATTAAAATAGATTGCCTTTACACCCAAACATACAGTGGAAATAAAATAACTTTAAATAACTATCTGCCTCCTGCACGCCTTCGGAAGCTTTATTCGTCTAAAAAAAACTTGAAAACCTTGAACTCCCAACCTACTCAAAATCAATTGAGTACCCAAGGGTTTAAGGAGGAATAAAAACTTTGAGTCAAACAAAAAGCCTGGTATGAATAATAATCTACCGTCTCAAACCATTAGATATCTGGCAGGACCACGCCACTTAGCGGAACGGGTTTTCCCCTCACTAGTATCCTAAAACATTTACAAAACCATATACTACGCTTTCTGCATCCACAATTGTTAAAAAAATAGTATTTCAAAACATTATGATGATATGAAATACAAATAAATCAATTCTGGATTAACCATCCCCATTCATTCTGACTATCTATCTCAGTCATAGTTTCTAGGATTACTATTAAACTATTAATGTTAAGGACTATCTGTCCAATTACTTAGTTTTCATGGGATCACTAAGAACCTATTGGTAACTCCAATATCATATTTCTTATCCTAGTTTTTATAGGCTAACTAGGAACCTATTGGCTGACTGCCAATAGCTTAATCCAGATATAGTTTTCATGGGCTAACTACAAACCTACTGGCCCCTGCCAGTATCAAATCATAGTTTTTATGGGCTGACTATGAACATATTGGCCCCTGCCAATATCATACAGTTTTCATGGACTTACTACAAACCCAGTGGCCCCGGCTAATATCTTTAATTAAATTTTTAACATCTGTTAAGTTATATTCACTACTGGGTCAACCTAACTGGTTATTATGCCCTTTTCCCAAAATACAGTTATGGGTTAATAACAAAGTGAAAAACATTTCAAAATCTTTATTTATGCCTTGGTTATTACTTTAAATTGAGATTGGATCTATGTTTTGAAATCAAAAACATCTCTTTCGAAACCTTTGGATAACCTCCTTTCGAAAGCAAAGATCTCTTTTCAAAACATTGAATACATACCTTTCGAAGCCCTTAATAAACATTCTATTTCAAAACCTATTATACCTTTCGATGGTATCAAATCATCTTTTAAAAATATAGAGCTTCGAAACAAATAAAAGTATCCTTTTCGAAAGCATTGGGTTTACCCCTTAAAAATCATTTGGGTCAAAATGGTTATATACAAAAGTATCTTTTCGAAACCAACATAAATTAGTTTGGGGAAAAATCGATGGTGTCGAAGCCATCTAGTTCGAAAGCAAAAGACTTAAAAATCAAAACTTTGAAGGTCTCCTTCGAAACCCCAACCCCTTTCGACTTCGTCTCCTTCGAAACCCCAACCCCTTTCGAAAGCAATTAAGAAAAAGATTTTGTTTAAAGTAAAAACAAAGGCAACTCTTCGAAAGAATTATTGGACAATCATGGTCGAAAGGTAGAGTAGCGACTAGGCTTCGACTAGGTCGTAACCAACCCCTTTCGAAAGCTTTTATTTAAAAGAAAAAAGATCTCATTCAAAAGCTAGTACTTTCAGTATAACATGGCAACCTTCTTTGAGAATCATACACCCTTTCGAAAACAATAAGTTTCGACTAAGTCGAAAGCTTTGAGAAAAACAAGGCAAGGACTTTAACTTAACTTATAAAACAAAGTAGGGTTTCGACCCCATCAGAGGCTTACCCTTCGACACTAAAGCTTCCACCCATCTTCCATTCCACTATGTACCTTCCAGGAGATACCATGTGTATTGGTTTTGCTTATGAAGGTTTCGACTTTGATGGTTTCGACTATAATGTGGCGGAACTAAAGATGTCGGAAGGTATTTTCCATTGAAGGCGAAACACCTTTTTATGATTTAAGGGCTGAACCATAACAACTTTAAGTAATTTTCTTTTCAACAACTTGCGTAGTTGGAACTGATTGGCTGCCATAAAACTTTTTAATTACTTTACTTCTAAAATTGCTGCATTTATTCAGATCCTAAATTAAAGCATTTAAACGTTAAAACCTTTCCAAATAACCTAAATCTGACATTTGCACAAAAGCCCCTCTTTCAAAATAATTTATTTCCCCTAGTAAATCAATTGGAGAAAATCCCAAAGAATCACAGAAATTCGAATTAATCATGTAATCAAACACACTAAAATTTTAGACCCAATTTCTTCTTGAAATTCACATAATAAATATTTAACCCAATCGTATCATATTTTCCATCAAAAATTCATAATAAAGTTTCCATAGCTTGGAAAATTCTGAAAATTAAAACCCATCTCCAAAATTTTGTTTTACTTAATATAAATTTTTTCCATGGCATTTCAAAATCAATATCTCATGGTTTTACCCTTAAAACCATACGAGTTATATATATAAGGTAATTATTTAAATCAAACAATTCATAATTTAAGCATATCATTATCCAAAATTTCATAGAAATGAAATAAAACATAAATCCAAAATCATAGGATTATATAAACTAAAAAGAGATGGAATAAATTATTATTCACCTTAGATTTGATAAGGAATTTGAGATTTGTTGTTGATTAATCCTCCCTAGATTTTGATCCTTAGCTTTAGATTAAAATTTCTTCCTTTCTTCCTTAGTAATGGCCAACTTTGGTTTAGGTTTTTGATTTGTGTTTGTGATCGTGAGAAATGAAACGTGAATGGACAAAAATGAGAAGTTATAGCCGTGTGTAATAAATAGGCTAATTTACTTATATACCTATTTGTAGTTTAACTAACTAATAAACCAATTTTAAGCCCATTTATCTTGTTAATAAGCACAACCCTATATATAATTTATTTAAATCTCGATCTACTTATCATCATTATTCTATTTAATTTATCTAATTAAATCTTCTGAATAATGTTATCAAAAATTAGAGATGCTACATGTATTTATTTATGCCCATGCATTTTCGTATGTGTGCTCCAAGGTAGGTGTGCGTTATAGCATAAATATATATTTGTGTTTGGTTGAGTAAATATTTTTTGAGTAAATATGGGTGCCTTTTTACTTTGGATACTGGGTTAATAAACGTATGGAATATGTCCCTAGCCGTGATGCGTGTGTTTATATTTGGGAGAGTTAGTGCCTATGTTGGAGCATATGTAGGTGCGAGTATAAGTTAGTACGTGTGTGTTGATGAGCAATTAAGTGTCCAAGTGTGTGTGTATGTGTGTGTGCAGGTCACGTTATTCAATGAAAGGAAGGATATTTACTTTTATATTTTATGCAAAGTTTGTTATCCACTATAGTTAATTATTTATATATATTTAGATAGAGAAGCTTTTGTACTATGTGCCATATAGCCCTGTACATTTGAAGGTGTTCGTTTAATTGGGTATGTGTATAATTTATCAATCAATGATTAAAATATGCAGTTATATTTCCATCTAAACAAACTAAAATAATCCAACTGAAATTCTTATATAGGTTTTAGATATTATACATGATAATAAAAATTATTTAAAGTTAAATTAGTTAATAAAGTAAAATTAATTGTATTATATAGATGAGTGAAATTGTGAAATGTTTTCTTAGTTGATGTTCTTTAGTTATTAAAGTATATTTAAGAAATTTTAATATATAATCCAAATTTTGAAAATGTGTTTCATTGAAAATAATTATATATATATATTAGATTAGGATGTTTTATACAGTTATATAAATGTAGTATTTAATTATTGAAAAGTTTGAAATAATGGTTATGTGTAAAAATTTAGTTTTATAAACTATTTTGGGTTTCAAAAGTAAGAAATGAGTTTTTCTCTCCAAATATAATTAGTGAAAGTTTAATTATTGTATATTTATATAAAAGGGTTGGGAAACTATTTATTCATTGTAAAAATTAAACTATATACGAGTTTAGATAATTATTTAATTAATTTTGGAAAATGTATTTATGGAAAATGTATTTATTATTCAACTCTTAGTATTTATTTTGGTATATAAAATTATATATATATATATATTATGAATGTTTCATTATTAATTATTGATTTGTTTATTTATACTTATTTGAATAATATCATTTTATATTAATTTCTAATTTCCGATTTCTTATTTTCTTTTTATTATTCCGATGATATGAATGATTCACCATTGATGTGATTGATTATTGGTTTGATAAGATTTGGTGATGACTTCCTTATATTTGAAGTCATGACATTTTATAGTTGATTTGTGAGATTTCATTTCCGTTTGACAAGAAATTTGAATATACAGTTTAGTGATATTGTCTAGTATAGGAATGTCAATAACACTTTTCCGGTTATTCATCGGACTTGTCATATGAAAATACCTAGTGTGGATCGAGTGTAGCTTATGAGCAACGATTAATCATTTGAATAACATGCAGTTGTATGGGATGCCATTGTGTTATCTGTTTGATTATTCTTTACAAGTAAATGTCACTCAAATGGGGATATGCTCATATGTATATGGTGATACTCGCTGCAGTGAGTATATAGTAGACATGTGTTGACTTATGTAGGCCATGTGTTGGCCAACGATTGGAGATGCATACAGCTATAGGCTGAGTACTACATGCCCATCCACTTTGGGTTTGACTCCCTTTATGTTTCAGGAGTGAACCAAATTAGACAGTATCCACCCCGGCGGCCTGATTGAGGTGTCGCGCCCTCAATCCATGACACCTTGTTTATGATTATGTTTAGCTTTGTGCTAGTGTTATGTGTATGGTGCCCCTATGTCACATAGGCCAGCAGTCAGTTACCCAAGGATACAAGTGTTAGTAATCATAGCCGAAGTGGATATTGTTGTCGAGTCTATGGTGGATAATTGTCATGATACCGAGAGGGGAGAGGCTAGGATAACCGATGACTGTAGAAGTCTTGTCATATGGACCACGTATGGCTCCTGGAGTATGCAGACATATTTTCAGTCTCCCATCTGGTCTCGATATGTATGTGAGTGTAGTAGATTGACATATATTTCTCACTCCTATAATGAGTTGACTAGACTAGGGACTGGATGAGTCTAAAGTGTAGTCAGTCCTCGTATATCCATACTCTTCTGGTTTAATATTTTAGAGATAGCCTTGTTTATTGTTTGTGATTTAGATTGTGATAGATTATCTTTGTGGTTTGTACAGCTTTGGATCTCATTTGGATGATTTGGTGGGCTATCTCACATTATATATCAATTATATGATTTTATGATATTATATTAATACATTGTTATGTTTTCCCGATTTATTGATGATTTCATTTCCTATGAAGATGTTTTACAATATGTATGATTCACCCATTAATGTTGATTATGTGAATTTGATTTGACATGTTTCTAAATAGGTGATGACATCTTTTGATATTAGTGTTGACAATTTCTTATGGATTCGAGATATTTGAATGATGTGATGCTTTCATAATTATTTATGGCATTATACATATAATCTTTTGATGGTATAATAACCAATGTTAATGTTATCATATTATTATCCTGTGTGTACATTATGTAACTTTTATTATATAACCTTGTTTAGACATAATATGACCCATGTGTTATTTTATAATACTCGAATCAGTCCGACATATTTCAGGTATAGGGATGAGATGACCGACATTTGTTTTATTGGGCCTAGAGAAGTATTATATTAGGATGTTACATGATATTTGAATGACATTGATACATTGTATGTGTGTATGTATATATAATTGACATTTGAGTTGTATTGTATTCTTATAACATTATTGTATTATGTAACATACATAATCGCTGCGATTCTGACTCCGTGTTCTCTGTATATTATATATATTATTCTATCCTGGAGGCACACATGTCTATTACATTGTACCGATATTGTGCACATATAGATTAGTTATTTATTTGATGTTTTAAATACGTACTAGTGTTATCCCATAGGATATTCACATGTGTACCTCATATAATCTCATTCTCAATATTATCTGACAGTAATACCTAGTAATACTCTTGCATAGTATGGGTATAGAGGTGGGGTGTCACAACTTATATCTTTGACGTTTGTTTGTGAGCATGGATCTGCCTTGGCGTACTGTTTGGATAGCCTTATGTGCATCCCTTGGAGTGTATTTTGGCTCTATGTGGTGCTGCTTAGATAGCCATCGGTAAGCATAAAGCAGATTCATTTTTAGAGGTATCAGCAATGTACAGACTTTAGGGATGATATTGTGGATCATTCGATCCTTTGAGAGCAACGCAGTCCTTCTCTTTATGTTCATGCTTTAATGGCATTGCATTTCTGATGGCAGTGTGTTGATATACATCACTAGTGTTCAAAAAGGAGGTGGTGCATCCCACGATCATACCCAATCTTAGGTTTAGTATCATACTGTAACATTGCGACTAGGGGGATCGGCACAGTTTGGATCTTTGTTGTTGCCTTACAGCTTCTGGGTGTTGTATTTTATTGACTTCGTTTCATTCTTTTTCTTTCCTCTTTGTAGTCCGTCTTTTATTGCGAGGGCAACCTATTTTTATCTTAGTGCTTACATCATATTGCCCTCAACAGGACTTCAAAAATACGGGTGTAACACTTCATAATATCATAATTGAAAGTAAAAGCAATAAATAGAAAGTCTCACCAAGTAAAGAGCTATAGATAAGCCATCCTTACACTCTCCTCGATCTCCCATGTGCAATCGCTTTCACTCAACCGAACCTTCACCCTTCACCATATTTCTCCTAAGCTACTTCGTATCATGTCCAACGATATGAATAGGCCTACGAGGTCTTGAAGCTTCTGGTTCAATCTCAATATCATCTAGTTGATTTGATGCGATAGTTACTTCTGAGTCATGCACTAGCTTCCACAAGTCAAAAATGTGGAAAATTTTGTGCACTCTGACCATTCTTTAAGGTAAGTCAATTTTATATGTGAGGTTCCCCATCTTCTCTAGTAATGAAAAAAGACATATGAATCTTGATGCCAACTTCCGTATACTACCAAACTGAATTACATTCTCCAATGGAGAGATCTTGACGAATACCATATCGTTGACATAGAACTCTAAATCATTGCATCTCTTAATAGCATAGCTCTTTCGTATTTCTTGAGTAGGTTTCATCCATTGCCATATGAACTTGATCTTCTCTGAAGTTACTCTAATCATACCTGGCCCAACTATCAGTTTTTCACCTGCTTCCAACCAATACAAAGGAGCGTAATACGATCAATCATAAAAATATCTCAAATGGTTCCATACCAGTGCTAGATTGATAACTATTATTGTATGCGGATTCAAAGAGATGTAAGTGATCATACCATAAGCCTCCAAAGTTGAGTATACAAGCCCGTAAGAGATCTTCTAAGATATGATTCACTCTCTCAGTTTGGCCATCAGTTTGAGGTTGATAAGCCATACTTAGAAGCAACTCTGTCCTCAACTCCTCCTATAATCTCTTCCAAATACCGCTAGTGAACAATGGGTCTCGGTCACTCACAATGCTCTTTGGCACACCATGGAATCATACCATCCACTTCATATACAATTTGCTCAGTCTAGCTGCCATTGTACTTGAACTTACGAGTTTAAATATGGCACTCTTGGTCAATTGATTAACTATAACCCAAATGCTGTCGTACCTTACTCTACTTCTCGACACTCCATTGGTAAAATCAATCGATACTTGTTCCTACTTCCATTGGGGAACTTCTAGTGGTTGCATCAATCCATTAGATTTCTTATGCTCCACCTTTACCAACTGGCAGTTCATACACTTTGAAATGAATGTTCCAATGTCTTTCTTTATCACTTCCCAATAATAGGTCTACATCATACCATGATACATCTTATTACCACCGAGATGGGCAGTTAATCTCGAATAACGACAGTTTTTAGCACCTCATCCCTTAACCGATCGAATAAGGAACACACAATCTCCCGTCCTTACGAAACCAAATATCTTGGTCAAGTCTGTACTGTCTCATCTCTTCGGACTTTACTCCGTCTTCTATCTTAGAAATAATCTCAGCTAATCTGACATCACACCTCTAACTAATACCGATCCGCTTAATTAGAGTAGGTTATAGGCCTGATGGTCAAGCTCGCCAATATCTCTGGCTCGAGCTCGCATCTCGGTCGAAAATCATAACCAACAATATACTCCAACTATGTCTACTCTAGGTAACTAGTACCCAGGTTGGCATGTCTCCTACTCAATGCATTTGCAATGATACTCCCTTTCCCTGATGTATATGCAATATCAAGGTCGTAGGAGGCTAGTAACTCTAACCACCGCTGTTGGCAAAGGTTAAGATCCTTCTGGAAAAAAGTGTTACTTCAATGATTTATGGTCAGCGAACAACTTAAACCTCTTTCTTAAAAGATAATTTCTTTAAATCTTCTGCAAAAACACAATTGTTGCTAACAACAAATCATGGGTCAGGTATTTTTTTAATATGGCTTCAGTTGTCGATTAGCATATGCAACAGCCTTGCCTCTCTGCATCAATACCGTACTGAATCCGATACCACAAGTATTAATGTATACTTTCATCTCTTCATTCCTACTTGGAGTGGTCAATACCTGTGCATTTGTCAACTTTTCTGTCAAACTCATGAATGCATGTCATATCTCGCATCCAAGTAAAAATCTAATTCTTTTTCATCAACTGAGTCAACTGTGCGGCTACTTTGGTGAAGTCCTAAATGAATCATCTATAGTATCCAAATAACCCTAAGAAAATTATTACATTCATAGCGTTTTCGGGTCTAGTCCAATCTTGAACTACTACTACTTTTGCAGGATCCACGACAATGCCCTGCTAAGAAAAAACATGACCCAAGAATCGCACTTCCCTCCTCCTGAAGTGACACTTAAAGAACTCTATTTTCAGTCGGTGCTCTCTTAAAACCTCAAGCAAGGTCCTCAAATGCGTCTTGTGTTCTTTCTCCATCCGTAAGTAGACGAGATTATCATCGACGAACACAAGCACAAATTTATTTAACTAACCCCTCAAAACATTGTTCATGAGATCAACAAAGTACCCCGGTGTGTTGGTCAGCCCGAACGGCATAACTAACCACTCATATAATCTAGATGCTATGTGGAATGCTATAATCTTCTCACTCTCATTCACTACTCTCAACTGGTGAAATCCCATCGTAAGATCCAACTGGGAAAATATTATACCACCATGATCCTAATCGAACAAGTCATCAATATGTGTGATTAGATACTTGTTCTTCCTTGGTACTTTTTCAACTCACGGTAATCGACACACAATCTAAGGGAACCATCCGCCTTCATGGTGAATACTATGAGTCTCCCAACTCAAAATAGGTCATTCACTTGCACCTTGAGCTCCCACTGCTCTCTAGGTTCCATCCTCGTCAAAGGCATTACTATCGGCCTGCCATCTTCCACTAAGTCGATACAAAACTCGATCTCTATGTGTGGCGTAAGTCTGGTCACCTCCTCAAATATGTTCGGATACTCTTTTTGATAGGCACTGATGGTAACTCATCATGCGGGATATTAAGAGAATATAGAAAGCTAACCATCACCTCATCATCTAGTAGGCAACCTAACATTATCATCCGCCCTTCATCTACCCTTATCATCGCCAATGACTTCTCACAATCCACCATCACTCTGAATCTATGAAGCTAGTCCATACCTAGTACAAAACCCAAAACAAAGCAATCACAATCAACAGAGCAACCAGGACTCGATAAGACCAAACCACAAAAAACTATACACATGCTAGTGAAGCATCCAATATGGTTCATCACAACCAAAGGTCGGTCAACAATTTCAGGTTCCAATCCTAACTTTTCTACCAAATCACTAGATATGAAGGAATGTAAAGCCCTAATATAAAAAAACACGTATAGGAACATTATAAATAGAAAGCATACCTTGAATAACGATGCTCTTCCCATTCTCTTTCATTGATGGATCACTCGATGAAGTTGGAACATTGTTGGGAGCATATGCATCCACCACCTATTTCTGCTTAGGCAACTCTGGACAGTCCTTCTTAATATGCCTAACCTTATAGCAATTGTAGCACTTTCTCCCCTCAGCTTTGTAGTCTCTACTAAAGTGACCCTTCTTTCCACAGTTGTAGCAAGTTAGTACCCGCTTGACCTTCTTATTTTGGCCATCTTTGTTTTGAAACTGCTTCCTCTTGCTGTTACTATTCCACTTCTTCTTGCCTTCCCTGCCTGATTGCAGTTTGGCTCTTCTTTAGGAATAACAGTCTTCAGTTTTGGATATAGACTCTCATGCCTTAGGGCCTTCTCTACCTTCATCTCAAAAATTTCGTCAATGTGACCTACGAGTCAGTCCCCAAATAGTTGTCAAAGCCAATAGTGAACTTCTCATTTTTTTAATGGAGTGTCAATATGAAAGATATCCTATAGTTTGACAAGGCATCAAACTCAGCAACATACTTGGAGACTATCATATCCCCTTGCTTCATATCCATGAACTTATGGAATAAAACAGACTTCAGAGCTACTATGACAAATTTCTCCTTCAATCTGACTTTGACCTAGTCCTAAGTAAACTGGTCCTCGGGAATAGCACTGTTTACTGCATTCCACTGGTTCATGGCTTGCCATTGAAGCTGTTGAGAAGCCAACCTTCTTTTCATAGCATTATTTAGCCCTAAGTCATTAAAGATCCTTTCGTAGGTGTCAAGCCAATCCTGCACTTCCATCACCGACTATGTTCCTTGGAATGGTTTATCACCAAGACTAGCAAAGTCTTTGTTATACTTAGCGAAATCAACTTTGGGCTCCTGCACCGGAGCACCACCATTAATAGCAATATTCAGAGTGGCTACTGGAGCAATTTGTAGCATGTTTCACATCATGGTATTGAAGATTGCTTGTATGTCGGGATTAGCAGCTCCTAAGCCACCTCCTTCTTCGACTCCGGAGATGGAGTTCTTAATAGCATTCCTTATTTGATGACTCATCCTTTAATCTATAATAAGGATGGTCGGTCTCTCTATAAGAAATTCTGCTTAAGTAGTACTCATGTGTGCAGTGCAACTTATGTACTATATATACTACTATATAGTTTTGAAAACCAAAATATATAACAATTACACTCTTTCATGAATATATACTCTCTTGATCCAGTCTTGAGTGAGAACTCCGACCCTATCTCTACCGGATCTCAGTATCCCTTGGGTTAAACTATGCAACCTAGGTCAGAATCCCTTAACCATGCTCCTGATACCAAATGTGACGACCGCTTTACAACACCTATACCCAATAATGTAATAACCTGTACGTGTGCTGTAACTGGTGCCCGACCAATGTAGGACCGTAGTCAAGGTTGTATTAAAGTAAATAAATAGCACAGAACCTGTTGTATATCTCAAAGCGCATCAAATAAAATATAATAGTCATCATAGATATAAAACAAGCGAGATAGTAATAACAGAATGAATTATAGAAATCAAAGTACACAGATCCATACAATAATACAACATATGTGATAGAGTTTATACAACTGATAAGCTCCATAGTGTTTCATAATGGAATAATAAGAAGTAACAACTACATATATTAATACATGAGAATGTACCAACCCGCGCTCCACCTGTCTAGCTCCCCGTGGTCACTAGACCTGATATCCCTAATCTACTCATTTAAGAGTGCCCAAAATAATAAGATGCAAAGCATAAAATCCCGAGTCAGACAATAGTCCAGTGTGAGTGGTAGAAAATATCAAATACTATAAAGTCAATGTACTAGGACAAATGGTATGAAAAATCATACCTAACATGCCCCGTATCCATAGAGTTAGCATATAACACAGGATATATGCTAATCTATATCATTTAATAAGTGTCAAGATTTCCACATCAATGATATCTGTGTCGTGACATCCTTAGGGTGATTAGCAACCAAAGAAAACATAGAATCCATCATCCATCCTTACATTCACTCACTTAGTGCATTGGATATATGATACTAATATGGCCTCCTCGTATAGTCAAGGACTACTCAATGTCCTGGTTTCTTGATACTCGAATCCAAGCCACTCAGTAAGCCAAGAACAATACTGCATCCCCGTAAACAGCTCAAGGTAAAATGGATTGAAACATCATGTAATCCGAGGTGTCCTGTATGCACAGGTGAGCGCCCTTACATACCCATAATTTACAAGTACACTTCGAAACCTCCGAATATCAATGATCTCTTTGCACACGTCATCCGTAGTAGAGCACGTCTTGGAACAGTTCTTACAACTCCCTTTTGAAGTCATCGTGGTTTGGGACAATTCTCGACATTCATCGTTAGTTGTAGAATATCATCGTTTATCCCGTAAGCTTCCTCCAATAGTTCCTTCAATCCAACTCATAATCCTCCACACTATGACCTAAAGTACAACCATCCCATCGTCGAAGCCGTCACTTCCTATCATGAAATCATCATCGACAAATTATGCATCGTCATCGTCAAAAATTCGCTACCGAGTTCACAACCCGTTGTCGGTCTGGGCCTTAGCCCAAAATAAATGTGGTGAACTCAAAACAAGTGTAAACGTGAGTGACAGAAGTTACCACGAGTGGAGTCAGAAGAAAACACACTAAAAGCCCGAAGTAAACACTAGGTTGGCCCATAGTAATCCTTTGACTCGAAGTTACTACGCCTGGAGCTCGAAGAAAGTCTCAAAGTAAATACATGAATGAACCGGAGCATGCACACAAGCGACTCAAAGTGGCTCTGGCCCTCCCCCATTACTAATCCGAGCTCCCACCGATCCCAGCTTTACCATTGATCCAAGCTTCCATCGATACAAGCTCCACCACCGATCCAAACTTCATTACCGAACCATGATGCCATTAATCAGAGCCACTCCATGGATCGGTACCAATCTATAGGTACAAATCCCTCTACTTAGCCAACATTTACTAAGGTCTTCCTTGAGCGATACAAGTGCCTTCTCTCTGCTTGCCTCGAAGCATTCCCTTTGAAGCACGAAGTTGAACTCGAAGAAAAACACTCCACCAATCCAACACTTGATCTTTCCCATCAATCCAACTTTCCTTGTCTATATCTTGAGCAAACGAACTCCAGATCACTTGAAATTAGAAATGTAGCTTTGTGAGGCCTTCCACGTTGCCCCACACAGTTCGCACCAAGTTTTACCACTATCACCTCTATATATCTACGATAAGATGTAAAGCTATTCCTATTTCTAAGTCACCATTCGATCAGCGTTTCCAACCAAAACAAACATCATACATTTAAGCAATTAACCTATAAACTATATTCAAGTAAACAAATATTCACATACATCAAATTAGAGCTTAAATCTAAGGGTGAGATGAAGGATGAACTATAAGAAAAAGGGAGACCCATGAGAACACTAATTTCACTAAACTTTGTAAAATCATTTCAAATTAACATATATGACTAGTTATGGTTTAAAACACGTTTTGTGGTCCAAAAATTATTTTAAACATCGTATTAAGGTGTATAATGGCTAATAAGTAAGGAAGAGGTCGTAACCACTCACCTAGAATCCAAAACAATCCAAAAGAGCTCAAATCCTATGATGAATAATAGCTCCTAAGCATCTCCAACAACAAATCCTCCAAATTCAAGTGCTAATCTTGTTAATCTCCTTTTAATGACAAGATTTGTCTAACTAAAGTAGGGTTATCCTGCCTTTTGGCAAGGCCATGATATTGTGAATATGGCTAAATGGATTTCGTGGTCATCGAGGCAGAAAGCCCGGAGAGATGATTGTCAGGTTTGGAGATCAGTTATAAGCAAGGCTATGGATGATAGTCAAGCAGCTTCTGGCGAAGGGCATCCTGGAATTGGCTAAGCATGGATTGGAGCTTCCTTTAGACAGGGGGTCGAATCAGATCACTATGACTATGAATTACTCGAATTGGTGGTTTAGCTAAACGATGATCGATAAATAACTCAACAAATACCAGGAGAATCAAGCAAACAACTATGGAAACACAAAGAGGAGACATAAAGGGACCCATGCAGGCAATCGTCGGCCCACACAAGGCATGCATGACTGACCGGTGCCGACCTCCCTATATGGATCGGTGCCAATCATTCATATGTCCCCAGATGGGCCCTATTTTTTTTGGATCGATCCATCTCGGCTTCGTTCTTCTGCACACAGATTTCAATTGGATATTTGCATGTCTTCCGCTATAAATATCATATCATTGGCTCAAGGAAAGGGATCCTCTTTCTGGCTCACTTCTTCTTCTCGCTTGGCTACACTCTACAATTTTGATTACTTGAATTCAAATCATTATAATTGTAATCAGTAGTATAAATAAAAAGGGAATTTTTTAGAGTGGACGTAGGCCGAAGTACACTGAACTACTATAAAATCTCATATTCATTTCATTTTTTACTGTTTTAATTTATTGTTCTTTTAATTTTATTTTCGACTTCATTCCGTTTGGACATTGGATATTTAACATTTTGGTGCTTTCGCATTATTTGGTTGTCTGCGTCCATTTTTGACGCTAATAGGTTTAGAGTGGTTTAAGGCTAGATAATGTAAATAGTGGCTTCTCTATCTATTTTTGAAAGTGTGAAATGACAAAGAGAAATCCCATCAGCCCTTTTTAGGTGGTAATCCCGAAATGGGCCTTGCATTTAACCACTAATCTCCTTAATTACCCACTAAGCTGTTCAAAATCAAATAAAATTTCAAACAGTCATATCTCCCAAATGGTAAGTCTGTTTTCCTATTATGACCACTCTAAGGAAAGGGAAATAATCATCTCGATCAAATGGAAGTGGTTTCAGATCCTAATTTGGCTGCTATCAAAAGTTATATTCCATATAATATTTTTAAGGTTAAAATCATCCAATAAAAATTCTAAGGATGAAAAGTGTCTTTAGTAGTCATTTTCCAAAGTTATAAAATCATACGAACGTGGATACAAATAATATTAATATGTTATGATCCTTTGATATGTAAAATATGAGTCATTACAGTGAGCGACTAGATTCAGGTTGTAGTGCGGTTCTAGTGCTGCGCATCCATTTATACATTGTTTTATAGTTTTGGACCAAGCCTTGGAGAGGGTCCAAAGCAGTGCTTAAGTTGTACCAGTACCCAATAGCGATATGTAACATCCCTAATTTTTGATAACATTATTCAAAAGATTTAATTAGATAAATTAAATAGAATAATGTTGATAAAGAGATCAAGATTTGAATAAAACATATAGGGCCATGCTTAACCATAAGATAAATGGGCTTTAATTTGGGTTATTAGTTAATTAACTTACACATGGGCATATTAGTAAAACAACCTCCTTATTATACACAACTATTACTTCTCATTTTGTCCATTCACGTTTCATTTTCTCACGATCACAAACACAATTCTAAAACCTAAAACCAAAGCCGACCATTATCAAGGAAGAAAGGAAGAAATTTATCAAAAGCTAAAGATCTAAAAGCTAGGAAGGATTAATCAACAACAAATCTCAAGTTCCTTATCAAATTTAAGGCGAATAATAATTCATACCATCTATTTTGGGTTTTATAATCATATGATTTCTGATTTGATTATTTATCTTGTTTCTATGATTATTTTGAATGATGATATGCTTAAATTTGTGGATTGTTTGATTTAAACCATTAAATTATGTGAAATTCATACGGTTTTCGAGTCAAAACCGAGATTTACTGATTTTAAATTGCCATGGAAAGTTTTTATGTTAGGTAAAATATGACTTTAGAGATGGGTTTTAATTTTCAGAATTTTCCAAGCTATGGAAATTTTATTATGAATTTTCGATGGTAAATACGAAGTATTTGGGTTAGAAATTTATTTCAAATATTCCTGAAAGGATTTGGGTCTAAATTTGTAATATGTTTGATTATACGATGAAATCGAATTTCTGTGATTTTTGGGGATTTTTTCCAATCGATTTACTAAGGGAAATAAATTATTTTGAAAGAGGGGCTTTTCTGCAAATGTTGATTTTGTTATATGGAAAGACATTAACATTAAAATCCTTTGATTTAGATCAGGTATAAAAGTGGTGGTTATACAAGTAAATTATTTGAAAAGCTTTTGGGCAGCTAATCAATGATTTCCAAATAGGCAAGTTGTTAAAAAGAAATTGCTAAAGTTGCTATATTTCATCCTTTAAATCAGAAAAAGGTGCTTCACCTTTAATAGTAGTACCTTTCGACTCCATAGACTCTGCCTCTTCCTAGTCGGAACCAACATTGTCGAAACCTACATAGTCGAAAATAATATACATGGTACCACCTAGATGGTACGTAGTGGATTGGAAGGAAGGCAGAAGCTATAGTGTCATAAGGCAAGCTTCCAATGGGGTTGAAACCCTGCTTTATTTTCTAAATTAAATCCTTGCCTTATTTTACTCAATGCTTTCAACTTAGTCAAAAGAAATGCTTTCAAAAGAGGTTTTATACATTAGCTTTAGAAGATGGTTGCCATGTTATACTGAAGTACTAGCTTTCGAAGGGGTTCCTTTTCTTTAAATAAAAGCTTTCGAAAGGGATTGGTTTTGACCTTGTCGAAGCCTCGCCGCTACTCAACCTTTCGACCAGTTGTCTAGTAATGCTTTCGAAGGGTTGCCCTTATTTATACCTTAAACCAAACCTTTATCCTAATTTCTTTTGAAAGGGGTTGGGGTTTCGAAGGAGATGGAGTTGAAGGGGGGTTTCGACTCAGAACTTTGAAGTTTTGATTTTAAAGTCTTTTGCTTTCGAAAGGTATATACTTAGAGTTTTGGAAAGAGATTTTCCATGCTTTCGAAGGAGGTCATCCAGGGGTTTCGAAAGTGATGATTTAAGGTTTCAAAACTAATAATCCATTCTCATTTTTAAGGAAAAACCATGGAATAAATAATAGATTTTGAAAATAATATTCACATTGTAATTAACCCATAACTGAATTTTGGGGAAAGGGCAGAATAACCAGTTAGGTTGACCCAGTAGTGAATATAACTTAACAGATGTTAAATTCTTAATTTAACAATATTAGCAGCGACCAATAGGTTTACAGTAAGCCCATGAAAACTGTATGATATTGGCAGGGGCCAATAGGTTCATAGTCAGCCCATGAAAACTATGATTTGATACTCGTAGGGGCCAGTAGGTTTGTAGTTAGCCCATGAAAACTATATCCGGATTATGATATTGGCAGTCAGCTATTAGGTTCCTAGTTAGCCCATGAAAACTATATCCGGATTATGATATTGGCAGTCAGCTATTAGGTTCCTAGTTAGCCCATGAAAACTGTATCCGGATTATGATATTGGCAGTCAGCTATTAGGTTCCTAGTTAGCCCATGAAAACTAGGATAAGAAATAAGATATTGGAGTTACCAATAGGTTTTTAGTGATCCCATGAAAACTAAATAATTGGATGGATAGTCCTTAATATTTAACAGGTTAATAGTAATCCTAGAAACTATAATTGAGATGGATAGTCAGAATAACCGGGGATGGGTAATCAAGAATTGGTTTAATTGTTTTGCATATCATCATAATATTTTTAAATACTATGTTTAACAATTGTGGATGCAGGAGCACAGTATATGGTTTATAAATGTTTTAGGATACTAGTGAGGGGAGAACCAGTTCCGCTAAGCGGCGTGGTCTCACTAGATATCTAAATGGTTTGAGATGGTAAATTATTAAATATACCAGGATTTATGTCTGACTCGGAGTTTTTTCCCCTTAAACTCTCGGGTACTCAATTTATTTTGAGTAGGTTGAGAATTAAAGGTATTCAGGATTTCTCTTTTGACGAATAAAGCTTCCGGGGGCGTGCTGGAGGTAGATAGTTATTTAAAGTTATTTTATTTTCGCTGCACGTTTGATTGTAAAGGCAAACTGTTTTAATGCCTTATTATGTACTTTGATCCACCAATGGGGCATCTTCATATGTCGCTCTTGGCGTATTTTGTTATTATATGTTATCTAAACGTGGTCTACGAACTGGGATTATGTAATCAATTTGAAATATCTTGAAATAGAATGTGGATTTTTTTTATATTTAATTTTTTTCCATATTCTAGTGTTTCTGTGTATCAATGTACCTAATATTTCCGTATTTGGTCGCCGAGGATTAATAACTATGGATGACTACAACATCCATAGCCGTTAGTTTTGGGCCTTCAAGTAGGGGGATGTAACAAGTTGGTATTAGAGCATGGTTTATGAAACTTTAAAAGAAATTTAAACCTAAATGGTTTTTCAAAACTAATCCAATGAATCAGATAACAAGATCGGGGTTTGGGTTAACGTAATAATAACGTACTTGTATTTAATATATATAGTTATATATATAAGTACGTATACCCCACTCTCTTATACCGTTCTTCTGTATCTTACTAAGGCTCATATGCAGATTTACGAGAAAGGAGATATGGAAGCAGGAAACGGAAGAGGAAATCTCGGTGGAGGAAGCACCACAACTAATGGAAATGCTCGACCCACTACCAGAAGAAATCCAGGTCGACCGACTAATGCTAGAAACCAAAATGCAGAAGCCAATGTGAGTGCTGGAAATCCACCAGTAGATATAGGGGCGATGCATCAGTTCTTTGCCGGTTTGATGCAAGTTGGAGCTGCTGCTGGTGTTGTTGGAAATGTAGGAGGAGCTAATCATGTGGATCCAGTTGGGAATATTGCTTTGTTAAGTAGAGATTAAACCAGTTTGGATGGGAAGCCATTCTTGGGAATGGAGAGTGCTGTAGATGTTCATAATTGGCTGTTGCATTGCGAACGAATATTTACTGATATGGGTCTGAATGACGGACAAAAGAGAAGGTTGGCCTCTAGGCAGTTACAAGGGTCAGCACTACGCTGGTGGAATAGTGTTACTACCGGAGTGCTGGAAGAGCAGTTAACTTGGGTTGATTTTAAAACGAGATTTGAGCAGAAGTTTGTATCTGAGTTTGCCAAGTCTGAGCTAATGAGGAAATTTATGAATTTAGTGCAAGGAGATATGTCAGCAGTTGAGTATGTTACTAAGTTAGAAGGGCTGTCAAGATATGGGTATGCTCTTATAGATACTGACATCAAAAGGAATGAGAAGTTCATTCGGGGACTAAGGCCCGAGGTTGCTAGAATGGCCATGACATATGTTTGTGATCCTTGTAATATAGTAATAGAGATGGCTATTCGCCATGAAGAATTGCTTACTGATCTAGCTAAAGAAAAGTCAGTGGAAACCCAGGGTTCTCAAGGGAAGAAGAGGAAGTTCTTTAAAATGAAGGGAGCCTAGAAGGGAGACACATTTAAGAGTTCAAAGGCTGAGGTAGTTTGTTATAAGTGTGACAAGAAGGGTCACTTTGCTAACGAATGCCGGTCAGGAAATGGGAAGAAGTCCGCAGTTAAGAAGAATGTGAAATGCTTCAACTGTGATCAAGTTGGGCATTACAAGAATCAGTTTCCAGAGCCAATTAGGGAAGACAAAGGAAAGGTCTTTGCTATTGGATCGGCCAGGCCTACTGCAGCTGATAAAAGAATGATTGTGATAGGAGGTACGCTTTTGATTCAGAGTATTTCACTTAGAGTACTTTCTGATACCAGTGCATCACATTCATTTATATCTCAGTGTTTGGTTGATAGATTATGCCTAGAACCCACCTACCTTATTACTTCCTTAAGGGTTACGGATCCTATAGGAGGGTATGCAAATCTAGGGTTAAGATGTGACCAGTTAGAACTTGACTTGTTAGGTCATAAGTTTGCATGCAGTTTGTATGTTATTGATTTCATAGATTTCGAGATCATTTTTGGAATGGATTGGTTGGGTAGGTATGAGGCTAGAATATTTTGCCAAGATAGAAAGATATCACTGAGACATCCTGATAGACATAATCGAGTGATATTCACAGTAGAGAATACTGACTGGAGTGTTAATACTTTGCTTAATGCTATGGAGATAGGGAAGGAGTTAAGTCAGTTTCAGGTAGCAAGAGAATTTGCAGATGTCTTTGAGCTAGTCACTAGATTACCCCCTAAAGAGCTGTTGAGTTTAGAATAGATCTTGTGCCCTGAGTCGAACCTATGAGTAGACCACCTAGCAGAATGACACCAACTGAGATGAAGGAATTGAAGGTGCAGCTAGTGGATCTAGAAGGAAAGAATTTTATCAGGCTAAGCAGTTCGCCATAGGGAGCGGCGCGGTCTTCATGAAGAAACCAGTTGGGTCATTAAGGATGTGCATTGACTATCGTAAGCTGAATGAAAGGACAATTAAGAATAAGTACCTTTGCCCAGGATAGATGATCTGTTCGATCAGTTGAATGGAGCCAGAGTGTTCTCCCAGTTGGACTTAGTGATAGGTTTCCATCAGTTAAGAGTGGCGGAGGACAGTATTACTTTGACAACATTTCGAACTAGGTATGGTTCATATGAGTGGTTGGTGATGCCATTTGGATTGACGAACTCACCTGCTTTCTTCGTAGATTTGATGAACCAAGTTTTCCGAGAATAATTAGATAGGTTTGTTCTGGTGTTTATAGATGACATCCTAGTATACTCTAAGGATGAGAGGGAGCATGAAGTTCATCTTAGAGTGGTGCTTGAGACGCTAAGGCAGAATCAGCTAAAGGCAAAGTTTTCCAAGTGTCATTTCTGGAAGAAAGAGGTTAAGTTCCTTGGTCATGTGGTTTTAGATAAAAGATTGTTAGTTAATCCAGATAAGACCGAACCTGTTAATAATTGGAAGAGTCCAGAGATGGTGGGAGATCAGAAGTTTTTTTGGACTTGCTAGCTACTACCGGAGATTCATTAAGGATTTCTCGTGGATAGCAGCACCCTTTATTAAGCTGACCATAAAGGAGGTAAAGTTTTTTTGGTCAGACAAATGTGAGGAAGCATTCCTTAAGTTAAAGCATTTTTTGACCAATACACCCATGTTAGTAGTTCCAGATAGAAACCAAGGGTTAGTGGTGTACACTGATGCATGTGGTACTGGTTTAGGAGCAGTGTTGATGCAAAATGGTAAGGTCATTGCCTATGCATCCAGGCAGCTTAGGCTGCATGAAGTAAGATATTTTACTCATGATTTGGAGTTGGCGGTAGTGATCTTCTCCTTGAAAATCTGGAGACATTATCTCTTAGGGTAGAGGTTTGAGCTTTATACCGACCATAAGTCTTTATGGTACTTATTCTCTCAGAAAGAGTTGAATATGAAACAACAGAGGTTGCTAGAGTTTTTGACTGCATATGATTTCGGCATAGAATATACACCAAGAAAAGGTAATGAGGTAGTTGATGCTCTTAGTAGAAAACATCAGAATGTGGTGTTAGCTATATTGGTGGAATGGAAAGATTTAGAAGCGTTAGCCAGTTGTAGTGTACAGTTAAGATCAACTGCTGGTTCTAGCCAAAGTACCGCCAGATTGTCTTGTTTAGAAGTCCGACCAGTATTGTTTTAGAGAATTGCTTCTGATTAGAAGGAGGATCTCGTACTAGCTGAAAGGATCGGAAGACTTGAGGTTGGAACAGAGATTGATGATTTAAAATATTTCAGCCTTGACCAAAGAGGATGGTTAAGAAAGAAGGGGCAGTTATGCGTTTCGAATGTGGAGGACTTAAGGAAAGAAGTTCTTGGAGAATGTCATTGATCCAAGTTTATGATTCATCCTGGAGGAACCAAGATGTATCAGGATATGAAGAGGAGCTTCTATTGGGAAGGCATGAAGAGGGATGTTGGCTTGTGGGTTAGACAGTGTGCAAACTGTCAACAAGTGAAAGCTGAACATCAGAAGCCTAGTGGATTGCTTCAACCTTTAGAGATTCTAGTTTGGAAATGGGATTCGATATCTATGGATTTTATAGACGGGTTACCAAGGTCAAATAGAGGTAATGAAAGTATATGGGTTATAGTGGACAGGTTGACCAAGAGTGCCCATTTCATCCCAGTTAAGTCATCCAGAATGGCACCTGCTTTAGCTAAGTTGTTCATGAAGAACATAGTTAGACTGCATGGTGTTCCTAATAGTATAGTCAGTGACAGAGATGCATTGTTCACTAGTGAATTCTAGAAGAGTCTATAGGAAGTAATGGGTACCAAGCTTAATATGAGTATTGCGTATCATGCTCAGACAGAGGGGCAGACATAGAGAGTCAATAAGGTACTTGAAGATTTATTGAGAGCTTGTGTATTGGACTTTGGTGGATCTTGGGAAGATCACCTACATTTGGTTGAGTTTTTCTATAATAATAGTTATTAGACTAGTATAGGAATGACGCCATTTGAATCTTTGTATATAAGACCATGTAAATCACCAGCATGTTGGTTGGAGACTGGAGATAGATTAGTCTTAGGTCCGGATTTGTTCAGAGAGGCATCAAAGAAGATTGAGTTAATCCGAGAAAGGATGAAGGAAGCTCAGTCAAGATGGAAGAGTTACACAGATAAGAGGCGTAGAGACCAAGAATTCTCAGTTGGAGATAAGGTTTTCATTAAAGTATTACCTATGAAAGGTGTGGTACGATTTGGAAAGTCAGGGAAGTTAGCCCCAAGATATGTTGGTCCAATCCAGATTTTAGAATGGATTGGAAAGCTCGCATACAGAATAGAGTTGCCGAGCAGTTTGGCACGTGTCCATAATGTATTTCATGTGTCTCATCTTCATAAGTATGTGCTTGATCCAGAGACTGCTATTCCTCCGACAAAGTTGGATGATTTAGTAGTAGAGCCTAATTTGTCTTTTGTTAGACAACCAGTTCGGTTTGTAGCTAGGGATAAGAAAAGATTAAGGAACAAGATAGTCAGGTTGGTGAAAGTTCAATGAAGCGACAACGAGAAGGACCGTACTTGGGAGACATAGGACATGATTAGAGATACTTATCCTGATTTTATTTGAGGGTATATCTATATTAGATTTATATAGATGGTTGCTAGTCAGTTAGACTAGTATGGTTGTTAGGTGTTGTTACAGATGATAACTATGTTTAGTATTTGGTCCTTACTGAATTTCGACGATGAAATTCTTTAAGGGGGAGCCTGTAACATCTCTAATTTTTGATAACATTATTCAGAAGATTTAATTAGATAAATTAAATAGAATAATGTTGATAAGGAGATCGAGATTTGAATAAAACATATAGGGCCGTGCTTAACCATAAGACAAATGGGCTTTAATTTGGGTTGTTAGTTAATTAACTTACACATGGGCATATTAGTAAAATAGCCTCCTTATTATACACGGCTATTACTTCTCATTTTATCCATTCACGTTTCATTTTCTCATGATCACAAACACAATTCTAAAACCTAAAACCAAAGCCGGCCATTATCAAGGAAGAAAGGAATAAATTTATCAAAAGCTAAAGATCTAAAAGCTAGGAAGGATTAATCAACAACAAATCTCAAGTTCCTTATCAAATTTAAGGTGAATAATAATTCATACGATCTCTTTCTGGTTTTATAATCATATGATTTCCGATTTGAGTATTTATCTTATTTCTATGATTATTTTGAATGATGATATACTTAAATTTATGGATTGTTTGATTTAAACCATTAAATTATGTGAAATCCGTACGGTTTTAGGGTCAAAACCAAGATTTACTGATTTTAAATTGCCATGAAAATTTTTTATGTTAGGTAAAACATGATTTTAGAGATGGTTTTTAATTTTCAGAATTTTCCAAGCTATGGAAATTTTATTATGAATTTTCAATGGTAAATACGAAGTATTTGGGTTAGAAAATTATTTCAAATATTCCTGAAATGATTTGGGTCTAAATTTTTAATATGTTTGATTACACGATGAAATCGAATTTCTGTGATTTTTGGGGATTATTCCCAATCATTTACTAAGGAAATAAATTATTTTGAAAGAGGGGCTTTTCTGCAAATGTTAGTTTTGTTATATGGAAAGACATTAATGTTAAAATCCTTTGATTTAGATCTGGTATAAAAGCGACAGTTATACAAGTAAAGTATTTGAAAAGCTTTTGGGTGGCCAATCAATGATTTCCGAATAGGCAAGTTGTTAAAAAGAAATTACTAGAGTTGCTATATTTCAGCCTTTAAATTAGAAAAAGGTGTTTCGCCTCTAATAGTGGTACCTTTCGACTCCATAGACTCCGCCTCTTCCTAGTTGGAACCTACATAGTCGAAACCAATATACATGGTATCACCTAGATGGTACGTAAGGGATTGGAAGGAAGGTGGAAGCTATAGTGTCCTAAGGCAAGCTTCCGTTGGGGTCGAAACCCTGCCTTGGTTTCTAAATTAAATCCTTGCCTTATTTTACTCAAAGCTTTCAACTTAGTCAAAACAAATGCTTTCGAAAGAGGTTTTATACATTAGCTTTCGAAGGAGGTTGCCATGTTATACTAAAGTACTAGCTTTCAAAGGGGTTCCTTTTCTTTAAATAAAAGCTTTCGAAAGGGATTGGTTTCGACCTAGTCGAAGCCTCGCTGCTAGTCTACCTTTCGACCATGTTGTCATGTAATGCTTTTGAAGGGTTGCCCTTATTTATACCTTAAACCAAACCTTTATCCTAATTTCTTTTGAAAGGGGTTGGGGTTTTGAAGGAGATGGAGTCGAAATGGGGTTTCGACTCAGACCTTTGAAGTTTTGACTTTAAAGTCTTTTGCTTTCGACTAAGGTGGTTCTGACACCTCCAATTTTTCCTAATTCTAGTTTTTGCTGGTTTCGAAAGAGATTCTTTCGTATACAACCATCTTGACCCAAATGATGTTTTAAGAGTAAAACCCAATGCTTTCGAAAGGGTATTTTATTTGTTTCGAAGTCTATGTTTTAAAGAATGTTTTTCTTGATACCATCGAAAGGTCTTATTGGTTTCAAAAGGTATGTACTTAGAGTTTTGGAAAGACGTTTTCTATGCTTTCGAAGGAGGTCATCCAGGAGTTTCGAAAGTGATGATTTAAGTTTTCAAAACTAATAACCCATTCTCATTTTTAAGGAAAAATCATGGCATAAATAAAAGATTTTGGAAATAATATTCACATTGTAATTAACCCATAACTGAATTTTGGGGAAAGGGCAGAATAACCAGTTAAGTTGACCCAGTAGTGAATTAAACTTAACAGATGTTAAATTCTTAATTTAATGATATTGGCAGGGGCCAATAGGTTTACAGTAAGCCCATGAAAATTGTATGATATTGGCAGGGGCCAATTGGTTTATAGTTAGCCTATAAACACTATGATTTGATACTGGTAGGGGCATGTGGGTTTGTAGTTAGCCCATGAAAACTATATCCGGATTATGATATTGGCAGTCAGCCAATAGGTTCCTAGTTAGCCCATGAAAACTTGGATAAGAAATAAGATATTGGAGTTACCAATAGGTTCTTAGTGATCCCATGAAAACTAAATAATTGGACGGATAGTCCTTAATATTTAACAAGTTAATAGTAATCCTAGAAACTATAATTGAGATGGATAGTCAGAATAATTGGGGATGGGTAATCAAGAATTGGTTTAATTGTTTTGCATATCATCATAATATTTTGAAATACTATGTTTTAACAATTGTGGATGCAGGAGCACAGTATATGGTTTGTAAATATTTTAGGATACTAGTGAGGGGAGAACCCGTTCCGCTAAGCGGCGTGGTCTCACTAGATATCTAAATGGTTTGAGATGGTAAATTATTAAATATACCAGGCGTTATGTCTGACTCAGAGCTTTTGTTTTCCCCTTAAACTCTCGGGTACTCAATTGTTTTTGAGTAGGTTGAGAGTTAAAGGTTTTAAGGTTTTCTCTTTTAATGAATAAAGCTTTCGGGGAGGTGTAGGAGTAAAGCTTCCGGGGGCGTGCAGGAGGCAGATAGTTATTTAAAGTTATTTTATTTCTGCTGTATGTTTATTGTAAAGGCAAACTATTTTAATGCCTTATTATGTACTCTGATCCACCAAGGGGCATCTTCATATGTCGCTCTTGGCGTATTTTGTTATTATATGTTATCTGAATGTGGTCTGTGAACTTGGATTATGTAATCAATTTGAAATATCTTGAAATGGAATGTGGATATTTTTTCCATATTCTTGTGTTTCTGTGTATCAATGTACCTAATATCGCCGTATTTGTTCGCCGAGGATTAATAACTATGGATGACTACAGCATCCGTAGTCGTTAGTTTTGGGTCTCCAAGTAGGGGAATGTTACATGATAGTTTAGATATAGACACCAAGGAGCACTATTTTGGTAGCGGTCTTCATTGCTGTCAGGAGAGCGGTCTAGGTCTGTATAGGGGCAACTATGTAGCAAAGAGGCCGTATGAGGATGCTTTGTTCTATTCGTAGATTCTTAATACGTAAGGTGTAGTTGCTCCATTTATATTTCTTTAAGTATGGGATGATGGTAATGAAGTGATTTAATTTTATCAATTGTTGTTAGATAATTTAATTGACATTTAAATTGACAGTTAAATTGACATCTGAATTCTATTAGGAATTAAAATTGATAGTGAAGTGAAATTGGAATTAAATTGCTAGTTAATCTCCCGATTATTGATAACCAGTTAACTGTTGTGTTCTATTGACTGTTTGGATGATGATTGTGATGGAAGCCTATTGGTTGATATTTTGGATGATTGTATGTCTATTTATTCTATATATATATCTTGTTATCACCCTGTATATTATCTACAGTATATAAACTATAAATTGAATTATTGCAAATAAATTAAGAAATAGGTTGAAATTATATATACCTATGACACTTTATTTTGGATTGAAATGATGTATATCCATCCCTGAAATTAAAAATCGTAATAACTGATCACTTGGCCATAGGATAGAAAATTATATACGGACATCGGATTAGTTAAATTAAATGGTTTTAAATTCTTGAATTTAAATCTATTTAAATGATTTTGATTTAAAGAAATAAAAAAATCAAATTTATAAAGATTGAATTAATTACGAATTCGAGTTTTGAAATGTTGAATTTAAAATTTGTAAAAGAAACCGTTCAAAAAACTTCAATTTGGAATTTGAAGTTATAATTGAATTATGGAAATCAAATTTGTTTGAAGGTTGAACTTTATTCAAACTTCGAGATTTGTCTTAGAAAAAGGGATTTATAATTGAATTATATGTTAATTTAGTTTGTTAACTTTAATTTATTTATATCGAATATTAATAAAATCGTAACTTTCTCGCACGAGGTCGGATTCGAATGAAACGAGTTGTATTGGATTCGTATCAACGTCGTCTACGACATGGAGTTGAAGTGGAATTAATTTGAAGTGGAAAAATTTTCAGTTTCAAATAAAGGTGAGTGTTTTAAACGCTCACGAATTACTAAAATATTTTTATGTTAACTAAATCGAAATCATGAAGTGATTTAATTTTATTGATTATTGTTTGATAATTTAATTAACATTTAAATTGACATCTAAATTAATTTTTAGGAATTAAAATTGACAGTTAAAGTGAAATTGGAATTAAATTTCTAGTTAAACTCCCGATTATTGATAACCAGTTAACTGTTGTGTTATATTGACTGTTTGGTTGTTGATTGTGATAAATGGCTATTGGTTGATATTTTGGATGATTGGATGTTTATTTATTCTATATATATCCTATTATCACCCTGTATATTATTGACAATATATAAACTTTAAATTGAATTATTTCGAATAAATTAAGAAATAGGTTGAAATGATATATATCTATGACACTTTGTTTTGGATTGAAATGATATATATCCATCCCTGAAATTAAAAATCAAAATAACCGATCACTTGGCCATAGGATCGAAAATTATATACGGACACCGGATTGGTTAAATTAAATGGTTTTAAATTCTTGAATTTGAATCTATTAAATGATTTTGATTTAAAGAAATAAAAAATCGAATTTATAAAGATTGAATTAATTACGAATTCGAGTTTTGAAATGTTGAATTTAAAATTTGTAAAAGAAATCGTTTAAAAATTTCAATTTGGAATTTGATGTTATAATTGAATTATGGAAATCAAATTTGTTTGAAGGTTGAACTTTACTCGAACTTCGAGATTTGTCTTAAAAAAAGGGATTTAAGTTGATATATCAAACTTTGGCTCGAAATTGAATTATTTAAAAAAGATTTGAACCTTAAATCGAATACTGAAGTTTAATTTGATTTTAGTGATTTAAATCGATATTTTGAAATTAAACTCGAACTTTATATAAACTGAAATGGTTTAAAATCGAGAATTGAATTAAAACTTAAACCATTTGAATCGAATTAATAAAAATCGAAATTAATTCGAATTGAAATCAAAATTGAAATCAAAACCGAGTTGATTTGGATTGAAGTGGAAACCGAAATTGATTTGAATTGAAATCGAAAGTGAGTCGATTGGAATTGAATTGAGATAGAAGATGATTTGAATTGAAAGATTTGGAATTGAAAGATTTGGAATTGAATCATTTTGACTCAAAACTACTTTCAAGTAAATTATTTTAATATAAACTGTTTAAAATCTACCTTTTTAAATATTCAAATTATTTTGATTTTCCAAAATATTTTAATATATAAACCATTTTAATACTCAAACCATTTTATATCAAACCATTTTAACTATTTAAGCTATTTTAAAACTATTTAAAAAATTTCAAACTATTTTCATAAAAATTCAAACTGGTTAAGGTTGGAATGTTTATATTTAAATCGTTGATTTAAATGCAAATTGGGTTAAAATGAAGCTATAACCTAAGTTGAAATTCAAAACGATTTTGGAAGTGAAATTGAGATATTGGAGCGAAAATTATTTTCAAGTGAAATTGACATATTTTAAGTAAATATGATATTTTGAAGTGAAAAGGATATTTGAAGCGAATATGATATTTTGATATCAAGTATGAATCGTTTTCGAAATGTAAAAGAACTAACCGGTGTGTAAACAACGTTTGGTTGTTAAAGAGGTCGGGGCCTCTTATTGGCATACTATCTGTCAATATTGGAACCACTTTAACAACTATGTACGTGGAGGAGACTCCAGAATGAAGTGGTTGGATTTGGTGTACGTTTGCTGGATTTGCAAAAAGAGAACAATGATGGATAGACCCCCGCACTTGTGCCAATTTGAAATGACTAAAACAGGATGGCTTGACAAGGCCAAGTGAGCTAGCTACCCCTAGCGGACATCAGTTCTTCGATTTTCTTCTTGGACTTGGTCCATACTATTACTTTTGATGTTGGTTTCGATTGGTGCACCTTGGTTTGGGATAAGCTCCTTTTGACTCGATATGGGATGGATGGACGCGGTGGGCGGTCGTGGCTATGATGCGTTACCACCAGCCCTACGACCCAAACTGGTAGTATCCTACCTTGGGCATTTACTCACGTGCCTTGTCATACTCTTAATCTTATACGAGACCACTAAGAGTTTGGTTTAGTGTTGTCGTATCACGGGCGTTATATGCAAACTATATGACAATACTTACAACTGCGTTAAGGGGGATTAATGTAAAGCCTTAACACTAAGAAAAATATTTATTTTATTGAGTAGACATTACATATATAGCATATTATACTGCATATAGATATTTTGATGGATTCTTAAGAGATGAAAAATCCCATAACATCTCTTGTGTTATTGCACGCACGTTATACACTAGATAATAGATGTGAAACCCTGTAAACATCTTTGACGCTATTACACTCATGTTATATGTGATATTGATTTGACTCACATAAGGATATTTTAGTCTTGACTCGAGTGTTTTGTCTTTTCATTATGCTCGGGTCAGCCCTGAGTTTTCAGTGCATTGAAGATCATTTATTCTGGAGGACGAAGAGGAAGATTTGGTATATTATTACTAGTATTATTCCCCCATCATGTTGTTCTGCTGCGTTACTATATTATTTTGTTGTATATATAACTCTGATAATGTTGTATAAATTATAATCAAATGTATAGTATAAATAGCTTCATGAACTGTTTACTTAATTATTATATTTTGTCATTCCGCTGCAAGATTCTCTATTTGTTTTTTTTCTTAATTAACCCCATTGATTATCTATGTTTCGGGTTGTTTGAGTTGGACATGTGTGGATTATTATTGATTTAAATCTTCCAAAATATGGGTCATCGCAGTTGGTATCAGAGCTTTGATTTAGCGATAACCTTAGCATTGCGGGGTTTGACTCATTAGAGATAAGGTGGTAATACCCTAGAATGAGTTTGTTTGAGTGTGTGTGTGTATGTATATAAGAGAGCGCATACTTGTTAGTGTTATAAAATGTTTATATTGTGTTTGCTTATCTGTTGAGCTGTTTATGAATTCTGGTCGGTTCGTGGGATGCTATGTTATTGATAGGGGTTTCTAAACACTTAAACAAGGTAAGTCTACATAATATTGTTTAAAAATCGGGTAAATGAAATAATTTTACCTAAGTTATATTATATATATAAAACGATAACTTTCATAAACCTATTTGATTATTAATGAATGTTGTTGTTAGGAGATGATAATGATTAGTTATCATCGATTATTGGTTGAATTAAATTAAAAACGAATACTTTGTGAACTCTACTTCACGAAGCGTTCGATAATTAAATTGAATTGAAATCTAGTTACAATAAGAATTGTTTGCAATAACAAAGATGTAAATTAACGAAACATTTTCATAACAAGGTAATGGAATTGTATAAGAATATTTATAATATAGCTTATAAATAGAAAGGATTTAAAATTTGAGAATTTTATAATTTAAATCCTGCTGCTTTCAAAATTGTTTTCAAAGCCTTCAAAATTAATAATAATATTATTTGAAAGTGTTTTGACTCAAAATATATTTTGAAAACATTTTTGAAAGAAATAAAAGCATTAAACTCATTTTAGTCGCTGGAAAATAATTCTGGAGATGACTGCAGCATCGCCAATATCAATTTTCGAGTTTTTGCGTGAGAATTGCTACCAAAAGAAATTTATTTCCGGTTAAAACAAGTTTTAATTGTGAAAAAAATATTCCAAGTATGATTTGATAAATATATGAAAATATTTTTTGAACTTATAAATTGAAAATGATATAGATAAGAAATAAGTTTATAACTTATAATTTGAGCAGGAAAGTAAGACCGAATTTCAAAAACGTTGAACATTTTGGTTAAGCAAACAAAAAAAAATTTGAATTTGAGATATGAAATAAAAGAATTAACCTAAGAAATGTTAAATAAACTGAGTTAGTGAAATGAAGTAAAAAAATGAAGTTTAACTCAAGAAAGCTTAAATGAAAGTGAATTGTATTTGAAATGAATTAGATAAAATAATGAAATGAAATTTTAAGTGAATAGGTTTGTATAACTTATAGATTTGAGAAATATTAAGCTAAAAACAAATTTTAAATTTGTTGAATGTGAATGATAAGAAAAGGAAAAAATTTAACTTAAATAAAGCTAAATAAACCGAGTAATGGATTAAATGAAATAAAGTTTGACTTAATAAAGATTAAATGAATTGAATTGGATTTGAATGGAACTAGATGAATTAGTAAAGTGAATTAATTCCACTTAAGCTATAAAATAAATTAATAGAATGAATACGAACTTGAATTATAAAATGAAATGCAATTTGGGAGTGAAAGAAATTGAATGAGAATAAGTGGGCGTAAGTAAAATTTATGTGAGTAATTGAATTTGATTTAAATTGGATATAAATAAATTGAATACAAATGGAATGAGTTTTAATAAATTGAATGTTAACTAATTGAGATATGAAATAAGTGAATGTCAAATAAAGAAATGTAGATACACTTAAGTATAAGTGGTAAGAAATACTTTAAGTTTAAATTATGAAATCAAATTTTACTTAAGTCAAGTTGAATGGAATGAATTGATGAAATAAGTTAATAAAATGAATTATAAGATGAAAGTTAACTGAACAAAAGTTGAATGAAATTGATTGTGATAATTTTTTATTTAATATGACTTTGAGTTATAAAATAAAATTTACTTAAGTAAAGTTAATGATATAAATTAATGAAATGAACTAATGAAGTGAATTAATGAATTAATATGAACTTAAGTTATGAAGAAATAATAAACATGAGTTGCGTTATATAAATTTTTTATAATAAACTTAAATGGTTTTATGAAATGGTTTATAAATGATACTAGTATTAAAGAGAATATACTAAGTGGTAACGAAGTAAAACTTAACTTAAATAAGATTAAATGGAATATTTTATAAAGTGGTCCATAAGTGAATTTATATGAAATATGTTAAACAAAAAGTGAAATAATTAAAATTTTAATAAATTGAATGTAAATGAAATAGATGTGAATAAATTGAAAGTAAACCAATTAAATGTTAATAAAGAATGGATGTTAATAAGAAATGAAGTGTATAAATTAACTATAGACATTGGATAATGTAGATGGATATAGTTATGAATTAATTGGATGAATATTAATGGTTGAATGGTTTCTTTTGTTGCAAACCATTGTAATTACTGCTTTTGACTACATACGATCGGTATGTTGTGTATTGGTGCTAATGCTTATGATTTGGATTTAAAATTCGTGTCATACAGTCTATTAAACTTACACATACTTTCTATATCTTTTATAAGTGACTAATATTCTAATTTGAGGTGAGATAGGTATATACGAAGACTGTTTGGACGTATACGCAGTTTGATTTGCTTTTGCTTGCTTAATATGAGCAAACTCGCTCGTATTAATAATAATAAGGTACATATCTCGGATTACATACCGCACTTTTATATTTTTTCCTTACGGGATACCTCATCTTTGAGATGAGATGTGGTTATATATGTATATTGTAAATTTTTACGATCAAGCCACGCAAAGGAGATGCTGCCAAAAATTTTCGTAAATCCAGGTGCTAGAAATTTTTTGAGATTTTAAAATTTTTATTACTTGTTTTTATAAATAAGTTGTAATTTCCATAAAACCGATATCAGAGTGGCATAGTTGAAGCATGGTAAAGGTTTTGTAAATAAGATTTTAATGTTTATAAGTTAATTATTTTGAATAAAATATATCAAATGTTAGATTCCTTACTTAACCCCTTTTCGAGGACGAAAAGTTTTAAGTGGTGGGAGAAAGCAACGACCCATATTTTTAACTATTTTAAATTATTGAATTTAATATGATTATTGAATAAAAATGGTTGGAAATAAAAATTTAATGTTTTATTTATGTAATTTATATAATATGAACTTGAATAAAATTTTGAAATAACCAATTTCGAAGATTTTGGCAATAACAAGTATTGAAATGAAATTCTATATATTGAATGTGTTTATAATCAATAGCTGAAATTGGATAATAAATGTTGAATTATTTAGATGGAAATAAAATAATTGTTGATATTTAAAATTCATTTGAAATTTTATGAATTATTAATGTAATTTATTTGATAATTGAATTGTTTAAATTTAATATTGGAATTATTTAAATAATTAAATCCTAAATTTAATGTGGATGAAAATGATTTCGGAAGTTGATTTAAATTTTAATTAAACAAGAATGAAAATTTTTAACTTTTAAAATTGAATTTAAAGTGATTAAATTTATTTTGGAAATTATTTGTTTTAATTAACAGGTAAAAATAGTCTTTTGAGCACTGTCTCGGAATTCGACGAAATCAGTTTCATCGGATCCATAATAGTGAACTATTATAGGATTTCAAGTTTTATAGTGATCGGACGTATCGTTTGGCCTGCGTGCTTGAAACGCGTAGAATTTATTTTCAAAACTCTAAATAAAATAATTCGATTTTAAAAAGCTATCTTCTGAATATGATGGAATTGGCTCCCGATACCTATGCCATTGTATTCGGAATAGGGGTATAACATATGGAATGCCAGGCGGCACGCTTCATTTGGGGTTCGGAAAATTTATATGTGAATCAGGTCGAAAATTTATATATTAGACCGTTCATTTTCATTTCCACGTAAACCAAAACCTAACCCTAAAACGCACCCGCTTTCAAACATTTTAATGGTCGAAAATTCATCCTCTTCTCTCCTTGAATTTTCCACATCCACCCATCGAAATCAAACGACACCAAAAGGAAAAGTGTAGATCACGACGAGCTCTACACGATGTGCGGTTGGATCGAGGTGAATCGCCAGGATCAATGTTCGATTTCGTTGGAGGTTGGCGCGCATCGTGGTGGATCTGGATGGAGGTCCGATTGTAACGACCCAGAATTGTGAACGAATTAAATTGGAAATGTTTAATTTATTTTAAATATTTAAACGATGATTTAATTTGTATTCCGGATATAATATTGAAATCGGCGATTAAATTATAAAATTTAATCGATTGAAGTTGAATAAAAATTTGAATCTTCGGTTTTAAGCTGAAAAGAAATATTTCAAACGCTTGTAAATTTATATTGATAATACTGAAAATATCAGAAGCTTCAGAATCGAATTTGGGAGTGAATTGTTCAGTTTGAAATTATATCGTTCGAATCGATATTTAAAATACGGCGTTCCGGGGCACAGTCTCGGAATTCGACGAAACCAGTTTCATTGGGTCCGTAATAGTTTGTTATTACCGGATTTCAATTTTCGTAATTACCGGAGTTGATACGTGAGCAAACGGTAAGTAAACGCGTTGAAAATTAAATCAAATTCGATTTAAATTTAAAATTTAAAAATCTGGTCACATCAGCTACTTTCCTCCTTTAAACACGCCCCGTTGTTCACGCCTAAAATCGCGATGCAAAATCGTGCAAAGTAATGGCCGCGTACTTCTACCCCATATCTCGTTCAAAATAAAATAACCATCTTCCTTCGTTCAAAAACAAATTCGCAGAGAAAAAAATCTCCCCTCCTAAAATTTAAAACTGCGTACCTCCAGCCCCTCTCTCATTCAAATGAAATTAAATCGAAGGCTAGGGCATTATCGCGATTCAGGGACGAGGCAGCAGCTACTCGCGGCGAGCTCGACTTCGAGCTTTAGGATGTTTGAGCAAGGCAACGTCGCGATAGGGGGAGGAGGTCTCGCGTGCGCGTGCGAGGAGGCGTCAGGGTTTGGAATCGCGAGGCCAACTGGAGGCAGCTTCGTCGAGTGTAGGCGCCGCGTTGGGGTTTTGAGATTGGGGGTGTCGCGATGGAGTCACGAGTAGGAGGCGGCGTTCGAGAAGCATTCGCGACTATGGCAATCAAGCACGTGAATCTCGAAGTCGCGATGTCGTCACTGTGGAAGCTCGAGCATGGTGGTATTCGACAGCAAATCGAAGCATTTCGATGTGAGGCGTGGCGTACGCGAGCGTTGGGGCGGCAGTTGCGAGCAAATCTCGTGAAGTCTGGCGACAAAATTATTTCGCATGCGTGGCAGGATGTCTTCGATTTTGGGCAAAGGGGAAAACAGTGTTGGGTCGATCGATAGTTTGGTGGCAGTGCACAAGGTATTTAAGTCCTTAAAACATTTTAGATACAATGTTATCCAAGTTAAATCTTTAAATTTATTTAGAGATCATTATTTCATATGTCAGAAATTACAGTGAAATTAGTTCTGTTTTATAATAAACACTATTACGATTTTACAGTAGAGAAGGAAAGGGAGATAAATCAGTCTAATTTACTTGTTTGATTATTTTAGAAATGGTTAAAGAGAAACTTATTTAAAATTCATATCAGCTACTAAAAATAATTTAAAGAAAGGGAACTTAGTTTTAAAATTTTAAATTGAAGTTAGATAAATTTATTAAAGGAGAAGTTTTGGTTTAGAATTTAATAATTAGTTAACTCAATCTGTTTAAAATGGGAAATTTATTGTTCGTCTGTTCAAATATTAATGAATTTGTATAATTATTTATATAAGGTTTAAAATCAAGAAATCGAGTCAAGATGGAAATTGGATGGCAAATAAAAAGCAAAGGTGAGATTTTTCTCACTTAAAAATGAAAGTGGAATTTTCAGTTATTTATTTCTTGATTTGATTGCTATATTGGATGTGATATTAGATATAGTAGGATATATCTATATATATATAGCAATATATACATATTGGCATATGTATATATTGGATTGATGATTTCCCGCCTCGTATAGCGGATGAGACCCTATTGCGCCGTTAGTAAGCGGATTTTTATAAAACCCATATACCGCGATAATTCCGTACTGGAGCGGAATTGGTATTGTGCTGACGTCTTTGGATGCAGGGAAACAGGTTGGAGGGATCCAACTGGACCCCTCACATTGATTGAATTTATTTCTACTGTGATGTGATAATCTGTGAATGATTATTGATGTTATTGAATTGATGTCTAAAAATTGTTGAAAGCTAAAATTTAGCTGAATGGATGTTTGATATCATTGGATTCCAAAAATAAACAAAATTGAATTTTTGGTAATTCAAGTAGAAAATTTTAAGTGAATTGATTTTTTGAAATTGAATAAAATTTGAAGAAAAGAATTTAAAGGTATAAAAGTTGATTTTTATAGTATTATCGAATTTATTCCAGAATAAAGTGAAAATGTTAAATAAATGGATTTCGTAAAATAGTGATTTTAAATTGAAGAATTTAATTTAAAATTTGGATTTTTAAAATAGATTGAAAGAAACGATTGAAATTTATTTTCGTAAAAAGGAATTTATTTAAGAGAAGATAAGTTGGAAATCCTATTAGAAATTTAATTGGTAAATTGAAACAAATTGGGAAATCAATGTAAAATGATTTCAAATTGAAGAATCCATTGTTAAAAACAGAATATTGAATAATTTGAGGAAAATAAGGAATTTACTTAGTAGTGATAAATAAATTTTTAAATCAATATCGAAATTGATTTGGGATTGAAGTTTTTATAAATAGAATTGGAATTTATAAAAGTTGTTTATAAATTCGAAATCACTTATTTTGATAAGTAAAATATAGAAGTTGATAAAAAGAAGATTTATAAGTCGAGTTGTTACTAAAATAGGAATAGAATTTATAAACGTGTTTATAAATTCAAAATCAGTTGAATTTGAGAAATTAAATATAGAAGATTTTTAAAGAAGGTATATTCGCGATTTTGGATAGCGAATTTTTATTGAGATAAAAATGTGTAGAAATGATTGAAATTGGGTTAAGTGAATTATATTCACGATTTTGGACAGTGAATATATTATTAAATAAAATGGATTTATTTTTGAAGAAGTGATATTAAAAATGAAGTTAAACATTTTAAAGATGTTTTAAAATGTATTATGAATCGAAAGCATAGATTTCCGCAGTTCTTGTTGAAATAGACATTTTCGAGAAATTTAAGGAAATGGTGGACTGTAACACTGTTGTTATAGTAAATGATTTCCGAAAGGAAATGTTTTATGCAGTATTGGGATTTTCATATATCTACCTTAAAATTTTGAATCCCTATACTAGTGATTTCGAGTCGTCGTAACGATGTTTTACGTAACATTCGTTTTGACTCAAATAGATGTTAGAATAAATGATTTCCTTAAAGAATGAATGTATACTTAATTTGATTTAAGTATATCGAATATTTTCAAATGTTGAAAATAAATAGATTTGTGAAATACTTATTTTAAATAAGTATGGAAATGCTTTTCCAATATGAAATGAACTGTTTTGAGATTTTATCTTCAAAGATAAAATGAAATGTGGAAATTGATTTGAAAATTGTTTTCAAATAATGAAGTGTGGAAATTTTATATCTAGTAAAGATATTTTTGGAAAAATAATAATTTGGAAAATTATTTGGAATCTGATGATGTCGCGCATCTTTATTGATAGTTAAATAACCGACTATCAATAATTACCTTTAGATAGGTATTCGTTGTGAATTGGATGAATTTGAATGCCACACTTATTTTTGAATAAGCGCTCACTATTCGGGTTAGCCGGGAAAGGACCATGGGGTCGTATAACCCATTCCGAATATGTGATACGTCGTTATGAATTGCATTCGAAGACCGGTGTTGAAGACCGGATATTTTTGAAAACGGAAGGATTACCGTCGAGTTACTCTACATCGGTTGATCTCCGATTTAGAGGTTTTATCACCCTTAGTGACGGGAAGTCCTGACGTGATTGAAAATTATCCGGAATTGCAAGGGCTTCGTGAGAAGTGCCTTCGGTTCTGTTCGATCCCGGAACAGACTTGTATGGATTGTGTGTCTGACGTTACAATTTGAGATATAAAGCTGATTTCTTTCAAATACATTTCTGTTGGTGGCGGAGAATTTATTCTCTTAGCTTAACACCCTTCTCTGAGACGTACGAGCTCAGAGGTTATGTAGTTGAAATTTATCAGCGATATACTCCCAATTTGGTAACGTGGCATACTGAGTGTTGCTGTGAAATGATCAGTGTTTGATCATTTGTGATATGATCATTTGTTTGATCTTATATCTTTGTGATCATAGGTTGATCATTTTTGTTTGACCCGAAGCAGGGCTTTGTAAAAAGCATAGCTTTGTGGACGAGACTTCGTCGAGCCTCACACCCCGGAAATGGTCGAAACAGGAAGGATGCGGCAAGGTTCTAGGGAGTAGCGCCCCTTAGTGTATGTCATTCCTTCTGGATAGAGGTGGTATCATGGTATGGAGCCCAGATACTTAACCTATGTGGTTGATGCATTTTTACTATGTGGTTTGTTGGAAATCGGGGATCCTCGGGAAGATCGGTTACGATCGGGGGATGACATACGCGTGTCAGTAGTTACCTATTTTTGCAGAGGTAACCCGGCCTTGTGTTGGCAGAGATCCGGTTAGGTTCTCGGGTCGTCTATTCCAGGGACGTACCCATCGTGGAAAAGGAAGTTCCTTAGCCTGGCCATTTGTTGGAAATCCAAAGAAACAATACGATCTTGTACGGTTTTAGTTGTAGAACCTATCATTCACTTATGGTGGTCACCACTGTTTGGATGGTAGCTATAGTAGGCATAAGTGCGGAATGCCTATGCTGGCTAAGATTTATATTATACTTTCGAAATGTTTTCTACACTATGCACTAATAATAATATCAAAAAGAATTTGATTTCTGCGTAGTAAGCATCTTTGACTATCATAAGAAGAAATCTCCTCCAATTCTGCGTTTGCATTGTGTGTGTGGTGGGAGGTCTTATGGTAGTTTCATTTTCCAAAGGCATTGCGAAATTTACCTTAAAATCTTCCTGTTGTTTATTTTAAAGAATAACTGTTTTACGATCTCACACCAGTCACCATGATTGACTCGGAGTTTATTGTTCCCCTTCTAAACTCTGGGTGCCCACAAATTTCCACACGGGCAGTCTAGAGTTAGATTATCAGGATATTCTGGAGCTTTGGAGATAAGCTAGATGACGAGACGTAGTATTTGTATCTGATAGTATTTATTCCGCTGTGTATTCTGTATGAGGACAAGTTATATAACTGTCCATTGCTGTATATTGACTCTGATGATTGATGTATGTATAAACTGATATAGCTCTTTGTTTTAAAAGACTAGTGTTTATTTATTATATATTGTTCCGCTGCGATATGTGAGATTCTGATATTGTTTCTGTATCTGATGTTGTTCTGTTGTTTTTCCTTCTTTCTTCTTCTCTATTCTTCTTCTTCTACTTTTTTCTTCTTTTTAAAACCCTCACTATTGGAGTTTCCGGCACTCGATTGCTCGACAGTCGATAAAGTGAGTATCGATGTCGAATTTTCGAAAGTCGAAAATTCCGGTATGTGACAAAGTGGTATCAGAGCATATGGTTAAGCGACAACCCTGCTCTGTTGGGTGTTACTCATTAGAGATAGAGTCAGTAGTACTCTAGAATGAGTTGAGTGTAATAATAGATACGAGTGCGTATTTGTTAGTGAATATAAAAATTGTTTTATATTGTGATGATTGATTTATTGAGTGGTATATGGATTCTGGTCAATATGAGTAATTAACGATCATTGATAGGGATGTCTAAACACTCGAATAGAACAATTCGGCACAGTATTGTTTTAAAATAGGGTAAATGAGATAATTTTGCCCAAAAACTATTTTTGTATGGAAAAGAAATGTTTTTCTATAAAGTACTATAGTATATGGTTGCATGAATGTTAGGAAGTAATAATAGTGAATTATCATCATTGAAATTAAATAAGAAATTGAAATCATAACTCCAAAGTTAAGAAATAAAATTCACATACAAATGAAATTAAAGAATGTAAATTATAAATGTGAATTGTAATTTGAAACGGAATTCCAGAGAAGTTTTTGGAAATGTTTTGAAAAGAATTTGAAATTTTGGGAAATTGGAAAGTTAAATCATTTTTAGAGTTGAAAATGAATTTCAAAGGTTTGAAAAGTATTTTAGAGAGATAAAAGCTCTAAACTCTTTTCGGTCGCTGGAAAATAACTTCGATGATGACCGCGGCATCGTTGGTGTTCATTTTCGGGTTTCCAAGAGAGGTATTGCTGCCAAATTGTTTTAAATGGAGGTTGTTTGAAAAATTTGGGTTTTGTTTTAGAAATTCAAAGGATAATTTGAATTGTTTTCAAAAAATGGTTTTGAAAGGTTGAATAAGTCTCTGGAATACTATATATAAAAATATTTATGAAATATTATGAAATTGATAGCTTATAAAATATTGAAATTGAATTGAAGTAATAACCAAAGATTGAAGATAAATTCATTTAACAAGTGAAATTTATAATTGTGAATTGAAAGATAAGAAAATAAAATTTTTATACGAATGAAATTTGTAAGTATAAATTATAAGTGAATTTATAATTTGAAATAGAATTCCAATAGAATTAAAATTGAGAATTGAATTCAAATGAGATTAGAAATGTAAAATTGAATGGATATGAATATGTAACTTCAACAGTGAAGTAAGCTAAAGATATATAAGTAGTTTATATTGAAAATTTTGTAATGGAATTTGCAAAATGGTTTGAATGTGTAACTAGATATTATGGCTAGTAGGACATACAGGTGTTATAAAAGGAATTGGAATTTTGATTTCGAAGATAATTTGAATTGCTCGAAAAAGGTATGTATTTAAATTTGAATATGAGATTTGATGACTTATTTCTCTAGCCGCTTGGCTTTTTCTTTTTCTTTTTGAAATCTGAGAGTCCGTAGGGACGTTTTGTAGTCGTGCCGTATTAGCCGCGCAAAGGAGACGCTGGCGAAATTTTTCGAAAATTTAGGGCGTTAGAAAATTTTTGAGAAAATTTGAAAATTTAAAATTTGAATTTAAACTCGAATTTGAATTTTGAAAGCAAACAATGTTATTTGAAACTTATAATTAAAGTTGGAAAGTTAGTTGAATTGATAACGAATCTTTAGTAAAAAGATTTGTTTTGATAAATGGATAAGACTATTTAGATTGTGAAAAATAGTAGACGAGTTAAGGACCATTTTTCCTAACTTGTAATTTCGAGGACGAAATTCTTTTAAGGGGGAAAGTCTGTAACGACCCAGAATTGTGAACGAATTAAATTGGAAATGTTTAATTTATTTTAAATATATAAACGATGATTTAATTTGTATTCCGGATATAATATTGAAATCGGCGATTAAATTATAAAATTTAATCGATTGAAGTTGAATAAAAATTTGAATCTTCGGTTTTAAGCTGAAAAGAAATATTTCAAACACTTGTAAATTTATATTGATAATACTGAAAATATCAGAAGCTTCAGAATCGAATTTGGGAGTGAATTGTTCAGTTTGAAATTATATCGTTCGAATCGATATTTAAAATACGGCGTTCCGGGGCACAGTCTCGGAATTCGACGAAACCAGTTTCATTGGGTCCGTAATAGTTTGTTATTGCCGGATTTCAATTTTCGTAATTACCGGAGTTGATACGTGAGCAAACGGTAAGTAAACGCGTTGAAAATTAAATCAAATTCGATTTAAATTTAAAATTTAAAAATCTGGTCACATCAGCTACTTTCCTCCTTTAAACACGCCCCGTTGTTCACGCCTAAAATCGCGATGCAAAATCGTGCAAAGTAATGGCCGCGTACTTCTACCCCATATCTCGTTCAAAATAAAATAACCATCTTCCTTCGTTCAAAAACAAATTCGCAGAGAAAAAAATCTCCCCTCCTCAAATTTAAAACTGCGTACCTCCAGCCCCTCTCTCATTCAAATGAAATTAAATCGAAGGCTAGGGCATTATCGCGATTCAGGGACGAGGCAGCAGCTACTCGCGGCGAGCTCGACTTCGAGCTTTAGGATGTTTGAGCAAGGCAACGTCGCGATAGGGGGAGGAGGTCTCGCGTGCGCGTGCGAGGAGGCGTCAGGGTTTGGAATCGCGAGGCCAACTGGAGGCAGCTTCGTCGAGTGTAGGCGCCGCGTTGGGGTTTTGAGATTGGGGGTGTCGCGATGGAGTCGCGAGTAGGAGGCGGCGTTCGAGAAGCATTCGCGACTATGGCAATCAAGCACGTGAATCTCGGAGTCGCGATGTCGTCACTGTGGAAGCTCGAGCATGGTGGTATTCGATAGCAAATCGAAGCATTTCGATGTGAGGCGTGGCGTACGCGAGCGTTGGGGCGGCAGTTGCGAGCAAATCTCGTGAAGTCTGGCGACAAAATTATTTCGCATGCGTGGCAGGATGTCTTCGATTTTGGGCAAAGGGGAAAACAGTGTTGGGTCGATCGATAGTTTGGTGGCAGTGCACAAGGTAATTAAGTCCTTAAAACATTTTAGATACAATGTTATCCAAGTTAAATCTTTAAATTTATTTAGAGATCATTATTTCATATGTCAGAAATTACAGTGAAATTAGTTCTGTTTTATAATAAACACTATTACGATTTTACAGTAGAGAAGGAAAGGGAGATAAATCAGTCTAATTTACTTGTTTGATTATTTTAGAAATGGTTAAAGAGAAACTTATTTAAAATTCATATCAGCTACTAAAAATAATTTAAAGAAAGGGAACTTAGTTTTAAAATTTTAAATTGAAGTTAGATAAATTTATTAAAGGAGAAGTTTTGGTTTAGAATTTAATAATTAGTTAACTCAATCTGTTTAAAATGGGAAATTTATTGTTCGTCTGTTCAAATATTAATGAATTTGTATAATTATTTATATTAGGTTTAAAATCAAGAAATCGAGTCAAGATGGAAATTGGATGGCAAATAAAAAGCAAAGGTGAGATTTTTCTCACTCAAAAATGAAAGTGGAATTTTCAGTTATTTATTTCTTGATTTGATTGCTATATTGGATGTGATATTAGATATAGTAGGATATATCTATATATATATAGCAATATATACATATTGGCATATGTATATATTGGATTGATGATTTCCCGCCTCGTATAGCGGATGAGACCCTATTGCGCCGTTAGTAAGCGGATTTTTATAAAACCCATATACCGCGATAATTCCGTACTGGAGCGGAATTGGTATTGTGCTGACGTCTTTGGATGCAGGGTAACAGGTTGGAGGGATCCAACTGGACCCCTCACATTGATTGAATTTATTTCTACTGTGATGTGATAATCTATGAATGATTATTGATGTTATTGAATTGATGTCTGGAAATTGTTGAAAGCTAAAATTTAGCTGAATGGATGTTTGATATCATTGGATTCCAAAAATAAACGAAATTGAATTTTTGGTAATTCAAGCAGAAAATTTTAAGTGAATTGATTTTTTGAAATTGAATAAAATTTGAAGAAAAGAATTTAAAGGTATAAAAGTTGATTTTTATAGTATTATCGAATTTATTCCAGAATAAAGTGAAAATGTTAAATAAATGGATTTCGTAAAATAGTGATTTTAAATTGAAGAATTTAATTTAAAATTTGGATTTTTAAAATAGATTGAAAGAAACGATTGAAATTTATTTTCTTAAAAAGGAATTTATTTAAGAGAAGATAAGTTGGAAATCCTATTAGAAATTTAATTGGTAAATTGAAACAAATTGGGAAATCAATGTAAAATGATTTCAAATTGAAGAATCCATTGTTAAAAACAGAATATTGAATAATTTGAGGAAAATAAGGAATTTACTTAGTAGTGATAAATAAATTTTTAAATCAATATCGAAATTGATTTGGGATTGAAGTTTTTATAAATAGAATTGGAATTTATAAAAGTTGTTTATAAATCCGAAATCACTTATTCTGATAAGTAAAATATAGAAGTTGATAAAAAGAAGATTTATAAGTCGAGTTGTTACTAAAATAGGAATAGAATTTATAAACGTGTTTATAAATTCAAAATCAGTTGAATTTGAGAAATTAAATATAGAAGATTTTTAAAGAAGGTATATTCGCGATTTTGGATAGCGAATTTTTATTGAGATAAAAATGTGTAGAAATGATTGAAATTGGGTTAAGTGAATTATATTCACGATTTTGGACAGTGAATATATTATTAAATAAAATGGATTTATTTTTGAAGAAGTGATATTAAAAATGAAGTTAAACATTTTAAAGATGTTTTAAAATGTATTATGAATCGAAAGCATAGATTTCCGCAGTTCTTGTTGAAATAGACGTTTTCGAGAAATTTAAGGAAATGGTGGACTGTAACACTGTTGTTATAGTAAATGATTTCCGAAAGGAAATGTTTTATGCAGTATTGGGATTTTCATATATCTACCTTAAAATTTCGAATCCCTATACTAGTGATTTCGAGTCGTCGTAACGATGTTTTACGTAACATTCGTTTTGACTCAAATAGATGTTAGAATAAATGATTTCCTTAAAGAATGAATGTATACTTAATTTGATTTAAGTATATCGAATATTTTCAAATGTTGAAAATAAATAGATTTGTGAAATACTTATTTTAAATAAGTATGGAAATGCTTTTCCAATATGAAATGAACTGTTTTGAGATTTTATCTTCAAAGATAAAATGAAATGTGGAAATTGATTTGAAAATTGTTTTCAAATAGTGAAGTGTGGAAATTTTATATCTAGTAAAGATATTTTTGGAAAAATAATAATTTGGAAATTTGGAATCTGATGATGTCGCGCATCTTTATTGATAGTTAAATAACCGACTATCAATAATTACCTTTAGATAGGTATTCGTTGTGAATTGGATGAATTTGAATGCCACACTTATTTTTGAATAAGCGCTCACTATTCGGGTTAGCCGGGAAAGGACCATGGGGTCGTATAACCCATTCCGAATATGTGATACGTCGTTATGAATTGCATTCGAATACCGGTGTTGAAGACCGGATATTTTTGAAAACGGAAGGATTACCGTCGAGTTACTCTACATCGGCTGATCTCCGATTTAGAGGTTTTATCACCCTTAGTGACGGGAAGTCCTGACGTGATTGAAAATTATCCGGAATTGCAAGGGCTTCGTGAGAAGTGCCTTCGGTTCTGTTCGATCCCGGAACAGACTTGTATGGATTGTGTGTCTGACGTTACAATTTGAGATATAAAGCTGATTTCTTTCAAATACATTTCTGTTGGTGGCGGAGAATTTATTCTCTTAGCTTAACACCCTTCTCTGAGACGTACGAGCTCAGAGGTTATGTAGTTGAAATTTATCAGCGATATACTCCCAATTTGGTAACGTGGCATACTGAGTGTTGCTGTGAAATGATCAGTGTTTGATCATTTGTGATATGATCATTTGTTTGATCTTATATCTTTGTGATCATAGGTTGATCATTTTTGTTTGACCCGAAGCAGGGCTTTGTAAAAAGCGTAGCTTTGTGGACGAGACTTCGTCGAGCCTCACACCCCGGAAATGGTCGAAACAGGAAGGATGCGGCAAGGTTCTAGGGAGTAGCGCCCCTTAGTGTATGTCATTCCTTCTGGATAGAGGTGGTATCATGGTATGGAGCCCAGATACTTAACCTATGTGGTTGCTGCATTTTTACTATGTGGTTTGTTGGAAATCGGGGATCCTCGGGAAGATCGGTTACGATCGGGGGATGACATACGCGTGTCAGTAGTTACCTATTTTTGCAGAGGTAACCCGACCTTGTGTTGGCAGAGATCCGGTTAGGTTCTCGGGTCGTCTATTCCAGGGACGTACCCATCGTGGAAAAGGAAGTTCCTTAGCCTGGCCATTTGTTGGAAATCCAAAGAAACAATACGATCTTGTACGGTTTTAGTTGTAGAACCTATCATTCACTTATGGTGGTCACCACTGTTTGGATGGTAGCTATAGTAGGCATAAGTGCGGAATGCCTATGTTGGCTAAGATTTATATTATACTTTCGAAATGTTTTCTACACTATGCACTAATAATAATATCAAAAAGAATTTGATTTCTGCGTAGTAAGCATCTTTGACTATCATAAGAAGAAATCTCCTCCAATTCTACGTTTGCATTGTGTGTGTGGTGGGAGGTCTTATGGTAGTTTCATTTTCCAAAGGCATTGCGAAATTTACCTTAAAATCTTCCTGTTGTTTATTTTAAAGAATAACTGTTTTACGATCTCACACCAGTCACCATGACTGACTCGGAGTTTATTGTTCCCCTTCTAAACTCTGGGTGCCCACAAATTTCCACACGGGCAGTCTAGAGTTAGATTATCAGGATATTCTGGATATTCTGGAGCTTTGGAGATAAGCTAGATGACGAGACGTAGTATTTGTATCTGATAGTATTTATTCCGCTGTGTATTCTGTATGAGGACAAGTTATATAACTGTCCATTGCTGTATATTGACTCTGATGATTGATGTATGTATAAACTGATATAGCTCTTTGTTTTAAAAGACTAGTGTTTATTTATTATATATTGTTCCGCTGCGATATGTGAGATTCTGATATTGTTTCTGTATCTGATGTTGTTCTGTTGTTTTTCCTTCTTTCTTCTTCTCTATTCTTCTTCTTCTACTTTTTTCTTCTTTTTAAAACCCTCACTATTGGAGTTTCCGGCACTCGATTGCTCGACAGTCGATAAAGTGAGTATCGATGTCGAATTTTCGAAAGTCGAAAATTCCGGTATGTGACAAATGGTCTAGGAAGGTGCGTATGGTGAAGGAATGGGTCGCGTGTGTGATGGGTTTCTGCATGCTTGAGGAAGACGCGAGAATAGTGGATTGAGGTAGTTAGGTTATATTATGATAATTTAGTTTGTTAACTTTAATTTATTTATATCGAATATTAATAAAATTGTAACTTTCTCGTACGAGGTCGGATTCGAGTGAAACGAGTTGTATTGAATTTGTATCGACGTCGTCTATGACATGGAGTTGAAGTGGAATTTATTTAAATTGAAAAATTTTCAGTTTCAAATAAAGGTGAGTGTTTTAAACGCTCATGACTTACTAAAATATTTTTATGTTAATTAAATCAAAATCATGAAGTGATTTAATTTTATTGATTGTTGTTTGATAATTTAATTAACATTTAAATTGACATCTGAATTAATTGTTAGGAATTAAAATTGACAGTTAAAGTGAAATTGGAATTAAATTGCTAGTTAAACTCCTGATTATCGATAACCAGTTAACTGTTGTGTTATGTTGATTGTGATGGATGCCTATTGGTTGACATTTTGGATGATTGGATGTTTATTTATTCTATATATATATCCTGTTATCACCCTGTATATTATTGACAGTATATAAACTGTAAATTGAATTATTTCGAATAAATTAAGAAATAGGTTGAAATGATATATATCTATGACACTTTGTTTTGGATTGATATATATCCATCCTTGAAATTAAAAATCGAAATAACTTAAATGGTTTTAAATTCTTGTATTTGAATATATTTAAATGATTTTGATTTAAAGAAATAAAAATATCGAATTTATAAAGATTGAATTATTTACGAATTCGAGTTTTGAAATGTTGAATTTAAAATTCGTAAAAGAAATCATTTAAAAATTTCAATTTGGAATTTGAAGTTATAATTGAATTATGGAAATCAAATTTGTTTGAAGGTTGAACTTTATTCGAACTTCGAGATTTGTCTTAGAAAAAGGGATTTAAATTGATATTTCAAACTTTGGCTCGAAATTGAATCATTTTAAAACGATTTGATCCTTAAATTGAATATTGAAGTTTAATTTGATTTTAGTGATTTAAATCGATATTCTAAAATTAAACTCAAACTTTATATTAACTAAAATGGTTTAAAATTGAGAATTGAATTGAAACTTAAATCATTTGAATCGAATCAATGAAAATCGAAATCTAAATTAATTCGAATTGAAATTGAAATCGAAGTTGATTTGGATTGAAGTGGAAATTGAAATTGATTTAAATTGAAATCGAAAGTGAGTCGATTTGAATTGAATTGAGATTGAAGATGATTTGAATTGAAAGATTTGGAATTGAATCAGTTTGACTTGAAACTATTTTCATGTAAATTATTTTAATATAAACTGTTTTAAATCTTTTTTTAAATATTCAAATTATTTTGATTTTCCGAACTATTTTACGATATAAACTATTTTAATACTCAAACCATTTTATATCAAACTATTTTAACTATTTAACCTATTTTTAAACTATTTAAAAATTTTCAAACTATTTAAAAAAATTCAAACCGGTCAAGGTTGGAATGTTTATATTTAAATCGTTGATTGAAATGTGAATTGGGTTAGAAGTTATAACCTAAGTTGAAATTCGAAACGATTTTGGAAGTGAAATTGAGATATTGGAGCGAAAATTATTTTCAAGTGAAATTGACATATTTTAAGTAAATATGATATTTTGAAGTGAAAAGGATATTTGAAGCGAATATGATATTTTGATATCAAGTATGAATCGTTTTTGAAATGTAAAAGAACTAACCGGTGTGTAAACAACGTTTGGTTGTTAAAGAGGTCGGGGCCTCTTATTGGAATACTATCTGTCAATATTGGAACCACTTTAACAACTATGTACGCGGAGGAGACTCCAGAATGAAGTGGTTGGATTTGGTGTACGTTTGCTGGATTTACAAAAAGAGAACAATGATGGATAGACCCCCGCACTTGTGCCAATTTGAAATGACTAAAACAGGATGGCTTGACAAGGCCAAGTGAGCTAGCTACCCCTAGCGGACATCAGTTCTTCGATTTTCTTCTTGGACTTGGTCCATACTATTACTTTTGATGTTGGTTTCGATTGGTGCACCTTGGTTTGGGATAAGCTCCCTTTGACTCGATATGGGATGGATGGACGAGGTGGACAGTCATGGCCACGATGCGTTACCATCAACCCTGCGACCCGAACTAGTAGTATCCTACCTTAGGCATTGCCTAACGTGCCTTGTCATACTCTTACCCTTATACGAGACCACTACGAGTTTGGTTTAGTGTTGTCGTATCAAGGCGCATCCCCATCCCCCGACGTGCTACTGGGGCATTATATGCAAACTGTACGACAGTACTTAAAAACGCGTTAAGGGGGATTAATGTAAAGCCTTACGCTAAGAAAAATATTTATTTTATTGATTAGACATTACATATATAGCATATTCTACTATATATAGATATTTTGACGGATCCTTAAGAGATAAAAAATCCCGTAACATCTCTTGAGTTATTGCATGCACGTTATACACTGGATAGGAGATGTGAAACCCCGTAAACATCTCTGACGTTATTACACTAATGTTATATGTGATATTATTTGACTCACATAAGGATATTTTAGTCCCGACTCGAGTGTTTTTTCTTTTCATTACGCTCGGGTCAGCCCTGAGTTTCAGTGCATTGAAGATCATTTATTCTGGAGGATGGAGACGAAGATTTGGTATATTATTACTAGTATTATTCCCGCATCATGTTGTTCTGCTGTATTACTGTATTATTCTGTTGTATATATAATTCTGATAAATGTTGTATAAATTATAATCAAATGTATAGTATAAACAGCTTCATGAACTGTTTACTTGATTATTATATTTTGTCATTGCGCTGCGAGATTCTGTATTTGTTTTCTTCTTTTCTTATTTTTCTTAATTAACCCCATTGATTATCTGTGTTTCAGATTGTTTGAGTTGGACATGTGTGGATTATTTTCGATTTAAACCTTCTGAAATGTGGGTCGTCGCAAGACCTGTTGTATTAGATATTATTCAGAACTCTGTGTTATTGGGAGCTATTGTATTTTGATTTTCTATACTGATATTTATTTATCAATTGCTTTCGCTAGTGCAGTCTCTTACATATACTATTCATCATGTTCTATTCATGTATATTCAGTATATTATATGTTATACTTAAAGTCATGTATTGATGTAAGGCACTAATTTTAAGGTATTATGAAGGACTGGTTGTTACAGACAATTATAGGGGAGTTAACTTGCAACATATACACATGCAACATCCCATGGAATTATCAACTTGCGATAGCTCATGAGAGCTCAACTTGCGATAGCTAATAAAACTATCAATGTTCTACAGTTAGTTGAGTTGTCAACTTGAGATAGCCTTGGAGGTTTGACATGCGAAAACTTATAAAGAAGCCAACATATGATAGCTTATGCAGTAATTGACTTGTGATAGCTAGGATTATTATGCGATAGCTTATATAAATGTCAACATGCAATAGCTAGGCTTAACTTGCATTAGCCAATATGCAATAACTAGTGAAGTTATAATTTTCTAAGTAAAATTTGAAAATACTTAGTGTACTTTGGAAGCCAGTTTCCAAGTGTTGATTGACTATTTCATAGGGATGAAATTATGGAAAAAATTTATAAGTTAAAACTGTGCTAACTTATTTTGAAATGGAAGAAAACTTAGAGAAGCTAGGAAATGATAGGTGTCATTTAAATAAAAAATAAAAATGTTTTATTTAAGAATGTGTTGGGTATACAATAAATAAATGGAAGAAAGGGTTTATACCAAGATCGTAATGGTATACCGGCTCATGGAGTTATTGAATGAAAGGGTTCTTAGACTACTAAAGTCTAAAATCAATAGTATATGGAAACGAGCCATGATAGGGACCAATCTAGAAAGATCTAAATTTTAAAGTAAGTTTATGGAATGGTGCTAAGCATCAGGGTGGTGTTATAAATAAAATGAATAGGCAACGAGAAAAATAAAGTGTTTCGGGACTAAGAGGGGTTATTGATGCTTAGTAAGGACCTTTGCTAGAGTCCAGTCAGGTTGCTTCCATTTAACCTTTTAGAAGGGTTAAGGTGGCTTCTATGGTAGAATGAGTGGCCATTTCATCAGGTGACGTTGTTCAAGAAAAAAATGAATTAGTGATAAACATACCTAGGAGGTAATCACTAAAATAAGTTAATGATAACATACAAACTAGCACCTATAAATAAGAGAACATGTTATGCTTGCATGGATGATGGATGATTGAATTACATGGTTAATAATTGAATATTAAGTATAAGGTATACTAAATTTGAATATGATAAATATAAATATGACATTTCATAATTGGGTAATAAGTATAAGGTATACTTATGAATTGAATGTGACGCTTGTTTACATGATATGATGTAATTGCTAAGATGATGAAGTGAAGGGAAAACCCATTTCGTGCTTTAGCGGAGTGGTCTCACTATGGTTGCTTATGGTAAAACTTTTACTCATACTAGGCTTTATGTATGACCCATGTTTTTTATTATTTTTCATAAACTCATAGGTACTCATTCGAGTAGGCTAGGTATCTTTTGGAAAGACAAATTAAGATCCAAAGACGAAGCATGAGGCTTATCTAGAAATAAAAGTTATTTTGAAAATTCTGCTGTGTAAACCAGTATTTATAACCGGTCAAGTGTTGTGTCGACACCTTCATATGTCATGCATGATGCTATATTTATTTCTTATTATATTTCCCCTTGTATGGGATGAGAAGGGTTAAAGATAATGTAATGAATTAAGTAAAAACAGATTGATGTGATAGAAATTTGTTTAACTGCTTTATTACTTAATGTTGTGCAAAATAAATACTGAACTTACTTTGTCGCTTGAAAATGATTCCAGTGATGACTGCAGCATCAACGTCTATTTTCGGATTTCTATGAAGGGACACGTTACAGTATGGTTTTGCAACCATAATAAAACTAACTTTTAATTGCAAAGGGGAATAACGTTGGAATTCATATTGCTATATTTCATGATTATAGTTTTAAATAAATAGCGTATCTACACTATCATATTGAATCTTGCTAATAAATATAAAAGAGAATGAGAAATTGAGTGGTAAAACATTTTATTTCCCTCTTGTTTGCCTTATTCCACTATTCTACACAATATCTCTCTTTACATTTCTTTTTCACAAAAACCACAATTTTACTTCTTTCCACACCAATCTAACCTTTGGATCATCGGAACTTCACTATCTTTGGCCCGTGGTGGCTTATTACAACCTCCTTTCTTCATCGATCCACCCTCTATATCTAATGATGACTTATTGTAGTTAAACGCAAATGCGTTATTCAATTAAGACCTCATATCTATATTTCATGATTTTCTGATCAGTTCTTTAATTGATTTTATACATGATTTAATCAGTGACTTTGGGATCTGAAGTTTTAATTTATTAATTAAGGGTTTGTTTGATGTAACAGCCATCTTTGAAACGGGCCTAATTTTCGATCAATTAAAAGTCCATCGAACCTTAATTCCATTCCAAAGCTGGCTGTTGGTTGGTAAAATTGATACAATGAACAATATACAAAGCTATTTATCTATGCTTTCAGAATCTCACAACGGAAGGAATAAAATATAATAACAGAAATAAGTACCCATTTCATAAAAAGTAAAATCTCGTAAATACGAAATATCATCCAAAATATCCAAAATTCAATATCCTAAAAATAACATCAACATGTTGTAAACTGGGTACATCAAAATATATCAAACACATAAATAAATAAATAAATAGATAAACTGCCACAAGTCTGGAATGCCACCTTTATCTTCTCTATCAACATTGTATCCCCTAATCTATGTGTCGTAATGAGGAGGGTCAGAACAACAATGTATAGTGAATGAAAATCCCAAGTCTTACCATAATAATATTTGGGCAGTATCATTTAGATAAGTGATATGTCTTACGCATCCTATACTATCCTACCAAGAATACTACAACCTGTAAGCCCGAAGGCTCTTCTAGCCCCACAACATAACATACCTTTAACTTAGGACAAAGGCTCTTTCCAGTCCAATGCAACTACGGTCAATCATGTCCTAACAATGTGAGAGAAAGTACCCGAGCCACTTAATAGCTCTTTCATGCAAATTAGGCAGACTCCGACCATTTAATACCTATACCCTAGGTAGATCCCATCATTTAATACCTAAATCCAAGACAGACCCTTTTTTTATTCTCTCTAAATAACAGCGCATAAAATCTCATCACGCCACTTAATACTTCTTTATGGAAAGAGGCGGACACTACAATAACCACTTAATACCTCGACCCCAAAGCGGACCCCTCCCAAGATTCCCTATGATCGCACCTAAAAGATTATCTCGACCATTTAACACTTCTTAAGTGGGAAGGATGTAGACCCTACAACTGGTACTTAATACCCCCAACCCAGAAGCAGGCCACAGGTCTTATGACCCGTAACCTAAACTGTGATGTCTTACATTAGATCGATTATTCGTAGACGCTAATAGCCAAATTAGCAGGGCAGTCTTACCTTACTGAATTGGGACTAACCTTGCATTCACCATAGGTAGTTATTATAGGCGATGTATCACAACAGTCCCAAAGTCACACTACTGGTAACCGGATTAGCTGGGCAGACTTCCATGTGCTTTTAACCGACCTCGCATCCCTATAACTTAGTCATATTTCCACTCTCCTAACAAACTACCATATACGTACCTCACAACATTTAGCATTAAGTCCATATAAGGAAAACTCCTCATTCCTCCTTTAATTATGGATTAGTTTCCATAATTATCCTTGAATTCTTTCCTAAGGGTTTTATGTTATTTACTAACCTATTTAAACTATGCAATTAATACGTTATTAATTATACCTTACCGGTATATTTATACGTATGTAATTTAGGCTAGCTAAATATTCCTAAGCATGCAAAGATTTCTGCTTCCTATACTAATCGTTTAAAATGTTAAAAACTTCCAAATTTATACAAGTCTCACTCGATACAATAACTTAAAAAATACCTAATATCCTTAGCCAATTAATAGACTTGCATTAACAAAATAAAATCAAATACCAAACTTATTTTATATTAATACACTACAACAAAAATGCCTTTTCGCAACTGCCAAAAACAGTTGTAATAGATCTATTACAACGGGCGGCCGCCAGTCTTAATATCCAGAGTTGTAATAGAGCTGGAGATTTTTACAACTGTCACCGACAGTTGTAGGAGCAGTTGTAAAAAACCTTTTTACAACTGCTTTTGACAGTTGTGGTAAAGTCTATCGTAACTGTTGCATTGACAGTTATTATATGTCTCTTTTGCAACTGCTAAAAGCAGTTGCAATAATACCTTTTGCAATTGCTTTTGGCAGTTGTAATAGATTCATTTACAACTGTTATTAACAGTAGCAGTAAATCTTTTTACAACTGCTACCAACAATTGCAATTCATCTTTTGATAACTGCCATTAACCATAAATTTCACAACGTTATAATTAAAATCGATATTTCACTAATAATAACTACAATCGTTAACATTACTTGAAACAACACGAACCATTCACATTTAATAAAAGCTAAAACAATTCAATTTTACATCAATTTTGAATTCATAATTCTATTACAAAACATAACTAAATCCATAACATACGTCAATATAAGTACAGATACGTACTAATCAAAAGAGATAAATTCCCCATGCTAAGCAACAATTCTCCTAACCACTTGTCCAATAGTACAGACGTATGAAGTAGGCTATAAGGAATAGCTTAAGAATCCACCACTAAAACGACCCAAGCCTTCCAAGCATATGCTCCTAGCGGTACATGGTGCACTAAAATAGTAGGATCAATAGATGCAGTTGCTGCTTCTACGATAGCATTCCTTCAAGATATAAAACTCTACCAGAAACAATCATGATATGAGCAATTTTAAACGTACAGACATGAGCACACAGCTCACATGCATGGAAAATGTAACTTTAAAAAATATTTAAGATGACTGTTGAATTCTGAAATCAGTACAAAACATATAATACTTATTCTCTAAAAATTTTATGATGTTCTATGTATTGAGCTCTCATTCAAAGGTTTATTTAAAAATAAGAGGCTATACCTTCCACGAATTTGTAATCTCTTCGCGTTCTTCCTTGAAAAGTTCCTTAAGGATTGATCTTGACTGTAATAGCATCATATGAGTATCTATTAGCTGTTGGAGCTAAGTATATGCTAGGCTAGACAATTGTTTGAGCTAAATCTATTACTTAAACAAGATAAATAATCTCGCTAATGAACATAACATATCCACAAACTTTTTAAAAAAAGAAGACAAAAGGGGATTTTAGAAGATAAATAATATGCATGTCAGTGTATATGGAACAGAAGAGACAAACTACAAAGTACCAGGGAGTGCTATAAGTTTTATTGATGTTTCAGACTCTTGTAAGAACCTTTACATATTTTTTCAGAAAATATATGCAAATAGGACAACTCTACTAGTGGTAAGTACAAACAGTTGTCTTCTCTAATCTAATGCATTTTGCTGACATTCTTTCTAATGTCCAACAGACTCGGCTGTTCTTTTAGAATTCTTTCACTGACACTTACTCTAATGCTTGCATAAGCAACGTCACTTAACAGGTAACTTACACTATCCTATTAACTATGCTTTCAAATTTAAAGATACGGTGTTATGACCTTCGAGTTCAGAAAAAGCTTTGTGAAGCTGTTGTAACTTAGAGGATGCAGAATCAATAAGCACAACAACTGAATCAGTGTCAGCCATGTCAGAAAAGTCCTGCTAAATGTGCAGATGTAATATTTGCATTAGTAGTTTACCATGCAATACTTGCAAAAAACAAAACCTCAACATGCCTCAATTAAATGATATGGAGATTAGTAGTGTAGAGTATAGATGCAGATTACATTAGCAATAGTTTACAAATCGTATCGAGTTGGAACAAATATAAGTATATAAATATAAACAATGGCTGGTATCCCATCTTGTTTATGTTAGTGCCAGTAACCAAATTCTACATAACTTACCAACCACAACCACTTTTGTTTACAAGCATACCCATTTTTGTACAAATAACTATACATCATACAATTTTTTTCAAAATTTTGCTTGGCGGGCTTCCCCATGGGCGCGTTTAATTTTATTAAAACGTGTTTCCTTAGTTGCTCATTGGAACAGCACGTGTGCCACTATACTAGAAAAATATATTCAAATATTTTCCCTGATAATGTGTGAAACGTTAATTATATTTAGTCCTATCAATAAAAGCTTCACATGTAATAAAGCAAAAAATGATGAAAAATACATTACCATTTCGCCTGATTTTGGTATTGTACCATGCCATTTTGGAATAGCTTGTGCTTGTTCTACATATGCTGCATTTGTACCAGTGCTTAGTATCACGGCTATAACAACATCATTATCATACTATCTCCCGCCAACCAATGTTCCTATTGTATCATTGATCTACAAAGCAACAGTTTAAAATCAAACATCATTCATACAATGTTATATGATGTATATTGATGTTCCTGAAGAAAGAAAGGAAAACTGTAAGAAAGCATAAACCAGTGCTGCAACACGCTTATCGAGACCCTATCTTTTCATTGCCTTTGTCAATTCGGCAACCACGTCTTCTCCTTCCTGGCACAAAAAACAGAGAAATTAGTTATATGTTCGACTTTATAAACATGAATCTTCGTAAAACAATAACTGCAGCGAATTATCACTCTTGAGTCAGTATGATTATTCTGTTGCATAATGTTGACTATGTGGAAATTGAACTGAATTATGTTTGTGGCTTCAAGCTGGAAGAGAACTAAAGAACAATGCTTATACGTGGGGAGAACTATGCTGCTGTTAAGAGCTGAAGCAAACTGGGTGAATGCTGAACTAAAAGTAAACTCTTGGCCTGATCTGGGCGTCACGCTCTGTACTGTAATTTGAAGACCAATCTATATTTACTGGCAACTCGTTGTTTGATGTTGGACGGTCTGCAGGCACAGCAACATGGTAAGGTAGTTGATGCGTGGCCTAACCAGAAGTTCTGTTAACGCACAACACGTTGAAGGCTGAATTTAGGCAGGCAGTGCAATGTTGCGTCGACAGAGGAAATCGGCTCACTACAACAACTGAAGGTGAACAGCCTGCTTGAAACATGGCTTACATGTTGCAGTATGTAATGCAAAAACTGAAGGTGGACAGTTCAGGTTTAGACAGGAATGAAAACGTTGTTACAAGCAGTAAGAAAATGTAGTGCTACATTGATGACTGCTCATTTTGGTTGCAGCTGGGCATGTAGTAGAAGTCTGGTAGAACATAGGAGGGAGTGGGTTTGTAGGTAGGCTGAGCGTAGGTGATGTGCAGCATGAAGACGCGCCAAGTAGAAAAGGCGACTTCAAGCTGATTGCAAATGTGATAGAGCTTTGCAATCGAGAAAGATACTACCCGAAGTGCCAAGGCCTCGGCTCTTGTTATTTAAACATTCATCCCAGTCCCACTACTCTAGAGGACCCGATCCTCATCAGAGCTGCTCCCCTTCTAGGCAAACTCTGCCACCTCCTCCTACTTCTATGGCATCAAGAGTGAACTCCATTCCAACTTCTGCTGCACTTGTTCCTACTTCTAAAGACAAGCCTACTCCTTCCACTTCGGACCCAATCTTCCAATAGTCTAGGACTTCTCTCGCGCCTCGTCAGCGATATCCTTATCCACTCATCATCAAAGACCTGAGAAGGAGAAACTGAATACTGCCACTTAGCTCCTATAGTGCCTTACCTCATAGCTCCCGCTGTTGTGTAACTCAAGCACCCCTATATGCTTACTGGGTCTACATTGAGTACAATCGGATTAAAAATAATGACTTACTTCAAGGAGGATATAACATGGTGAACATTTTATGTAAGGAACACGTATCCAATAATGACTTACGATTTACAAAGTACAGTAAATTTTGAATTCAAATTGCTTATAATCCTTTTAATGTGAATGTGCTTTTTCACAATCTTTAATACTCAACTCAGCAAGCATGGATGAAAGAAAAAGTGTAAAATTCAAAAAGGTTAAATGTAGGATGTTATGTTGGTTCCTATCAAAAATGATAGAAACTGCAACCAGTTAACAACCCTTTACACAAAAAATAAATTGTTGTTCATGTAAAATACCGTTCTGTTTCATTTGGACCAAAAACCCAGCAGCAGTTGTGTTTAATTTTAAACACACTCAGTTTAAAAAAAAGACCGGTAGCAGCTATGTTAAACAAAGCAACAACTTTGTTTAAACATAATATAATTGGAGATAATGGGTTGTTCTTGTTCTTTTCCCTGGTCGAGATCACTTATCCGTTTTTTTAGATGAATTGTTCTAAGTTAATCTGTAATTCAAAAGACATAAAAATTCTAAATAGGTAGCCCAACACCAGAATTTATTTACGTTTTTTTGCTTGATAGTTGATCATCATTAGATGGTTTAATATAACCACATGATTATATGTAACTTGTACAAATGGAAGTGAGATGGGCTTGAAATCAATAAATTTAATTATTATAAATAATAAAATTAGACAAAGGGGTGAAAATGAGATGATACATATATACAAAAAAAGCAATGACAGTAATAGAGATCATCTGACATTCGCATGCTCTTGTTTATCCTAAAGATAGAGAAAAAAATATCCAATGTAGAAACATTAGGGGGTCATTCTTTATATTAGACATTATTTCCAATGTTGTTTATAGTAAAACATGACATGTCAGCCATTATAATCAAGTGTTTTTGAACAACGCATCATGGTAAAACATTCTACTGTTGTTTTCTATAACTTGAATTTTAGAAACCAAATATAACGTAACCATCTATTAATGGTCCATCATTTATAGGTTCATGGAAGCAAAATTGGTATTTAAAAAGTATGCAAAATAAATTCTGTATCAAATCAAAATAACGAAATTCAACCTTAATGAATGACATTTAAAAAGAACTTAATAAAAAAACCTACAGCAACAATCAATAACACTTAACATACCCATCTAGCTCTGTATAATGTCCAAACAGAAGGTGTTAAAGTTGAATTCGAGAAATTAAAGAGTAAAAACAAAACTTGCAATGAATGGGAAAATGAAAGTTGGTATTCATAAATGAGTTGGTACTCCTACCAACAATTATGTATCCCCATGGTGAAATAAGTAGATTTACCAGCATAAATGAGCTAACATAGCACTGCATCCATTTCTTTGTTTTCCATAGAAAGAAAAAAATAAGATTTCCAGGCATAAGGCAAAACGATTCACAATGAAATGCTCAATTCTTCTTACTGACAATACCCACCGAAAGGATGCAAGCACAAAACCGAGTGCTGATAGCAGTACACTATATTTTAAACATTTACCGCAAATATAATTCAATGATCTTATAATCTTCTTACCTACAAAGAATAAAAGGGTATTTATAATTTCTTTGTGTGTAATTTACTTTTATAGCCACTAACAACCATCATTTATCATTGTTAATAGTTGATTTTAGTTTAACCTATTTGAAAAGATGAACAAAACAAATAGCTAACTGATGTGAACTAACTGATGTGAATTCATAGTGCAGGTCGATGATACAATCATACCTAATTATTTCAAAGACAGGACATAATTGCTAGTCGTAATAGTCGAACAAAAGCATGTATGCCAATGTAAATAAATTAAACATAATTGAAGATTCAAATCATATTATTGAGCTTCATTTATAAACTTTCTCATATCAGTTCTTTTTAGGGAAATAATGTTAATGTTATTTATAACACAAACCTTTTCCATTGAATGCAGCGAGTCATAACTGTCTTGACAAGCGGCCCTAAATTCTTGTCAACTACAGACCGTTTTGTCTCCGTGAATCGCCCACGATCTGATCCAAAAGCCATTTACTGATCTTGGAGATCACACTCACCTCCTTGATCACAAATTGGGCAATCTAATGGATGGCTCATTAGCAAGAATTCCATCACTCCTTCCCTGGCTTTTTTTGCTATTGGAGTGTTGGTCTTAACTTTCATTCCTACACAGTTTAAAAAAAATCAAAAGTAGTTGTCAGCAGGATGTGTGCTTTTGCCATCTAGGAATTGTTATTTTTGAGTTAGTATATATCTCGTTTTAGATTTACAAATATACTTAGTTATTTACAGCCATCTAAGAAGTTAACCTCAGATATACTTAGTTATTTACAGCCATCATCAATTTACAGCATGTTTAATTCATCCCATCATTCTAAACACATGAAACTCTGAAACAGCCAACAATCTAATATAAAAAAGACTCATCAAATTTATTAAACTAAATCTTTCATAAACATATAAATAGAAACATACAAACGTATAAAAAAAGGGGGAAAACTAGTTGGAAATCAAAGAAAGATCTGTTAGCATCAATTAGGATTTCCTGGATGTAGCATCCATTAACATCAATTAGGGGGAAATAAGTAGTATAGACAAAAATACCCTAACTTTATCTAGCAAATTTCTTCATATGTAGATCAGTTAGCATCAGTTAGGCGCCAAGAAAATCAAAGAAAGCCGGACACACTCCAACATACCTATAGCTTTGACGATGGCAAGGCAACGACAGTGAGCACAAGGGCCGCGAGCGCAACGGTCGAGAGTGGTAGCGGCGACAAGTGGCAACGGCGGCGAGTGGCAACGGAGGCCAGCAAGCGCGGTTTAGTTTCTTGGATGGAAACAATGGAGGGTAGCGGGATGAGGTTAGGGTTTAGGTTTAGAAATAGGAATAGAAAAATCTACGGGCAGGTAAAATAAAATGAGCGGTCAATGAAAAGGAGGGAGGGAACTCAAAATTATTTAGAGTAGAAAAATAAAGTAAGGAGACAACTGACGAAAATAGTTGTTATAAATAATATCTACAACTGACACAAATTAAGCAGTTGTAACCGATCGCTAATCACAACTGCTGCATAAATAAAGTTGTTAAAAGTGCCTTTGTTACAACTGCTAACATAAACAGTTGTTATAGAATACCTATTACAACTGTTTGTTTGTGTTGGTTGTAAAGGAAAGGTTGTAATATGGTTGTTTTGTTGTAGTGATATAGTAGAATCAGCACCTCTATTTCAAGAGATAAAACTTACAATTTAAACCATTTTTATTCAATTAAACTTTTACATATACCATGAAAAAGGGATTCATATATAAATTAAGAAAATAAGTAGTGCAAACTACGAATAGGAGAATTCATACTTTACACACCATTTTCTAACTTACATTTTATTTAGAACCCTTTAGCACAACTAGAGAAAGGTTGGAAATGGAATAGAATATAAAATATTCAAATTGCAATGACAAAATAAATCACACTATTCTAATATAACACAATTAAGATTCAAATAAACCTAGGAATTGACACTTTGTTTGCAGAAATTTTGGGGTTTTAGATTTAAGGTTTTCATGTACAAAATTTGCTAAGGCATAAAACAAATCAAAACTTCTACTATGCAAATACTAAAATGTGAAAAACTAATCTTTCCACTCATAGATGGCTTCCAGTATTCTTTGGATTTGATTCACTTCCTTATCTAACTGCTTCTTCAAGTTTATTTTTTATAGAATACACAACCATTCAATTGTATATACATTAGATTCAGAATTGAAAGTTTAGGGAAGGATAAGAAAAGAAAAACATTTATATATATATATATAAACCTATTATTTCTTTCCCTTGGATTGAATGCTTGAACCTTATCATGGAAAAAGACTGACAGGGTTTCCTTAGCATCCCAAATAATTTGTGAATAAAAGTGTGGGGGCTATCCTCTTATTTATAGTGGTTAGAATGCATCAGGCCATACAATTAAAGTTAGTCTAAAATAATAAAATCTAGGTCGTTCGTGCCTAAGATAACCCTCCTCGCAATACGTCCATCGGTCGACCGATCCTCCTTAGGCAATCGACCACTAGCGGTCGACTAGCCTAAGAGAGGCGGTCGACCAGTCCCCTATATATTTAGAACGTAATTTGTTGCCATCATTTTATTTCTATTTGTTTCCTATTTTTATAATTAACGTTGACGTTTATTTTAACGTTTCCTTAAACCTTAAGATTCTCATCAACATTAAAATATTTATTGATGTTTTTAATTTCAAGCGTTAACATTAATAAAATTTTGAAGTTTAAGTTCGTTTGAATTTGAAATTTTCAAATGTCAATAACTTTTTCGTTCGAGCTCGGGCTACAAAATTCTATATATGAAAGTTGATTAGAAAATCGCCGTGAACGCAATAGTGTTACTTTAGTGGCCAAATTTTGAAATTTAAAATATTTCCATTTTAACCTTATTATGAATTAATTATTTTCTTATCAATTTTTACAAGGTGTTACATTTCCTTGCTTAAAAAGGATTTCGTCCCTGAAATCCCCAAGGCAGAGATAGTGCAACGTGAAATCCGTTACTAAGTTATCTACACAATCATCTATTCAACCAAAAATGCAATGTTATTATGTATGCAACATAATATTGGTGAGCTCAGTCCTAGCATGAATGCAAGATCGTGATAAATAGGAATGTATGCAAGCATCCTAAATATGCAGAAGATTCTACATAAGCGAAAAAATAACAGCAAAAAGTGTGGCAACCATCCTCTACCATCCAATCTAGCAATCACAATGCAACCAAAACCTAAATTTTGGAGACAAAATGTTTACCAGAGAAAAGCTAAGGTTGAGAAGCCTTCATCTTTTTTCAGTTTCTCATGTGCTTTCCACTGGATTATCTCGCTATTATACTCAGACCAGTCTAATTTCTATGTTACGAAACTTCCTAATTCCATGCTCCACTTTGCAGGGATGGCACGGGGTGTTATCGGTTCCATCTCAATATTTTCTAACTGATCTGGCTATACTATTGTGATGGTGTCCTGGTGACATTTCCTCAAGTGGAAAACATGAAAAACGTTATGAATTCCCGCTAACATATCTAGAATCTCTACTCTATATGGAAGTTTCCCCATTCTTTCCAAAATCGAGAAAGGCCCAACAAACCTTGATGCCAACTCCCCCAACATGTCAAACCTCATAACACTCCTAAGAGGAGAAACCTTAACGAACACCATGTTTCCTACAGTAAACTCCAATTCCTTCTCTTATTGGTATATGACTTATAACGGTCATATGCGGCCTTCATTCGCTTCATAATTATTTCTATTTTTTCTGAGGTCCTGAAACAAATCTGATCCAAGTAGAATTTTGTCGGTGGTTCCCTACCAACAATAAGGCGATTTGCATGGCCTCCCGTATAACGCTTCAATGCGTGCCATGCCAATTATCGCTTGATAACTATTATTATATGCAAACTCTACTAAGGGTAAGTTTGCTCCCAATTTACTCCAATATCCATGATGCAAGCTCTTAACAAATCCTCCAAAATCCTATTCACCCTTTCTTTCTAGCCATTAGTCTATGGGTGGTATGTAGTTCTAAGATTCAATGTAATTTCCAAAGCTAACTAGAAACTCCTCCAAAATTTGCTAGTGAACAAGGGGCCCCTATCACTAACAATGCTAATTGGAACCCCATGCAGTCGTACCACTTCTTTAATATAAATTATTAGAGATGCCACAGTCCTATTACTCCTAACTAGAATAAAGTGGGCACTTTCAGTGAGCCTATCCACTACAACCCAAGTAGCCTCATTGCCTCTTTGACTCTTAGAAAACCCATCTATAAAGTTCATCGATATGTGTTCCCATTTCTTAGTCGGTATCTCTAATGGTAACAATAGTCCTTCGGGCATCCCTTGTTCTGCGTTTATCTTTTGGCACATCAAGCACCTAGAACATATATACTCCGCTACCCTCTTCTTCATTCCCAACCAATAGAAAATCCATTTCATATTTCTATACATTATATCTCCACTAGGATGAATGGTCATTCGAGAACAGTGACACTTAGCTAGAACATCCTCCAAAACATCATTTACCAAAGGAGTACAAAAGCGTCCATCTCTTCTTAAACATCCTCTTTCATCAATCGCATACCTACCGCCATGGAGAAAATGCTCTCTTCTACTTAGCTTGTCCAAAATACCTACTATTGCCACGCCTTTCTTCTATTCTAGCCCAATGCGGTTCACCAATGCTAGCCTTACCTCCATTGGTGCCAGATAGCCTAGAGCAGGTTCTGTTGGCGGTTGGAAATTAAAATTCAAGAGGAACTCCAACTGCCTTAACTCGTTTATAGCACCTAGAGTAGCATGTCTTCGACTAATGGTGTCGACGATAACATTCTCATTTCTGAGGGTGTACTCTATCTTAAAGTCATACGATGTTATGAACACAATCCAACTCTGCTGCCTAAGATTCAAATCCTTTTGGAAAAATAGGAAATTAAGGGATTTTTGGTCACTGGATAACTCAAATCTTTTTCCCAAAAGATAATGCCTTTACATCTTCAAAGCAAAGACGATAGCTGCTAACTCTAAGTCATGAGTTGGATACCTCTTCTTTGGTCCTTCAACTGCCAACTTGCATAGGCTATAACCTTGCCCTCTTGCATGAAAACAACTCCTAACCCCATACTGCATGCATTAGTATAAGCAGTGAAAGACTTCGTCCCATCTGAAATAATAAGTACTATGTTTGTACCAAAAATGGGCACAACACTCTTCGGAAGTTTTTGAAGAGATAAAAGTGAAGAATGAAAATTAAAACTGTGGATTATCTAACAAAAACTCCAAATAACAGAAAGTAAATTGCAAAGACAAGCGATTTAGAGTGGTTCGGCGTTTTGCCTACGTCCACTATGAAGTTTGATGATTTTATTGCTCGATACTTGAAGGTTACAGTAGTTTATAATGTAATACAACTGAATTTCTATGCTAAGTCTCAATCTAAAGCAGTGGCAGTGTTCTGGAGTAAATCTGGCAGAATCTGGGCGCTCTTCAGTACTTAGAATTCTCCGACCCCTTTTCTAAATGACTTGGGGCTCTATTTATAGGTGTAGGAGGCTGATATTTCGCCTAAAATGAGGGGAGACCAGTTCTGGTACGGTAGGGGGCCCACATGGCCGAAATCTGGATATCCGGGCCCGCTTTGGGATCGATTCGACCCTTGGTTCGAATCGATCAAGAAATCATCCAATCGAGCTGAAATTTGGCGTGAACATTCTTCATCATGTGCTTAAGCTTCTGTGAAAATTTCATGACATTTGGACTTGTAGAACTCGAGTTATGATCGATTCAAGTTGAAGATTTTCGCTTTCTGGAGTCACTCGAATCGATACCTTCGAATCCATAGGGTCGACTCCATCTTCTCGTACGTGAAGGCAATGACGTGGTGCGCGTGCTTCGGGTCAACCCTCCTTTTTCTCCGAGTTTTACTGAGTCGAACCCGGGGTTTCAGCTAGGTGGACTTGGCAGATTCAAGGCAATCGATTCGAAGATACGTTTCTTCGAATCGATGGAATTGGTGCTTGGTCGAATCGATCCAGATATGCCACTACGGATCGATTCGAACTTATTCCAACAGGGTGGACTCGAAGGCAGTTTATCGGATGGAGTCGAAGCGACTAGCCTTTGCGGATTCGAAGGAAGGGATACTCAATGGATTCGAACTATCGGGTTCGCTTGATGGAGTCGAAGCTTATTCAATTGCACGGATTCGAAGGAGCTTTCCCTTGATGGATTCGAACACAGGTTTGTTCGATGGAGTCGAGGCAAGGGAGGTTCGATGGAGTCGAATAATGGTTGTTCCATGGATTCGAACTGGGGCCTGGCCAATGGATTCAGACGAAGGGTTTTGCTGGTGGAGTCGAAGCAAGGGGGATGGATCCGACCCTAGGATGGATTCGAGCCAGGACTATCCTTCCACTTTCTAACGAGGATAACTTGAGCATACGAACTCGGGTTGCCTCGAAATTTGGAACGTTGGCTTCTACTACTCTGTTTGACGTGCCTTATCGATTGCAGCCCGATCTGGACTCGGACAAATTTCATCGATATCCATAGCGATCCTTGTGTGTTAACTGATATCCGAGACGATCTGTCACCGGTCTCTAGTCAAGTCCTTGGTGTCACGGCCTTGCCAAAAGGCGGGATAACATTTGCCCCCCAAAGTACGTCTTGTGTAAACATGACGTGCTTTGAAAAGCTACAGTCCCTTATTGAACAGTTATGACATGCTTTGTTGAAAGTTGTACTCTGTATCACTGTAGTTGACCGTTGTATGATCATGAGCGGCTGTTTGCTGTTGAGGTTATGACGAGATAAACATTCGATCCCTGTAAAATGATGGAGATCAAACATTAGTCAGAGATATGCGCATACGTGTATTATCTTGACTTTGGTTAACGTTGCGTGATCGCAAGTCGTTGTTAGTTCGGTTTGTTATCGAATTCTGCATCGATCCTTTCCTGAACCGATTTGAGATTCGAGTTTAAACAGTGCTTTGATAATTGTCTATGATTATCCCTTGGTATCGATCCTCTCCTGAATCGAGGTAAAAAAGGTAATCCAGTAACCTCTTTATGTTGACGCGATGTGTTCATTTTTATAGGTGATTTCGATGGATTCGAAGTGTCCATTCGAATCGATGACTTTCTAAAAGCTGCGAGTCGAGGGATATGCAGTTGGTACTCCGAATTGATGGGTACATGGCGGCTTCAATTCTGTTTTTGCTAACTCCTCCGTATCGATGGAAGTTCGAATCGGTGCAGCTTCGTATCGATGGTGCCTCGCATCGACGTTGGCTCGATGGATTCGAAGGTACGAGGGATCCAAAGTCTCGATGGATTCGAGGTCATAATCGATTCGAACAAATTGATGGCTATGGTAAGTGACCGGTGACATACGGTCAAGACGACCGGGAGACGAAGCGCCTCGAACCTTTTCTGGAATCCATATGAATACGTGAGGCCGGTTTCATTTTTACTTTTTACTTTTCACTGTTGCTATAGATTCTTCTTCGAATCGATTTTCCTAGAGCCGAGAAAAAAGCATGTCTTCCCCGAATCGATTGAATTTTGCAAACCTTCATTCGTAATCACATTTAACCAGGTAATTGATGGATCGATGCTAGTTGAGAATGACAAAATCGGAAGTCTTCGTCTTCAATTGTTTCTTCTGAAAATATTGAAGGGTTGTGAGATCTGAAAAAACGGTTCGAATCGAAGATTCGAGGCGTAAAAAAAAGCGTTGAAATTTCCTTGGAGAAGTAGAGATCTTGAGGGATGTTATCTTTCATCACTTAGTACCTTTCCTGAACCAATTTTATTCGAATCGACTCTGACTGCAGAGCTTCGAATCGATGTCTGCAAAGGAAAAAAGGCCCCGTGTCGATCGATTCGAAGTAACGATACCTTGATCGATTCGAAGGTATTGAAGGTCGATCGATACGAAGTCATTTAGCGCCCAGGGATTCGAGGCGTTTCTCCATCCCGAAGTATATCGAGTCGAACCATTTGGATTCGAAGCACATCGATTCGACTCGATGGATTCGAACGCCTCCAGTTTAGAGAATCCGACTTTTCAGACTCGTTCCAACATCTGAACCATGACTAATTTCAAGTTGAACTTTGACGATCTTAACGAACTTTATCATACTTGATTCCGACGAGCTTCGGCCTTGCATAATCGAACTTGACTGAAAGACTTGAACTCGAATTTCCTTCGAAGCTTGTCGATGGAACTATGACTTAACCAATAATACAACTGATTTATACTTGAAGTTAGTCCGTAGCGTTTGGATGGCGCGGAAGTGACGGTCAGCGATGACGGTCATTTTCATTCTCAAATTCCCAAGTTTTGTTGTATGGACATCTTACTTTAATCTGTAGAATCTGTTTAAGTAATGCACAACACTTGCACTGCACGACACGCTCACACACTTCACACTGGGGAATGCACGGGCTCTTTATGAACTTAACGCTGCTTTCTGATGAGTTAGTTAATTATGGAATCTTCGAGCTCCCAACAACAAGAGGTACAGAGCTTGACTCCTCCAGTGCTTGAGATTCCTGATATTCCTGCCGACGTAATCGACCCGGCTCCGGACGAGTTACCGGAGGCGATATTTATCGAGGACCCTGTCGACTCTGTCCAATCTAACATTTCCGAATCTTTGTTGGGCCGAATATGCTTGAAGCATAACATATCTCTAGGTGACGTATTATTGCCCAGTGCCACTGATAGACCGCACAATCCGCCTGAAGGATATACGGCTTTTTATCGCCATGCTTGCGCGGCCGGAACTCTCCCTCCTTTCAATCAATACATCAGAGGGATGCTATCATATTTAGGAATCGCTCCTTCACAACTTCATCCCAACGGGCACGCATTGCTGAACAGTGCCTTTGTCATATTTATGGACTGTCTATTTCGCCCGCCAAGGCCCACCGAGATCAGGCACATATTTAACTTCAAGAGTAGGGGTGATAGCCCATCTTTTACATTTCTGGAGGCAGTTAGGAATTGCCAAGTTGTAGTTGGAGCTTGGACCCGACTGAGTTATTTCAAGAACGAGTGGTTCTATGTTCGATGCCCTCCGGGTTTCGCTAGGCGATGGTTGTCTAGACGTAAGCGCCTTAACCTGTTTTCTTGACCAATAGCTCTTTGGTATTAAAATTGACATTTCATTCCCTTTACAGCCATTATCTCCAGACCCGATGGAGGGCGTTTCAAGGGTATCGTCCGAAGTCTTCAAGACGTTCCAAGCGAGTTGAGACATATTGACTCGGTGCTGAACGATTATAACTTAAGAATTCTTGGTTTGATCGACATCAATCAAAGTATAGTCGTCGAGGGATTTGCAAAGCCCGCCTCCAAGAAGGAAGATAAGAAGAAAACCAAGAAGAGAAAGGTGAAGAAGTCATTCGGAATCAGAATAATCGAGGCGAGTGACGAAGAAAGAACCCACACAGATTCGGAGCCGATGGCTGATCTCTCGGGAAACTTTGAAGAATCGGGAGAAAAACAGAAAGGCAAGGCCGCCGTTTCCAAAAAACTTAAGTCCAAGGGGGGAAAAATCTGTAGATGTGTTTCTTCCCGCTTCCGGAGTCATGATTTCTGAGGCCGCCCCTTCTCATTCGAGAGATTCTTTCAAAGGGCTTGACGATATTCCTATCCCAGATTATATATCGATTTCTCATAATCCTGGGTTGGAGGAATTTCAAGATGTCCTAAACATGAACGAGCCCTTTCCTTTAAGTGCGGTCAACACTTCCGGTCGGTTTGGGGGTTTACACATTTACACACACTTCCACAGCACTTCATGACTTTTGCATAGTAAACATTGCTTTATGGGATCCTAATCCGTAATTCTTTCTTATCGCAGGTGAGATGTCAGGACGTGGCTCTACTCTGGATAGGCTTCGGAATGTGCGCCAATCTTCTCCATTTTACGATTCCCGCAGGAGAGAAACAGATAGGGATCATGGGCGAAGCTATTCAAGTCAAGAACGTTATGACAGAGACAGAGATTACTCGCGTGGCCGTTCTGGCTATGATTATTCTGACAGAGACCGGGGATACCAGTACTGACCCCGATCTCGCTCTTCTCCGCCTCCCAGGGCCCCAGTAGACCTCCCAGGGCCATCTCATCAACAGCAGCTGCCTTCTCAATCTTCCTGGCCTGATGCTCAGCGGCCAAGAATGGAACCGACAGCAGCCACTATAATTGAACAAGCTCCGGCTGAGTTGACAAGCGAGGGAGCTGCTAAACTTGCCCAAATGAAAAATGACTACCCTGAAATTTGCATGGATGGCTATGTCTTCCCTCCTAACTTTAAAAGAATTCCTCCGGACGCTGAGACCACTGCTCATAGTTATATCCGCGACTTCTACGCTCAGTATAAGGAGTGGTACAAGGCAGCCGTGAAGGCTTCTAGAGTAGCTTTTGACCGGGCGAAGATCATTGCTGAACGTGATGCTGACATTGTCAAACAGAAACGCATCATTCAGGTTCTTCAATCTGAAGTGGAGACGTCCCGGAAGTCAGAGCTTGAAACACTTCAGAAACATGAAGATGTCGTGGCCAAACTGGCGAGGATGCAGCAGGAACACTGCGCCACGGTGGAAGAGATGGGCCACCGCAACACCACCATTGCAGCTGAGCGAGACTTAGCCGTTAAAGAGCTGAATGAGCTCAAGGCCAAATTCACTGAAATAGTGAAGGAGAAGGACGATGCAAACGCCACTGCTCAAGAGGCTTGCGACCAAGCAGTATCTCTCAGGACCGAACTTGCTGCGGCGGCGGTCAAGGCTAAGTCTGCGGAAGCAGAAATTCAGGAAAAGATCTTGGAGGAGAGGTCTAGGCTAGATGCTGAGTTTGACGATCTCTTAGTCACGTATAACGCTAATGTGCTGGAACACAGAAATTTAGCGTGGCTGGGAGATGACTCCATGATCTTGTACAATGCCTGGACCCGGCTGGTGAATGAGAAAAGAGCAGCGCATCTAGATGGAACACTTGACGACTTTGAACTGGAGATGCGTTTGCTCACCGAGGATGAGAGGAAGATCCTTCATGAGGCGGTGATCTCTATGGCGAAAGAAAAGCTTGGCGTTCAATCTCTAGAGACAGGCGAAGGCTTGGGGATCGCGCATCATGGGACAAGTGTTGGAGCTGTAATTCCAACATTGCCCGAAACCACTGGTGCGGTAGATCCCCAGTCTGTTCCTGCCTATAACCCTGACCAACCATTATTATCTTCTACCGAGGATTCTGCCCACGTTTCGGTCCAGACCAAGGAAGGTATTTGAACGCTTCTCGTAGTTTAGTTGTGAAGAACCTTAAGAAACACACTTGGCTAACAATCTTCGTTTTGTCGCATTTCAGTGACTGAAGTCGTTGTTTCTGCGCCTCTTGCTCTATCAGTTCCACATCAAACACAAGGGGTTGTTTTTACTGAAGCCATCACGACTTCTACCTTGATCGGCGAAGAGGGAGATGCAAATATGTTTTCTTTCAGCGCTCAAATGATTGAGGAGCTTCTCAATGAACCCATCGATCCTTCCGTCAACCCGTCCGATGCTGTGAGTGGGGCTGCTCCAGCCGTTAGTTCATCTATGCCAGCTATTGACACATCCGATGCGGCCCAAGTATCCCGTGAGGACGACGTTATTGCTGAGATCGATGCCGAGATGGCAGCAGGGAATGCTGGTATGAATCCGCCCGGGCTTGCCCCATTAATGGTGATTTCACCGGGCGGTACCGTAGTGATTGAAACTGCTCCTGTCCCTCCTCCTGCTACTACTCCTATGCCTCCAGCTCGACCTCCTAGAAGAATTTCCGTTGCCTCCAGTTCTGAGGAAGACGTTGACATTATATCGCTGCCGGAGGGCAAGCCTGAAAAGAGTAAGCGGTCGAGGAGAAAATCAGGCAGCGGATCTGGTGGGGCTACCCCGAAGAAGAAGATAAGGAAGAAGAAAGATTGAACTCTTTCTTTAAATCTCTGTTGCGTAGGGTAGCATTTTGTTGATTTTTCTATAGCCGTGTATAGATGTGGATTCGGCTCCCACTAGTAGCAATTTTTTGAACCATTTTGTAATCAGATTCTTTTTGTTGATGGTGGAAATGAGAATGTATTCCCTTTTGTCTCCAACTTGTTATGTGTTATGGTTCTGCCCCCAGTATTGGGGATAAGTGTGGAGTTGATGTATGTTTATACTCCGCCTTACGCACTGGGAGTACGGAGTTAGTTAATGTTTATACTCCAGTTCGCGCTCTCGGAAGCTGGAGTTTGTTGATGTTTATACTCCGGTTCGTGCTCTCGGAATCCGGAGTTAGTTAATGTTTATACTCCAGTTCGCGCTCTCGGAAGCTGGAGTTTGTTGATATTTATACCCAGCTCGCGCTCTCGGAGTGCTCTGGGGTTTTGTGAATGTTTATTCTCCGTCTCGCGCTCTGGGAGTACGGAGTTGAATGAATGTTTATACTCCGCCTCACACTCTGGGAGCACGGAGTTAAGTAAAAAGTTCGTACCCAGCTCGCGCTCTCGGAGTACTCTGGGATTTTAGGAAAATGTTTATACTCCGCCTCGCACTCTGGGAGTATGGAGTTAGTTAAAAAGTTTGTACCCAGCTCGCGCTCTCGGAGTACTCTGGGATTTAGGAAAATGTTTATACTCCGCCTCGCACTCTGGGAGTACGGAGTTAGTTAAAAAGTTTGTACCCAGCTCGCGCTCTCGGAGTACTCTGGGATTTAGGAAAATGTTTATACTCCGCCTCGCACTCTGGGAGTACGGAGTTAGTTAAAAAGTTTGTACCCAGCTCGCGCTCTTGGAGTACTCTGGGATTTAGGAAAATGTTTATACTCCGCCTCGCACCTTGGGAGTACGGAGTTGAGTGAAAGGTTGTCGTGTATCAACCCATTTCTGGCCTGATGTGATGGCTTGCCCCCGAGCTCGGGTTTCATTTGGTGAGTGGTTGATTGCTTCATAGCCACTCCCTACTTGAATAAATCCCATTGTGTGATGGAATTTAGCTCTTCGTGCATCGTGATGTTGTACATTGTATTTAATGAATCACAGCTCTGGCTCAAAGAGATGGCATTTTATTGCTGAAATAAGAAAACATGGCAAAGTCAGTTGCCTTATTACAAATTCTAATTTCGAAATGCAGAAACAAATTCTAAAACAGAATTTAAACTAAATAGATAAACATAGCCTGTTATGTGCAATAGCGACGAAGACTTTCGCCATCCAAGGCCTTTGGTGAAGCTAGACCATCAGCGGTCGTTAACTCATATATACCATCCCCGAGCTCCTGCTTAATCTCATGTGACCCCTTCCATGTTGGTTTCATGTGTGGTAGTGCTGGGTATTCTTTTTTAATGACAATCTCATTGCGTTCAAAAGTTTTAAGTCGGTCCTCGGCATTGCGTAATCGGACGACGCGATTTCGGTGTATGACTGTTCTCAAGTCAACCTGGTCGCCCTGGACGACTCCAACTCCGTTGACGGTAGGGAACTTTAAGGTTAAGCACCATGGGACAATTACGGCTCTGAATTCAGTAAGGGCAGCTCGTCCTAAGAAAGCGTTGTATGGCGAGACTATGTTCAACACAGCGAACTGTAATGTCCGAACTCTCCTATGTTCCTTAGATCCCAACCTAACTGGTAGCTTCACCATCCCAATAGGTACGGTAGCGCTACCGTTGAATCCATGGAGGTGAGTTTGGCAAGGTTCCAAATCCCTGGCTTTCATCCTCATTTGATTATAAGCATGTATAAAAAGGATATTCACAGAGCTCCCGCAGTCAATTAGTATCCTCTTCATCCAAGCTGGACCTACTTGTGCCGATATCACGAGTGGGTCAGTAGTCGGGCTTCCGACATAATCAATATCGTTGTCTCGGAAAGTGATAACGTTAATTATCGCTCTCTTTCGTTTGGTCGAAGGTTTATTATCCAAGTTATCATCGTACTCAAAGTCTGTTCGTCTAGCCAAGTTGTTATATGATTTCATTTCTCCCCAGCTTCGCTTCGCTGTACGAGGACTATCACTTACAACATTAATTACCAGTCTTCCTCCGACACGACCTGGTTCTTCCTGTCTTTCTGGATTCTGTACATGATTTTGATTTGAGGGGCCCGCCCCTTCAGACTGCGGTGCCCGCACAAACTGGTCTAACTTCCTCTCTCTGATCAACTTCTCAATGAGGTCCTGCAAGTGTCGACATTCATTGGTGTTGTGGCCATAACTTTCGTGGAATCTACAGAACTTCCCTGTTTGAATCTGCCTCTCCGACGATTGCTTCGGAGCCGGCTTCTTGTATTGCATAGTATTGCAAGTCTGTAGGTAAACTTTTCCAACGATGTATTCAATGGTGTGTAATTATCGAACATTGGAGCCTCACGCCGTGGACCTCGATTTGGATCTCTTTTCTTATTCTGACCATTGTTACCTCTTGGCTGAGTTTGCTTGTTCTGTATGTTCAACTGAACTTTTCCGGAATTGTCACCGGACTGTTTAACTGCTACATTGCTCTGTATTCCTTCGCTCTTGGGTCCCGCATCGTCCTGCTTCCTAGACTGTTTCGCGTCCTCTTGTCGTAAGAATTGTGCGGCTTTGGAGTAGAAACGGTCCAACGATGCGGGTGGTTTTCCGGCTAACCAGTTTCCAAATTCAGAATCGGGATCAATTCCCTTTGTCAAGGCCATTAAAATTGAATTGTCGTTGGGATTACTAATTTCCACACATGCCGCATGGAATCTCTCCAAGTAACGCCTTAGTGTTTCCCCACGAGCTTGGGTAACACTGGACAGGGTGTTAACATCTTTGGGTCTAGCGACATGCATGCGAAATTGTTCAACAAATTTCTTAGCCAATTGGTCAAATGAAGAGATAGATCTTGGAGGTAACCTTGTAAACCACATTGTTGCAATTCCTCCCAGTGAGATGGGGAAACTCCGACATTTTACTGCATCATCGGCCCTTGCGGCGCTCATCGACCATTCATATTTCAAGGTGTGTTGATTGGGATCAGAATTTCCTTCGTACATAGGAAGGGTTGGCATCCTGAATCGCCGGGGAGGTTCAGCATTCAGTATCTCGTCTGTGAAGGGAGTATGACTACGGGAAAGTCCCCAGTCGTCATTGGTAAGGCCTTGGCTTTCGCGGATTATCTGACGTATCATAGTCGAGATATCTGGCATTGCTAAATTTTGAGCATGCTGAGCTAAGGTGTGGTCGGGTTCCACAATGCGAGTTTGGACCGGGCGCTGTCGCCGGTCCAAGTTTCGCCTCCTTGGCTCAGCATCTTCCGGGTCGTATGGTTCAGAAGTACGTCCCTGCTGTTGATTGCTTGAATCTGGAAGATGTCGGGTATCAACCATTGTTTCTACTGTGGCAGCTGTGACATGATTGTCCGTAGTATATTGTGGAGTACGACCACCTCGTGCTGATGGCCCAGCCTGGAAGCTGGTTGACGGTCCTACCCTCAACTGTCCGACAGTTAGGGCGGGTTGATATCCAGCAGCTTGAGCATGACTTCCGTCCAATCGAGGACGGGTAGATCTATGATGATAGTCAGATGAGGCAGAACTTTCAGTGGATGAACGGGAAACATCATCCCTTCTGGACCTCCTACGGCCCTGGCGGTTCAGTTGGTTTGTTAATTCAATATTAGCACGCAACTGTTCGGCCAATTGTTGCCGACTTTGAGTCAACTCTTGAAGCAACACCTGGAATTCTTGTCTAGTGACTGTCCCAGACGGATCTGAATGGGCAGTGTTGTCTTGGTTGGATGGCTGCTGTTGAGCAGGATTCTGTCCATCCCTACCTCCTTGTCCAGCAGCTGTAGAAGTGGTTCTCGTGCTAACCATTTTGAATGATGAATCCTTTTCCTAGACTTTATGCAAATCTGAATAGAATGGAAGGATGATGAATTAGAGATCTGTATCTTCCTCTTGGATTTGTGCAATCCGGTATCGATGGTAGATCCAAGGAGCGGGAGAAAAAAGCTGGTTTTTTCTCAGTGAAAGCACCAAAGTGTTTGTACCAAAAATGGGCACAACACTCTTCGGAAGTTTTTGAAGAGATAAAAGTGAAGAATGAAAATTAAAACTGTGGATTATCTTACAAAAACTCCAAATAACAGAAAGTAAATTGCAAAGACAAGCGATTTAGAGTGGTTCGGCGTTTTGCCTACGTCCACTATGAAGTTTGATGATTTTATTGCTCGATACTTGAAGGTTACAGTAGTTTATAATGTAATACAACTGAATTTCTATGCTAAGTCTCAATCTAAAGCAGCGGCGGTGTTCTGGAGTAAATCTGGCAGAATCTGGGCGCTCTTCAGTACTTAGAATTCTCCGACCCCTTTTCTGAATGACTTGGGGCTCTATTTATAGGTGTAGGAGGCTGATATTTCGCCTAAAATGAGGGGAGACCAGTTCTGGTACGGTAGGGGGCCCACATGGCCGAAATCTGGAGATCTGGGCCCACTTTGGGATCGATTCGACCCTTGGTTCGAATCGATCAAGAAATCATCCAATCGAGCTGAAATTTGGCGTGAACATTCTTCATCATGTGCTTAAGCTTCTGTGAAAATTTCATGACGTTTGGACTTGTAGAACTCGAGTTATGATCGATTCAAGTTGAAGATTTTCGCTTTCTGGAGTCACTCGAATCGATACCTTCGAATCCATATGGTCGACTCCATCTTCTCGTACGTGAAGGCAATGACGTGGTGCGCGTGCTTCGGGTCAACCCTCCTTTTTCTCCGAGTTTTACTAAGTCGAACCCGGGGTTTCAGCTAGGTGGACTTGGCAGATTCAAGGCAATCGATTCGAAGATACGTTTCTTCGAATCGATGGAATTGGTGCTTGGTCGAATCGATCCAGATATGCCACTGCGGATCGATTCGAACTTATTCCAACAGGGTGGACTCGAAGGCAGTTTATCGGATGGAGTCGAAGCGACTAACCTTTGCGGATTCGAAGGAAGGGATACTCAATGGATTCGAACTATCGGGTTCGCTTGATGGAGTCGAAGCTTATTCAATTGCACGGATTCGAAGGAGCTTTCCCTTGATGGATTCGAACACAGGTTTGTTCGATGGAGTCGAGGCAAGGGAGGTTCGATGGAGTCGAATAATGGTTGTTCCATGGATTCGAACTGGGGCCTGGCCAATGGATTCAGACGAAGGGTTTTGCTGGTGGAGTCGAAGCAAGGGGGATGGATCCGACCCTAGGATGGATTCGAGCCAAGACTATCCTTCCACTTTCTAACGAGGATAACTTGAGCATACGAACTCGGGTTGCCTCGAAATTTGGAACGTTGGCTTCTACTACTCTGTTTGACGCGCCTTATCGATTGCAGCCCGATCTGGACTCGGACAAATTTCATCGATATCCATAGCGATCCTTGTGTGTTAACTGATTTCCGAGACGATCTATCACCGGTCTCTAGTCAAGTCCTTGGTGTCACGGCCTTGCCAAAAGGCGGGATAACATACTAGCACACTAGTCAACACCTCCTTTAACTTCTCGAATGCTTCCGTGCATTTTTCATCCCATGCAAAACCTAGATTTTTCCTGGTTAAGCAAGTTAGTGAGACTGCTATCTTTGCAAAGTCCATAATGAATTTCCTATAGTAACCTGCTAATCCAAAAAACACCTAACTTCTATGGTGTTCTTTAGAATCTTCCAGCCTTGTATAGCTATCACCTTTGTAGGATCCATAGACAATCCGTTCTCGAAAACAATATGACCAAGAAATCATACCTCATTCTTTCAAAAATAATGTTTTGAGAATTTGACTCTTATTTAGTGTCTTCCCAAAGTCTTTAGTATCTCCTTTAATGATTTTCATGCTCACCTTCACTTTTAGTGAATACTAGAATGTCATCCACAAACACTATGACTAACTTGTTTAGCCACCCCTTAAAGACTCTACTCATCAAATCTACAAAATACGCAGGGACGTTTGTCAACGAAAAAGACATCACTTCCCATTCATATACTCCGTCTAGGGTGCCAGAAGTGATCTTCTATTTACTATCCTCAATTGATGGAATTCCGTGGCTAAGTCTAATTGAGAAAAGATTTTGGCTCCAACAAGCTAGTCGAACAAGTCAACTATTCTAGGTAAGAGATGCCTATTCTTCTTGGTTGGCTTATTGAGTTCTCTATAGTCAACTCAAGCCTTAAAGAACCATTTGCCTTAGGGGCGAATACAACTAGTGCTCCCTATTCTAAAGTACTTAAATGAATAAATCCCTTATGTAATAGCTTTGAAATTTGCTTATTCAACTCTCGCCTTTCTTTGGGGAACATATGTCTTAATGGCAGAGCAATAGGTCTAGCATCTTTTTCTAAATTGATTCTGAACTCTACCCCCCTTCACAGTGGGAGACTTGAGACTTCTTTATAAACGTCAGACAAATTCTCAAACTGCATGCGTAGATAAGAGCTTATCTTCTGATAGGCTCAGCGAATATAAATAGGTTAACTCGATTTAGTTTTGTGGTGCAAAACGAACATCTATATCTCTCTCCTTACAACTCCTTAACCATACAATCCTCTTATCACAATCTAAGACAACCATGTAGTAAGTCAACCAATCTATCCCTAGGATAAGTCCATACCCCTCAAAACCAAGAACATACGCATTTCATATAAAGTTGACGTTAAATTTATCCATAATTAGGTCTTCATAAATCAAAGAAAGGCGTGTCAACCCTCCAATAGAATTTTAGACAACCATTGTTTGGTGACAACTTGGTTTTTCAGACTCAAGCAATTAACTATATTCCTAACTATGAACGAATGTGATGCTCTTGAGTCAAATAAGGTATGAATAGTATTTCCAAAAATAATAATTGTACCTTTCTTTGCAGTTTTTCCTTGATCTCTAGGAGGAGGTCTACTTGAGAAGGTGCAACCTTAATGGCATAATCTTGCCCACTTTGTCCCTCGTTTGCTTGCTTTATACACCGATTCATGTAGTGTCCCTCCTCATGGCAGTGGTTGCATCTTCCTTTGAACTCCTCATTCATCAAGCTCGCCCTGCATTCCTTAGCAACATGTCCCTTCTTCTAACATCTACGACATGTTATACTTCCATTCTTGATTTTCCCCTTGGCTTTCTTGTCCACCCAAAATCTTCCTTTCTTAGCTCCATCTTGACTTTTAATCGGTCCCACCTTCTCCTTCTCGTCAATACCCGTAGTCTTTGGGAGGGCCATTTCAACTATCATCTCATAAGCGGCTCTTATTGGTACTTAGGTCAAAAGCAGCTTCTCAAGTGGAGAGTTTAGGCCTTTAACAAACTTCATACCCTTCTTCATGGGGGTGTCAATCAGACTCAATCCAAACTTAGCTAGCTCCATGAAGTTACAGATATACTCCTTCAACGTTGAGTCTCCCTGCCCATGTTGTATAAACTTCTCTAATTGCAAGCTTACTTCAGCTTCGGACAAGAATCATGACCCAAATCGAGTTCTAAATTCAGCCCAAGTGATTCCCTTTCAGCATTCTCCTCAGCCATTATAGTCACCAATCTAGGCCTCTCTTTTTAGATGCCAAGCAGCCATGCTTCTCTTAATCTGGTCTTCCCATCCAAGCTCCCGAAATATGCATTCACACAATTATTAATCCAAGCCTTTGTCTCCATGAAATCTTCAGCCCCCATAGACATCAGTCCTTCAATATTCTGGAAGACTTTACATAATCTAGGAATGATAGTGGGCGAGGTGCTGTTATAATGGGTAGAGCAATGGGAGTTGTTGTTGCAACTTGCTAAGGAATGAGAACTTGCCATACCTGCCAAAAGTATTGGTTGAACCATTCTAGCATCTCCATAATTATGGGTATTTCTTGAATAGAGGGGTTCCCAGCCTCAGAGGAATGGTTTTCAGCCATAATCAATAACTTTTAATTACAACTTCCTAAGATAGTATTATTTGCTGAAGTAAAAGTTTTCTTAGTGTGTTGGCTTATGTTCATAAAAGGGTGTGTATATAGTAGGGTTTTGAAAAGTGGAAAATAGGCACAAGGACAAATTTTCATAAAAATTTTGGCTGAAGGACAACAAGTTTCATTTTTAGGCTGAAGGACAAACTTTGAAAGGTAATTAGACTGAAGGACAATGCTAAATACAACTAGCATTTTGTACAATGTAAAACTGGATATAATGCTAGTTATAATTAGCATTTTGTACAATGTTTGCACTGTACAAAATGCTATTATATTTAGCATTGTCCTTTAGCCTAATTTTCTTTCAAAGTTTGTCCTTGAGCCCAAAAATGAAACTTTGTGTCCTTCAGCCTAAATTTTTTTCAAAGTTTGTCCTTATGCCTAATTACCTCTTTTGAAAAATACTTTCAAAAACAAAAAATACACACTCTTACATATGTCTATCCTCATTGATTGGGTAACCTAAGCTCTAATACCAAATGTAACAACCATCTCTGAAATGGGCCTAATTTGCAACAAAATAAAAGCCCATTGAACCTTAGCCCATTCCAAAGCTGTCTATTGCTTAGTAAAATTGATACAACGAACAATATACAAAGCTATCTATCTATGTTTTCAGAATCTCACAGCGAAAATAATAAAATATAATAATAGAAATAAGTACCCCTTTCATAAAAATTCAAATCTCATAAATACAACATATCATCCTAAATATCTAAATTATAATATCCCAAAAATAACATCAATATGTCTGAAACTTGATATACCAAAATATATTAAAAACATAAACAGATAGAAAAACCACCATAAGTCTTCATCGCTGCCTTCATCTTCTCTATCAGCATTGTTTCCCTAACCTGTGTGTTATGATGAGGAGGGGGTTCGAAGAACAATGTCAGGTGAATGAAAATCTTAAGTCCTACCAGAATAGTATTTGGGAGGTATCATTTAGATAAGTAATATGTCTTATGCATCCTATACTATCCTACCAAGAATACTACCAACTGCAAGCCCGAAGGCTCTTTCAGTCCCACTCTATAACTTACCTTCAAATGTTAGCCAAAGGCCATTTCCACTTCAATGTAACTACTATCAATCATGTCCTAACAATCTAAGAGAAAGTACCTGAGCCACTAATACCTCTTTAATGAGAATTAGGTAGACTCCGACCATTTAATACCTATACCCTAGGAAGATCCTCGTCATTTAATACCTAAACCCAAGGGGGACCCCTTTCTAGTACTCCCTAATTGACATCACATGAAATCCCATTAGGCCAATTAATACTTCTTTATGTGAAGAGGAAGATCGTACAATAACCACTTAATACCTCGATCCCAAAGTGGACCCTCTCGAGATTCCCCACCATCACACCTAAAAGATAATCTCGATTATGGAAAGGAGGTAGAACCTACCATAGCCACTTAATACCTCTAACTCAATAGCCGGTCCTACGTCTTATGACTCGTAATCTAAACTATAATGCCTCACATTAGTTCGACCATTCGTAGGTGCTGGTAGCTAGATTAGCTGGATAGTCTTACCTTATAGAATTGGGACTAACCTCGCATCCACCATAGGTACTTATTATAGGCCATGTCTTATATAAGTCCCAAAGTCACACTGTTGGTAGCTTGATTTGCTAAGTAGACATCTGTATGCTTCTGACTGCCCTTGCATCCCTATAAGTTAGTTATATTTCCACTCTCCTAAAATAATACCATATATGTACCTCACCACATTTTTCATTAAGGCCATGTAACGGAAACTCCTTAATCCGCCTTTAATTATGGATTAATCTCCATAATTATCCTTAACTTCATTCCTAAGCGTTTAATGTTATTTACTAACCTATTTATACTATGCGATTAATACATTATTAATTATACGTTATTAATATATTGTATGCTAATATATTTATACTTACATAATCTAGGTTAGTTAAATATTCCTGAGCATGCAAAGATTTTTGCTCCTACACTAATCGTTTAAATGTTAAAACTTACAAATTTAACCAAGTTTATATAATAACTTACAAAATAGCTAATATCCATAGCTAACCAATAGACTTGCGTTAACTAAATAGAAATATTTGAACCAAAAATAGCACAAACACCTAATAGATTATGTAGAGAATGAAAAGTGAAGAAAATAAATGAAAAATGAGCAGAAAAGAGCACATAACAGTTTATAGAGGTTCGGCTAATCTCGGCCTACGTCCACTTAATGATTTTGTTGCTTATACTTTGACTCGGAGGCAAAAATTCTTACGGGTCGGTACAATTCTGACAGAGATTATAAGAAATTAGAGAAAGGAGAGTAAGAGCCAAAATGTCCACAAAAATGAGCCTTACCCCTCTATTTATAGAGGTAGGAAGTTTAAAATCTTGCTTAAAAGATCACTACATAGTTTTCAATGCTTAGACTATTTCTCCACCAAAGTAGGATGCCACCTCGTCAATTTATACTGGTCAAAATGACTTCAGGAGCTTAGGTCGGTACGACTCTAAGGGCTTGGGTCGGTACGACTCCATAAGATTGCCAATCTAGTCATCTTGAACTCTTCGCTTTGGCTCATCTTGTGGTTAGCTTCATGATTACATAGTTGTTTGCACCAATGTTAGCTTGTTTCAGAGTCCAAATGATGGAGTCATGGAAGAATAGAGTTGTTGATTCAAGAGTTCGTGGAGATCGAAAGAGAATTGCATTAGACCAACAAAACAACAATTGGAGTAGGCTTCTAGCATCGAGCAGAGTGCATGTGCAGAAGATGGGACCCATTAGTAGAGGAAAGTTAGATTAGTACAACTCCAGGGAGTTGGACCGGTGCCAACCCACACTTAGGTGGATCTATGTACTTTTTGGCTTGAGTTGGTTTTGTGTTTGGTTTCTGGATTCTTGGGATATCTCTTCGGGCTTCCTACCTTGATAACTCGAAGTTAGACTTGTCCTGTTTGTTTGCATACTGCCTAGTCAAAAGGCAGGATAAAATTTTCCCCCCAAAGCACGTCTTGTGAATGGAAGGTGTGCTTTGCTTAAGAACAAATGTTGGTGTCGATGAGATGTCAGTAGTTGAATTTCTTGGTTATCAGCCGATCAAGCCATTGCAAATCATCCTATTCTTTTGGATTCTCTTGTCAATCACATTTTGTTCCAGACCTATCATAGCCTAAGACTTTAGACTCTGCCTAAGTGTTGTCTATACATCATCATAATTTCAATTTCATTCGGAATCATTAGATCACATATCAAAATTGTCCTGTGTTCATCCAGGATTTACATCATTATCATTCTAGTTTCATTTAGAGTTATTACATTACATATCACAAGTGTCCTGTGTTCACTTGGGAATTGTTAATTCTATTCTAATTACAAGGCGTTCAAATCCTTTTATCAAAATCAAATCTGTTTCCATTCTTAGGTTTGATCTTTCGGGTTCATTTATATTCAGTTTAATGCGCGATCTCTCTGGATCGATAATCAAATTCATGGCTGTTCAGGATTGATGGTTAAATTCACTATCTCTCCGGACCGTTAATTAAATACATGGCTATTTAGGACCGAAAGTTAAATCTGCGATCTCTCTGGATCATCAATCAAATTCATGGCCATTCGAGGTTGATAATCAAATCCATGGTCTCTCTGAACCACTAATCAAATCCATGGCCATTCGAGACCGATAATCAAATCCATGGTCTCTCCGAACTGCTAATCAAATTCATGGTTGTTTGGGGTCGATAATCAAATCCATAGTCTCTTCAGACCGCTAGTCAAATCATGGCCGTTCGGGGTCGAAAATCAAATACATGGTCTCTCCAGACCCTTGCCGAGTACAATCGGCTTGCTCTTCGATGGGGGGACTCAATGACGAGCAAGCCCCTACACTCATGGTTCGAGGAGGTAACTTACTTTTTGCACTATGGTCCTTGCTCTCTGGCCGGGACTTAAAGCAATTGATATCGCAAAAGTTCATCTGCTTGCTCTCTAGTGAGTGGACTTGCACCTTGCACTTCGGTTCCATCTCTTCAGACAGGACTTAACGCGATCAATATCAGTCATCATGTTCAAGTGGTTTATAAAATCCTAATCAACTCCTAGGGGCCATCAATCTCCGTTGGTCTTTCCTAGTCATTTTTAGTCATCACTCATGGAGTCTAAGTCATGGCATCTAGAAGACATCTAATCCTATCAAGGTCACCTTCAAACTTCCAACTCATAGCATGCCTAGGGACTGATTAGGAACTTGTACACTGTAAGTGGTCCGAGGTTAATATTGTGCAAATATCCTAAATAGCCATTTCAAGCATCTAACTTAGAGCGTGCCTAAGGATCGTTCGGGATCCCGTATACGTGTAGGCGGACTGAGGTGATATAGAAGCGTTTATTGAGAATAAAAGGTGAGATAACGGATTCGAACCTGACCCCGTGCCATCCAGAACTTGGGGTTCTCATCCAATCGAAGTCTCTGATTTAAAACTTCATCCAGCCCCCCATTCCTATCAGGAAATTATGGCACATACTCCTCCAGTCGTGCTTCTGCATTCTGATTCACATTCATATGCTATGCATCATCTCCAGGACGCATATAATTCCTTCCTAGGCCAAGACGAACCATTCCTCTAAGCCTTTGTGGGTCGGTACCAACCCATGCATGTGGGTCGGTATCGACCCGTACATTTGGCTCGGGGTTTGTCCCAGGTCGTTCTACTCTACTTCCATTTACCTATGCTCTGGCTTTTGGTGTTTGATTCTAATTTGCGGCAACTCTGGCTATTCCCATCTGTCTCATTCTCCTGAAGAAATTCTCCATCATCTCTTCCTAGCGAGCAATCATCTTTTCCTGCAATCCATTCATCATGATTTCCATCTCATCCTTGGTTATGTAGATTAATGGGGGGTTAGCTTCTAAGGACGCCTCTTAGTGATTCCATCTAATTATGGCTTTCCTAGTTGATTATCTAGTCATTCTGAATCTTCCCAAGTCTTAAAATTAGCGAGATCAAGTGTCTCTCGGTGTAAGCCCTAAAATGTTTGAACCAAAAATGGCACAAACACCCAGTATATTATGTAGAGAATGAAAAGTAAAGAAAATAAATGAAAAATGAGTAGAAAAGAGCACATAACAGTTTATAGTGGTTCGGCTAATCTTAGCCTACGTCCACTTAATGATTCTATTACTTATACTATGACTTGGAGGTAGAAGTTCTTATAGGTTGGTACAACTCCGATAGAGATTACAAGAAATTAGAGAAATGAGAGTAAGAGCCAAAAGGTCCTCAAAAATGAGCCATGCCCCTCTATTTATAGAGGTAAGAAGCCAAAAATCTTACCCAGAAGATCTCCACATAGTTTTCCATGTCTTAGACTGTTTCTCCACGGTACAACTCCAAGGGTTTGGGTCGGTAAGACTCCATAAGATTGTCAATCTGGTCACCTTAAACTCTTCGCTTTGGCTCATCTTGTCGTTAGCTTTGTGATTTCATAGTTGTTTGCACTAATGTTAGCTTGTTTTGAAGTCCAAATGATGAAGTCGTGGAAGAACAGAGTTGCTGATTCAAGAGTTCATGAAGATCGATAGAGAATTACATTAGACTAATAAAACAACAAATTGGAGTAGGCTTCTAGCATTGAGTGGAGCGCGTAGGTAGAAGATAGGACCCATTAGTGGAGGAAAATCAGATCGGTACAACTCCTGAGAGTTGGATCTGTACAACTTCAGGGAGTTGGACCGGTGCCGACCTACCACTTAGATAGATCTATGTAGTTTTGGCTTGGGTTGGTTTTGTGTTTGGTTTCTGGATTCTTAGGCTATCTCTCCAGGCTTCCTGCTTTGATAACTCCAAGTTTGACTCAATCCAGTTTGTCCGTATACTGCATAGTCAAAAGGATGGATAACAAGAATCAAATGCCAAACTTATTTTATATTAACATAGTAGAATCAATTCCTCTATTTCAAGGAATTTATATTAAAATTACAAAAATAGGCAGTGCAATTTACAAATAGAAGAATTCATATTTTACACACCATTTTCTAACTTATTTTATTTTTAGAACCCATTCGCACAACAATAGAGAAAATTTGGAAGTGGAATAGAATATAAAATATTTAAATTGCAATAACAAAACAAATTCTATTATTTAATGTAAAACAATTTTGATTCTAATAAACTTAAGAATTTGCATTTCGTTTGGGGGAATTATAGGGTTTTCATATGCAAAATTCCCTAAGACATAAGACAAATTCAAACTTCTACAATACAAATACTAAAATGTGGAAAACTAAGGCCCCGTTTGGTTTGCCATTTTTATTTTTATATTTTCATCCAAATAACGTGCACACGATGCATTTATTTTTGGAAAACAACAATTTTGAAAAATAACGATAACATATAAAATAGAAAAAAATTATTTTGTTTTGGAAACAATCCATCCCCTCCATTGTTTCTTCATCCCCTCTTCCGTCCTGCCATTGTTGTTGTAATGGTCTAAAACTTTAAATTTCTCTTCCATTATCCACATATTATGTTATGCGCAAAATGAAACTAAATAGGCTCTAAGCTTTCCACTCACAGATGGTTTCTAGCTTTCTTTGGATTTAATCCGCACCCTTATCTAATTGCTCCTTTAAGTCCCTTCTTTGTAGAATATACAACCATTCAATTGTATATAAATTAGATTTAGAACTAAGAGTTTAGGGAATGATAAGAAGAAAAACATTAATATATATAAACCAATTACCTCTTTCCCTTAGATTGAATCCTTGAATCTAATTACGGAAGAAAACTAACAGAATTTCCCTAGCATCCCAAATAATTTGTGAACAAAATTGAGGACGCTAGCCTCTTATTTATAGTGGTTGGAGCGTGTCAGGACCGTACGATCAAAAATGGTTTAAAATAATAAAATTCAGGCAGTTCGTGCCTACCATGGGCTCGTCGACCACTAGCGCTCGACCGGTCCCATAAATATTTGAAACGTAATTTGTTGCTGTCATTTTATTTCTATTTATTTCCTATTCTTATATTTAACGTTAATGATTATTTTAACGTTTCCTTAAATGCTAAGATTCTTGTTAACATTAAAATATTTATTAATGTTTCTAATTTCAAACGTTAACATTAATTAAAATTTTAATTTTAAATTTATTTAAATTATTTTGAATTCGAAAAATTCAAATATCAATAACCTTTCCGTTTGAGCTCCGACTATAAAACTCTATATATGAAATTGATCAAAAAATCACCACAAACACAACAGCGTAACTATCATATCAAAATTCCGACAGTTACAAAATTTTCATTTTTAACTTATTATTAATTAACTAATTTTTTATTAATTTTGATGGGGTGTTACGTTTGCAATAAGCAAGTGTATAATGATCATTTAAAAAAACCCTAATTCCATTATTACTATTACTCATTAGTTTATCATCATGTCTTGTCTATTGTTGCTTTTAGTTAATTTTTGATCTATTTGCTTAGACTGTTATTTTTTGTGTCATATGCAGTTTTGTTTTAATGTAGAGCATTTGATTTCATAAGGGATTGCCTGGTTGATTCTTGTTAGGAACACACCGTTTTGATGATAAAAACCATATGATAATAATGCTAACTATTGAGCCTAAAAATGACACAACACTCCAAAATAAAATAAAATAGAGAGATCAAGCAAAATAAAGTAAGAAACACCAGAAATTTTATAGTGGTTCGGCAAATCTGAGGCCTCTGCCCACTTTAAGAATATAGAATTTTGGTCACAAGTAAAAGGACTTTACTGATCTAAAACAAAAGGTAGTTTCCTTTATAATAAGGGTCGCGTAGAGAAAGAGAATGATGAAGATGAAGTACCAAAAGTCCTTTCAGAGTTGCCATATGGTTGCTATTTATAGAGAAATCGTCCAACAAAATTTCCAGATCTCGAAATATAAAGTCTAATTTTAGATTTGTGAATGTAAGAAAGCAGACAAGGTCCCCTGGCCAATAAAATCATATCGATACCAACCAGGAGTGGTCGATACCGAACTGATATCATGATGGCAAGTTGTTCCATCTTCCTTCACTTAACTTCTATCTCCAATCCATCAAGCTACGAGCACTTTTCCGTTAGAAATCAAGTTGATACTGAGAGGTTCTAACATCTTTAGTACTTATCATTTTCCTTCAAAGTTTTCTTGCAGTTATTCACCTACTCCTTCTAAAATAAGCCCTAGGATGATTACTCTAACCAACTCACCATAGATCATTGCCTCAAATCTCTTCATGTTGCTTAAATAGAGGTCAATACCTACCTAAATGAGGTCAGTACCGAGTTGTTTTCTTGATTCCTCATGCCTTCCGGACTCTTAGAGCCACTTCCATATTCCTTCCATGCATGCTCTGAATTTCTGAACCATTCTGTCTTCATCTCGATGTCAAGATTCGTTTATAAGCCGCTTAGTCTAAAAGCCAGATAACACTTGCCCCCCAATGTACGCTTCTATTGAAAATAAAACATACTCTGAACAAGACAAGTTTATACCATTATCCATACAGGTCTGTTGGTTATCCAAGAGTTGATTTAATGTGTCGTCTCCATTCCAAGGGAATCCATTCAATTTCTTTAAATAGTATTGGTTCCATTCTCTGTGGTAAGGATAAGATTTACGCTTTGGAGATCATTCCACACCGCAGCCAGGTACGTACTACCTTCCTTTTTCGTTTTTTTCTTTTGGTTTATGCTTAAAATTTCATCTTGGTACCAACAAGATTTGGTTAGTACCAACCTCTTTAGTTGAGTCAGGCTAGCCCCTTTAAGTATCCAAAGCTTGGAAGTTTTCTCCACGTTTCCTCATTTCTTTGCCTCCAAGCTATTCGATGCTGATATCTTCCCTAAGCGATTCCGGTGTCATTTTATATCGCCTTTGACTCCGACAAGACGTCACACCTAGCCTTTAACTTTAGACCGTCGTCACCCTCTCCAAGAGCCATCGTTAGCACCAATTCAGACTACCTCTGTAACGACCCTAATTTGGATTAACATTATTTAGGACGTTAAATTAGTTAAATTAAATGAAATAATGAAATGGTTAAGGGATTGAGATTTGTGTAAATAAGGGGTAGCCGTCCTAAATAAAAAATGAACTAAGAAGATTTAAAATGAAATAGATAAAGGAAATAGGATAAGGGCAAAATAGGAATAAGTCATACTCTTATATCATAAACCCTTATGCCACTCTCATTTTACAAACATTCCCAAATTAAACAAAATACAACCAAGGTTGGCCACCATTAGAAGAAGAAAGAGGAAGAAGCTTAATCAACTTAATCGAAGATCAAATCTCAACTCCTTAACAAAAAAGCTAAAGGTGAATAATAGTTTACATCTTATATTTTGATGATTTCGGTTCTAGATCAGAACCGTATGTATTTTGCCAAGTTTATTGCCATGTTTTGAATGATAAGTAGATAGATAGATAGATATATATATATATATATATATGCTTGTTGATGAATTATGTTTGTTCATACAGATTTTATGATAAGTTTTGATTTGAAAAACCTATCAAATGACATCCAAATGCCTTGTGATCTTACTATATGGTCAGAAATAATAATTTAGAGATGGGTTTCAAGTTTCATAATTTTTTGAATTAATGTGGATTTATTATTAATTTTCTATTGAAGAAAATGGTTAATTAGGTTTAAAATTAATTACGACTATTTTATATTAGCTTTGGGTCAGAAATTTATATATATTGGAAAACATATTAAAAGTGATTTATGAGAATTTTTGAAGAATTTTCCTAAGTGTTTAAATAAGTATATAAAATTATTTAAGGTATGAAACTTAAATGTTTTATATGTTTATAAAAGGAGAAGGGGAAATTTGCAAAAGTTTTAACTTGTTATTTCTGAAATTCGGTAGCACTTTTAGAAAAGAATTTGAAAAAGAAATTAGCAACCAATCACATGTTGACAAACAAAGCAAGTTAGTTGAAAAGAAATTACCTTTTTAAGTTAAAAATCAGTTTTTAGATGGTTTTGTTGTTTCGCCATTTTCGGCAGCACCTTTCGACTACATACTTCCGCCTCCATCTAGATCGAAACCAATACACATGGTATCAAAGACTTGGTATGTAGCAGATTGGACATAGGCAAAAGGTATAGAGTCGGAACAGGGCTTTTGAAGGGGTCGAGACGTTGTTTTGCTTTCAAAAGAAAATGCGCTTGCTTTGCTTTCGAAAAGAATGCTTTCGAATAGGACAACTTTCGACTTGGTCAAATGGTTTCAAAGGAAAGAGCTTTCGAAAGAGGTTGCGCCTTTGTTTTAAGAAATTGCTTTCGAAGGGGTCGAAACCCCAACCCGCCGCCTTTTACCTTTTGAAGCAGCACGTTCGAAAGGGTTCCTTTGTTTTAAAAATTAGAGTCGCTTCTCCAATGCTTTCGAAGGGATTGGTTTCGACACCATCCACTTCTTTTACTTAGGAAATTGCTTTCGAAAGAGTTGCTTTCGACTTAATTGTTATAAGACCCTTTTGAGATTTTGAAAGCTAAACCCAAAGGTTTTGAAAAGAATGGTTTTGAATGTTTCAAAAGGTTATTCACATGTTTTTAATTGAACCCAATGCTTTCGAAAGGTTTGTTTTAAGTAGTGTACTTTAATGCTTTCGAAAGGTAACTAATTTATGTTTCGAAGGGGAGGTTCCCCAGTATTTTCGAAAGGTATATGATAAAGGTTTCGAAGGGGTGATTCCCCAATGTTTTCGAAAGGTTTACCTTGGTGTTTAAATGGAAGGCCTTTAATGTTTTAGAAAGGCACATCCAGAGTATTTTAAAAGAGGATGTCTAAGGTTTATAAAGCTCTCGAAAGAGATGTTTTCAATGTTTTTGAAAGGACTATGGTAAACGGTTTCGAAAGGTATGTTTTGGCCTTTCGGCCTAAGGTTATAAAGTAAAGTAGTTTTCTTGTATCGAAAGGGGTACTTTCAATAGTTTCGAAAGGGAACTATTAAAGGTTAAAACAAAGGTTTTGAATGTTTTCATCAACGATGCTTTGATTAAAGCATATATCATGGCAAAGAGATTTGAGTAAAGCAAATAGTATATTTTCCTTGTTTAAGTATGATTTAGAAGGATTAAATAAATTTGAAAGGTTTCAAGGAAAATTTGAAGGGTAATTAACCCTAAGTAAAATGTAACGCCCCACTCTGAGACCCACTGTAACAAAGAGTATTACGGGTGTAATACTGTCTGTTAAAGCGGAGAATAGAGTATAGTGGAAGCGACCATTTGTAATCAAGCTATAACTATCTACTGAATATGTCGAAAGGGTGGTATCTATTTTTTTTCAAGTGGTTCGACATATTCAATAAATATTTATAATGAAATTACAATGGATAAAGATCTATCAGAATAAGCATAGTAATAAAATGATAAAACATCACAGAACAGAATCACATAACAGATATAAAATCCCAGGACAATACATCGTCAATACAGATCCAAATATCATAAGTGGGTACAAAGCCACTGCTCACACATGTGAGTCAAAAATATGTACTAATCAAAGTCTGAATAATAACAGAGTAGTGGAATAGTGGACAAATAAAAGCGCTATCTATCAGCATAGCGGATAATGTCCAAGCGGAAGCACATAAGCTAAGTCCAGACACCTAACCTGAAACAACTCGGTCTGACCCGAGCGAAAAACACTCGGGTCAGGCTAGCTAAACAATCAGTAATAACTGAGATACATAATAATGCGGTACATAAATAAAACAGTACTTTTCCTAAGAGAAGAGTATTTTGGACACATGAATATAACGACGGTCTCTAATCATCAATCAACAGTAAAAATCTCCAAAGAGAATATCAGCACCAAAGTGTTGAATAAATAAAATCGCCTCATATCATCGGCGTAACCAAAGCTATATAAAGTTTCCCATAGGAAATAATCCCAAGAGTGACCAGAGTCTGTAATCAATGCCCAAGCAAATATCGATGCTCCAAAGAGCAACGGGGATATACTGAAAAGTCAATGAAATCAAACACTGAAAAGCAGTGTCCAGAGACACTGTGAATCCACAAGGTAATCGCACTTACATCGTATGGTTCCATAGAACCAACACCGAATGGCGGTACTCGAATGGATATAAAAATCATCAGATAATACAAGTATAGCACGTGCACCGACCGGAGTCGTTATTGCCAAGTACTGTAGAGTTGTGATCGATCACTCGCACAGATGCGGAACGCGCGAGACGGCGAGATCCTTCCCAGAAGGATAAAGGCCCAGAGGCACATGCCAAAAAAGAAACTGCTTCATAGAACAGGTGTCCAGAGACGGTTGCCCAGAGGCGTGGTGACCTAGAGGTCCAGTACGGGCTGCCTAGAGGCTAATGTGTCACAAACATCTTGGAGAGGAACCCGTAAAGTGTTAATGATGAGTCCCATACCCCACGTTCGCACTAAACGGTTTACTAACCAATAGCAAGCTCACACTCCAAACAATAAAAAGTCCACCTCATATCATCGGTAAACTAGACCCAAAGGTCAAAACGATCAATCGAATAGGTCGGGGATTAACCGGAAAGAAAATACACACGGTTCCATAGGCCGGAGATTTCCTAACCGTTTAAGCACCTTTCCACTTCACTTGACGTGCTAAAAAGTGAGTGTGAGATTTTTATTATAGAAAATAATGGTTCGAAAAGGATTTATAATTGATTTTGAGAACACTCTAAAACGGCTTTTGAAAACTCTCCTATTATGGAGTAAATAGTCTACTAATTAAAAATAATATTATATAATAATTTCAAAAGCCATTTCGGAGCGAAAAATCCTTTTAAAACCTTTTTACAAGGCCCGTGTACAAAATTCAGAGACAAATCTCAAAGAAATTGATAAAACCAGAAAATCACTGAAAATAATCGAAGTGTTGGAAAATAGTCCAAAACTGACGCGAACCCAAGTTCGGAAAATTATTCGGACCAGCAGACAGAATCCGAATGGCATGAAAATTGGTAGGAACGTAGTCCGACATTCCTACTTCAGAACGCAAAATGAATTACTCGATTCCGACTTGAAACGAAGGTGTAGCGACGTTCCAAAGTCGGATACAGAAACATGAAATGCACTGTTTTGCACAACGATCCGGGTTCAACTCTGACAGGAAATTCGAAGGGTCAAATGAACTCAGATGATGACCAAACTTTTTAGATATGGAGCTCATAACTCCATCTTTCCAACGAGACCAAAATCGTCAAATTCCGACTAGCGGCTCAAAAGTTATGACCAAAATAGTTTCAGTTTCATCCATAGAGCTAATATGTGTATCGCTCTCGGGAAGATAGTAGAAAAATAAATTTTTGACCTAGTTAGACTCAAAGTTATAGGAAACTCACTGAACAAAAATTGTAGCATATGTTTTAAGCTTTCCGGAACATCCAAAATTATCTAATTCGGATCAAAAACGAGAGAGATACATGCAAAACAATATCAGATTGAAACTCAAGACAACTTGTTATAGACAGAATTGGTCTTCTGTCTTTGAATGCATTTCAGGTCATCTAAATGGCAAAATTACAGAAAACTCACTGAAAAAAAATTGTAGCATATGTTTTGAGCTTTCCGGAATGACCAAGATCGTCAAATTCCGATCGGGGATGAAAATTTTATGACTAAAACAATTCTCAGATTTAAATTCTATATCACTGTCAATGTGCTCTCGGGACAGTAGTAAGAATGCACAGTTTTGACCCAATTAACATCGAAATTTCATGAAACTCAAAACATGAAAGTTTTAGCCCTAAATCTAAGCTTTCCAGAACATCCAAAATTATTAGATTTGGATAAGAAACGAGTAACTTATGGCCAAATCAATTTCAGGGTTTCATTTTATCAACCTTGTAGTTTGTTGTCATGTTAGCGACAAACATACGTGATTTCGACCATTCAAACCACAAAAATAGGCAAAGATCAATACATGAAAGTTATAGCCTACAGAATAAGCTTTCAAGAACATCAAGAAAATCTTAATTCTGATTTAAGATGAATGAGATATTCCTAATTTACTAACAGCAATAAACTAATTATAATTTCAGCTAACATATATTACCTCAACCAATATAGCAAGCAACTTGTGTGCACACCCAAAATGAAAGCAAAGAGGATCAAAGAGCTATGATTCACATGTTACATAATAAAACATGTGTTACGAAATGATTACTGAAATCAAAAGATGATTAAACACATATTAGAAGAGGTTTTAAGCAATATACCTCTCACAAAAGCAACAAAGACTACTATAGCATCAACCCAAGTTAGCAAAAGATGATTAGGAGGCTATAAGATCAAAAAAACACATAAAACATGTGTTACCAATTAAATTTTAGAAATTAGAGAGATATAAAATGGATTTGAGGTGGGTATTTGCATTACCTTTGCATAGAATGACTTGCATAAGCAAAAACTAGAAGGAGATGAAGGTAAAGGCCATTTTTGTTATGAAAGCTTTAGGAAATGATTAGGGTTTTGATTAGGGATGAATGAATAAGGTTTGTAGAGTATGAGATAATTTATAGAGGAGTTTAGGGTGGGTTATTGGGCTAGGTTTAGAAACCCAATAAGAAGAGAGTTATTTACATGTTTTCCAAAAATTAGTCTAAGTGTTCATGTATGTTTATAAAACTCATTTTTCTTATCCAAACCCGTTTTAAAATCTCTCCTAAAATATTTAACTTTCCAAAAATAACATTTTATCCTCATTTTAAAATCCCATATTTCCCATTTAATTAAAATAGCCTTTTTCACATAAATTTTATTATTCCAAAACCTTTTATGCTTCATTAAAATAAATAAAAATCCTAACTTTATTTATTAGTTGGTAATGCAAATCCCAGGTTGTTACAGACTCCCCCCTTAAGAAAATTGCGTCCCCGCAATTCCTTAAGATAGATGTCGTCTATAACGTCAAATCCACAAAAGAAGTGATAGAGATAAAATAGAGAATTCTCACCCGCAGAAGAAGATGGGAGAAAGCCAGGATAAGAGCATTTGATAGATTCTCTGGTCTCCCAAGTGCAGTCCTTAGGATTCGGTGACCATTGAATCTTCACGAGTGGAACCTCTTTGTTGCGAAGGCGTCTAACCTCCGAATCAAGCACACGAAGAGGTTGCTGCTCCAAAGATAAATCAGGTAAGATCTCTAAATCAGGCACAGCATGCGGCTCAATGATAGAATCAGGATCGCGGACACACATGCGAAGCTGGGAAACATGGAACACGTCGTGCATTCTAGAGAAGTGAGCAGGTAGAGCCATACGATAAGCCACAGAGCCGATGCGTTCCGTAATAGGAAATGGTCCAACATAGCGAGGAGCTAACTTCCCTGTAGAGCTGAAACGCACAACCCCTTTCATAGGAGATATCCGAATAAAGACATGATCACCAATGGAGAACTCAAGAGGCTTCCTACGGTTGTCCGCGTAGGATTTCTGACGGTCCTGTGCCTCTTTCATTCTCTGACGGATAATAATAATCTTCTTAGAAGATTCCCGAACTGAATCTGGACTAAGAAGGAGCTTCTCGCCAGATTCTAACCAACACGCAGGAGAACGACATGGTCTTCCGTAAAGAGCCTCGAAAGGTGCCATGCTGATACTAGACTGAAAGTTGTTGTTGTAGGAGAACTCTACAAGCGGTAAATGATCCTCCCAACTACCTCCGAAATCCAGAATACAACAGCGCAAAAGATCCTCTAAAACACAATTTACCCTCTCCGTCTGACCGTCAGTCTGAGGATGATAAGCAGTTGAGAAATTCAGCTTTGAGCCCAAAGCTGACTGTATGCACTTCCAGAAGTGACTAGTAAAGATAGTGTCTCGATCACAGACGATAGAGCTAGGAATGCCATGAAGTCGAACGACTTCCTTCACATAGAGCTTGGCCAACTGAGGAGCAGTCTGAGTGGACTTAATAGGAATGAAATGAGCTGATTTGGTCAAGCGATCGACTATGACCCAAATAGAAGTATGGCCTGACCTCGATCGAGGCAAACCGTCAATAAAATCCATGGATATCTGATCCCATTTCCACAATGGAATCTCTAGCGGCTGAAGAAGGCCAGATGGACACTGATGCTCGGCCTTGATCTGTTGACAAGTCATGCAACCGCTCACATAACTTGCAACATCTCTCTTCATGCCCTCCCAATAATAAACCCGACACATATCGGCATACATCTTGCTCGAGCCGGGATGGATGGTGTACTTAGTGTGATGACACTCGTGCAGAATGTCATGCCTAAGTGATAAATCAGATGGTACCAAAATACGGTTCTTCCTGCGAAGACACCGATGAGAATCAATAGAATAATCAAACAATGTCACATCACTGGATCCCGACTCAAAGAGATGAATAAGATGCAATAATTCTGGATCCTGCCGCTGAGCATGGGCAATGCGATCCAATAAGATAGGACGAGCTTCCAAGCTGAATAACAAGATCTGAGGATCAGAAGACGGAGCTCGATTTCGAATATCACACATAGAAAGAGTCTCAAGAATATCCCACTCGGCTATCATCATAGAAACTACTGCCGAGTGTTTGCGACTGAGTGCATCAGCCACACGATTACCCTTGCCAAGGGTATACTGAATATCTAAGTCATATGAGGCGAGAAACTCGAGCCATCGCTGCTGCCTCATATTGAGATCCTTCTGACTGAATAAATACTTCATAGACTTGTGATCGGTGTAAAGAGTGAAGCATTCGCCTAATAGAAAGTGACGCCACGTCTTCAAAGCAAAGACGATAGCTGCCAACTCAAGATCATGAGTCGGATAGCGAACCTCATTCGGACGTAGCTGCCTAGAAGCATAAGCAACTACCCGATCCTTCTGCATAAGCACAACACCGAGGCCGCTACCACAAGCGTCGGTGTAAACAACAAGATCATGGTTACTCTCTGGAACCACTAGGATAGGAGCATGAGTGAGAAGTTCCTTCAGTCGCTGAAAGGAAGCTTCACACTTATCAGACCAAATAAAGCGAACACCCTTACGAGTCAGTGTCGTAAGGGGAAGTGCAATTCGAGAGAAATCCTTGATAAACCGATGGTAATAACCCGCCAGCCTAAGGAAGCTGCGAATATCATGAACGTTCTCGGGCTGCTTCCAATTCTGAATAGCTTCGATCTTGGCAGGATCGACAGAAATACCCTCAGATGATACAATATGGCCCAAGAACTTGACCTTGCTCTCCCAAAAATGGCACTTGGAGAGCTTGGCTTTAAGCTGATGCTGACGAAGAGTATCCAAGACGATCCGCAAATGATGAGCATGCTCTGCCTTGGATCTAGAATAAATAAGAATATCGTCGATGAAAACCAGAACGAATCTATCGATGTATTCCCGGAATACTCGATTCATGAGATCGACGAAGAAAGCCGGAGCGTTCGTCAAGCCGAACGGCATGACCAACCACTCAAAAGAACCATAACGAGTGCAAAATGCTGTAAGAGGAATGCTGTCTTCCGCGACTCGTAGCTGATGGAATCCGGTGGCAAGGTCAAGCTGAGAGAAGACCTTCGCACCGCTCAATTGGTCAAACATGTCGTCTATCCGAGGAAGTGGGTAGCGATTTCTGATGGTCAGCTCATTGAGCTTGCAATAGTCAATGCAAAGTCTAAGAGAGCCATCAGCCTACTTAACGAAGACCACAGTAGCACCCCATGGCGAAGAACTGGAACGAATGAACTGCTTCGCTTCAAGCTCAACTAACTGCTTCCTGAGTTCCTCATTCTCCTTAGTAGACATCCTCGTGAGAGGACGCCCAACTGGGTGGGAGCCTGGAATGAGATTGATGCGGAACTCAATGGCCTGCTTTGGCGGCAGGCCTGATACTGGCTCGAATATATTGGGGAAATCCCGAACAACTGGAATACGAGATATGTCTACCTCATCATCTCGTTAATCTAGAGAAAATAAAGTAACATCAGAAAGCCCAACATCTTGAAGAACAATAGCTAACGGAGAGGACGAGTCAGGGTGATGAATGAATAATATTCTCTCCGAACAAATAATTTTGGCGTCGTGCTGAACGAGCCAATCCATGCCAAGAATCATATCAAAGCCCAAATACTCCATAACGTGCAGATTCGCACGGAAAAAAAAATCCACAAAGATCAATATCTATATCCTCACAAAGCAAGCTAAGGGTCGTGGATCGACCAATGGGATTCACAATCATTAGTGAAGAAACCATACAAGTAACATCCAAAGATAAAGTATCAACTAGTTCCTTCGATACGAATGAGTGAGAGGCACCTGTATCAAAGAGAACTCTAATAGATCTACCATGAAATAAAATAGAGCCTTTAAGAACAGAAGGATGTGTACCTTTAGGCTGAGCAGAAGTGGTAGGAGCCTTGGCAGCATTAAGCCTGCCAGGCTTGGCACTAGCTAGAGCAATAGGACAAGCGGAGATCCTGTGTCCCTCCTTCTTGCAGAAGGTGCAATAGAGAGGTTTGGGACAGTCTTTAAACATATGATCGGTAGATTTAGTTAAGCACGATTCAAAGGTAGATAATGCATTAAGGAATATTACGGAATATAATAGATTCCTACACATATTCCTAACTTATTTATCTAAAGGTGGATATGTTCAATTTGGATCGTATTATAACGTATTGTACTACGTGTATCTGTTCTGTGTTTATTATGCTTATTCCTGAAACCTCGCTCTGATACCAAGCTGTAACGCCCCACTCTGAGACCCACTGTAACAAAGAGTATTACGGGTGTAATACTGTCTGTTAAAGAGGAGAATAGAGTATAGTGGAAGCGACCATTTGTAATCAAGCTATAACTATCTACTGAATACGTCGAATGGGTGGTATCTATTTTTTTTCAAGTGGTTCGACATATTCAATAAATATTTATAACGAAATTACAATGGCTAAAGATCTATCAGAATAAGCATAGTAATAAAATGATAAAACATCACAGAACAGAATCACATAACAGATATAAAATCCCAGGACAATACATCGTCAATACAGATCCAAATATCATAAGTGGGTACAAAGCCACTGCTTACACATGTGAGTCAAAAATATGTACTAATCAAAGTCTGAATAATAACAGAGTAGCAGAATAGTGGACAAATAAAAGCGCTATCTATCAGCATAGCGGATAATGTCCAAGCGGAAGCACAGAAGCTAAGTCTAGATACCTAACCTGAAACAACTCGGTCTGACCCGAGCGAAAAACACTCGGGTCAGGCTAGCTAAACAATCAGTAATAACTGAGATATATAATAATGCAGTACATAAATAAAACAGTACTTTTCCTAAGAGAAGAGTATTTTGGACCACATGAATATAATGACGGTCTCTAATCATCAATCAACAGTAAAAATCTCCAAAGAGAATATCAGCACCAAAGTGTTGAATAAATAAAATCGCCTCATATCATCGGCGTAGCCAAAGCTATATAAAGTTGCCCATAGGCAATAATCCCAAGAGTGACCAGAGTCTGTAATCAATGCCCAAGCAAAGATCGATGCTCCAAAGAGCAATGAGGATATACTAAAAAGTCAATGAAATCAAACACTGAAAAGTAGTGTCCAGAGACACTGTGAATCCACAAGGTAATTGCACTTACATCGTATGGTTCCATAGAACCAACACCGAATGGCGGTACTCGAATTGATATAAAAATCATCAGATAATACAAGTATAGCACGTGCACCGACCGGAGTCGTTATTGCCAAGTACTGTAGAGTTGTGATTGATCACTCGCACAGATGCGGAATGCGCGAGACGGCGAGATCCTTCCCAGAAGGATAAAAGCCCAGAGGCACATGCCGAAAATGAAACTGCTCCATAGAATAGGTGTCCAGAGACAGTTACCCAGAGGCGTGGTGACCAGAGGTCCAGTACTGGCTGCCCAGAGGCTAATGTGTCACAAACTTCTTGGAGAGGAACCCGTAAAGTGTTAACGATGAGTCCCATACCCCACGTTCGCACTAAATGGTTTACTAACCAATAGCAAGCTCACACTCCAAACAATAAAAAGTCCACCTCGTATCATCGGTAAACTAGACCCAAAGGTCAAAACGATCAATCGAATAGGTCGGGGATTAACCGGAAAGAAAATACACACGGTTCCATAGGCCGGAGATTTCCTAACCGTTTAAGCACCTTTTCACTTCGCTTGACGTGCTAAAAAGTGAGTGTGAGATTTTTATTATAGAAAATAATGGTTCGAAACGGATTTATAATTGATTTTGAGAACACTCTAAAACGGCTTTTGAAAACTCTCCTATAATGGAGTAAATAGTCTACTAATTAAAAATAATATTATATAATAATTTCGAAAGCCATTTCGGAGCGAAAAATCCTTTTAAAACCTTTTTACAAGGCCCGTGTACAAAATTCAGAGACAAATCTCAAAGAAATTGATAAAACCAGAAAATCACTGAAAATATTCTAAGTGTTGGAAAATAGTCCAAAACTGACGTGAACCCAAGTTCGGAAAATTATTCGGACCAGCAGACTGAATCTGAATGGCATGAAAATTGGTAGGAACGTAGTCCGACATTCCTACTTCAGAACGCAAAAAGAATTACTCGATTCTGACTTGAAACGAAGGCGTAGCGCGACGTTCCAAAGTCGGATACAGAAACTTGAAATGCACTGTTTTGCACAACGATCTGGGTTCAACTCTGACAGGAAATTCGAAGGGTCAAATGAACTCAGATGATGACCAAACTTTCCAGATATGGAGTTCATAACTCCATCTTTCCAACAAGACCAAAATCGTCAAATTCTGACTAGCGGCTCAAAAGTTATGACCAAAATAGTTTTAGTTTCATCCACAGAGCTAATATGTGTATCGCTCTCGGAAAGATAGTAGAAAAATAAAATTTTGACCTAGTTACACTCAAAATTATAGGAAACTCACTAAACAAAAATTGTAGCATATGTTTTAAGCTTTCTGGAACATCCAAAATTATCTAATTCGGATCAAAAACGAGAGAGATACATGCAAAACAATATCAGATTGAAACTCAAGATAACTTGTTATAGACAGAATTGGTCTTCTGTCTTTGAATGCATTTCAGGTCATCTAAATGGCAAAACTATAGAAAACTCACTGAACAAAAATTGTAGCATATGTTTTAAGCTTTCCGGAATGACTAAGATCGTCAAATTCCGATCGGGGATGAAAATTTTATGACTAAAACAATTCTCAGATTTAAATTCTATATCACTGTCAATGTGCTCTCGGGACAGTAGTAAGAATGCACAGTTTTGACCCAATTAACATCGAAATTTCATGAAACTCAAAACATGAAAGTTTTAGCCCTAAATCTAAGCTTTTCAGAACATCCAAAATTATTAGATTTGGATAATAAACGAGTAACTTATGGCGAAATCAATTTCAGGGTTTTATTTTATCAACCTTGTAGTTTGTTGTCATGTCAGCGACAAACATACGTGATTTCGACCATACAAACCACAAAAATAGGCAAAGCTCAAAACATGAAAGTTATAGCCTACAGAATAAGCTTTCTAGAACATCAAGAAAATCTTAATTCCGATTTAAGATGAATGAGATATGCCTAATTTACTAACAGCAATAAACTAATTATAATTTCAGCTAGCATATATTACCTCAACCAATATAGCAAGCAACTTGTGTGCACACCCAAAATGAAAGCAAAGAGGATCAAAGAGCTATGATTCACATGTTACATAATAAAACATGTGTTACTAAATGATTACTGAAATCAAAAGATGATTAAACACATATTAGAAGAGGTTTTTAGCAATATACCTCTCACAAAAGCAACAAAGACTACTATAGCATCAACCCAAGTTAGTAAAAGATGATTAGGAGGCTATAAGATCAAAAAAACACATAAAACATGTGTTACCAATTAAATTTCAGAAATTAGAGAGATATAAAAATGGATTTGAGGTGGGTATTTGCATTACCTTTGCATAGAATTACTTGCATAAGCAAAAACTAGAAGGAGATGAAGGTAAATGCCATTTTGTTATGAAAGCTTTAGGAAATGATTAGGGTTTTGATTAGGGATGAATGAATGAGGTTTGGAGAGTATGAGATAATTTATAGAGGAGGTTTAGAGTGGGTTATTGGGATAGGTTTAGAAACCCAATAAGAAGAGAGTTATTTACATGTTTTCCAAAAATTAGTCTAAGTGTTCATGTATGTTTATAAAACTCATTTTTCTTATCCAAACCCGTTTTAAAATCTCTCCTAAAATATTTAACTTTCCAAAAATAACATTTTATCCTCATTTTAAAATCCCATATTTCCCATTTAATTAAAATAGCCTTTTTCACATAAATTTTGTTATTCCAAAACCTTTTATGATTCATTAAAATAAATAAAAATCCTACTTTTATTTATTAGTTGGTAATGCAAATCCCAGGTTGTTACAGACTCCCCCCCTTAAGAAAATTGCGTCCCCACAATTCCTTAAGATAGATGTCGTCTATAACGTCAAATCCACAAAAGAAGTGATAGAGATAAAATAGAGAATTCTCACCCGCAGAAGAAGATGGGAGAAAGCCAGGATAAGAGCGTTTGATAGATTCTTTGGTCTCCCAAGTGCAGTCCTTAGGATTCGGTGACCATTGAATCTTCACGAGTGGAACCTCTTTGTTGCGAAGGCGTCTAACCTCCGAATCAAGCACACGAAGAGGTTGCTGCTCCAAAGATAAATCAGGTAAGATCTCTAAATCAGACACAGCATGCGGCTCAATGATAGAATCAGGATTGCGGACACACATGCAAAGCTGGGAAACATGGAACACGTCGTGCATTCCAGAGAAGTGAGCAGGTAGAGCCACACGATAAGCCACAGGGCCGATGCGTTCCGTAATAGGAAATGGTCCAACATAGCGAGGAGCTAACTTCCCTGTAGAGCTGAAACGCATAACCCCTTTCATAGGAGATATCCGAATAAAGACATGATCACCAATGGAGAACTCAAGAGGCTTCCTACGGTTGTCTGCGTAGGATTTCTGGCGGTCCTGTGCCTCTTTCATTCTCTGACGGATAATAATAATCTTCTCAGAAGATTCCCGAACTGAATCTGGACCAAGAAGGAGCTTCTCGCCAGATTCTAACCAACACGCAGGAGAACGACATGGTCTTCTGTAAAGAGCCTCGAAAGGTGCCATGCCGATACTAGACTGAAAGTTGTTGTTGTAGGAGAACTCTACAAGCGGTAAGTGATCCTCCCAACTACCTCCGAAATCCAGAATACAACAGCGCAAAAGATCCTCTAAAACACGATTTACCCCCTCCGTCTGACCGTCAGTCTGAGGATGATAAGCAGTCGAGAAATTCAGCTTTGAGCCCAAAGCGGACTGTATGCACTTCCAGAAGTGACTAGTAAAGATAGTGTCTCGATCACAGACGATAAAGCTAGGAATGCCATGAAGTCGAACGACTTCCTTCACATAGAGCTTGGCCAACTGAGGAACAGTCCGAGTGGACTTAATAGGAATGAAATGAGCTGATTTGGTCAAGCGATCAACTATGACCCAAATAGAAGTATGGCCTGACCTCGATCGAGGCAGACCGTCAATAAAATCCATGGATATCTGATCCCATTTCCACAATGGAATCTCTAGCGGCTGAAGAAGGCCAGGTGGACGCTGATGCTCGGCCTTGATCTGTTGACAAGTCATGCAACCGCACACATAACTTGCAACATCTCTCTTCATGCCCTCCCAATAATATACCCGACACATATCGGCATACATCTTGCTCGAGCCGGGATGGATGATGTACTTAGTGCGATGACACTCGTCCAGAATGTCATGCCTAAGTGATATCTGTTGGTGGATTTGGAAGGAAAGAGTTTTATCCGACCAAGCAGTTCACCTTCAGGAGCAGCCGTAGTGTTTGTTAAGAAACTGGACGGATCGTTAAGGTTATGTGTTGATTATTATAAGTTGAATGAGAAGACGATAAAGAATCGATATCTGTTACTTAGAATTGATGATTTGTTCGACCAGTTGAGTGGAGCCAAAGTATTTTCCCAATTGGATTTAGCGATAGGGTTCCCTCAGCTTAGAGTGTCAGAAGATAGTATTCCTTTGACGGTGTTTAGGACCAGATATGGATCATACGAATGGTTAGAAATCCGGTCAGACTAAAAATGCACCAGCATTCTTTGTGGATTTGATGAACCAAATTTTCCAAGAGCACTTGGATAGATTCGTGTTTGTTTTCGTAGATGATATTTTGATATACTCTAAAGATGAAAGGGAGCATGAAGTTCACCTTAGGGTGGAGCTTGAGACGCTGAGCAGCATCAACTGAAAGCAAAGTTTTCAAAATGTCATTTTCGGAAGAAGGAATTGAAGTTTCTTGGTCATGTAGTCTCAGAGAAAGGGTTGTTTGTAGATCCGACTAAGATCGAAGCAGTGAATAATTGGAAAAGACCTAAGACAGTGACTGAGATAAAGAGTTTTCCTTGATTAGCTGGGTATTATCGGAGATTCATTAAGGATTTTTTGCGGATAGCAGCACTGATGACCAAGCTAACGCGAAAGGATGAAAAGTTCGTTTGGATCGATAAGTGTGAAGAGGCATTCCATAAGCTAAAACACTTATTGACGAATGCACCTGTGTTGGTTGTTCCAGAGGGGAACCGGGACTTAGTGGTGTACACGGACGCATGTGGAACATGATTAGGAGTTGTGTTAATGCAAAAAGGTAAAGTGATTGCCTATGCATCTCAACAACTTAGATCGCATAAGGTTAGGTACCCAACTCATGATTTGGAGTTATTTGCGGTAATTTTTATGTTGGAGGTATAGAGACATTACCTGTTGGGAGAAAGATTCAAGTTGTATACGGATCATAAGTCTCTGAGGTATTTATTCTCTTAGAATGAGTTGAATATGAGACAGTAGAGGTGGTTATAGTTTTTAGCCGCTTATGACTTTGGTATTGAGTACACATCGAGAAAAGGTAACAAGGTTGCAGACGCTCTTAGCAAAAAACATCAAAATGCGGTATTGGCAATGATAGCTGAGCGGAAAGATTTAGAAGCATTGATGACATGTAGAGTACAGTGGAGATCTCAAAGTGGGTCTAATACAGAAACTGCTATGCTGTCATGCTTAGAAGTTCGACCGATGATGATCGAAAAGATTGCTTCTACAGAGAATAAGGATCCATTATTAGTTGAACGGATCAGAAAGTTAAGGGATGGAACAAAGAGCAATGACTTGAAGGATTTCAGTCTTGACCAGAATGGGTGGTTGAGAAAGGAAGATTATGTGTTCCGAATGTGGGAGACATTAGGAAGGAAGTTCTTGAAGAATTCCATTGTTCGAAGTTCACTATTTATCCGGGAGGAACTAAGATATATCAGGACATGAAGAGGAGTTTCTTCTGGGAAGGTATGAAGAGGGATTTTGGCTTATAGGTAAAGTAGTGTTTGAACTGCCAACAGGTAAAAGCCGAACATCAGAAACCCAGTAGGTTACTTCAGCCTTTAGATATTCCATTTTGGAAGTGGGATTATATTTCTATGGATTTTATAGACGGGTTGCCAAGGTCAAATAGAGTAAATGAAAGTATATGGATCATAGTGGACAGATTGACCAAGAGTGCTCATTTCATTCCAGTTAAGTCAACTAGGACGGCACCTGTTTTGGCTAAGTTAATTATGAAAAATATAGTTATACTGCATGGAATTCGTAGTAGTATAATAAGTGATAGAGATTCCTTATTCACTTGCGAGTTCTGGAAGAGTCTACAGGAGACTTTAGGTACCAAGCTCAAGATGTGTGCCGCTTACCATCCGTAGACCGATGGGCAAATGGAAAGAATTAACAAAGTCTTAGAAGATTTGTTATGAGCTTGTATGCTAGATTTTGGAGGATCTTGGGAAGACCATTTACACTTAGTCGAGTTTTTGTATAACAACAGTTATCAGGCTAGTATAGGGACGGCACCGTTTGAAGCTTTGTATGGAAGGCCATGCAAATCTCCAGTTTGTTAGATAGAGACTGGGGATAGGTTGGTTCTTGGTCCAGATTTAGTAAGAGGAGCTATAGAAAAGATTGAGTTAATTCGAGCTAGAATGAAGGAAGCTCAGTCTAGGCAGAAGAGCTATGCTGACAGAAAATGGAAAGACTTAGAATTCTTAGTTGGAGATCATGTTTTCGTCCAGGTATCACCGATGAAAGGTGTAATTCGATTTGGGAAATCAAGGAAATTGGCACCAAGATTTGTTGGACCATTTCCTATGGTAGAGAGGATCGGGAAACTCGCATATAGAGTAGAGTTACTGAACAGTTTTGCTAGAATCCACGATGTTTTTCATGTTTCTCATCTAAGGAAGTGTATTCGAGATCCAGAGACTACTGTAGCACCGATTGTGTTAGATGACTTAGTAGTGGAGCCGAATTTGACTTTAGTTAGAAAGCCAGTTCGTATAGTCGCGAGAGATGAGAAGAGGCTAAGGAACAAGACATTCATATTATTCAGAGTCTAGTGGAGTTTCATGGTATGTTTTACCTGGGAAACTGAGAGCAGGATACGAGATACTTATCCTGACTTGTTTCATGGTATGTTTTACCTTTTTGATTGATTCTGATGAGTACTTTATCATAATTTCGAGGACAAAATTCTTTAAGGAGGGAAGTCTGTAAAGACACTAATTTTGATTAACATTATATAGGATGTTTAATTAGTTAAATTAAATTAAATAATGAAATGGTTAAGGGATTGAGATTTGTGTAAATAAGGGGTAGTCGTGCCAAATAACAAATGAACTAAGGGGATTTAAAATGAAATAGATAAAAGGAATAGGATGGGCAAAATAGAAATAAGTCATATTCTTATACCTTAAACCCTTAATGCCATTCTCATTTTACAAACATTCACAGACTAAATAGAAAACAACCAAGGTCGGCCACCATTAGAAGAAGAAAGAGGAAGATAAGCTAAATTAAGAGGAAGAAGTTTAATCAACTTAATCCAAGATCAAATCTCAACTCCTTAATAATAAAGCTAAAGGTCAATAATAGTTTACATCTCATATTTTGATGATTTCGGTTCTAGATCAGATCCATATGTATTTTGCAAAGTTTATTGCCATGTTTTGAATGATAAGTAGATATATATGCTTGTTGATGAATTATGTTTGTTCATATAGATTTTATGATAAGTTTTGATTTGAAAAACCTATCAAATGACATCCAAATGCCTTGCGATTTTAATATATGGTCAGAAATGATATTTTTGAGATGGGTTTCAAGTTTCATAATTTTCTGAATTAATGTGGATTTACTATTAATTTTCTAGTAAGGAAAATGGTTAATTGGGTTTAAAATTAATTACAGCTATTTTATATTAGCTTTGGGTCAGAAATTTATATATGCTGGAAAACATATTAAAAGTGATTTATGAGAATTTTTGGAGAACTTTCCTACGAGTTTTAATAAGTATATAAAATTATTTAAGGTATGGGACTTAAATATTTTATATGTTTATAAAAGGAGAAGGGGCAATTTGCAAAAGTTTTAAGTTGTTACTTTTAAATTCGACAGCACTTTTAGAAAATAATTTGGAAAAGAAATTAGCTACCAATCACATTGTGACAAACAGAGCAAGTTAGTTGAAAAGAAATTACCTTTTTATGTTAAAAATCAGTTTTTAGAAGGTTTTGTTGTTTCGCCATTTTCGGTAGCACCTTTTGACTATTACTTCTGCCTCCATCTTGGTCGAAACCAATACACATGGTATCAAAGACGTGGTACGTAGTGGATTGGACATAGGCGAAAGGTATAGAGTCAGAACAGAGCTTTCGAAGGGGTCGAGACCTTGTTTTGCTTTCAAAAGAAAATGCGCTTGCTTTTCTTTCGAAAAGAATGCATTCGAATAAGACAGCTTTTGACTTGGTAAAATGATTTTAAAGGAAAGAGCTTTCGAAAGAGGTTGCGCCTTTGTTTTAAGAAATTGCTTTCAAAGGGGTCGAAAACCCAACCTGCCACCTTTTACCTTTCGAAGCAGTGCCTTCGAAAGTGTTTCTTTGTTTTAAAAATTAGAGCAGCTTCTCCAATGCTTTCGAAGGGATTGGTTTCGACACCATCCATTTCTTTTACTTAGGAAATTGCTTTCGAAAGAGTTGCTTTCGACTTAGTAGTTTTAAGTGTAACGACTCGGATTTTTCGTTGTTTGATTTTGGATATTTAAATGATTTTAAATATTGGATTTTGAATTTTAATTTAGTTGATAAGATTTTAAAACTGAAAATTTCAAGCTATTTCGCAAAATTTTGAAATCGTCGATTTAATCGACGCGTTAAAATAGTGATCTGGGGCACAGTCTCGGAATTCAACGAAACCATTTCCATTGGATTCGTAATAATGTATTATTATCGAGTTTCAAATTTCGTAGCGTTTGGAGTTATCGTTTGGTCATACGGGATGGAAACGCGCTGAAATTAATATCGAAAATTCAATATAATAATTGGGTCCAAAAAGCTATCTTCTCCGTACGATCGAATTAGGACTTGAAACCTTTTCCATTGCATTCGGAATAGGGGTATAACATTATAAACGCCTGGCGGCATGCCTAAATAGGAGTTCTAATTTTTACAGTATATAAATTGAGATATTTTGAAAATTTAAATAATTTATTTTTCCTTGATTGGACTGGGCTGTCTCTTTCACTCAGTCACTATGCCTTTTCCAACACGCCACCTTCTTTCATGTACGCTCCCCTTTTAACTATTTCTTCCTCAATTCCCTCTTCAAATTCGAATGGCTGGAACGGCGAAAAAAAGAAGGAGTCGAACGAAAAGCAATTCAAAAATTTAAAGCGCAAGTTTTCCTTTTCCCCCTTCTTTTCAATTCAACATCACGGCCTCTCCTCATTCTTCAAATGAAATCGAATTCATTAAATAAATAAAAAACTGATCAAATGACAATCGATCGAGGCTAGCAGCGATGCGATCGAGACTTAGCAGCGACCTGGGGGTGTATGCGATCTGGAGGTGGCACTTGTGGGAGGTCGTGTGAAGACCCAAATTATTGAGATGAAAATAATTTTATAAAAAAATCAGTTAATGGAAAATATTCAAAGAATAAAATAGTTTGAAAATAAATATCAAGAATGAGTGAAATAAATAAGGAAGAGGATAGTTGTTTTCAGTAAATAATAATGAGAAGAAAATAACTAAGTATGATATATTGTATATAAGTAGCCAGAGGAGTATAGAGTGATAAAATAAACTCTTATGATGATTAAAATACATGCAACCAGTTTAGTATTATATATGTATAAATACATTTTAAAATCAAGAGAAAACAAATGGTTTGAAACATTAGCAAGGAATTAATTGATAAAAAGATATAAATCTGAACATTACAGATTTGTCTTAAGAAAATAAATAATGTAGATAAGTCACATGAAAATAGTGTGTATGTGAAACATGCAAATGGCATGTACACAGAAAAAGAAGAAAAGCAACTGAAATACCCGAAATGGAATCAAAAAGAAAATGGCATATTTAGCCATAAACACATATACAGAATTCTCTTATTTGTGTGGGGATAAAATGGGTTTTTCACTCCACTAAAACCCTAGCTAAATGTTTTAAAAATCAAAGCATAAGCAGCAGTTTATTTTTGAAAACAGAAAGATATTTTAGAAAATAAAAAGAAGAGCAAACTCACACTGTTTTCAAGTTAGAGCATTCTCGGGGAAAGAAGAAGGAAGGTGAGTGATTCATCATCTTATGAGATTTAAGGCATTAAGACCCAAGTTAAGGGCAGCCATATTACTTTTATAAAACCATATCATGTTTTTGTTTAATTTTATTCTCTGAATAAATAAATGTTGATTATGGTTGGTGTTTTGACTGAGTCTTTGGTTGATGTTTTGATATGTTTTGATTGTTTTGATTAATGCTTTGAAAAGACAAACACCCTGATCACAGAAATGGATTCTATAACTTATAATCCAGTTTTTATATGGAGATGAGTTAAATATTTTTACTGAGAAATAGGGTATTAATGAAGAATGAAGTAGGCAGTGTGAATAAGGGGATTCATGCTTATGTCTAGTTCATTTTAAAAATGATATGAACAATGCAATATTATATATATATATATATGTGTGTGTGTGTGTGCTGATTTGTTCAAATCACAAGTTAATATGTTTTTATGGGTTTTTCTCAAAAACCTTACCCTATGTTCACAGTAAAATAAATGTAAAGTTTTATATGACTTCACCAGATTTATGTAAGTAATGGGAATATTTCTGGAAATAAGTATATGCAAGTTTTAGAAAATAAGATTGAATAAAAATGACCTTAAAATGGAATGTGGTGTTTTGCATGAATGCTTTGTATGTCTGGCTAAAATCCCTGAGTGAGTTTACTACTCTTTGATTTATGAAATGAAGAAAAGAATATAAAGCATTTCAAGAATTAATAAAATTCTCCTGAAAAAAAATGAGAATGGTCTCTAGATTATAAAGCTAATCTAGGAGTAGTGCCTTGATCTATTCATCATTAGGTGGATGATGGGTATGTGCATGACTTGTTTAAGTCCTGTAGGCCTCTGTGTACAGGGTTAACAGAATTGACCCCTTTGCAATGCACACATGGTGTTCAATAGAAAGAGTTAAGACCAAATAAATGATAAATGGGGATTGGGAAATTGAGCTATGGAATTAAGGGAGTTAATCCATAGGAGTATATGTACATATAACTGAATTGTGTTGATGAATGAATGCTTGTGTGTATGTATGTTAGTAAGAGCTTATATCTGTATATATATACTCAGCTTTTAGTATGAATTTAAATAAGCATCAAACATATGAATCTCTGCACAGTATCTAGTAATTACAAGTTATTTATAATCTATGATTTCACTTACACCAGAATATATTTTCTGACCCTATTTGTTGACTTTGCAATCTTTGGGGTGTCTCATTTTCATTGAGGCAGTTCAAAGTGTTGCTGCAGGGAAAGATGCTTGAGTAGCTTGCTTGTATGGATGTTTGAAGAACTTGCTGGTTTTAAAATGCTTTAGAGAAGTAGAAGTTTAATTGTAATAAATAATCTAGGAAAACTCTCTTATGTCTTGTGTATTTCCAGGATTGATACTTGCTTTGTTTTCTTGAAAAGAACATGTAAAAAGGAACTTAAGTATTATATGTGCTTGTGAGTTGTTGATTTAAGTAGCAGACTCTGGAAATAATCCAGTGGATTATAATGAAGGAGAACATGCCATATAATCTAATATGTGGATATATTCTCCATGGGATGTTTGTTATATTTCAGTTAAAAAGTTAAAGTTGTTTTTGAATAAATATGTGCCAAAGTATTAAGTAGATGGGTTGAACATGGTCTTGGCTAACCAGTAAGGCTTGTACATGCCTTGTAATTGATACAAGTACATGCAAAAGCTTGAAGTCATAGTCTTCAGATTCCTGAAGCAAACAAGACCATAGTGTAAGCTAGTTTGAAATGCAACTAAATCCTATGATATGTCTAGAACAAGAGTAGGATTATGATACCATAAAACCTGAAAATCATAAGTATGTAAGGATTTAGGAATTGGAATTGATAAAATCTGGAACTGACTTCAATATGAAACTGAAGTAGCAAGCAAGAAATAGGGATAGACAATATAGACTCAAACAAGAATGTAGAGTAATTTTGTTAAGTGTTTAAAAATCCAGAACATCACACTTTGTATGCTTTTAGCCAGAAATATGCAAAGATCTTTCTAAAATCATATTCAACACTATTTCCAATCTAAATATCAGAATCTGTATGACCTTTAAATTAGTTTACAACTCTATTACTCACATGATCATTACATGCTTTATGAACCTGGATATGTGCATTTTGCTTGACCTGAATTACTTGTACATGTTTGTGCATGTTTTGTGCATGTTTATGTTTGAATCCTGAATCTGGGCTAGACTAACAAGTGATCCATAGATCAAACCAAGTTTTAATATGTTTTATCATTCTAAAACAACATGGATGAATTCCTGAATCCCAAAGATCAAATACATGGGTTATAAATCCACAAATTAATTAATCTGGTTTATAGAATAATCTGGAAAATAAAGAAGAGAATAATAGATGCTAATACTTGAAAAATGTATTAGTCAATCTTGAGTCATTCCAAGACGATAAAACCTGAAAATGTATTAGTCAATCTTGAGTCAATAAAAAGATTAAAGTATAGAAATAGCTATGTGACACAAAACTTCTCAATTATGGAAAATATTGTGTGATTAAATTTCTTTGCTACTTTAACACTCTGATAGGCAAAGAAACATTTATATATCTTCACATATATAAATGATATGACTTGATTTAAATACTGATATTTTTATATTAGTAAATTCTGGATCTTGTGAAATTAATTAAAAGAAATAAAAAAGGCAAGAAAAGAAGTGATCCCTTGTTAAAAAAAAACTCAACTAAAAATCACTAAATATAGGAGAAGAAAAGTGGGTCACTTCAGGTCGAGAAGCTGGGGATGGCTCGTGGTTACTAGGGTTTTCTGATGCGAACAAGGCGATGGGAGGTGGGGTGTCGCGGCGGGGAAAATTGGGCTCGGCTCTGGTGGTTATCGAAGTCGAGCAGGAGGATGGAGGCAACGTTGGTGGTTCGGAGGAGTGGAACGGCAAGCAATTTAGGCAGAGGCGAGGAAGTCTATAGGTGGGTTCGAACATGAAGGGGCTGGGTAGTCGCGTTCGTGAAGGGGAAGGAGAAAGTCTTGTTGCGGCCAGGATCTGGTAATTAGTTTTAATTAAAAGTGAAATTCAAATTTTTATAATAAGCTTTATAATCGATTAGTTGATTAATTAAAAATTAATTAATTATTGAAATCTTTATTTTATATTTTTCGAAATTTTCTTATACGAGGGATTTGGCTCGTAGCTCTAAAGTTTACGAAATGTAATTTGTTTGGAGATTTTGGAGGCAAGCGCAATTTTTAAATTTTAATTGGACGATTTTCAATTAAATTTAAAATTGGAATGGATACCAAATAAAAATCAAAGTGAGTAAATCTCGCTCTTTTTTGATTGCTAGATTTTGAATTTTTAAATAGTTAAAATTAATTTTTGGATGTTTGGTTGAATTAATTATCTGTTGAATGATATTATATTATATATATAGTAGTGTGTATATATATATATATGCCAGTATTTGGAGTGATATTCACGCACATTATAGCGGATGAGACCCTATGTGCCCCGCATAATAACGGATGACCCTATATATCGCCATATTTCACTCGAAGTGGGATTGGTATTTTTATTGTTGACTAACATCTGTGGATGTAGGAAAACAGGTTGGAGGGATCCAACTGGATTCCTCAAAAATGTTGATTTATTTTCATATATAATGATATATGATTTGTGTGAATAATCTGTTATAGATTATTGCTATGATTTGAATTTTTGGATGCTATGGTAGCACGGGCCTTAAATTTGGCATTTTAAATACCATAAATTATTATTTTTAGTTCAAAGGAATTTAAAAGGAGATTTTTGATATAAAAATATTTATATTGGAAATTGGATTATTTTTAAGAAAATTGAATTAGGAATAATATATATATTGAGTTTGGATTGTACGTAACTATTTGTAAATGGTTTTAAATAGAGATTTTAAAAATTAATTATATAAAGGAGTTGTAAATGGTATCCTGAAATTGAAAAAGGGGTAAAATCAATATTAAAAATAGATTGGAAGTATAAATGGAATTTATAGGAAATGAATTTATATAATGTGATTTTATAAATAAGATTTTTTTATAAACAGGTAAAACCAAAGGGATTATAAAATTTATAAACGTTGTTTATAAATAAAGGAATTCGATATCAGATGATAATTGGGAATATAAATTCATAGGGTGAATTTATATTAGAATATGGTAACAGGGTTGAGAAAAATAGTAGATTCTATTTTTGAAATGAGAATGGTTAGGTAATCGACAATGAATCGATATGTTGTGAAATCGAGAGGAAGTTATAAATTAAATTGGTTATTGAGATTTTAAATTATATTTTTATTTTTAAGAAGTTAAGTTTGTTTTTTTAAATGGAAAACTTTATTATTTAAAACTATGAAATTTTAAACTAGTTAGTATTGGGATACTTCGAAAAATGGATTTTCAAATATTTAATATTTATTGAAATAAAATTTTAATTTTTATAATCAGCTTTGTAAGTCAGTTTGTTTTACTTTAAAATGAGTTATTGATGGTTTATTTAAAGTGTTTAACATTTTAAATAATAACTTAAAACATATTAAAAAAATTACCATTCTTTAAAAATACTCATTATATATATACATAGTTGTGAAATGATTGAAAATTTAGTTATAAAATTCTCTCGAGATGTGTAGACGGGTTTTATTTTAAAGATGAGATTTTTAAGAGAAATCTTATAAATGGAATTCTAGAGACTTTAGAAAAATTTCCAATGTTAGATGCGATAACTTTGGAAAGAATTTGAATTCATTTAAAGAAGTTACAAATGGTTAGATGGGATTATAAATAAGTATAAAAGGTTTGGAAAATCGTCGGAAGAATTTATTAAAATTCTGGAGACTTATGAGATAAGTTATGAAATATTTCCAAGTTTAATATTAAGATGATTTTCGAAATTATACGTATAAATATTTTCCTAAGTATTGAAAGGAATGATTTGGAAATATTTTTAGTGGGAGAAGATTTGGAATAGAAATATTTTCTAAGTGTTATAAAAATGGAAGTTGGAAATATTTCTAAGTATTGAAAATGGTGAAATATCCTGTTATGGATACAAGTGTTGAAATTGTTTCCAAATATAGAAATATTGAAAGAGATTGAATAATATCTTGGTGAAGGTGTTTTAAAATAAATATTTTGGAGATTTATAAAATAAGGCCAGTGACTGCTTGTGAATGTTTTATTGATAGTTAAATAATCAACTATCAATATTGGCCAATTTCGTTAATCGTTTCAAAGAGACCGGGATCGGATTTAATTATCCGAAAATCACTTCGATCTGGTTTGAACATTACGAATGAATACCGTGAAGATGATGAAGACGGTGCATCGGTTTGTCCAGACCCTGGGCAACTTGCATGGACGAATGCTATCAGAACATCGTCATTGGAGGACGATGAGCATTTTAAGTAAAATTGTTTCTTGAAAGGCAATGCTTAGCCTCGAGCCTCATCAACTGGGAATCACTAAAACATGGGAGATGCAGCAAGGCTAAGTGGGTCGCACTCAATTAGGGTATGTTATCACTTTTCTAGATGTCCTAAGAAACCTATTTATTATGGATATGGTTGTGCATGAAAGAAGGAGCACTCGATGGTAAGGGTGGGAACACCCGGGGTGATAATATATTCGGTCTACTCAGTTTAGGGGTAGGCCAGTCTTGTGTAGTAGGGGATCCCAGCGAGGTCCTTGGTACGCTGTTCTAGAAGTGTACTGTGATGGGTGGTACCCTAGTGGCCCAGTCATTCGTTGGATTCCATTCTCCAATACGAGCTTACGGTTTTGTTTGTAGAGCCTAGTATGCTGGAATTTAATTAATGTAACAATTTCAGCTATTTGAATAAGTATTTGTACTTAGACACTATTATAATATCAGATATTTTCTATAAAATATTTTGGTTATCGTAAGGGAAAAACTCGTCGTGTTTATGTGTGACGCGGTCTTACGAGATACCTTTGTTTTTCAAAGGATTTGATAACTCTAATAATTCAAATTGAGTGTGTTTCTCACACTGGTTTTCCAGACTAACTCAGGTGTTATTTTATTATAATGCTCGGGTCAGACCGAGTATTACATTTTCAGGTTTTGAATGCTATGGAACTCAGGAGACGAGCTGGAGGAGCTCAGACGTATTTCCATAGATTTGTGTCTCCGTTGGGTGAGGACAAGTTATTAAACTGTCCAGATTGATTGTTGTATATTGTACTCTGATAATGGTATGTACATTAACAACACAGTTCTTGTATTTAAAATCTATTATTATATATTATATTTTGTTCTGCTGCGATTGTGAGATTCTGTGTTATTGTTTATTTTTCTTATATCTCTTTCTTCTTCTTTACCCTAGTTATTCGCTCTTTCGTACACATTGGGTTGAGAGAGGAAGAATTATTATCAACTCAAGGGGTACGGAACTGCGGGTTGCTACATTAAGACTCTTTTGAGATTTTGAAAGCTAAACCCAAAGGTTTTGATGGTTTTGAATGGTTTTGAAAGGTTGTTCCACATGTTTTTACATGAACCCAATGTTTTTGAAAGGTTTGCTTTAAGTAGTGTACTTTAATGCTTTCGATAGGTAACTAATAAAGGTTTTGAACGGGAGGTTCCCCAGTAGTTTCGAAAGGTATATGATAAAGGTTTAGAAGGGGCAATTCCCTAATGTTTTCGAAAGGTTTACCTTGGTGTTTAAATGGAAGGTTTCCAATGTTTTCGAAAGGCACGTTTAGAGTATTTTAAAGGAGGATGTCTAAGGTTTATAAAGCTCTCGAAGGAGATGATTTCAATGTTTTCAAAAGGACTATGGAAAACGGTTTCGAAATGTATGTTTTGGCCTTTCGGCCTAAGATTATAAAGTAAAGTAGTTTACTTGTATCGAAAAGGGTACATTTAATAGTTTCGAAAGGGAATTGTTTAAAGGTTTAAATGAAGGTTACGAATGTTTTTATCAACAATGTTTTGAGTAAACCATATATCATGGCAAAGAGATTTGAGTAAAGAAAATGGTATGTTTTCCTTGTTTAAGTATGATTTAAAGGGATTAAATCAATTTGAAAGGTTTTCAAGGAAAATATAAAGGGTAGTTAACCCTAAGAAAAATGACTTAGAAATTTGTATACCAGATGGGACTAGTATAGGGTCGTGCCCTATACATTAGCTTTAGCCCCAAACTAATTTAGTCCAAAATTTCAGTGTGTAGGGCTTAGTTACATGTAAGACTTAAATGATGGTTACACACAGAAAGGAATATATGTACAAGAAAGGAGGATAGGTTATTGGTGAGCCCGAAAAACCATTAGGATCAGGTGACCCTTGGAGAAGTAAGTTAAGGACAGACCATCTAGAAGTATGTCTAACAGTTGTTGGATAATTTGTTTAGTTTGTCTGGTAGGCCCGAGTCAGCCAATGGTTAGTAGTTAGCCAAACAAAACTATATTTTTCGGATAGATGGTCCATTTATTACTTGTTTTTGAGCATATCTGATATTGCTATTGTTGATATAATTAGTTTGATTAACCAGTTTGGTTGCAGGATTTTGATTTGCAAAAAGATATGTTTTAAAGGGATATTAGTGAGGGAAAATCCGTTCCGCTAAGCGGTATGGTCTCACTTAATATCAATAAACCGAGATGTGATAGTATTATTCACATCGGGTTTTATGTCTGACTCAAAGTTTATGTTTCCCCTTAAACTCTCGGGTGCTCAAAATTGATTTGAGTAGATTGAGAGTTATGGTTTTTCAAGATTAGTAGGTGGAAAAATTAAGCTTTGAGGGATGGAGCGGGAGGCTAAAGTTAGCTAATTAGGAGTTGATATTTTTATTTCCGCTGTGAAGTATTGAGACAGTTTGTCTAGTTGGTACTCTGATCATCTAAGGGGGCATCTTCGTATGTCTCTCTTGGCGTATTTTATAATAATTATATTTGATCAATGCTTGGCAAATGTTTGGGATTATGTAATGGAATATGAAACATGTTTGTGAAATATAATCAGAAAAGTTGTTTTTGAAATCTGTGATTTTGTTTCATATTCATGTGCTTCTGATATTATGGATACCATTAACATTACCGTATTTTGTCGTCGGTAGTTAATATTATAGATGACTGCAACACCTATAGCGCTTAGCTTTGGGCCTCAAGATAGGGGATGTTAAAACCTCATCCTTAGAGATCTCGGCCCCAAAATTCCCTTTCCAAATCTGACTACTTGAAGGTGGGTACCTCGTCTGCTATTGTGATTGTGACATTACCATTGGCCATGGCCGGATGTCATCTAAGTTGGTGAACATACAAGGTTTAGATTTGTTATTGGCTTTAGTTCCACTCTTGGTCATTGTCAAAATATGAATCCCCTTAAGGCGGCCCTAAGCTCAACCTAAATTTAACACCATATTTGCTCGAGTTATGGAGTTTAAGGTCTTTTTAATGTTAACTTTGAGTTTCCAATAGCCTAGGTTCGGGTCTTCCTTCATATAGCCTAGGGTTTTACCTGTTTGCTATGACATATAGTACTTACCTATTAAAGATGCCTTAGTGAACTTTTCCGAAATGTTGTTGATCACAAATTACCGATTTAAACTTCGATGAGATGGTTCTCTCCAAAGAATGGTCATGTCGAATGCACATGGGCTTCTTTAGCACATCACTTCCAGTCACTACACGATTTTGTGTTCCTATAAAAGAACGCTCCATGTTACTATGGACAATGGTTCCACTATCGATTATCCGACGATAGTAGGTAAGATCCAATGCATAGTTCCATCGTGCAACGGTGCTCATTTTCCAACACGAGTGGGCTCTATACATAGAATGGTTTGTTCGTATTGTATGGGATATGGGACTCACACTGTATAGATTGACACTTTCAATTGTCCTGGTCGACGTTCAAAATTCGATTGGTCAACACACGTCGGCATCCGTTTGATTTTGAATCCCGATCACTTGGGTTGACATTTAAAATAGAATTTCAAAATAAAACATATCCAACCGTATTCAATATTGAGTTTTCATATCCATGACATGCCATTCTCCTTGATTCAACATTGGCGCTAGTCCATCAATTCCTCCCGATGTTGGGTCTAACACAACTAAAGCTTCGAACTCTTTACCTGCCAGACCTAGGCGTTCGGTCGCTGTTGAGTTATAGAGAATGATAGTACCAGCAGAAATAATCCAAGACCGGCCTACTCTTATTAATATTCAAGTGGGCTTAAGAGTTCTGGTTGACCCTCCCAAACAAATGCCGACAGTTCTAACTACCAAATCACTTTGGACTGTATGTCGATAGCACATAACTCCTAAAGGTGATGTCCTGCTCCCAACATAGAACCAATAGGCATGTAATCCTCTAATGGGCTATATGCATTGCAAAGTACATGTGTTTAGGCGACATTATACTACCCATCAATGCCTTCATCCATATGTTCCTTTAGGAGCTTGGGCTTGCTCCTACTCAAGTCCACCCCAACGGATATGCCTTGATGAGTTCTCTGTACATCCTATTCATGAATCGATTTAAGCAAACCCCAACCTTCAGAGAGCTAACACATGTCCTTAACTTCAAGCAACAGAGAAAATATCCTTCTTATATGATTATCGAAGCCTAGTGTCAGTGTAAGTTCATCGAAGCACACCACAACAAATGTTCATACTTCAAGAACGAATATTTCTTTGTTCAATGTCTATATGGCTTCAATAGGCTTGGCTCTTCAGAAGTAAGGCTTTTTCCTTTCCATTCTTCCACGTGCTTGGATTTTCACCATCCAAGTATTTTACCTATTATCTCCTTTCTTCACTGATACCTTGCTTAGGACACCAGTGCAGAGCATTCTAAGACCCTTTAAACCCTTAAGATGGTGAACATCTGATATCACTCTACCACTTATCTCCTGACGAATGAGAAGCTTCATCGATGCAACCTTCTACATCCCGAACGCTTTACCATTCTTACCAAAGTTCCACCAAGTAGTTCTAGGATGCCAACCAGGTTTTCTTCCCCCATTCACAGCTCTAGCAAAGATATCCAAGGAGGTTTTGGAGGCCCATTTAGCACAGTGAACATTGACAAATCCATTGATATAGTAGCAAATTACATGTTGCTGGTGAAATTCATGCGGAAGGGGAAGAAAGGGCTTAAATGGAAACAATCCATAAAGAAAGAGAAGGAAGTGAAGAAGAAGAGAAGAGAAAAAGAAGAAGGTGATGAAGAAGACGATAATGATAAGGATTTCAGTTAAGGAGGAGACGAGTCATATGGAGAGACGTCTCCTAAAGGAATCGAACTTCCCGCCAGACCATATCCAAAATGAATAATCATCAAGGTTTCTCTTCAAACTATAGAACCAAGCACAACACCAACAACCGAGGAGACTCCTCTAACTTGTTCTTCAAACAACATTTTTGGCTTGTTGAGTGATCTCGATATCCCTATCAATAATCTTCTTAAAGGAGTGCTCTTTGGGCTTCAGCTTCCAATATGAGGGCATCCAAGCTGAAGGAGGAAAGACTCCATTCTTACTACTTTCTGAACATGGTCTGTAGAATACAAAAGAGGACACTAACACTCTACACACTTTTAGGATCACGAACACACATTCCTTGCATTCTCACATTCAAATGTTCCAAAACTAACATGATCCTTTCTTTCATTTCAGGTACAATGGGAAGAGACTGATTTGGTTATCTTCACCATGGGATTTCTAAGAAAAGAAAGCTAACTCCTGAGCCATATCCCTCTCATTCTAGCTCTTATAAGTAACGAGAGACTACTAAAGAAAGACCCAGGAGGAAAAAAAGAGAGTGCGGGACGAGAAGCAACCGCCAAGTATAAAGGGATAGGAAGAAAATGAAAGCTGAGAGGAGAGATTCTTATGATCATGAATAAAGGCACAGGGATTCACGTGATCATCACAGTTCCTCTTTTGATCTTCCCCTGCCTCGTCCCTCAACAACAACAAACTCCAGTGTCATTTCATCTTACCTCCACAGTTCCTATACCTGCACAATCCAATGGGGTTTCTGTTTGTCCAACTCCTCTGGCCCCATCGAATTGCATGCAAGCCGCCTTTCTAGACCTTTTCTTTATTAGGGTCATGTTCAATCATGACCTCAAATACATTCTAAGGGAAGAGGAAAACCGTAGGGTCAGAGGGATCAAAGAGCTCATAGATTAGGATTATGAATGGAAGGAACTCTACTTTGCCCTTTATAATGTCAACCGAATTCATCAAATTGATGTCCAATTGTTTGAATTAGAAAAGTAGAGTTATGACCGAATCATAGAGGAGTACAAAAAGGATTTGGCTAAGGAGGAAGAAGAAAGAGATGCAACTCAGGAATCGGACACGAAGGCCAAAGACTTCACCACAGAGATGACGAAAGCTCACAATCAGGCCGAGATTATGATTAAAAACTTTATAAAGACCGCTCAAGATAATAATTTTGCTTTTAAATGTAGCTTGCAAACGAGGACCTGACCCTCCTAGAGAAAGACAAAGCTATTAAGGACATGGAAGCCAAGATCCAAGAGCTCTATACCAAAAAGGATAAGTATAACATTCCCATACTTGGAGGTCCAAAACTAATGGCTACAGATGACGCAGTCATCCATAATTATTAATCCTCGACGACCAAATATGGCGGTGTTGGATTCATTGATACACAGAAACACATGAATATGGAAAAAATTTAAAACTTCAAACAAGAACACATTCCATTTAAAATCATTTCCAATTCATTACAGAATCCCACAATCATAAACCACGTTCAGAGAAAATATATTTATTACAACATACGCCAAGAGCGACATATGAAGATGCCCCCTTGGATGATCAGAGTATATACAGGCAATATAACAACTTTGACATTACAAACAACACATCGTAATCAAATAAAAGGAAATTCTAAATATATGTTATGCCTCTTGCATATCTTCGGAAGCTTTATTCGTCTAATGAGGTACCTGATAACCTCACTGTCAAACTACTCAAAATCAATTGAGTACCCAAGAGTTTAAGGGGAAAACATAAACTTCGAGTCAGACATAAAGTCGGGTATGAATAATAATCTAACATCTCAAACCATTTAGATATCTAGTGAGACCATGCCGCTTAGCGGAACGGGTAATCCCCCTACTAGTATCTTAAATCCTTTATAAAATCATATACTGGGCTCCTACATCCACAATGGTTAAAAACATAGCCATTTCAAAATATTATGATGATATGCATGCAAGTTAAAACATTCTGGATTTCCCATCCACTGTTTAATTGACTCCCTGTTATGTTTATATTTTCTAGGGTCACTATTAACCATTAGTTTTCATGGGCTTACTAATAACCTTTATATAACATATGGACTCACTATCCTATTTCATAGTTTTCATGGGTGCACTATGAACCAATTGTCCCCGCCAATTAACTTAATTAATTCATGGGTTCCCTTGAACCTATTGGTGACCCCAATAACCTCTCTCTTATTCTAGTTTTCATGGTTGACTAGGAACCTATTGATAATTGTTAATAACTTAATCTGGATATTGTTTTCATGGGTTCACTACAAATCAATTGGCCTCTGCCAACCACTCTTTATAACATAGTTTTCATGGGATCACAATGAAACTATTGGTAATTCCAATAACTTCCTAATCATAGTTTTCATGGGTGCACTATTAATCTGCCTCCCTGACAAATTCTATATTTAGGCATTCTATATTCTGGTCTCTTTGACCTCTTGGATGCAATTCTACTCATTCAGGAGTTTAATTAGTTTATTCACTACTGGGTCAACCTAGCTGGTTCTTCTGCCCTTTATCCCCAAAATGCAGTTATGGGTCCATTTTAATGTGAATATATTTATATTTGAAGAAGCAAACATAATAACACAACAACACCAATCCTGTGGGTTTAATATCCTTGAAATCATTTTCATATTAAAACTGGGTTAATCCCTTTAACCTAATATTTTATCAAGGAAAGCTTCTTCATAAACTTCATAATTAACCATTTCAAAACTCTTTTATATGAACCATGTGTTTTTCCTTTAAAAATTGAGTTTAGGTTCTTCATTTTGAATAACAAAGCCTTTTGACTCCTTCGAAACTCTGCTTTCGACTTCATTGGATACCGTCCTTCGAATAAATAAAAATTTATTTTCAAAACATTAGGCCCCTGCCTTTCGAACACTATAAAACTTTCTTTCAAAACCTTTCAAATTTATTAAAGCATTAGCATTTCACATTTATAAGAATAGCTTCGAAACCAATTGAAAGCGCACCTTTCGAACTCATTGAAAGTACCCCTTTCGAAAACATTGGGTTTATACCTAAAATATTATTTGGGTCAAGTGAATATAAATGAAAGTATCTCTTTCAAAACCATTCTTTATCCATTAAAAGTATTGGGAAAACTTGATAGCGTCGGCACCATCCTTTTGAAAGCATAAGTCCTTTGGGTAAAATACTTGAAGGTTGGCTTCGAAACCCCTCTCTAAACCATTGCCTTCAAAACCCCTAACCCCTTCGAAAGCTATGGGAACTAGCTTACGTTTTTAAAACAAGGGTTACCTTCCAAAAGCAATGATATCTTCAATGCCTTCAAAAGGTAAAGAGGCAGAAGGGTTTTGACCTGGTCGAAACTACCCTTTCCGAACACTTTAATTTTTAAAACAAAGTAGCCTCTTCGGAAGCTACTACTTTAAACTAAGGCGACAACTCTCTTTCGAAAGCTAGTTAAAATTCACTTTCGAAAGCATCGATCTCGACCCCTTTGAAAGCATATAAAGAAGCAGGAAAGTGCGTTTCTTTAGAAAACAAAACCATGGTCTCGACCCCATCGGAAGCTATGTTTTGACACCATACCTTTCGTCTTTTTCTCCAATCCACTACGTACCAACAAAGTGATACCATGTATGTTGGTTTCGGCTTTTATGGTTTCAACCTGGTCAAAGGTGGAAGTTCTAGGTCGAAAGCTACTTCCAAAGGAGGCGGAACTCACTTTTCTGAGTAAAAGGCTACTTTTACCAAATGAAGTAATTTCTTTATAACTAACTTTCCCACGTGTAAACACTTGATTGGTTGCCTTAAACTTTTAAAATCATTTCACAGATAATGGCTGCATTTTCCTAGATCTAAAACAAGGTTATTTTCTAACAAATAAGCCATTCCCATTTACAATAATTAAATCATTTAGGTCCTCTGTCTCCCAAGCGCAGTCCTTCTCGTTGTCGCTCCATTGAAATTTCACCAACTTGACTGTCTTGTTCCTCAATCTTTTCTCATCTCTCGCTACAACCCGAACTGGTTGTCTAATAACAGTCAAATCAGGCTCTACTACTAAGTCTTCCAACCCTGTCGGAGGAATAGTAGTTTCTGGATCATGCACATACTTGCGAAGATGAGACACATGATATACATTATGGACATCTGCCGTATTGTTTGGCAACTCTACTGTGTATGCGAGCTTACCAATCCTCTCTATAATCTAGAATGGACCAACATATCTTGTGTTGAGACTTGGTTTTGATTCATGACACGAAGCTATCACTACAACGTATAGATTTGACGACTGATACGACGAGAATATATACTACAAGGAGACAAGACTTCAAAACCGGTGCATCAATTTTTATTATTTTTTGATTTTGAGTCTTAGGTCAATATTGTTAAAATCTCTCCTAGGTAACATATATATTAGCTTATATATTTTATCATTCTATTTTCAAATTTTTTATACATACATATAAGCATATGAATAAATTATAAAAGTGTGAAAGTTATATATATTTTTATATATGAAAACTGTGCTATTGCACAAAATTCACCAGGTCAGTCGATTGACCCAGAGGTCTAGTCGACTGACACTGGAAAATTTGTGCAACATCCACAGTGCACAGATATATGAATATATATATTTAAATTCATTTGAATATTCAGTCGACTGACCCAGAGGCTCAGTTGACTGAATTTCTATAATAGCTAATTTTCGAAAAGACACGACTTTTTGTGAAGAGTTACGAACCTCTAATGAAAAGATTTGGACACAACACTTCAATCGAAACTCTTCACCAACAGTCGCTGCTCTCTAACCTTTATAAATACATACTTCATCTTCATTTCAAAATACAGAATCTTAATCTAATTCTCTTATCCTTGCTAATTTATCTCTCTTGATTCTATTTGCAATATACTTTCAAATATTCCGCATTGAAGCAATTTTATACCTTTCTATTCTTTATAAACTTCAAATATATATATTTATACTTGAGGAGAAGATTATAGGAAGGGTGTACTACAAGTGACAAATCTGTGTTATTAGAACACACAAAGTCAAAACAAAATTTTGTATTTGTTGAAGTCCTGTTCTGCTGCTCAGGCGTGTGAAGTCCTCTTCGGTTGCTGAGGCGAAATCCTGTTCTGCTGCTCAGGTCCCTGTTCGGCTGCTCAGGGGTTGTATATACCTGTTCCTCCGGGTTAAGTGAGGGTTAATAGTGAAATTCCAAAAGGAGTCTGGGACTGGACGTAGGACGGTGCTCCGAACTAGTATAAAAATCTCTGGTGTTATCATTTATTATACTGCATTTATATTCTGCGTTATTTACTATATAACTATCATCAGTATACTCTATTTTATTTCCATATTTCACGATCCATAGCGCACTTTTATCTTGGGGCCAGCTTCCCCAACCTTCCAAATCGTATCACACCCTTCATCGATGACACTTTAATGAAAACCCTGTCTCCCACTGAGAACTCTAGGTCTTTACGCCTCTTATCTGTGTAACTCTTCTGTCTGGATTGAGCTTCCTTCATACGTTCTCGGATCATCTCAATTTTCTCTAATGCCTCTCTAACCATATCCGGACCTAAGACTAATCTGTCTCCAGTCTCCAACCAATATGCTGGTGATTTGCATGGCCTTCCATACAAAGCTTCAAAAGGTGCCATTCCTATGCTAGTCTAATAGCTATTATTATAGGAAAACTCAACCAAATGTAGGTGATCCTCCCAAGGTCCACCAAAGTCCAACATGCAAGCTCTCAACAAATCCTTGAGTACCTTATTGACTCTCTCTGTCCGCCCATTCGTATGAGGGTGATATGCAATACTCATATAAGCTTGGTACCTAACACATCTTGTAGACTCTTCCATAATTCGCTAGTGAATAAAGCATCTATGTCACTAACTATGCTACTAGGAACTCCATGTAGTCTAACTATGTTCTTCATGAATAGCCTCGCCAAAATAGGTGTCGTCCTGGTTGACTTAACTGGAATGAAATGAGCACTCTTGGTCAATCTGTCCACTATGACCCATATACTTTCATTTCCTCTATTTGATCTTGGCAAACCGTCTATGAAATCCCTGGATATAGAATCCCATTTCCAAACTGGTATTTCTAAAGGCTGAAGCAACCAGCTCGGCTTCTGATGTTCGGCTTTCGCTTGTTGACAGTTTGCACACTGCCTAACCCATAAGCCAACATCCCTCTTCATGCCTTCCCAATAGAAGCTCCTCTTCATATCCTGATACATCTTGGTCCCTCCAGGATGAATCGTAAACTTGGATCGATGACATTCTCCAAGAACTTCTTTCCTTAAGCCCTCCATATTTGGAACACACAACCGCCCCTTCTTTCTTAGCTATCCTTTTTGGTCAAGGCTGAAATATTTTAAATCATCGATCTCTCTTTCTCAACCGTCATCTCTGTTCAACACAGAAATCATTCAAATCATCGATCTCGGTTCCAACCTCAAGCCTTCTAGTCTTCTCAACTAATAATGGAACCTCCTTCTACTTAGAAGAAATTCTCTCGATCAACACTGGTTGAACTTCTAAACGGGACAACATGGAAGTACTATGACTAGAACTAGCAGTTGACCTTAACTGCACACCACAACTGGCCAAAGCTTCTAGATCCTTCCATTCTACTAACATAGCCAACACCACATTCTGGTGTCTTCTGCTAAGAGCATCTGCTATTTTATTACCTTTCCCTGGTGTATATTATATACCAAAATCATAAGTAGCCAAAAACTCCAACCATCTCTGCTGTCTCATATTCAACTCCTTCTGAGAGAATAAGTTGTTTAAAGACTTATGGTCTGTGTATAGCTCAAATCTCTCCCCTAAGAGATAATGCCTCCAAATCTTCAATGCAAAGATCACCGCAGCCAACTTCAAATCGTGAGTAGGATATCTCTCTTCATGCGGTCTAAGTTGTCGTGAAGCATAGGCAACCACTTTACCCTTCTGCATCAACACAGCTCCAAATCCAGTCCCACATGCATCAGTATACACAACTAATCCTTTGGTGTCGTTTGGACTACTAACACCGGTGCATTGGTCAACAAATGCTTTAACCTAAGGAATGCTTCCTCACATTTGTTAGACCAAACAAACTTCACCTCATTCTTGGTAAGCTTAGTCAAAGGTGCTACTATCCGCGAGAAATCCTTGATGAATCTCCGGTATTAGCCAGCAAGTCCAAGAAAACTTCTAATCTCGGTCACCGTCTCTGGTCTCTTCGAATTATTAACAGCTTCGATCTTATCTGGATCGACTGACAAACCTTTCTCTGAAACCACTTAACTAAGAAACTAAACCTCTTTCTTCCAAAAATGACACTTGGAAAACTTCGCCTTTAGCTGATTCTGCCTCAGCATCTTAATCACAACTCTAAGATGATCTTCATGCTCTCTTTCATCCTTAGAGTATACCAAAATGTCATCTATAACCACTAACACGAATCTATCCAAATAATCTCAGAAGACTTGGTTCATCAAATCCACAAGGAGAGTATGTGCATTTGTCAACCCGAATGGCATCATTAACCACTCATACGAACCATACCTAGTCCGGAATACTGCCAAAGGAATACTGTCCTCTGCCACTCTTAACTGATGGAACCCCATCGCCAAATCCAACTGAGAAAACACTCTAGCTCCACTTAACTGATCAAACAGATCATCTATTCTCGGTAAAGGATACCTATTCTTTATCGTCCTTTCGTTCAACTTACGGTAGTCGATGCACATCCTTAACGAACCATATGGCTTCTTCACGAAAACTGCGGCTGCTACCTAAGGCGAACTGCTTGGTCTAATAAAATTCCTTCCGTTTAGATCCACTAGCTGCACCTTCAATTCCTTCATCTCAGTTGGTGTCGTCCTGTTAGGTGGTCTACTGACAGGTTTAGCTCCTGGCACAAGATCTATCAGAAATTCGACAGCTCGTTTCGGTGGTAGCCTTATGACTGGCTCAAAAATATCTGCAAACTCTCTTGCTACACGAACCTGACTTCGATATTCTCCCACTTCCATTGCACTTATTAAAGCACAACTACTCCAGTCAGAATTCTCTACTGAGAATATAATTCGGTTATAACTATCAGGGTGTCTCTATGATATCTCCCTATCCTGGCAAAATATCCCGTCCTCATACCTTCTCAACCAATCCATACCCAAAATGATTCTAAAGTCTACAAAATCGAAAACATATAGACTGCATGCATACTTATGACCTAACAAATCAAGTTTTAACTATTCACATCTTATCCCTAGAGTTGCATACCCTCCTATTGGATTCGCAACCCTTAAGGAAGTAACAATGTATGTGGGTTCTATGCATAACCTATCAACCAAATACAGTGATATAAATGAATGTGATGAAACGATATCAAATAATACCCTAACTGGTGTACTCTGAATCAAAAGTGTACCTTCCATCACAGTTTTCCCTTTACCTGTGGCAGTAGGCCTAGAAGAATATGGTGGTCCAATAGCAGAAACCTTCCCTCTGTCCGCCCTGACTGGCTCGGGACATTGGTTCTTATAATGCCCAACTTGGTCACAGTTGAAGCACTTCACATTTTTCTTATCCGTAGCCTTCTACCCCTTGCCTGACTGACACTCATGGGCATAATGACCCTTCTTATCACACTTGAAGCACACTAAATCAACCTTCGCCTTCTTGGCAGCATCTCCTTTTTGGGCTCCTTTCTTCTTAAAGAACTTCCTCTTCTTTCCCTAAGGACACTGGGAGTCAACTGGCTTCTCTCTCGCACTACCAGTAAGCATCTCTTCATGGCAAATGGCTATCTCCACCACCACATTACAAGGATCACAGATATGCGTCATGGTCATTCTAGCAAGCTCAGGCCTTAATCCTTGAATAAACCTATCATTCCTTCCGATGTCAGTGTCTATAGTGGCATATCCATATCGAGATAGCTTGTCAAACTTAGCAGCGTACTCGATTACTGACATCTCTCCCTGAACTAGATCCATGATCTTCCTCATCAACGCCGACTTAGCAACCTCAGATAAAAACTTTTGCTCAAATCTCCTTCTAAATTCAGCCCATGTCAGCTCCTCCTCCGGAACCCCGGCAGTCGCACTATTCCACCAGTGAAGCTCTACCCCTTGCAACTACCTAGAGGCCAGCCTTCTTTATTGCCCATCATCCAAACCTAGATCAGTAAAGATTCTCTCACAGTGCAATAACCAATTTTAAACTTTAATAGCATCCTCCGTTCCAACAAACGGCTTTCCACCCAGAATGGTGTAGTCTTTGCTCAACTTAGCATAATTATTTCCAGCTGGAGCTATAGGATTAGCTCCTCCAACATTTCCAGCAACGCCGGTGGCAACTCCTGCTTGCATAAGGTTAACCAAGAACTGATACATCATCCCCGCATCTACTGGCGGATTACCAGCACCCACATTAGCTTCAGCATTTTGGTTAGCATTATCCTGTCGACCTTGATTTCTCAGAGTATTAGGTTGAGCATTTCCGTTGGTTGTGGTGCTTCCTCCACCGAGATTTTCGCTTCCGTTTCCTGTTTCCATATCTTCTTTCTCATAAATATACACACGAGCCTTAGTAAGATACAAAAGAACGGTCTAAGAGAGAGGGGAATACGTACTTATATATAAAAACAAATCAAATACAAGTACGTGACAATAGCGTTAACCCAAACCCTGATCTTATTTCTGATTCATTGGACTATGTTTCAAAAAGCTTTTAGGTTTAACTTGTCTTTTAAGTTTTCATAAACCTACGCTCTGATACCAAATTATAACATCCTCGTACTTGGAGGCCCAAAACTAACGGCTACGGATGCTGCAGTCATCCATAGTTATTGATCCTCGACGATCAAATACGGCGGTGTTGGATTCATTGATACCCAAAATCACATGAATATGGAAAAATTTTAAAACTTCAAACAAGAACACATTCCATTTAAAATCATTTCCAATTCATTACATAATCCCACAATCGTAAACTTTGTTTAGAGAAAATATATTTATTACAACGTATGCCAAGAGCGACATATGAAGATGCTCCCTTGGATGATCAGACTATATATAGACAATACAACAACTTTGCCATTATAAACAACATATCGGACTCAAATAAAAGGAAACTCTAAATATCTATTATGCCTCTTGCACGTCTTCGGAAGCTTTATTCATCTAATGAGATACCTGAAAACCTCAACTCTCAAACTACTCAAAATCAATTGAGTACCCGTGAGTTTAAGGGGAAAACATAAACTTCATGTCAGACATAAAGTCTGGTATACATAATAATCTAACATCTCAAACCATTTAGATATCTAGTGAGACCACACTGCTTAGCGGAACGGGTTATCCCCTCACTAGTATCTTAAAACCTTTATAAAACCATATACTGTGCTTCTTCATCCATAATGGTTAAAAACATAGTCATTTAAAAATATTATGATGATATGCATGTAAGTTAAAACATTCTGGATTTCCCATCCTCTATTTTATTGACTCCCTGTCATGTTTATAGTTTCTAGGGCACTATTAACCTATTAGTTTTCATGGGCTTACTAATAACCTTTATATAACATATGGACTCCCTATCATATTTCATAGATTTCATGGGTGCACTATGAACCTATTGGCTCCTGCCAATTAACTTAATTAATTCATGGGTTCCCCTGAACCTATTGGTGACCCTAATAACTTCTCTCTTATCCTAGTTTTCATGGGTTAACTAGGAACCTATTGACAATTGTCAATAACTTAATCCAGATATAGTTTTCATGGGTTCACTACAAACCAATTGGCCCTTGCCAGCCGCTCTTTATAACATAGTTTTCATGGGATCACTATGAACCTATTAGTAACTCCGATAAATTCCTAATCATAGTTTTCATGAGTGCCCTATGAACCTGCCTCCCTGACAACTTCTATATTTAGGCATCCTATATTCTGGTCTCCCTGACCTCCTAGATGCAATTCTACTCATTCGGGAGTTTAATCAATTTATTCACTATCGGGTCAACCTAGCTGGTTCTTCTGCCCTTTATCCCCAAAATGCAGTTATGGGTCCATTTTAATGTGAATATATTTATATTTGAAGAAGCAAACATAATAACACGTGGGTTTAATATCTTGAAATCATTTTAATATTAAAACCGGGTTAATCCCTTTAACCTAATACTTTATCAAGGAAAGCTTCTTCATAAACTTCATACTTAACTATTTCAAAACTCTTTTATATTAACCATGGGGTTTTCCTTTAAAAATTGAGTTTAGGTTATTCGTTTTGAAAAACAAAGCCTTTTGACTCCTTCGAAACCCTGTTTCCACCTCACTGGATACCCTCCTTCGAAAGCATAAAAATCTATTTTCAAAACATTAGGCCCCTGCCTTTTGAACACTTTAAAAATTTCTTTGGAAACCTTTCGAATGTATTAAAGCATTAGCATTTTACATTTAGAAGCATAGCTTCGAAACCAATTAAAAGTACCCCTTTCGAACCCATTGAAAGCACACCTTTCGAAAACATTGGTTTATACTTAAAATATTATTTGGGTCAAGTGAATATAAATGAAAGTATATCTTTTGAAACCATTCTTTATCCTTTAAAAGTATTGGGGAAAACTTGATGGCGTCGGCATTATCCTATCGAAAGCATAAGTCCTTTGGGTAAAATACTTGAAGGTTGGCTTCGAAACCCCTCTCGAAACCATTGCCTTCGAAAACCCTAACCCCCTTCGAAAGATATGGGAAGTGGCTTACGTTTTTAAAACAAGGGTTACCTTTCGTAAGCAATGATATCTTCAATTCCTTCGAAACGCAAAGCGGTAAAAGGGTTTCGACCTGGTCGAAACTACCCCTTTCGAACACTTTAATTTTGAAAACAAAGTAGCCTCTTCGGAAGCTACTACTTTAAACTAAGATGGCCACTCTCTTTCGAAAGCTAGTTAAAAGTCAATTTCAAAAGCATCGGTCTCAACCCCTTCGAAAGCATATAAAGAAGCAGGCAAGCGCTTTTCTTTAGAAAACAAAACCATGGTCTCGACCCCATAGGAAGCTATGTTTCGACACCCTACTTTCCGTCTTTTTCTCCAATTTACTATGTACCAACAAAGTGATACCATGTGTATTGGTTTTGTCTTTTATGGTTTTGACCTGGTCGAAGGCGAAAGCTATGGGTCGAAAGCTACTTCCAAAGGAGGTGGAACTCACCTTTCTGAGTAAAAGACCGTTTTTACCAAATAAAGTAATTTCTTTGTAACTAACTTGCCCACGTGTAAACACTTAATTATTTGCCTTATACTTTTCAAATTATTTCACAAATAATGGCCACATTTTCTCAGATCTAAAACAAGGTTATCTTTTAACAAATAAGCCCTTCCCATTTATAACAATTAAATCATTTAGGTCCTCCTTTTAAAATAATTTAATTTCCATAATAAACCTCTTAGTAAAAATCCCCAAAAATCACAGAAATTCACTTTCATATGTTATCTAACATATATAAATTTTAGACCCAAATTCATCATACAATAACCGAAAATAAATTTCTAAACCCAATAATACATATTTTCCTTTGAAAATTCATATTAAATTCTCCACGGCTTGGAAATTATAAAAATTGAAAACCAACTCCAAAATCATATTTTCCATAACATATAATTTTTCCATGGCATTCTAAAATCATTTGCTATCGGTTTTGCCCTAAAACCGTGCATATACATATTTAAACAATTTAATATTAAACCAAACATGTCATAAAACCACGCATATCATCATTCAAAGCATCATAAAATGGATTAATTCATAAATCCAAAAACATACGATTGAAAACAAAATAGAGATGATTAGGATTATTATTCACCTTAGTTTGGATAAGGAAATTGGAGATTGTTTGAGACTGATTCCCCTAGCTTGAATCCTAAGCTTTAATCTTGAATTTTCTTTTTTCTTTTTACTCCTTAATGGCCGGCTCCCCTTTTCATTTCTTATGTTTAAATTTTTGTGATAAAATGAACATGAATGATAAGGTAACGTGAGTATAGGGTAGTGTACTATGGGTGAGGCAATTACCCCAATGCCCTTATGTTAATTTAATTATCATTTATCCATTAATAATCCCATTCAAGTTACTTAAGCATGACCTCTAAGTTTATTCACCAATCTCAATCTCCTTATCACTCAACATCATTCTATTTAATTTATCTAATTAAATCTCCTAAATAATGTTATTAAAAATTAGGGGTGTTACAATAAGCTTGAATCCGAATTTTCCTTGGTGAAAACAAAGAGACTGGAGGCTACAGTCGACCATGCTGCAACTGTGAATAACCTAATTGAGTTGAAGGAGTAGAGAGTCAAAGAAAAAGAAAAATTGAAATCCATCCTTCAATAGTTCTATGCCAACATTATCCAATACAAGAACTTAAAGTGGCTTGGAAGTACCTATGCCATCACTCTTGTTAATGCCTTGGAAGAGGTACTACGACGTGTGAAAGTGGTCAATAAAGGCCTCATTGAAGATGAATTGAAAGCTAAGTACCATGATGTTGATGATATCGAAAAATTTATAAAGGGAAAATCCATCCTAGCCCTAGAAGATGCGCTCCCGCTAAGCTGCCAATGGAGCTCCTACAGATCCAAGTTCATCGAGCTGTGCAGAATATCCATCTTTAAAAATCTAAGAGCATGCAGTGAAGGTTCCAGTGTCTGAGGGGGTCTCCTCCGAGGCCACCCAGATTATTCCATCTTTTGTAGTAGTTACCTATGTTGAGCCTTACATCCCCCCCTTTGTCGATTTGACGGTACAACCTGCATTTGAAGATGGGAGATTACTAAGTCTTCCATCCAATAATCCAGTATTGGAGATGGTATTCCCCTTGTCTCTCCAATGTTCGAGATCGTTTAGTTCTCGCTCATGATTATTACTAATATTTACTTCTTCGTTTATGATCTCATAGGTCATTTATCTCTTCCTTCTCCTCCGTCGACAATTACTCAAGGCTTAGACCCCGCTGCAATTTCCATAGAGTCAACCTTTATATCCACAGGTCTGATTGCACCAAGCCTTCCCTTTAGCTCTATTCATGGTATTGATTTGGAAAAAAATGTAGCTTTGTACGGATTGGAAAACCCCTCGCAGTCCTAAGAGAAGATATCACCATTACCAGCGCTTTATGCCCAACCGATTCCATCTTTATAGCGGAGAGGCTGAAGATTAACATCTCTAAAGTGAAAATCGAGACTGGGCCTAGGCTTGAAAATCCTACTGGTACTAAGGAGACAAAGCCTTCTCTAAGTGTCCTTCCTATTACCATCAAGCCTCTGAAAAGTAGAAGTGTTGTCACCTCCACAAGAACATCCGATCCTCCGCTTGGCTAACCCAAAGATCCTATCATCACATTCATTGGGATACCACTCCTTTTGATTTTAGCACAACGAAGGAGAAACCTAAGGGCAATAATGTTAGAAGATACCTCATGATGGTTTGGGTGGAAAAGACAGTAAGAAGAAGTAGGAACACAAGAAATAGGCTCCTTCATTAGCCTTTAGTGATGACGAGATAGTTTACTTTTTGTCTCTTTTTAGGTTGTACCTTTTATTTTTCATTTTTTGACACATGCCGTGCTTGTGCTGGACCTACCCCTGCATCGACTATATACAAAGATTGAATGTAATGAAAGATTATTTTTTGTTTCAATCTCTGTTCCATTTACATTTCTATTCTTTATATTTTATTGTGGCCTATATACAATTATCTTCTTATATAATATAACTACTTGTACTACAATTTATCCATATTATATATGCATGTGTCTATGCAAAGCTTTTACTTACTGTAAGTCTATACATATAAGTAACATTTCTACAAATGCTTTAACTAGATTCCATTATTTTTTATTGTAACGATCCGTCTTTTCGAATCACAGAAGTCGATACTAATACCTCCACGATATTCACGTGCCAAACAACCAAGTACTGAAAAGACAGTTTGTTAGGGAGAAAGAAGAAGATAGAAGGTAAGAAGAGACTGAACAAACAGAGAATCTCATAACACAATGGAATAACATATATTAATCACATAATATCTTACAAAGTCATTTCAAAATGATACATCAGAGTTACACTAGTACAACTTCTAACATAGGACAACTATAACAACCTGTCCTTATACATCAGATATAGAGTACATAATACACAACATAACAAGATGAAAACTATCTATCGATGAAGCCTCCTGCTTCAATCTCCTCCAATTGCATCCGTAGGAAACCTAAACTACTTGGCTGCTCATAAAAATTTGAGCACCCAAGAGTTTTAGGGGAAAAAAATAAAACTCCGGGTCAAACATGGGCCTGGTGTAAGTAAACTAAAACAACTGAATTATTAAGTTAAACATGCTTTTGAAATCAAAGGTATCTCGTAAGACCACACCACACATAAACACAGACAGGTTTTTACCTTACGATAACCAAAACATTTTTATAGAAAAACCAATGATATTACAATAATGTTTAAGGGTTCAAAGTAAAATATTAAAATAGCTGGAATGCTTGCATCTCATGTTCCAACATATTTGGTATACAACTAAAACCGTAAAGCTCGTATTGGGGAATGGATTCCAACTAATGACTAGGCTACTGGGGTACCGCCCATCATAGTACACCTCTAGAACAATGTACCGAGATCGTACCTAATGACCCTTGCCATCACAGGAATGGCCTACCTCTTGCTGGATAGTACCGAATATGTCATCACCCCAATTGTTCCCAACCGTTTTACTAAGCTCATATGCACAGCTGAATCTGGAAATATGAATGGTTATCTAGAAAGGCGATGACATACCCTGATGGGTGCGACCCACATAGCCATGTTGCATCTTCCCTGTTTTAGTCATTCTTGGTTGATGAGGCTTGAGGCTACGTTTTACCTTTCTGAATAGCAATCCATCTTGGAATGCTAACACTGCCTTCCAGACGTCAATGTAATGCCAGCATTCATCCATACAAGTTTGTTCTGGGTCTGAATGAAACTGAATGCACTAACTCTACTACATCCATTTTGGAATCACCCTCAGGATTAGTAGCAGTAGCCCTTGCACTTCAAAGAGCACCATCTTCAATCATCATCAAGATGTCTTCCAGTCAAACGTGCATATTGGTTCGGAGTGGTTTTCGGATATAGATCCGATCCCGGTCTCTCTGTATCAACAACCGATAATTTCTGGTTCCCAGTTGTTTTGGAAGTAAGTATTTGAGTCCTCATCGGGGAGCTTAAATTTACATTCATACTTCCTAAGTCAAATTGGGTCAAACTTGATAGCCGGTTATTTAACTATCAAATAAACAAACATCCAATCGTGGTTTAATTTCCATATGGGATCCACTAAGCTTTTATTAATTCTCTTTAATTAACAAAACCACTTTATAAAACTTGATCAAAAGATCTTTTCAAAACACTATTTCCAAACCCCTTACATTTCCTTTATACTTGGGAAACATTTATATACTTATCTCAATGGTATAAATATATTACCAAAACATTTTACTTTTCATGCCTTGAATACAAAATTAAATACTTATCTTATCAGTATAAGTATATTTACAAACTTTTCAAAGTTTTATTCTTTCCAAATCCCATATTAAATAACCGAACATTTCTTCCAAATAAAACATCCCATTTATCCTTTATCAAAAAATCCCTTTTTAAAAGTTCATCTCATATTTCAATTAACTTATAACTTAAATAAAATTATAACCCACTTTTATAAACCCTTAAGTTAATTTATAAACCTCTTTCCAAATCTCTAAAAGGATTTATAAACCTTTTTCCTATTTTTTTAAAACTCTTTATATAAACCTTTCTATACTCCTTTATAAAATATCCTTTATAAATATCATTTACAAAACATCATTTGTAAAACACCTTAATAACCCTTTTCATTAGTAAAAAAACCCCTTCTATAAACAAGTTATCATTTATAAATACCTTTATAAGAATTATATAACTTGAAAAACTATTTATAAACCCTTAGCCTCAAATTGATTAAAGAACAAATGTAAATTCAAAACCATACTTTATAAATTCCAAATGAGGCTTAACAGTCCCAATGATACTAATTTAAGCTACCATTTAATTTCAATTCGATTCCCAAATCACATAACAATTGTTTACATAAGCTACCGTATATGCAAATATGGTTCATATCCAACCCGGGAATAACACATCAATATAACTAACTGGCATATACAAGTCCAAATAACATAACAACATAATGGTGGTTTATCCTACTAAATAGATGTCCAAACAATTCAATCAATTTATAGTAGAATGAAGATTTATTCTGCTTAACACATGTCCACACAATCAAATCACTTACACTATGCAGAATGGTGTTTTGTTCTGCTAACAAATGCCATTTAATTCTCCTAATCGTATGGGTTACCTAAGGGTCCGGACAAGAGATCCTTTGATTTGGAATCAGTTCGCTTTAAAAAGAAAATTTATTTAAAACACATTCGTTTCAGTTTTAGATCACCTTCGAAAAGATTTAAATAGATTTAATCTACTTAAACCCTAATTAAATCTTAATTAACCCTAACTAAATCAAGATTAAATCATAACTAAATTCTAACTAGTCTTAATGAACTTGATGAAGTACTAATTAACTTCCCAATGCAACTTGATTAAGGTTAAATCAAATTGTTCAAAAGTTAAACCCTAATTAATCAAATATTAATTAAATAATCCGTTAAATAAGTAATTAATTAACCACTAATCTTAATTAAATAATTATTAATCACTTAATTACTTCTTAACCACATTAATCACTAATTAAAACTTCATTAATTAATTTGCAGTCATTAACTTAACTTAAGTGATGATTAACCTCTAATCACCTTCTTAATTACCAATTAAGTTCCAACTACCTCTAAATTAACTAGTTAATTAATTAATTCAATTACAAACTTATTTACTTTTTAATGTTACTAATTATGTTTGAAAACTTTTTACAAAACAGTGTCAAGTTAAAAAAATTGAAATAGAAATTCAAAACTTTAGTCGAACTGCATCCATAGCGACTATCGCTATGAGTGAAGTTCGCTTTAACATATTTTTAAAGCGTAAACACCTCACTAACTTTACCATTTCATGTTTATAAACCTTTTAGAAAGTTTGACAAACTTTTAACTTAGATATACAAACTTTAAAAACCAATTTAAAACTTTTAACCCTTTTAAAAAAATAAATAAAACATGATTCCATTCAGGTCTTGGATCCGTCGCAATTACATACAAAGTCGCCGACTTTGTTTCTAAACATCATGGCTTTAGTTCACATACGCAATCATACATCATATAATATACATCATCCTTACCAATACCACATATATACTCACAAAGATTCATGCTTACTAACTGCATAATATCACAACCAAATTGCATAACCAAATCCAACGACTAACACTATTCAAATCAATGATTATCAATATCATAACTAACCAATCTTAACACTATATACTCACCACATATAATGTTAACATTTAAGCCCTTTATACTAAAAGTGAGTTAGTTTACTCACCAAACTTTCGCAAAAGCTACCCGAACTTAAGCTAAACTTGCCAACGACTCACTAGCTTTGAAGAATGAAGGCTTTAGGTGCTAACAACCCTCAAAATGGGCTTGGGCCAAGTGCATATAGGCTCGGACAGAGGTGTGGGGGTGGATGTGGGGTAGTAGCTTGAAGGTAGAGGAGCTTCGGGTTATCATCGATCTCAAGAAAAAATGGACAGAAAATGGGTCAAATTTCCACTTATTTTTGGAAAGGTAAATCACAAAATTTTAAAAAATGGTCAAAATAAAGGTTTTAGGAAATCCTTTCCTCTATCATCTTAAAAAAAGTATCACTCATTTTTGATTTGTTTTGAAGAAGTTATGATCAAAAGAAGGGTAAATTTCAGACTTGAAATTCTGGGTGAAAATTGCTTTGCAAAGATTGGGTATTTTGACATAGATATGTTCGAAATTGGAAAAAGTGGTCAACTTGTGTTTGCGCCAAAAATGGTCACAATCCCCAAATATCGTGAAAGCACCAGTGTGTGAACACAAGTCCGCAGTATATAATCACAGATCACAGATCTAAGTAATGTAGAGGATAAAAATGAAGAATAATAAACTTAAAACGGAAAGAAGTAGACAGAGACACAGGATTTATAGTGGTTCGGCGATCTTGCCTACATCCACTCTGAAGTTGATGATTTTATTGATGTTCACTTGATGATTTCAGTTGATTACAGCAGCTTACAGTCAATAATGATGATTTACAGTGGTGAAATTCGTTGGTAGCAGCAGCTATGGAGTTTAGACCTGGATCCGGCAGAGTCTGGGCGTTGAAGAGTTCCTAGAAGAAGAAGCCCCCTTTCTGTATGCCCCGGGGCTCTATTTATAGGTGTAGGAGGCTGATATTTTGCTCAGATCTCAGGAAACCCTCTCTGGCACGTGACTAGGCCCGCGCGCCCAAGCCCGTGAAGTTTCAGTCCGATCCGTGATCGATACGAACGGATTTCGTATCGATCAAGATTTCATCCAATGGAGTTGAAATTTGGCGTGGACATTCTCTAGCATGCACATAGTCTTCTGTGAAAATTTCATAGCATTTGGACGTGTAGATTAGGAGATACGATCGATACGAAATGGGATTCTCGGTTGGCTGTTTCGTTCGACTCGCTCTTATTCGACTCGCTTTTGTTCGACTCGGTGACGTGGCACTTGAATCTCGACATCACTCCGCCTTTGATGCTGTTTTGATCGAGTCGTTCCAGGACTTTCGCCTTGTTCGTATCGATGGTAATAACCTTTGTTCGCATTGATAAAAGATGTGCAGTTCGCATCGATGGAGGTAGAAGTCTTCGGATGGATGCGAAGCGGAGAGAGTCGAAATGCGGCTCTCCGATGGAGTCGAACTGATGTTCTCTGATGGATGCGAAGCGAGTCGAACTGTGGCTTGAAGCGGAGCGAGTCGAACAAGTGCTTTCTGATGGATGCGAAGCGGAGCGAGTCGAATAGTGGTTCTGAGACGGAGTCGAAATGGAGCGAGTCAAAGAAGGCTCTCTGATGGATGTGGAGTGGAGCGAGTCGAAGTAAACCCTGGTGATCGATGCGGAGCTGATCGAGTCGAACTCGATCGATTCGAACAGTGGCTCTGTGATGGAGTCGAACTCGATCGAGTTGAATAGTGGTCAGTCTATGGACTCGAACGCGAGGCTATTTCCTATACAATTTTGCATCGATCATAACTTGAGCATATTAACTCGGATTGACTTGAAATTTGGAACGTTGGCTCTCACTGCTTCGCTTGTCGTGTCATATCAATTTTAGCTCGATCCGGACTCGGAAAAGATTTGTCGATATCCATAGTGAACCTGTGTATAACCGATTTTCAAGACAAACTGCCTTTGGTCTCTAGTCAAGTTCTTGGTGTCACGGCCTTGCCAAAAGGCGGGATAACATTTGCCCCCCAAAGTATGTCTTGTGGAAACATGATGTGCTTTGAAATGCTGCAATCTTCATTCTGAATAGCCATCGTCTCTTCGATGAAAGTTGTTGCTTTGTAATGCCATGAGCTGGATGTTCACATCCTGTTGGTGACCTGCAAAGAAATTGATAGCCTTATCTGACCACGAATGACGATCGTTCGGGATTGTTTTTCATTCGGGGTAGTACGTGACCGTTCGGGGCCGGATGCCGTTCACGGCGAATGGTGACCGTTCACGGTCGGGGTGCCGTTCGAGGCGATTTGTGATCATTCGCGATCGAGTGCCGTTCGAGGCGAATTATGACCATTCGCGGTCGGGTGCCGTTCGAGGCGAATTGTGACCGTTCGCGGTCGGGTGCCGTTCGAGGCGAATTGTGAATGTTCGTGGTCGGGTGTCGTTCGAGGCGAATTGTGACTGTTCGCGGTCGGGTGCCGTTCGAGGCGAATTGTGACCGTTCGTGGTCGGGTGCCGTTCGCGGCGAAATATTTGTGCCCAGGGAGGGACTTGGTATCATTAACGTCAGATTTCACATTCGAGTGAATTACTGAGTTGTTCATTATGACGGTTTATCGCCATCTCAGAGCATGCCTGAGGATCGTTCGCGGTCCCGTACATGTGTAAGTAGCTTAGCCATTGTGGAATCATAGGTAGTGGATTTTTATTCAAAATAAGTCTTCCAACAGAAATCTCAAACAAAACCGAGTCTAAATATGAGAAACAGAAAACAAAAGCAAAACAGGGACGTCAAAGTGCAAACACCTACATTGATGCGGTTTATAGTCATATCAGAGCATGCCTGAGGATCGTTCGCGGTCCTGTATATATGTAAAAAGACTTAATCGCGTTGGTGTGGTGTTTGCTACTTATTCGTCATTATCCCAATCAATTGATGACAAGCTGACGCCTCGATCCTGAGCCGTCCCCAGCAGGTGTAGGTGGTGGCCGCTCTCGTTCCACCGTTGTTGTTCCCCTTCGTACATACTGTGATAGGAAACCATTCTGGATATGTCCCTCAATCTCATCTTTCAAGTGTCTGCAATCATTCGTGCTATGACCATTCAGCTCGTGGAATAAGCAGTACTTGTCTGACCTTCTTTCATTGTTGGTCGGATCCCTTCTCATTGGCTTTCGATAAGGAATCTGCCCCCTGGTGTCTTGGTAGATTCGCTCCAAAGTCTCATTCAACTCCGTATAGGAGGTGAATCTTGGTTCCTTCCGTGGTCGTGTTGGTCCACCATCATTATCTTGGGCCTTTCGTTTCCCTCTGTCGGTTTCTGAATCTATTTTAGGAGGGTTTTCACCCTTGACTGCGTAAACATCAACTCCTTCTCCTTCCTCTCTCTCAGCATTTGCATCCTCTAATCGCAAAAATCCCTCAGTCTCATGATAAAATTCTCCCAGATCCATAGGTGGATCCCTTGTCAATGAATTCTTGAATTCTGTGCCATCAATTATGCCAGATATAGATGCCATCAAAACCATGGATGGATTGGGTCGATCCACCGATGCTGCCGTCGCATTGAATTGTGTCAGAAAGTTCCTCAAAGATTCCCTGGTTCTTTGCTTTAGCGCTGCCAAACTCATCACATTCTTGGGTCTTGAAATGTGAAACCTGAACTGCCTCATGAACCTTTCAGTCAAATCGGTCCATGTTCTAATGGAACCGCTCTCCAATTGTCCGAACCATAATGCTGTTATGTCTATCAGATACAACAGGAAACACCTGGCCATGACTTCCTCTGATGCCCCCAGTACCTCTATGTGTCTCATATACCTCGTCAGATGAACAACAGGGTCTGTCCTCCCATCATACACCTCCAATGTCGGTAGCTTAAATTCTGGTGGATTCCTGGCTTGCCTGATCGTAGGAGCAAAGGGACTCCTATTTGCATCCTCCAGATCTCTATTCACTAGTCTGCCTCTCATGGCTCGTCTGACCATCTCCACCAATTTGTCACTATCTCCAAGTTGTAGTCCTTGTCCGTCGTTTCCGATTTGCCCCCCGAGTCCACGAGGGATTCCTGGAATCTGCTCTCCTGGATAAGCATTCATTTCTTTGTCAATGCCGCGTTGCGCAGTTCCACCTGGTACTCCGCTCGGGATTGGACCAACATGCTCTGGGTTATTGCCCCCTAGCTCTGGCGCTGTGCCAGATGGTCCTGCTCCGTTCTGAACTCTGGTTGCTCCTTGATTTTGCGCTCCAAGTTGCCCAATCTGAAGAAGCAAATTCTGGATCATTTCCTCTTGTCTTTTCATCGTTGTCTCCATCTCATTCCTGGTAATGAAGATTGATGTCTAATTTGCACTTGAAGAAGCCTCTTGACTCCCTTTATGCTGACTTCTCTCTGGCCTTTGTCTCCTATTTGATTGCCTTGTCATAGCTTTTCAGATCTGAATCTCTAAGCCTTCAAACTCAACTTCCAAACGATGGATTCCTAAATTAGCCTTTTCAGTGAAAGCACCAAAGTGTTTGCGCCAAAAATGGTCACAAACCCCTAATATCGTGAAAGCACCAGTGTGTGACACAAGTCAGCAGTATATAATCACAGATCACAGATCTAAGTAATGTAGAAGATAAAAATGAAGAATAATAAACTTAAAACGGAAAGAAGTAGACAGAGACACAGGATTTATAGTGGTTCGGCGATCTTGCCTACATCCACTCTGAAGTTGATGATTTTATTGATGTTCACTTGATGATTTCAGTTGATTACAGCAGCTTACAGTCAATAATGATGATTTACAGTGGTGAAATTCGTTGGTAGCAGCAGCTATGGAGTTTAGACCTGGATCCGGCAGAGTCTGGGCGTTGAAGAGTTCCTAGAAGAAGAAGCCCCCTTTCTGTATGCCCCGGGGCTCTATTTATAGGTGTAGGAGGCTGATATTTTGCTCAGATCTCGGGAAACCCTCTCTGGCACGTGACTAGGCCCGTGCGCCCAAGCCCGTGAAGTTTCAGTCCGATCCGTGATCGATACGAACGGATTTCGTATCGATCAAGATTTCATCCAATGGAGTCGAAATTTGGCGTGGACATTCTCTAGCATGCACGTAGTCTTCTGTGAAAATTTCATAGCATTTGGACTTGTAGATTAGGAGATACGATCGATACGAAATGATTCTCGGTTGGCTGTTTCGTTCGACTCGCTCTTATTCGACTTGCTTTCGTTCGACTCGGTGACGTGGGGCTTGAATCTCAGTATCACTCCGCCTTTGATGCTGTTTTGATCGAGTCGTTCCAGGACTTTCGCCTTGTTCGTATCAGTGGTAATAACCTTTGTTCGCATCGATAAAAGATGTGCAGTTCGCATCAATGGAGGTAGAAGTCTTCGGATGGATGCGAAGCGGAGAGAGTCGAAATGCGGCTCTCCGATGGAGTCGAACTGCTGTTCTTTGATGGATGCGAAGCGAGTCGAACTGTGGCTTGAAGCGGAGCGAGTCGAACAAGTGCTGTCTGATGGATGCGAAGCGGAGCGAGTCGAACAGTGGTTTTGAGACGGAGTCGAAATGGAGCGAGTCGAAGAAGGCTCTCTGATGGATGTGGAGTGGAGCGAGTTGAAGTAGACCCTGGTGATTTGAGAAAAACAATTTCACCATTTTAGGTGGGAATGAAGATGTTATGGTTGGAGGAAGAGGCGGTAAGAAAATGAGAAATTCAAGGGCTATTTTTAAGCAAGATCTCACACCTCATCATTTTGTCAAGTCACATCATCTCTTCTCTTCCTCTCTCATGTCAACTCCCCCCCTCTCTAGTTATATCACTTAAGTAATGATGGCTAATGATGAAAATATCAAGTGATATGACAAGAGATAAATATATATATATTTATATATATAAGTTTATTATTTTTAAACCCATGAGTTGTCACATCACTTCTTAAACATAATTAACATAAGATAATATATTCTTAAGCATATTATTATATAGTTAATTATCTATCGTATATGTGTATATATAGTGCACAAGGACGAACATTGTTTCCGACAACTTTCTGGTGTCGCAAGGTTGAAATTTTGCAAAACGTTCTTCGGTCACATTTCTGTTTTTCTACGAACTATTTAATTTAATAAACAAATTTTGAAAATGATTTTACCATCATTATTAATTAACTAAAATGAGTGTATTTATCTATAACAATTCATTTATTGTCTATATAAAATATATATAAGATTTCCTAGTTTAAACGATCAAACCCTGGGTCGTTACATTTATCATTGCCAACATGTTTATGTTTGGCTAAGAAAACTAATATACAATCAACTCTATGGTTATCCCTATTTATTCCGAATCGAGTTTCCCTCGACATTAATAAGTTATAAATGAACTAGGTTCCATGTTATTTCCTATCTCCTTTAATTAGTGGTTTAGATTTTCACATCCAGATGTCATAATCTTACTAATAACTGGGCATGATCGATAAAACCCGTAGAATTCCACCACTCAACTTCAGCAAAGCCTGTTCTGCTAGGCCATGAGTGAGACCATGTCTTTTGTAATTCTGTCACATATCGAGTCTTGTTTCTAGGACTTGGCATTCCAGATGCAAAATCCGGGCATCATTCCTTAACCTATTATGCATTCAAGCATCAATCGAAGGTTAATAACGTGGGGCAAATTATCCCATTGCCCCAGTCCGGTTATACTCTCCTCATCCCGATCCTAGACCGGAGGAGTCCGACCGTACATATTTCTAGGTTTTGGCTTTTAATCTTACCTGTCTCCTGGCATTAGTCAAAAGCATTTGACGACCATCCACACAACACCTCGATCGAGCATGTCCTGTTGGGCTATAAGCACTGTCAATAAAATACTGATTATATACCAGTTCTTGTATCTAAGAATAGGTGCTTTGGATACCTATCTCTAGGCATCTGCTATCCGTCCAAACTATCTTCGAGTGTCAACCAAGTGTATCTGTTGACTACCCTCGCTTATCCTCAGCCAAACATGTCTTGTCAAGCCATAAACGTGGTCATTAAAATTTTAACCTTGCATTAGTTTCATCTCTAAAAACTGGCGCTTTTAGCTACTTAACTCTAGATATTCCTTGCTGACCATGCATATTTATAGGCAATAGTCAATATCGGAGGGATAGAGTCAAATTATCTGATCGACGTTTATGATTGTACTCTTTTTTCCTTATCCTAGATTATAGGAGTCAGTACCTTCTTCGGGTAACTGATTGCACTACTAATCATGCATCATAAGGTTTTGTTAACAAAAACACGGTTCCATTGATTTAAGAAGCTAACTTTATTTATAAACAAAAAATATGTCAAGTTCTACTTTATTACATTGCCCCCAATATCCTAGGGTGGCTTATTTGCAGAAAGTAAATTAAATAAAAATAGGTAAAATAGCATCGTAACAAGTCATTATTCCATGCCAACAAAATCAGGATTTTATCAACAGTAGCCAGTTTGAAAGTTCCATTACAAGCTTCTGTTCGATCGCATAAGGATCTTCCCAATTCGGACCAAGCACCCCCATACCCTAAAGAACTGGTTTCAAAACGAGATCCCTTACCTTAAAGGTATGATCCCAGACCTTGGTATAGAAATGTCATGCTACTCTTTTCTAGTGAGAAGCTACCCTTAATACCGCCTCTTCTCATTTTTCATCAATTAGGTCGAGGATTCGAGTAAGAGTTCTTCATTGGCCCAGGGGTCGTAATTCCTTTTTTGATGAGAAAGGACTTCCAGTTTAATCGGAGTCATGGCCTTTGATCCATAGGCTAAGGTGAATGGTGTATGTCCAATCGTGGACTTGTGGGTCATTCTATAAGCCCATAATGTCAGTCGAAGCTCAACAACCTAGTTGCCCTTGACTTTAGTTTAACATTTATTCAAGATGGACTTGATGATTTTATTTACCATCTCCACTTATCCATTCGCCTATGGGTGTGATAGTGCCAAAAATCTTTTCTCGATCTTGTACCGGTTGTAGAAATCCCTGAACTTGATGTTATCTAGTAGAGTTCTATTATCCGTTAAGGTATTTTGAATCTACAGATAATATTCTTCATCACAAAGTTGATCACTTTTTTCATTATGATCGTGGAAAGCGGTTCCGCCTCGGTTGACTTTGTGAAGTAATCCACCGTAATAATAGCGTATTTAGCTCATCCTTTCGACATTAGTAGCACACTGATTATATCAATCCCCCAAACCGCAAATGGCAATGGGCTAACCATTTGCATAATCTCGGTAGATGGGTCTCTTGGAATTATTGCAAATCTCTAGCTTCAGTCACAACATTTGGTGTACTCAGCATCATAATGGTTTATTGTTCACCAGAAGTATCCATAACGAAGTATTTTCTTTGTAATGTATGCCCCTGATTTGATCACCATAGCTACCCTCATGGACATCCATTAGGATTTTCCTAGCCTCATCCTTGGTTACACACCGAAGTGGGGGTCTGGAATCCTCTTATGCATAACACTCCTCCTTGCATTATGAATTATGGTACTTTACGAACGAGTTTCTGTCATTCGTTGTTCCCACTCCGGAGAGTTCCCTTAAGTAAATAATCCTTAATTGGAGTCATCCATGACTCCTCCTCTTCAGCTTTAAAAAATCCAATCGATATCTATCTGGTCGATACTTAGAGCTAATAAAACTTCTACTAGAACTAATCCCAGTAGGTGTGCATCTCCAGCACTAGCTAATTTGGCCGGTGAATCAGCCTTAGCATTCTCCTCTCTAGGGATGTGGGTGATTGTGTGATGCTCTATATCATTCAACAATTCCAATGTCTTCATCAGGTAAAGGGCAAGTCTTGCACCCTTAGCCTAGAATTCCTTCTTTACCTAGCAGACTATCAATTGGGAGTTGTTGAATATACGTAGTGTCCTTACTCCTAATTCCTTTGCTGTAATCAATCCCACTATCAATGCTTTATACTCAACCTTGTGGTTCGTCACGTGGAACTCCAACTTCAATGCATAGCAAATTGACTGCCCTTTTGGAGTCATGAGTACCATTGAGCCATAGAACAACGCTTATTAGAAGCTCCATATAAAAATAATTTCCATTAAGAAAGTGTGACCATATCATCTTCCTCTTCACCATACGATACGATAAATTCAGCGATGAAATCTGCCAATGTCTATCCTTTTATTATCCTCCTTGGGTGGTAAGCAATATCGTACTGGCTCGGTTCGATGTACCACTTAATTAACCTTCCCAAAGTCTCAGGTCGGTACGAAATCTGCTTCAAAGGTTGATCCATCGGCACCTTAATCAGATGAGTTGAAAATATAGTCGTGGCTTCCTGGACGTGATCAGCAAGTAATAAGCAAGTTTTTCCAACTTTTGATAGTTCTTTTCAACTCCAATAAACTGCTTGCTGATATAGTGAACTGGCCTTTGAATCCTTGCATCCTCACATACCGATGCTACGATTAGGCATGAGCAGACGCTACCAAATAGATGAACAAATCTTCTCCGTCCAATGGTTTGGATAAACTGGTAGTGTTGCCATATGCCTCGGTAATTCCTCGAAGGCATCCTGACATTCCTTCATCCATACGAAATTCTTCTTTCCTTTTTAAGGGCATCAGAAAACTGCATAGGTTTATCTGTTGCTTTTAGATAAACTGGTCAATGCGGTAACCTTCACATTCAAGCTTTTCTACTCCTTCTTCCTAGTGGTAGTTATGTTTCTTAAGGCGTTAATCTGCTCTGGATTAGCATCGATGCCCTTTGCATTCATGATAAATCCTAGAAACTTCCCCGATGCAAATCCAAAGAACATTTTTATAGATTTAACTTCATTATATACTTCTGTAGCACTTCAAACATCTTCGAAAGGTCATCTATATAGTTCTTTGATAGTTGTGGCTTCATGAGCTATCTTCTACATACACTTCCATCATCTACCCAATCTAATTCCTGAACAAGGAATTCACCAATCTTTTATAAGTAGCTCCTGCATTCTTTAAACCTAATGGCATCACCCGATAAAAATATAATCCCAAATCTGCTATGAAGCTTGTGTGCTCTTGATCCGGAACATAGGTCATATTTGGTTATAACCAGAATAAGCCTCCATAAAAGAGAGCAACTCATGTCCTACGGTCCTATCTACCAACTGGTCAATCGTAGGAAAAGGGAAGCTATCTTTTGGGGTATGCTTTATTCAAGTCCGAAAAATCAATACATGTCTACCACTTTCCGTTTGCTTTCTTGACCACACGAGTTTGATACCCATTCAAGTTAAAATGTATAATGGAAAAACCTATTTTCCTTCAACTAATGCACTTCCTCCTTCAAGACAGTAGATTACTCCGGACCCAGAATGCATCTATTCTGCTTTACTAATGGATATTTCGGATCTATATTCAGTGTGTGGCACACTATCTCCGATGATATCCCGCATATATCCGAATATGTCTAAGAAAACACATCTAGGTTTTCTTGGAGGAAACTAACCAACTCCTTCCTCAATCTTGTGCTGTGTTGAGGTCCGATCTTAAGAACTCTAGTAGGATTATCCATATCGATCGGTACGTTTACCGTTAGCACAACTAGTGCTGTCCGCACTTCCTCTAACTTCTTCTTGGGATCCATAGACTTATAGAACTTACTATGGTTCCTAAGCTAGGGCTTGGGCTTTGATTGCTATGCATCCCCGTATTAAATGCATAGAGTTTTCTCTGTAGTTTTCCCTTTCTTCCGTCGCTTTTCCTCTCTTAGCTCGGCGGCATATCATTCTCGACTAGCACTCTGGTCTCCTATAATTGATACAACCCCATTCTCATAGGGAACTTCATCATCAAGCATCAAGAAGCTAGTCCTATTCTAAAATCAACAAGGGCCGGACAACCCAAGAAGGCGTTGTACATCGAATACTCATCCACATTTACAAATTTCTGAACATTCACAATCTTTTAGTCTCCATCTCCTAATTCCATGAACAAATTAATTGCCTCAATAGATTACTTTGCCTCATCGGTAAATCCTTGAACCTTGGATTTACAAGGCTTAACATCCTTCATACTTATCCCTATCTGATCAATGTCCTTTTGAATATATTATTCATTAAACTTCCACTATCCACCAAGACCTAGTGCGCCGTAATCGGGCCAACAACAACCATAATCATAATAGGAATGAAGGTTGGCACTTCTACCCCATCAGAATCCCTATTTCAAAACACAATGTCATCAATCATCAACCTTTGCTGCTTAGCCAAAGCTTCGTCCTTAATGGTAAAACAGCTCTCCTGCGATACATGCCTCAATGAACTTACATACCGTTCCATTTTGTTCCAGCTTTTCTATACTGAATAAGGTCCTCCAATTATGGTGTTTATAATAATCCTTCCATCTGACCACGTGGGCCTCTCTTCATAAGGTCTAGGTTGATTCCTTTGGGGTCTAGCATTCTATTCGCCATCCTACGGCTCTCTTACATACTGCTGCAATTTCTTCTTTCTTATGAATTCTTTAATAAAATCTCTGAGGTGTCTGCTCTCTTTTGTATTATACCCATGAGTTTCATGGAAATGACAGTACTTGCCAAAGCGCCTTTCTTCCTCGGTCGCCTCCCTCCTAAACGGATTTTTATGCCTTTCCATGCCTTAAGTGGCATGGTTATGTTTTCAAGTGTATCATTAAGAGGTGTATACTAATCTAGCCTCATATTCCTTGGGTGGCTTTTAGCATCATTTCGCTTGCCCCCAATGCCTTGGTTTTTCTTCATTTGATTACCAGAATTACCAACATTCACAACCATTTTACCGAACATCTCACTTGCCTACTTAATTGCTACATTACTTTGAATCACTTCCTTTGATTTTCCACCATCAGTCTTTACAACCCGACTCTCTTCTTCCATACACAAGAATTGGTTAGCTTTGCAATAAAACTCCTTTATCGTTATCGGTTGCTTCATTCATAGCCAATTTCCAAAGTCCATGTTCGAATCCCCTGGACCAATGCCATCAACACCACACTCTCATTTAGATTGTTAACTTCAGTAACCGTAATACTGAAACTATTCAGGAACCATTTAATGACTCTTAAGGTCCCTAAGAAAGGCTTGACAAGGATATCACGTCTTTGGACCGAGCGATGTGGAGCCTGAACTACTCTATAAGCTCTTACTAACTCGTCAAAAGTCGAGATGGATTTCGATGTGAGCCGAGTAAACCACATTGATGCATCCCCATCCAAAAAGATAGGGAAACATCTACATATAACTGCATTTGTTGATCCGGCACCATCCATGTAAAACACTGAAAGAAATTTAATATGAGTTAAAGTTAAATATAATAAGGGCAAAAATGAAATTTTCAACAATATCTGAATTTGGCTACGAAACTTGCACTATTGTGTTCATAGCGATTTTTTGGACAACTTTCATATATAATGTCTCAAAATCGGAGTTGATAGGAGGAAGTTATTAAAGTTTTAAAATTTAGAATCGAAAATAATTAAATAAGTAAAATTGGAAAGAAATAGGTTATTAAAAATTTATTAACCAAAACTAAATAGCGGTCGACACTCTAAGTGTAGTCGGTCGACAAGTAGCGGTCGACCGCCTAAGACCCAGTGGTCGATCGGTGGGCATTATGTGGCTAGGGTTTCTTAAGCTGAACGACCCGGATTTAATCATGCATTTTTCACCATTTGGGATTTGATCCTATATTTTTGGACTGATGAAAATGAATCTTGTGCCTATAAATAGAACGTTAATGTAAACCATGATTCACATATTACAACCAGTATATCCTAACTTTGCTCCTTTGGAAACTAAAATCCTCTTTCTCCTCAAATCACAAATTTATTTAAAAATTAAATTAAAAAAAAGAAAGATTGAAGAAGATAAAATCAAGCGGAGATCTAGCAAACAGAGGAGATTCCAGGCATATTTCAATGGGATCGCTTTGGGTTGAGGTAACTGGGTTCATTGTTAATTTGATGATTTACATACAATTATTTTTAGTATACCCTGTTTGACCTAGGTCGGTAGAATTCGAATTAGAAACATTGTTTGATTGAACTAGAAATTTAATAGTTATTATATGAATATGATTCCTCTTTTCTAATTTGGATCTGACTATTGTCAACCTGTAAATTAAGAGACTGATAAATTTGAGTATACCCCTTTTATCAAACTGAAGAGAATTGATATAACTTGTTGATGTTGATGTTATACCTAGGTTAAACTGATTTACTACAAATTGAAATTGAATATGAAGTTTTGACAATTATAAATCACAGATTCACAAGTTTAGTTGACTGTAATTAAAGTTGCAAGTTTACTATAATAAAAAATAATAAACAAAAGGAACCACAATTGAGAATTAATTTTAAAATGGTAAACGACGACGACCGATCGATCGCTTACTGGAGCCAGTTGATCGCTCCAGGAACAAGTGGTCGACTAGTTAGCATTTTCCAAGCGCAATATGAACCTCGGCCTAAGGGCCAAGTTATAAATAAAATATTGGTGTATATATATTATATGGATGTTAGTATAAGTAAGGAAGCTAGTTCCTATGTGGCAATAGTAGGACGTTGCGGGACTTGGTAAATGCTACTTATCTAACCATGTCAATATTTGATAGGCCGATTATATCACAAATTGCATTCATGTGTGGTTCTAAGTGGATGCACAACACTGATGATGATGCCTAGTTGAGTGTGCGGCATAACACTAATGGGAGTTCTTTGGTATTCATGGTGATGCAACGTGATACTATGTCGTTGATGGATCCTGGCGTGGTGTGATAAGAGGCGTTGCATTACTATTGATAGGTGGACTCGAATGCAGACAATGAGACACCTTAGCGAGTTAGCATCACAGACTCACCCTCAATGCGTACTAAGATATGTGTAGTCGTAGTTGTGGAAAGCTTAGTCCTTTGGTGGAAATTGTAGGGAAACCTATTTTGGAATAGTTATGTGTAGTAGTTTTGGAAAGCTTAGTTCCATGGTGAAAATTGTAGGGGAACCTATGTTGGAATAGTTACATGTAGTCATAATTGTTGGAACGTAGTCCTGTTGTTGAAATTGTAGGGTAATCCTATATTGGAATAGTTCTAGCGACTATTAGTATGATCCTAAGTTGTTTGGGCTTCGATTAGTTGTTCGACCCTGAGAGTAAACCTTCACAAGATGTTGAGTGTAGGTGTATTTAGAATTATAATTCCTTAAGCTAAGGAAAGTAAACTTAGTAAGTAGTTTACACACATAAGTAGGACACCCTAGTTCACATAGAGTGTTAATAAAGTCAATTGCATGTGATCACCATATATTAATGATGTAACCCACTCACTAGACTTTTGTCTGACCCACTCCTTTCATTTTCCCCCACCATAGGATGACAAGATAGAAGTTGATTTGGAATAATACGTGGAGAAAGGAGCTAAATGCGTTGGAGTTCTACTATTTTTCGTTGCTCCTTATATACTTATTTGTTATATCAAATGTCTATCAAAATTATATTGTACTTTGGAAATAGTGTGTATGAATTAAGTATTTTGGAGATTGTTTTTCTAAAATGTCTATTTTCAATACTAGTATTTTTTCCTTCTGCTATGACATCTGGAAGTGTAGAATGCCTTAGATTTTATCCTTATATTCTTAGTCTCTGTAATATTTAAAAACCGATAGCTCTACTTCTTGGCATTGACGCGAGTCCAAAAATCACCTTAGGTTTTGGATCGGTGTGTTGGGTGGAGCACGTTGTAATAGTTGGTATTGGAGCTAGGTTTAAGATTCCTTAGGAGCTAGGTATTTACTGGGAGAAGTACTTGAATATTTTGAAAAAGAAAAAACTAAAAAGGTTTTCAAAAAGTTTTCCAAAAATAATATATAAGTATAGATAAAAAGCTTTCTAAAGGTTTTGCATATATATAAGTATAACAAGAAAGAAAGCTATAACTTATTCTTGCCAGTACCATCTATAGGAAAGTTGAAAATAATTCCTAATCACAGATAGTGAGAATGAGTAACGTTGATGTGAATGGCTCAAGTGAGGCAGTTAAGATTTTGGACGTAAACATCCTTATATGGTTCTGTCGGCATTTATAAGTGAGGAGACAAACTGAGCCTAACCCAACGGAGGAAGTGTATTTGTAATTTTATAATACACAATACTATATACATTTTGACTTATAAGGTAGTTATTCCCTTATAAAAGCAATCATTTGAGATTAAAATAAATTATAGATTTAAGAGTGAGTGGAAGAAAATTGGTATCATTGGAACCATATAATTAAAATGTTATGTGATAAGGCGAAAAAGGGGATAACAATAGACTTCACAAAATTAGAGCAAATCTCCCCAGTTATAGTGGAAATCCTATTGTTATATCAGTAATAGTTACAAAGACTCCATTTGAACAAAATTTATAGTTAGAATGTTTCTGTATTGGAATTGGACATTGTATTGGAAAATAAACTTGAGTTAACCACATTAGAAGAAGAGGGACAAAAAACCAATAAGTATTATTAAGGGTAATTGGGATTGTGTAAACTGGGTTGCTTTTATCTACCTCGGATTACGTAAAAAATTATTGGAAATATTTTATAAAAGTTTAAAATAGTAGATGTCTGATATTTTGAAAAGAAAAATAAGTTGGTTTATGATTTTTTATAAAATGATTAAACAAACTTTATGAAATTTGTTTTAAAAAAAATCGAGAAGCATGTAAGACCTAGCTTTTGAATTTCTTTTATAAATATGAAATGATTAGTATTTGAAAATGTCTTTTATTAATGTTTCTATCATACTTTAAAGTAAAAATAATAGTAAGTTAAAACATCGCGCTTTCTCTTAAAATACACTTTTGTAAGAATTTCTTATTTATAAAGGAAAATTTTAGGAAGATATGTTCTTATGCATTTTGCTAAGTTAAGCTAAAACCGTTTTTATAATTTATATTAAAGAAAAATGTCATGATCTTTGTAAAAAGAAAACGGTTAAAAATGAGTGGAGGGTTTTACTGTTTAAGAAACTTACTAGTTTGTGGAGGTGATGTGAAAATCAAAGATTTTGATTTAAAAAGGTAAATTAAAGGTATAATTATCACTTAAACTTAAAAAGGAGAAAATTTAAATTACAGTTAGATAAATAGGATTACACAACCTATAAGGACTAAATTGGTTATGGAGTTTTGAAGCACTGAAATATTGGAGGGTAGAGATGGGAAGTAACATAGAGAGTTAGTGAACTTTTCTATCAACATTTGAATTGGAAGTAGCATAGAGTTCTAGATCAAACTTCCTATAATAGTGAAAAGTGGGCAACATTATTTGACTTTCTACCTAAGTATGGTCTGAATTGTAAAATCATCATTTAAGAAAGTTTGGAAAGTGTGATATAGGTAAAACATATGTCAGAATAAAGAAAGTGTAAGCTAAGATATTTTATTGTATCAAAGAATACTGCGGACATAAGAAGTTTTCCCTGTTTGGTTAGCAGCTATAAGAAGAATTTGGTTTTTCATGAAACTTGGAATATAAGCAATCTTTTAGCTAGCAAAAGGAGTTATTGACTAGTACACCTATTTTAGTACTCCCTGATAGTTCGAATGTGGTTTTTATGTATACCAATGTTTTTGGTACTGGGTGGGATGCAGTTTTGATACAGGAGAGAGTTGTTTGTTGTATTAGTCAATGGTTGAAAGTACATGAGAAAAATTATTTAACCCATGATCTTGAGATGACAGCTGTTGTTTTGCTCTTAAGTCTTGGAGGTGGCTACGTTGTCTATATATTTTAAGTCCCCAAAGTATTGGTTGTTTTAATACCGCCAGAATAGATAAGACAGTATGAATTACTTATGCATGGGTGGTGTTGGTCCGACATTTCGGGTAACGTTACGCCATGGATTTAGTATTGGACTTGGTGAATTATAGGTAACCAAGCATGTAGGTAGTTGTCTTATAGTATAAGAGGTACAACGATATTTATAAAGTAATTGGTACTTAAGTTGTCGTCGCAACTACAAGTATGTTCTTGGAGATGAGGTAACATGAGTTCATAAGATGTTTACGAGGCTGGGACATCGTCCCTTTTAGATGTTCCTAGATGAATTTTTTTGGTACAATGTTAGTTAAGTATTAATCATTATGTCTATTGGATTAAAAGGGTAAGGCAACATTCCATATAGAGATGTCTCGACCATAAAACAGTGGGAATAAAATGGTGAGAAGTTACATTTAGGGAAGATGTCCCATTTATGGGATGACATTGAGGAATGGTAAATTTAGAAGTTCAAACCACATAAGATATCCTAGATGGAGTTGGAGTCAAGATTGTGCAAGGAATGGTTAATTAAAGGATTTGGATTTCCATTAAGAAAAAAAAGATATTGTCATTTGCATGCATTGAGAATGAGAAGGCGATTTTCATAGAAAATAAGGCTTGGGAATTTGCAATAAGATTTGGAGGAAACTATAATATAATTCTTTTCGAATCATCCCTCGGATTGGAAGAAGGTTATTTATCTAAGGAAGTTCATGAAAGAGTAACTTTCAATACATAATTTGTGTTGCATAGTAGTTGCACATGAACCATGCACCACTTAGGTGATTACTGTCAATTCTAAAATAATTTTAGTTTGCAATTCCATTTAAATCTAGGATTTCACTTAGAGTTTGAATCTTAATTGTTAGATTTGAATAGGAAAATAGACCAAGTTATCCTGCTAAAATATTTGTGTATTTACCTACTTGTAGAACTTAAGATAAATTATGCAAACTATAAATGTGAACCTAGATACCATGATTGTTGAAGGATTGAGGAAACCCGTCATAAGCGAAATAAGATCGCTCAAGTCAAATCAAAGTGGAAAAGAAGTTATGCTATTTTCAAAAGTCTAAGAAATCACTAGATTTGGATATCCTTTGGTAAAATGGAGAAATAGAAAAAGAGCTAAGTATAAACTACTAGGGGAGGGGACAATACCACTTTCAGGTTGTCCGACCTTAGTATTTAGAAGATGAAGTAATATGGCATACTACTGGATGATTTAAGGCGGTGTGTATGTGCATTAAGGATTGCATAAGGCTACAGTTCCATTGGAACATACTTATGTTCAAGCTATCTAACATAGTGAATTTTGATGTCATTTTAGTTGGGTTGGTAGCAAAATTGTAGAGCGTAGCCTATGCATGTACATTTGGGTTGGAATTACCTGCCAATTGTGAAGATGATAAGTGTGGTTGGAAGAATGATCCACTAAAGAGTACTTGGGAAAGTGGAAATGTGATTCTGATCTTCTCATCTCAACTTGTTACTTAAAAGCTTTCTGTAAATGGACGGAAACTACTAGAAATAGGTTGAAATCATATGTTGACAAAGGACACAAGGAGTTGAATTCCGCATCGAGAGTTAGCCTATGGATAGAGTTGTAGGGCCTTTTACGATTTTGGATAGAGGGGAAGTTAACCTATGGAGTGGAGCTTCCTGGAGGGTTGGCGGGAGTACACAATGTTTTCCATGTGTCACACTTGATGAAGTATTTATACGATGTAGTTATTATGGTCGAACCATGTCAGATAAGATAAGTCGAAGTAGATAAGTGAGTCGCTTGTTCGTCGTGCACCAATGCTACATTATTGGGTATGGGATAAAGTGACTCCGCAATAAAACAATTAAACTGGTTAGAGTCCAGTAGAGATACAACCCAGTTGAGAGTACATGACAACCTGAGCAGGAGATCTATGCTACCGATCCAAAACTCTTTTTTGGTGCATTTCCATTTTAGTCAAATACGTATAAACTACTTATGTATTTAGGTTCTAGCTTAGTATACCCCATACTTAGGGAGAATTGGATGTTAGGAATGGTTGTGAACGTGTCAATAAGACATTTTTTGGATAATGGATGCCAATGGATGTAATTGTTTGTTCTTTGCACATGTTAGCAAATATATTCTTAAGTTAGCATTCACACATACCATTACTTGTTTTATTTCATTGAGTTACATTCATATGATTGTTGCATATGGATTGAATGATTGCACATATATGTAGAATTACCAATATATTTACATAGAGTGTTGCATGCATTTGGATACATGGCATAAGCACTTACATTTTAGGAGGTCGACTAAATCATGTGACCCTAAATTTTTGCATTAGTATAGGTTTATATGCATTCCACGCCAATATGTACATATTCCATTAGAAATTTAACTAAGGACAATGATTGCTAATGGATGATGGATGAGTAGATGGTTGTAGTTATTTATTTTTATATGCACAAGTTAAAAATTTTTTCCATCAAATTTCAGGAATGAAATCCTTTTAAGGGGAGAGAATATAACACCCTGAAAATTTAAGTGGAAATTTAATATAAGAATTCAATTTAAATACAGTAAGGGAAAAATTGGAATTTTTACAAATGTCCGAATTTGGTTATGAAACTTTCCTCATTATGTTCGTAATGATTTTCTGGACAATTTTCATATATAATATCTCGAAATCGGAGTTACTATAAGGAAGTTATTAAAGTTTTGAAAATTAGAATCAGAAATAATTAAAAAAGTAAAATTGGAAAGAAATAAGACGTTATAAGTTAATTAACCAAAATTAAACAGCAGTCAACAACCTGGGTGCGGCCGGTCGACATCTAACGATCGATTGCCCAGGACCCAACTATCGACCGGTGGGTGTACTACTACTAGGGTTTGCCTAGGCCGAACAACCCAGATTTAATCATACGTTTTCGCCATTTGAGATATGATGTACATTTTTGGAAAGATGAAAATGAATCTTGTGCATATAAATAGAATGCTAATATAATCCCTAATTCACAAAATTGCAACCAGTATGGCCAAACTCCTCTCCTCTAAAGACCGAAATCCTCTTTATTCTCAAATCACAATTTCTTCAAAAATTAAATAAAAATAAAAGTAGTGAAATTGAAGAAGGATAAATTAAGTGGAGATCTAGCGAATGGAGGAGATTCTAGGCATATTTCATAAGGGATAGCTTTGGGTTGAGGTGAATGGATTCATTATTAATTAGATGTTTACTTACAATTAATTTTAGTATACTCTTTTTGATCTAGGTTGGTAGAAATCGAATTTGAAACATTATTTAATTGAATTGGAAATTTAATAGTTATTATATGAATATGATTCTTCTTTTCTAATCTAGATCTGACTAATGTTAACCTGTAAATTAAGAAATTGATAAATATGAGTATACCCTTTTTTATCAAATTGATAAGAATTGATATAGCCTGTTGATGTTAACCTTAGATCTAGGTTAAACTAATTTACTACAAATTAAAATTGAATATGAAGTTTTAACAATTATAAATCACAGAATTAGTTATTTGGTTAACTTTATTCAAGTTGCAATTTTATTATAATCAAAAACTAATAAACAAAAGAAATCATAATCGATAATTCAATTAAAATGGGTAAAGGATGACGATCGGTCGATAGCTTACTAGAGCCAATCGACCCCTCCAGGAGCAAGCGGTCGATCGGTTAACTTTTTCTAAGCATGGTATGAACCTTGGACTAAGGCCCAATTATAAATAAAATAGTTATGTGTGTGTGTATATGGATGTTAGTATAAGTAGGGAAGCTAGTTCCCTATGTGGCGACACTAGGACGTTGTGGGACGGGTATATGTAATTTATCCAGCAGGATCGATACTCGACTGGGGCGATTATCTCAAATTGCACTCATAAGAGGTTCTACGGTGGATGCACAACACTGATGATGATGCCTGATGGCTTGTGTAGCCTGACACCAAATGAGTTCCTTGGTATTCACAGTGACGCGATTGGATGCTATGTTGTTGATGGATCCTGGCATGGTAAGATAAGAGGCATTACATTAACATTGAGCAGTAAATATGGATGCAAACAATGAGATACTTTGGCAAGTCAACATTTTAGGATCCCCCTTAATGCGTAACAGGGATACGTGTTGTCGTTGTTGTGGGAAGCTTAGTCCCATGGTGGAAATTGTAGGAAAACCTTTGTTGGAATAATTACATGTAGTCGTAGTTGTGGGAAGCTTTGTCCCATGGTGGAAATTATGGGGAAACCTATGTTGGAATAGTTACGTGTAGTCGTAGCTATGGGAAGGTAGTTCCATGGTTGAAATTGTAGAGTAATCCTATGTTGGAATAGTTCCAGTAGCTATTAGTTTGATCCTCGATTGTTTTAGGGTTCAATTAGTGTTCGACCTAAGAGTAAACCTTCACAAGATGTTGAGTGCAGGTGTATTTAGAATTATAATTCCTTAAGCTAAGGAAAATAAACTTAATAGATAGTTCACTGACACAAGTAGGATAACCTAGGTCACATAGAGTATTAATGAAGTAAACTGCATGTGATCACCATATATTAATGATGTAACCCATTCATCAGACTTTTGTCTGAACCATCCCTTTCATTTTACCTCACTACATAATAACATGACTGCAGTTGATTTGGCAAAATATATGGAGAAAGGAGCTAAGTGTTGGAGTTGAAATGGTGTAGTGCTAATATTGTGAATAGCTCTTAAGGCTACTTTAACACTAGAGTGAGATGAATAGTGTTTTATAACTTATATGGAACTTTTCTAAATTATTTCAAGATTTAGATTGTACCACAAATATATATTAACAAGCAATCACACACACACACACACACACATATATATATATAAATGCACTAAAAATAAAGTAAGAGTAAGAGAGATGATAGCAGGGGTATTTACTGGTTCAGATTAACCATTCCTACGTCCAGTCCTGTACAGTGTATGTACAGATTTCCTTTCCAATGCCTACCTTAAATAGGTAGCAAGCAAACCAGAATACAGTTTTAATTTCAAGGTACCATCTTCATTTACAATTTCATGGTAGACTCTCTCGATTTAATCGGGAAACAAGATCACCCACTTAATTTGAACTGGCAACAATCATATCAACTTGATTTGATGGGCAACAAGCACACCTACTTGATTTGAATCGGCAACAAGCACATCCAAACAAATAATAGTAGAGAGTTTTTGGTTCCAAATACAAATAGTTTACTTTGGATATAGAATATCCTATAGCCCTTTTATAGCACTTTGATCTTTGAATTGATGAGAGTACTTTCAAATCGGTGTGTGGATTGTAGAGAAATAATATAGTAAAGTAGGGATTGAATTTGAAGACTATAGAAAGTGGATTTTGTGAAATATATAATTAGAATTCGGAGTAAAAAAAAGTAGAGAAAGTAGTTATGAAAATTCGTTTTCCAGTCCCCTTTATATAATGTTTAAAGGGACATATCTATTTGCGAAGAGATGTAATCAAAAACCACAATCGTTCAACATTCAAAAGACATCTCTTCAACGGTACATATGTCGACCTACCTATGTAGCCTATGTCGACATACTTATGTATATTTTGAAAAATAAAAACACTTTAACTGTGTTGCAAAAATTTTTGTACTCTTGTAAGATTATTTAAACATAGTTTTTAAATACTTTATAAAATTCGTATAAAATATTTATAGAAATATATTTTGAAAATATAAGTATTTTGAAAATAAAATAACCATTTTGAAAATAAAATAAATATAAAATAAACAATCTTGATAAGAGAGTGTTCAAAAAAAAGTTGTTATTCAAGGACTTCAACAAATTAATCTAATGTTTATTAACTATAATTATAGTCTTGAACTCTTCATGTCTTTGTCTTTAATATCACGTGTCTTTAATAAATATTTTCTATTGTTCCTCATATAGTTATTTGTTGTATTAAATGTCTATCAAACTTATATTGTAACTATTTTTTGTCTTTAATAACTATAACTATTTTTATCGATCTAAGAGGTGAAAACATTTGTGTAATTCCCCACCTCTATACCCATACTACCAAAGAGAATTGCTATGTAATCCTGTTTGATGATATGGAAAATGATGCTTGTTAGGAGCGACTACACACGAATATTCCCTTAGGCTATCATAGGTATGTATCTCACTTTAAATATATCAACAATAAACATATCTAGTATCGGTACAAAGCAATTAACACGTAGGCTTACCAAGACAGAACAATATATAACATATATAAATAAACACAGAGTCCCAGACCGCAGCAGAGAAATATAATACATAACATACTTATACCAACTGTATTTGGTTTCTCACTACGAAAATATATATATACCAAGTCAAGTTCACAATACACAGCTCGTAGCCATCTCAATACAAATAAATTCAAGGAGACACCTAAATAAAATATACATAGTAAACTTCTTGAAATATTAATATAATATATAATGTCTCCTCTAAAGCCCAATCATCCAAAATGGCTAATTTCCTTGTACCTAAATAGTCTCGGACTGACCCGAGTATTATATAAATAATAAACGAGTTAGACTATATCTAAATCCAAGGTGAGTACACAACAATAAGCATGGTAATAAAAGGAAAAAATACTAGTACGACACAATTTAACAGCCATTATGACATCATAATAAATATCATGCCATACATCTTAAATATCACTTATGGAAAGCACATAAGCAAATAAGAATCGCGTCATCTATAAATTGGATGATAACAATAAAACTCATCGAAATCACAAAATACTATGGATAAGCATGTAGCATGTCTACAAAAATCACCAATAAAGGAATGAATCATAAATCATAAAAAATACAAAAGTTGATAACCAAAATATCACTCTTGGCTTACAATCCTAATGGAAGTAAAGACTACCGAATGTCAAGCCCTAAAAGATAAACCAAGAGATGCAGAATCCCAAATAAATAATCAAGCATCAAATCTCGACTTACAGCCCTAATGGAACTAATAACTTTTGACAGTTAAGCCATAGAAGATAAATCAAGGAATATGGAACCCAAATAGAATTCAATCCATACTAAATACAGAAACCAGTATCCAGAAATACTATCTCGACTTACAGTCCTAGTGGAGGTACATACTCCGGATAGTTAGTCCTAGAAGATAACAAGGAATCCAAATCCTAAATAAAACACAATCGACATAAAATATCAAAAAAAAATATCCAATAATTATCTCAACCTATAATCCTAATGGAAGTGATAACTTTCGATTATTAGTCCCTCGAAGATATCAAGAAATTCAAACTCCATAAATATCAATACAATCAAATATTCAACGTATAAAATTATATATCTCGACCCTTAGTCTTTAGAGAGGTGAAACTCTTGACTGAATGGTCCTAGGAGATGGAAACAAAAAATCATACAAAAAAGAGACCTTTCAGCCATCAGCTCTTATGGGAGAATGACAGACTAGCTCACAGCAAGTCTCCAATGTCAATACAGACAACACATAGCTATCTCAGGTTAGGCTAACCCAAATAACAGAATGGCATGTAGCCAGTTTCTAATGTTAAACAATCATCATCTCTAATGAGTTGATAACATCAATTGTCTCACAAATAATGGATCTACCTAACTCATCCAGATAGGAGACAGACATACCGCAACACTGCTATAAGAAATGCTAATGACCATAGCTCGTTTCTACTAGTCCCTTGGTTACTCACAGAATCATGACATTTGTATCCATTATATGTCATGAACATACTGCCAAGCTATGTCAAGAACTGGCCACTATTCCTACTTGCCTTTGGTAACAAACTGTTGGTCCTTAAGTGACATTGGGAAAATAGCTCTCATAAGAGAAATAACTCTCAGCCTACAAACTCAACTAGATGACATCATAGATTTAGGGCGCGGTCCCACAATCAGGACTGCTAGGATGGATAATTAGCCTATTTGGTTGGTCTAATTCACACACTCTCCATAGTGGCATGAACCCTACGACGTAGATTCCCAATAAATACTCTCAACTAGATAAGTCTTAATGAGAGTGATACCTAGTACTCTAGACTCTAGGAGCACTAATGAGCGTGACAACACAGCTCTCGACTAGATAAGTCCTATTGAGTGTGATAACCGATATTTCCAACTCAATGAGTCCTGATAAGAGCCACATCAAATAGTCTTAACTCTAGAAGTCCAGATGAGAGTAATCGCTCTCGACTATATGGGTCCTGATGAGAGCATCTTAGTATAACAAATCTTTGACTACTAGCCCTAAGAGTAGATACTCGATTAGTTAGTTCTTAGAGGATAAGGTGAAATATTCTGGATGAGTTAAGTCCTAATGAGCGTAATAATAAGTACTCTTGACTCCATACGTCCTAATGAGTGCGTACAACATAATAATTCCTCGAATACTAGTCCTAAGAGTAAATAATATAATCACTCGGCTAGTTAGCCCTAAGAGGATAGATCTATGAATCCCAACATCTCCAGCTTGTAGTCATTGTAGAATAACAGAACTCTCAACTACTAAACTCTAAGGAGTCGCCTCTAGATGATATCACAAATTCCTAACCCATCTCCAGAATATAAGTGACATCTACGCACTAATAGTAATTAAACAAGTATTACTTAAGCGTCCCGGTCCACTCATTATTACTTGAACATTTCCTAGAAGCTAGTAAACCACACTCATCAAATGACAAATATTATATAATACGAGTCAACGGAATAACCAAAAAAATAATACCAAATGCCCCATCCCAGACGGTATTATTAATCCATTTATTTAATATCCTTATTATATAGAATTAAATAATCATTAATATAAACCAATTTCAAATAAAACTATATATACGAAAAAGGATTTATATTTTAATTCACTTAAAACCATTCCATGATATTTCACAATTGGTTCATCTTCAAAATAAGCTAGATACACAAAAGTCCCTTTTCGAAAATATCTCTTGTATCCTATTTATTAAACATACACTTTACAAAATAAATTCATTTTAAAAAATATTATTAAAACCTTTCAATTATGCAAAATCATTAAATTAACTAATTTTGAACCAATAAATATATAAAAAGGGGAATAACTTTCAAAACTCTTAAAAATCAATTTTTTATAATATAAAAAAATCCCCTTTTTGAAATTTCCATTTAATCGTGTTAATTATATATATGCACATTTCAAGAGAATTTCCCTTTTGGAAATATTATTAAAACCCCTCAATTATACTTATAAAAATTCTTTATATTCAACTACTTTTGAAAATCTCTCTTTCGTTTTTAAAACAACGCTTATTTCCAAAACAATTTCAACAACTCATTTTATTTCTCAACCACTCTTATTTATTTAGAAATGTGCTTCAAATAAATTTTAAAACAACATAAATAATTTCCCAAAGCTTTCAAAATAGGAAAATCACTAAATTGTCTAAAATCTAAATTATGGAGCAAAAGTCTCCAAAATCAACAATAAATCATCAATATAAATTCTATCGTGTGGTCGAGTCGAATTCCATGAAATTTTAGCCATCCATTATTGCACAACACAATAAATACAACTTCATGATCCATCTCGACCAACAATTATAACGAGAGGAATTACTCTTAACTAAATGGCCTAAAGGGATGTAAAATAAACAAATCAATATGCAATTGGACAACATTTTCTTTGCATTTTGGACAATCCAACATACACAAAATCCCAACATCAGATTTAAAATGAGAACAATCAAACCAATATCTCGACAAATATTTCAACCAAGCAATTCAATCGATAATCACAATTACCCAACCAAACAATTCAATCAATCATCGGGATAATATATATTTACAATATCGTCAGCATCAACCCACGCATCGCCAACCTCGAAGTGGCACTCAAAACCTAGTTGCGATCGATTTCATCTCCCCCTTGCGACATCGTCATCGCCCAACACAAACAAACACCCCCGCGTTCTTTTTATTTTATATTTCTTATGCATAATTCTCTAGTTATGGCAGTTAGGGCTAAACTGATATGGGGTTCAGGTTTTTTGGCTTGAGGAGTGAGAGATGTGAAGTAGTTTATAGAAAAGGAGAGAAGAGATTGGGTTTAAATAGGCTTTGGCCTTGCTTTTGTGCTAGATTTCTGTTCAGTCTAAATTAAAATTCACTCCAGTTTTTTAATTTATTTCCTTTCCATTCAAATTTTTATTTTTGATCCTTAACATTTATTAATAAATACATTTCAATCTAGGTTAAATCGATTTACACTTTAAAAATATGTCATATTCAATTAAAACAATTTATTTAATTCCAATGTATTATTTGTAAAGAATTATTAATTCAATTCAATTTATTAAATAACTTTTTTATTAAATAAACTTCAATTAAATAAATAAATATTAACTTCCAATGATAATAATTATCAATTATCGAATTTGAACAATTTTAATATAATTTAATTTATTAATTTACGGCGTAGAAATCGGGATGTTACATTTTGCCTCACAAAGTTTTTGATAAACCAAACCTCTCTCTTATGCATATAGTTATAGTTTTATGTATTTAATTAGCACGTAGTTATAGTTTTATGAACATAGTTATAGTTTTTTGTCTTATGTTTTTTGACAAAATATTTTGTATTGATCTAAGATCGATACATAAAACATTTTGCCTTACAAAATTTTTGATACCAAGATGTTTTCACCTCTTAGATCGATACATAAAACTATAACTATTTTTCGTTATTCCTCATATAGTTATTTGTTGTATTAAATGTCTATCAAACTTATACTGTACTTTGGAAACACCATATATGAATTAAGTATTTTGGAAATTATTTTTCTGAAATGTCTATTTTCAGTACTTAAATTTTTATTCCTTTCACTGTGAGATATGGAAATGTAGAATACCTTAGATTTTATCCTTATATTCTTAGTCTTTGTAATGTTTAAAAACCCAATAGCTCATACTTCTTGGCAAAGATATGAGTCCGAAAGTCGCCATAGGCTTTGGATTGGTGTATCGGGAGGTGCGAGTAGTCATAATCCATGTGTTACTTATGCTTGAATAAATGTTGCTTGGGGTCATTAGTCCCGTTATACGATGACATGGTAGGCATCATAAACTACTTAGGATATTCTTCCCTTAAGATATTCCTCATGAATGCAATTCTACTAAGCGTAGAACCAAGTAATCTTTCTTCCTCCATTTATTTTCCTCCAACAACCACTTAATTATACCTATAATGCCCTACCTCTATACCTGTATTAACAAAAGTTACTACCAAGTAATATCCTCTGCTAATATGAAGAATAAGGCTGGTTAGGAACGACCACACATGATTATTACTCTGGGCGAACATCGACACGTCTATTTATGTATATATATTTCCACTTGAATCAATTTCGACATGTGCGATCTAGGCACAAAGCAATATCATGCTGGCTTATTAAGTTCAGAACAGTATATAATATCGCAGATCATAGAATCACAGAGTGCAATGGTACACATATAATACACAAGTAAAAAAGAGTATATATACATATACATAGCGAGTCTACAAAGGGTGGTAATACGATCCATATAATGTACATGATCAAGAATAAGTCTAACCCAAAAGAATATACATATCATGAGTTATTATCTCGACACAAAAGACATACACGAACCTAAAGTCTAAAACAAAATGATATAGATATTACATATATAATTGTCTCCAAGCTAAGCCAACCTTTAAAGTCAACGGGTTGCGGTACTTGAAATATATCAGTCTGAATTGAGTATTATAAAGATAATAAACAGGTCAGTATGGTTCTAATTCAAATTAGTGAGATGGTGATAAACAAGACATATGAATTATATAAAATATGATTATGGCTTCACTTAATTACATTACATCAAATATAGTCATATTGGCAAAACCAAAATGATATAGTCACAATTAAAAAATAAGCCATAAGCAAAGCAAATGGCATTATCAACACAAAAATCACCATGTCATAAAACTTAAATCGTGCCTTTCATAGGCAAACATATAAATATGGCGATTCACATAATATTAATCAAAACATAAGGTTTCAATAATGAAAACATAAAAATGCACTGAATACGAGATAAGAACAAAGGCTATGCCTATCATAATGAGCACTTAGGCAATGCCATACGCAAGATGGACACAAAGGGTACGCCTAACTTAAAACGAACAGAAAGGATACGCCTAACATGAGATGAGCATGAAGGATATGGCTATCACAAGATGAACATGAAGGTTATGCCTAACACTAGATGAGCACGAGGCTACACCTAACATAAGGCGAACACAAAGACTATGACTATCAGAATACAAACATGAACGCCTAACACAAAAGTGTAATATACTTTCAGTGAGTAATCAAATGAGTGTCGCCAAATGTCACATACCACTTGGCGATACTTAAATATTTACTAAGATATTATAAATCCCACTCAATAAAATAATCAATCGAACAAGTCCAAGAATTGACCGACAAAATAATACAAATGTTTAATACCACTTGTTTTACTAAATCGTTTAATTAGATTTCTCATTCAAGTGAAGTAATAGTTTTATATTGGAAGATACTTATTTTGAAATTGTTTGAAATATTAGTCTAACAAAAAAAAATTAATAAATTAAAAGTATGATTATATTTATATAATTTAAACTCTTACTTTTGAAAGTAGTTTGAAAACTATATTTACTTTTCAAAATTGGTTTAGATACTATTCTTTTTATATAAATTATTATTCTCAAGAGATACTCCTTTATAAAACTTTAAATGTTAGTAAATAAGATATGTATATAGATATTTCATAGGATGCAATTTCCATAGAATTTCAAAGCAAGCAAAAGGTGATTCAAAATCAGAAATAACAAGTAGAAACTCAGCAAAATGGAGCTTAAAAGCAGCACAATAGCAACACAAGAGGCAACATGAAAAAGCAGCACAAGAGCTCAACACAAGGGAAAAAGAATTGCTTGGAGCTCATGCTCCAAGGCATGATCGGTTGACCGTTCATGATACTCTGGTCGACAAGTGGTGTTGCCTGGACCATGCGTGCTCCAGGCAACACTCTGATCATTATTTCTTTGCCTTCCGATGACCGAAACTTGGAATATTGAGCTAATATCTACTGATGCATTCACTTGAATTGCTTCTTATCACAAGGGTTTAACAAAGGGAAGACAATTGAGTTTACAGTAAAAGATTTTGCATGGTTTTCTATCTCAATTTTCAATATACGCATACAATAAATCAAACTACCGTAGATCATCCAAAAGTTCACAATCAACCACACCATTTTAGCATGCAAGTTAATTAGTACTAGGTGTGAGATTTACTCACCATTCTCCTATGAATTAGTAGCCTATTCAAGTATTTTAACCTATTCCCTTTCGGTAGCAAGCCCTGAGATTATAAGTCTTCAAAGCTAATTAGTTAAGCTCGAAATTTCGAGAAATCGGGCACTTTTGTTTTAGGGTTTGAAAGAGGAGAGGAAGTGCTCTATGTATTTACTTTTTAAAGTAGAGAAGGAACATATAGACTTTGGTTTCTAAGAAATCTCTCCCTTTAGCAAATTCTATTTTTTAGGTCTTGGGTTGCAAATCTCAATTTAACAAAACTACAATTTACTTATTAATTGATTTTAAATAAATGGGCCTTATAGCACAATTCTTTAATTACCAATGAAATAAAATAAAAATGAAATATTAACTCAATCTATAAAAATGAGAATTACCCCATTTTTAATTTAAATCTTTAACCATTATTACTACTTGATTTATTTCCTTCAATTTTACTTCTATTTATATAAAAGATTAAACTTTAATCAACATCCATTTTAAATCTAATTTCTAATATTTACAATCCAAATCTTTGAAAGGTTTCTCACTTTTCCTAATAATATTAGACCCAAATTTCATTTTACTTCGGGAATGAAAAAAAATAAAAGTCCCAAATTCCATTTACATTCTAATTTAAATCATTACTGATTTTATTAAAGTAGTTCTAAAATGAGGATTGTTACAGACTCCCCGCTTAAAGAAAATGTGTCCTTGCAATTCTATTTCAAAGAAAAGTCTTTAACATATATATATATATATATATATATTACTAGTAGTAATATAATTATTAAAACAATCACACAATAAAACTATTTAGAATCGTACTCAAAACTCCACATTATTATTTAGGTTTTAGCACTTATTGAGATTTGCATTATCCTGTCAAGTAAAATAGAGTAGTCAAAACAATTATTAGACCCTTATAACGATGGCTTTGAGGGACTCAAATTATCTTCCTTGTCCATTGTCTATTGTTATGGACTATGAGTTCTATATTACTTATTTAGAAGACCTTACTACATGAACATTTAATCAAATAATAAAATATACATCTACAAGTTACTTTTAAAAGGTGTAAACTAACAATGATCAATAGAATTCTTTTCTTTTCAAGTAATGTCCAAGAATTAAAACTCTCTTCAAGGTTAAATTGGATTGTAGATTGACTACCAACTATTCCAAATATATTTGCATTTAGCACTACAACATACATATTTTAAATTCCAAATAATTATCTTTTGAATAGATACACAATTCATTAAGTCATCCATATAGATTATCCGTTTTCATACAGCAAACCTGAAAATATAGAAAAACTCTTTTTTAGCCTTATCTTTCTTGAATGTACAAGATTACTGAAATCAGATTAATGGTTTGAAAGTTATGACCAAAACAAGTTGATGTTATAACTCGGGAAATAATTATCAGGGCTGAGTTTAGTTCAGCTTAAAGCAGTTTTAGCCATAAAATTTTGAAGAATTTTATAAAGTGCTCTAAAGAAGAGTTGTTCCTTACTGAAATAACTTTCAAACCCAAAAATAATCGATATATTCGAATTAACAAATTAAAAGATATGGTCATTCTATTACAGCCATTTTTAAAACAAAATTTTCGACAACAAGGCTATTTTATAAATTCTCATTTCAACCCAAAATGTTACACTAACTAATATGCCTTTACTAAATTCCTTTAAACAAAGTTTTCAGATAAATTCATTTTCCCAAAAAGCAAAGAGTTGTAAATTACAAATTTCCATTAGCTAACAAGTTCATCAATACAAAACTACTTTCCGTATTCATGACTTGCTCTACAAAATAAACTTACAAAGAGTAAAGTTCAAATATTATTACTTTCCTTTTCAAGACATACTTTAGAATTAACTTGTCTATACTTGTATTTTAATCTTTCTAATGGAAATATTGTAAATTAACACTTTAGTATGAAATTTATTTAAATCAAATGCCTTCTCTTTTATTATTATCACAACAAGCTATTAATTTTCAAAATTTGAATATGGTCCATTTATAATGATAACTTATTATTATTATTTTCTATAAACTTCTTAGCTTGAAATCTTTATATACTTTGAGTAAAAACTAACTTAATACTATGGTGTTTAAGTTGTCAACTTTTCGTTGAAAAGTAAAACTCTTCAATTTAATCTTTTAATGATAAGGCAATTATAAAGCTAAATGAATTTATTTCATTTTAATTTATTCACAAGGCTCATTTATCATAAATTCTATTTTCAAAAATACTTTTTAAACTTTCACATATTTCAATCTAAATAAATTCCTTTTTCAACACTTAAGTTTCTAAATTTTGCATTTTACCATCAATATAAATGTTTCCCAAGGTATTCATTTATACCGAATCTTACTTATTCATTATTAAAATTAACCTCATTAACATAATCTATTCTTCTAATTTTATAATTACCAAAATCTATTTACACAATTAATATACATCTATTATCTTTTATAAAATTAAAATTCTAAACATTTTAAGGTGTTTATGATTTTTTTCGAATTTCTTTAATATCTTAATTTAGAAACAAGGATGTGAAATAATTGAAGGACTTCTCAAAAATTATATAACCTTTTATACTTTCAAAATTTCTAACACAAAAAATTTATTTATTAAAATGGTTACATTTTTATCCAATTGAGGAATCATGGCAAACTTATTATTGTTCAACCTTTAATTATTTTCAAATTAAATTTCCACTTTTAAAATTCAAGAATTGTAAAATGCCAAACTTCTTGACTTAAGTTGTATATTTATATAAAACCATATTTACATGAAATATTTCTTATCCACAAAAAAATTATTCACACTTTGATAACCTACCAATTATAATTGTATTATGGTTATATCCCAAAAATTTCTTAATTTAACACTCATAAGCATATGTTTTAATCTTCATTTAGATTACAATAGGCTATACATAACTAATTAAAAGCAACATACACAATTCACTTAAGCATATATCTTGTAAATGAACATATAAAAATTCACCAATACCAATTAATATAATGACATTGCCTTACCATCTATTTTTAGCAAATTGCTTCGTCAATTGGCTACAATGTTGATCATGTGATCAACATTGCCTCGCTACTGACCTCGCTATCGCTAATGATCGATAGATGCATTTGCCATTCAAAGTAAAAAAACAATACTTATAAGTATCCTTGTTATTTTCATTATATTTATTTTTAACCTTTAAAAAAAATTAAGATACATGAAACTATTTTCATAGTAGATATATTATTCTTTCCAAATGTTTACTAAAATATCTTTACAAATAATATTCAAATCATATATCAATCACTTTATATTATTAGTAAAATTCCATATGATAACTCGTTTTAGAAATAAAATATATAACACATAATACTTCTTAAAATATTATCTATCTTCAAGACATTTTTTTCCAGAATCATTACATAAGTATATATACATTTTTCCAAAACATTCATTTCATTTTAAAATAATATATTACTTACTCCAGAACTTCATTTCTTCTTTAATTATTATTTATAACACCTTCATAACCATTTATAATACTTTCAAAATATTAGGACTCAAAGTACTATGTCTGACTATCTCCTCCTAATGTTTAGGAATCCCTATTAAGAACGTTGGCCAAATGTCTCGATCAGAATTCTTAAAGCATCCAATGGGCAATTTAACACAAAATATAGTTCCATAGATTTCTTTAAATATGATATACAGATATCCTTTAATAATCTAGCCTTTACAAAATATCAGCTTGCTTATATTAAGCATAATCAAATACTCCATATAAGTATATTCATTATCGAAGAAAATTTTAATTTAAATGGATGCTTGCTTTTGTTGAACTACTTCCAATAATTCTTTATATTTTTATATAAATAATAATTCTCTAGTAACAATTCAATAATACATCCATTCATCCATGCAAACATCAAGCAACAATCAAATTTAAATTCATTTTAGTATTTAATTAACCATACATATAAATTAATATTTCATTTTATACAAAGTAAGGATTTCAATATTCCCTGCGGTAACTAGACTATCGAAGAAGATTTTATTATTAATACTAAGTAGGTTTCAAATTCTCAAGTGTTGATTCCTACTCAATATAATTTTAAATTATTAAAACTTTGAAACAACCAAGCATTCAACAACTAATTAAACATATATAAGATAAACTAATTAATGTACTTAGCAGAAGACAATCAATCCGCTTCCACTACGTAACTCTGATCGTTAATAGATCGGGACATTCCAAGCCATCTAAGGTCTAACCTATGCCATTAAATCTCCCTCTTAAAAGCGAGCTCTAGACTTTATGACTATTTTTATAACAATAATTTGTAAAGTAATTCAATTTTTTTACAAATACGTCCCGACGATTATTCCCAATAATCATTTACATTTTTATCCTATATAAGAATAAATCCTAAATTCTACCTTGCACCCTATAGGACGGGACTCTAAGTCTGTATTAGCCAAGATTCATGTCTCAAATATCGTATATTATTCTAAAACTTTGCTCTAACTCCAAGCTGTAACGCCCACCTCTATACCCCTATTAACAAAGGATACTACCGAGTAACATCGTCTATTAATATGAAGAAAAGGGATGGTTATGAGCGACCATACCTGATTATTACTTTATGCAAACATCGACATGTCTATTTATGTATATATATTTTTTCCACTTGAATCAATTTCAACATGTACGATTTGGAGACAAAGCAATATCATGTTGGCTTATTAAGTCCATAATAATATATAATACCTGTAACGACCCGCAAACTGGACATTTCAAGCTGACAATAAACCACACATGTCCAACCCAAATTGAATGGAAAGACGAATATTTATGGGAAAGAAAGAAGAAAGAAGAAGAGAAAAGAAGAAGAAGAGAAGAAGAAACTAAAACAACACAGAATCTCACAATCGCAGTGGAACAATATATAATATAATATCAATGAACTTTACAAAAAAGAAACTATAATAAACATAAATCAATCAGAGTACAACAACAAATCACTAATCATCAGCCTGGATAGTTATAACAATCAATTCTCAGAATTGCTGATAATTTAAACAACAATGTAGTGGAAAATAAACATATACGTGAATACGACCTAAAGGCCTCCAGCTCGTCTCCTAAAGCTCCAAAGCATTCAAATAAAAATATGTAAATATACTCGGTCTGACCAGAGCATTGAAAGGTAAGAATGCCCGGATCAGTTTAGTAAACCAGCGTGAGAAAACAAATCTCAACTGAATTTTCTTTATCAAACAAAGGTATCTCGTAAGATAGCCCTACACATAAACACGGACGAGTTTTTACCTTACGATAGCCAAACCATTTCATATCAAATTCTGTTATATTATACTAGTGTCTAGTATACAAATAATATTAATCGTAGCCGAAATTGTTACATTGGTTAAATATGACACATAGTAGGTTTACAAACAAGATGGTCGGCACGTATTGGAGAATGGAATTCCATACAATGGCAGGTAAGGGACTACCTTTTGTACAGTACATCTCTAGAGGGATGTACCGAGGATGCACAAACAGTCTTCCGCATCCGGCAAGACTGGTCTATCTCTATTTGGCACTCAGACATGGCCTGGATAGAAACCAAATATGTCATCACCCTATTCGTTACTGACCTATTCAAGACGTCTCATAGCATACACTACATACCCAAAATATAGAAGGTTATCTAGAAAGGTGATGATCATACCCTAATGGTTGCGAACCACATAGCCTTACGACGTACCATGTTTAAGCCATTATCGGGTGATGAGGCTTAAGGTAACATTTACCTTTCACATATCACATTCTACTTTGAATGCCACATTGCCATTTCCACAGTCACACAACTAATTTCTACAAACGTATAACTCCTAAGCTCGTACGTCTCAGGAAAGGGTGTTAAGCTAAGAGAAGTTGCCTTCTCGAGGCCATACTTCTCGGCAACTCTACTCTCTATGCAAGCTTTCGAATCCTTTCTAAAATCTGGACTGGACCAACATATCTCGGGGCTAACTTTTCCAATTTCCCAAATCGTACCACACCCTCCATCGGTGATACCTTAATGAAAACCCTATCTCCCACTGAGGACTCTAGGTCTTTACGCCTCTTATCTGCGTAACTCTTCTGTCTGGATTGAGTTTCCTTCATCCATCCTTGGATCAACTCAATCTTCTCTTACGCCTCCCTAACCAAATCTGGACCTAAGACCAATCTGTCTCCAGTCTCCAACCAACATGCAGGGGATTTGTATGGCCTTCCATACAAAGCTTCAAAAGGCGCCATTTCTATACTAGTCTGATAACTATTATTATGGGAAAACTCAACCAAATGTAGGTGATCCTCCCAAGATGCACCAATGTCCAACACATAAGCTCTCAACAAATCCTCGAGTACCTTATTGACTTTCTCTGTCTGCCCATTCGTCTGTGGGTGATATGCGGTACTCATCTTGAGCTTACTGCCTAACACATCCTGTAGACTCTTCCAGAATTCACTAGTGAATAAAGCATCTCTGTCGCTGACTATGCTACTAGGAACTCCATGAAGTCTAATTATGTTCTTCATGAAAAACTTTGCCAAAACAGGTGCCGTCCTGTCGACTTCACTAGAATGAAATGGGCACTCTTGGTCAACCTGTCCACAATAACCCATATACTCTCATTTCCTCTCCTTGACCTTGGTAACCCATCTATAAAATCCATGGATATCGAATCCCATTTCTAAACTGGAATATCTAGAGGCTGAAGTTACCCACTCGGCTTCTGATGTTCGACTTTCATGTTAGTCCATGAGTTGATGGTTTTGATGACAGCAACCTTAGAATAAGATTATAAAATATAAATACTAACAATATAGTTTAGATATATATGTATATGCAGGATTTAACCATATAGGTACCAAGAATGAAGACTGTACAGTATAGAGATTCAAGATATCAAGATTTAAAACTCATGAGTATCAAGAATATCAAGATTATCAAGAGTTCAAGATTTCAAGATAAGTATCGAGTCTAGAATTATGTTAAAACTTCACAATAGCACTGAAATCTTCACTCCATTTTTCTTTTGGGATGGAACCCATTTCTACCTTTTTAGTGGCTTACAAACCCATGGCAAGTAGCTTACAAACCTACGACAAGTGGCTTACAAACCCACGAACATCCTGGTTTTGTACAAGTTCTCGAGTCCTGATATGATGAGATATTCTGCAGAAAGAAGTTTGCAAAACTACTTCAAAATGATTTTCAAAACTACTTCAGAATGATTTTCAAAACTGCTTTTCAAAATGTTTTAGCCTTAAAAATTATCTTTTCAAATGATTTTCAAAAAGATGTTTTAGCCTTAAAATATTCTTGTTTTTAAACTTCGTTTATTTTAAACTATCTTTTAATTATAATATATTTATACTTAGAATTAAATATAAAATTATAGTAAAATTATATATATATTATTCTCTATATTTATCTATGTATTTTATCTATAGTCAAGTATATTTATAAAGTTTAAAATAGTTTTAATATAAGATAAAGGTTATTTTCAAAGAAAAACAAAACATCAAAATTTTCTTTGGGATGTCGACATGTCCTGGTACCCCATATCGACATAGTGACAGTTAGATTCAAAAATTTGAATTTCAAAAGAAGTGTCTATTCACCATAACCTTTCACGAATGGACATGACTGTTGTTCTTCTATAAATAGGGGTTAGTTTCAACGAATTTTATATCAGATTTTCTGGTTTTTCATTTCTCTTTTTCTTCCACATTTTCTTATTCAAAATCCTATCATTACTTTGCCGAAATCAACATTGAATCTAACTTGATTATCTCTGGTTTGATTCTCTATCACTATCTCAACAAGATCTAAGTGCTATTCAGAGTTATAGGCTTCTTTGTAATCTATCTAGCGAGAAAAGGTGTGATTGTAGCCTTGGAAATCAATCAAGCGAGAAAAGGTGTGATTGTAGCCTTGGAAATCAATTGGGTGAACTTGTCGCCCGTAAATCAAGTATCTCTACCCAGAGGATTGTGATTCTGGAGGGTGTACCTCGTAGCCTTGAAACCGAGGGTTGTAATTGTTGAATTGCTTTTGAAAGGAAATCCGTACTTAGTTGTGCGGGACTGGATGTAGGGTAACTCCGAACCAGTATAAAATCCGATGTGTTCTTTCCTTTACTGCATTTACTTTATTTCCGCATCTGTGTTTGTTTCTGTGATTGTATCTGTGTCTAAATATTGCATACATTTGTGTACAAATCAACAATAACTCAAAAAGATTTAGTAATTTCTTATAAACACTATTCACCCCCCTCTAGTGTTATTCCTAGCCTTAAGATCCGTAATCCGCATTTCTCACATTTGGTATCGGAACCAGGTTTTCAAAAGTTTCATAATCTGATTTTTTGAAAAGTTTTCAAAATGGCTACCAACACTAGTACTGTTATTAACAATAGTATCCCTGTCACTAGTTCTTTTGTAGAAGGTCAGTTTACTGCCAGACCACCACTTTTTAATGGCAATAACTATGCATATTGGGCATGTAGGATGAAAATATATTTACAATCTGTAGGATTAGACACTTGGAATATCACACAAACTGAATATTCTGAACCCACAACTAATTTTGCACAGTGGACCACTGAGCAAAAGACTGTTGCACAAAATAATTCTAAAGCAATGAATATTCTATTTTGTTCACTTGATAGGAATGAATTTAATAGAGTGTCAGTTTGTAAGTCCGCATATGAAATCTGGAAAACTTTGCAAGTGACTCATGAAGGAACAAGCAAAGTTAAACAGACCAAAATTTCCATGCTCACAAATCAGTTTCAGTTATTTAAAATGAATACTAACGAGTCTATTTCAGATATGTATAGTCGATTTCAGGATATTGTGCATTCTTTAATATCCTTGGGAAAGGAATTTTCGGAAGAAGATCAAGTCAGAAAATGTTCAAATTCTCTCACTCCAGAATGGGATCAAAAGACACTTGCAATTGAAGAGGCAAATGACATCAGTACCTTAAAGATAGAAGAATTGATTGGAAATCTAATGACGTTTGAAGTCCAAATGATCGGGAGAAGAGAAAGCAAAGCATCTGAAAAGAAATCAATGGCATTTAATGCATTAACCGATGGATCAGACTCAAATAGTGATAATGATGAAGAGATAGCATTTATGACCAGGAATTTTCGGAAATTCCTGAAATACAGAAAGATGAATAATCTCAAGAGAAACAACTATCAGAATTCTGGAAACCAGAATGCAGTGCCAAACAATGTCAAATGTTTCAACTGTGATGAACCAGGCCATATCAAAAGAGACTGTCTGTATCCAGAAAGGCAGAATCCTCCTATAAACAATGAATCAGTAAAGAAACGGAAGCGTGCATTTACTGCTACTCTAGATGATTCAGACTCGTCCTCAAGCGATGATGATCAGAAGACAGATAATTCAAATTTGTGTTTCACGGCAGTTCACGACTTCAACAAATTCAAGGAAATGGACTCAGAAAAAGGTACACATTTACAATACAATTGATTGAAATTGCATGCTTAGAATTAGATGATTGATTGCTTGATTGATTGATTTTGAATTAGTGTGTTGATTGAATTTTAAATTTATTTTTTATTATTTTATTATTATTTATTTTTAATAATATAATAATATTTTCTGGAATATACTATAATTCTAATAATATTTCAGATATATATATATATAGACATTAATATAATAAGTGTATATATATTAGAAAACTTAGGAAAAATAAATCATAGAAATTCATATGTCGACATGGTCCCTACCCTGATGTCGACATAGGTACCTGGATTTGAAATTCAAAATTTGAATTCAAATGCTTTAATTTCCCTCCACCTTTTCACTTCATTCAATACGCTGAAAAGGCATCTTTTGACCAGAGAACATGTCTTTCAAAAAATCTATTTATTCACTATCTTTTATCGCAACCTTTCACTTTCATTTTCAAATTCAAACTCTCTCTTCAAAACTTCAAGCTCTCTACTCTCTACTTTAATGGCTTCTTCAAGCAACCCCTCCACCATGAGACTTTCCAGAAACTTGAAAGAGCAACTCCTCAATAATCCGGAGGCCATAAAAGCATACATCAATTATGCTAATTATGGAAAAGTCCATCCCGGAAAGTTTGCTATTTTTCAAGATTTTGCTTCTTATGAAATTGATACTCTTTTTGCAAACAATCATATTCTTAGTCTTGTTGATGCTTCTTAAAATGATTTTGTTTGTTATCCAAATCTTGTCAAATTTTTTATGCAAATCTTAATTGAGAATTTTATGAAGGGAATGATGATGAAATTTGGAGTAGTGTCAAAGGCACTAGAATTGTTTTAAATTGTGATCTTTTGGGTACCATTCTCAATTGCAAGAATACGGGAATGGATCTTTCTAGTTTTCAAATCGATGAACATGATCGTGAGACATTTCATCATATTTTTGAAGGAGATGAAAACTTTGAATTTAAAAACCGAAACTTTCGTCCTAAAGTAAGAATTGTCAATCTTCTTTTACAACATACTTTGACCCCAAGATCAGGAAATTTTAACAATCCTACTTCAAAAGTGTGCAAAGCACTTTTTGCTATTTTCGGAAATTATGATATCAATTGGGCGCAAGTTATTTTGGATGAGCTTCGTCCTAAAAATTTTGAAATGGGAGAAAACACTTTATACCATGGAATTTACCTTACTCGGATTTTCAACTACTTTGGAGTAAATTTCAAAGGAGAATAATTTATTTCAAGAAATTTTTTAATATTTCAAACATTTCTCTCATGAAAATCCCATATGTTTTTCAACCTTATGAAACTCTTGCCGAAAAGGAAGAACGCTTGGCTCATGAAGAAATGGAAGAGGAAGAAGAAGAAGGGGATGAAATGGAAATAGAAGAAGAAGAAGAAGAAGAAGGAGAAACATCCCTAGAAAGTATTGAATATCCCTCCAATCCTACCAACAAAACCCTTCTCAAAAACAAAAAGATTATTGTTGAGAATCAACGGGTTCTTAAAAGATCCGTTAGTAAGAAATTGGACAACATATCATCTAAGATGAACAAGTTTTTCTCTAAAGTCAGCAAGAAACTTGGATTATCTTCATCTTCATCATCCTCTAACTAGTTCTATATTTTCATATCATGTCGAATTAGTTTAAGTTTGTTTTAATTTGAGTGTTTATGTAGTTATTTATGATTAATCATTGTATCACTCTTCTATGCAATGAAATTGAATTTCCTTTCTGTTATCTAGCTTATCTTATCTCTTGAATAAATGTTAGTATATTATAGAAATATATATATATATACCATTATTCACAAAATAAAATTATCATCAAATTTCACTGTCTCATGTCGACATCCCCCCTTGACCATGTCGACATGTACTGGTCAGAAATGACACTTTATTTTGAATTTGAAATTGAATAACTACCATGTGTCTATTCATTTCAAACGAATTTCTACACCTATATATACCCATTTCTTCCAGAATTCATTATTGAATATTTTCTTATCTATTCTATCTCTCATTCTTCTCACAATTTCAAAAATGGCTAATCCAATTCATAACTTATCCAAGAATCTTGAAGAAACTCTTAATTCATTCAAGAATATTCTCTTGTTCATTCTTCGTAACCAGCGACACTTAGAACTGAGTCAAATGCAGATGATCAAGGAGCAAGAAAGGCATTTCGAGGCAATTCAATGGATGATTTCTTCCCTGCACAAGGATGATAATGAAGCACATCCTCCTGTCTCTCTCACAAATGACAATGAAAATTGGGATGCCATCAAAGCAGACCCTATTTTTCGAAGAAGAAGGATGGGTGGAAGTTCCTCGTAACGTTTAATTTGATTGCTTTATTTTGATTACTCCGTTTGAATTGATTGCTTTGATTGACATTGTTTGTTTTGATTGATTTGATTAAATACTTGGTGTGGATTGATGAATGTATAAATATACATTGATGTATTAATAATCGTTGTTTGAATATAATGTCTATAAATATAGTTATTTCTTAGTATACTCTATTATATAGTTTATTAATGCAGGTACTTGAGTACAAGAATAAGGGGGAGTTATATGGTTTGGAGTTAGTTTGTTTTTTGTTGATGACAAAGGGGGAGAAATATAAAATAGGAGAGTTAGGCATATATTAAGGGGGAATTATTAGATTAAGGGGGAGTCAATAGGATAGAAGTAATATTTTATAAACAAAGGTTGTCATCATCAAAAAGGGGGAGATTGCTAGTCCATGAGTTGATGGTTTGATGACAACAACCTTAGAATAAGATTATAAAATATAAATACTAACAATATAGTTTAGATATATATGTATATGCAGGATTTAACCATGCAGGTAACAAGAATGAACACTGTACAGTATAGAGATTCAAGATATCAAGATTGAAGACTCATGAGTATCAAGAATATCAAGATTATCAAGAGTTCAAGATTTCAAGATAAGTATTGAGTCTAGAATTATGTTAAAACTTCCCAATAACACTGAAATCTTCACTCCATTTTTCTTTTGGGATGGAACCCATTTCTACCTTTTTAGTGGCTTACAAACCCACGACAAGTAGCTTACAAACCTACGACAAGTGGCTTACAAACCCACGAACATCCTGGTTTTGTACAAGTTCTCGATTCCTGATATGATGAGTTATTCTGCAGGAAAAAGCTTGCAAAACTACTTCAAAATGATTTTCAAAACTACTTCAGAATGATTTTCAAAACTGATTTTCAAAATGTTTTAGCCTTAAAAATTATCTTTTCAAATGATTTTCAAAAAGATGTTTTAGCCTTAAAATATTCTTGTTTTTAAACTTCGTTTATTTTAAACTATCTTTTAATTATAATATATTTATACTTAGATTTAAATATAAAATTATAGTAAAATTATATATATATTATTCTCTATATTTATCTATGTATTTTATCTATAGTCAAGTATATTTATAAAGTTTAAAATAGTTTTAATATAAGATAAAGGTTATTTTCAAAGTAAAACAAAACATCAAAATTTTCTTTGGGATGTCGACATGCCCTGGTACCCCATGTCGACATAGTGACAGTTAGATTCAAAAATTTAAATTTCAAAAGAAGTGTCTATTCGCCATAATCTTTCACGAATGGACATGACTGTTGTTCTTCTATAAATAGGGGTTAGTTTCAACGAATTTTTTATCAGATTTTCTGGTTTTTCATTTCTCTTCTTCTTCCACATTTTCTTATTCAAAATCCTATCATTACTCTGCCGAAATCAACATTGAATCTAACTAGATTATCTCTGGTTTGATTCTCTATCACTATCTCAACAAGATCTAAGTGCTATTCAGAGTTGTAGGCTTCTTTGTAATCTATCTAGCAAGAAAATGTATGATTGTAGCCTTGGAAATCAATCAAGCGAGAAAAAGTGTGATTGTAGCCTTGGAAATCAATTGGGTGAACTTGTCGCCCGTAAATCAAGTATCTCTACCCAGAGGATTGTGATTCTGGAGGGTGTACCTCGTAGCCTTGAAACCGAGGGTTGTAATTGTTGAATTGCTTTTGAAAGGAAATCCGTACTTAGTTGTGCGGGACTGGATGTAGGGTAACTCCGAACCAGTATAAAATCCGGTGTGTTCTTTCCTTTACTGCATTTACTTTATTTCTGCATCTGTGTTTGTTTCTGTGATTGTATCTGTGTCTGAATATTGCATACATTTGTGTACAAATCAACAATACTCAAAAAGATTTAGTAATTTCTTATAAACACTATTCACCCCCTTCTAGTGTTATTCCTAGCCTTAAGATCCGTAATCCGCATTTATCACATTTGGTATCGGAACCAGGTTTTCAAAAGTTTCATAATCTGATTTTTTGAAAAGTTTTAAAAATGGCTACCAACACTAGTACTGTTATTAACACTAGTATCCCTGTCACTATTTCTTTTGTAGAAGGTCAGTCTACTGCCAGACCACCACTTTTTAATGGCAATAACTATGCATATTGGGCATGTAGGATGAAAATATATTTACAATCTGTAGGATTAGACACTTGGAATATCACACAAACTGAATATTCTGAACCCACAACTAATTTTGCACAGTGGACCACTGAGCAAAAGACTGTTGCACAAAATAATTCTAAAGCAATGAATATTCTATTTTGTTCACTTGATAGGAATGAATTTAATAGACTATCAGTTTGTAAGTCTGCATATGAAATCTGGAAAACTTTGCAAGTGACTCATGAAGGAACAAGTAAAGTTAAACAGACCAAAATTTCCATGCTCACAAATCAGTTTCAGTTATTTAAAATGAATACTAACGAGTCTATTTCAGATATGTATAGTCGATTTCAGGATATTGTGCATTCTTTAATATCCTTGGGAAAGGAATTTTCGGAAGAAGATCAAGTCAGAAAATGTTTAAATTCTCTCACTCCAGAATGGGATCAAAAGACACTTGCAATTGAAGAGGCAAATGACATCAGTACCTTAAAGATAGAAGAATTGATTGGAAATCTAATGTCGTTTGAAGTCCAAATGATCGGGAGAAGAGAAAGCAAAGCATCTGAAAAGAAATCAATGGCATTTAATGCATTAACCGATGGATCAGACTCAAATAGTGATAATGATGAAGAGATAGCATTTATGACCAGGAATTTTCGGAAATTCCTGAAATACAGAAAGATGAATAATCTCAAGAGAAACAACTATCAGAATTCTGGAAACCAGAATGCAGTGCCAAACAATGTCAAATGTTTCAACTGTGATGAACCATGCCATATCAAAAGAGACTGTCCGTATCCAGAAAGGCAGAATCCTCCTATAAACAATGAATCAGTAAAGAAACGGAAGCGTGCATTTACTGCTACTCTAGATGATTTAGACTCGTCCTCAAGCGATGATGATCAGAAGACAGATAATTCAATTTTGTGTTTCACGGCAGTTCACGACTTCAACAAATTCAAGGAAACGGACTCAGAAAAAGGTACACATTTACAATACAATTAATTGAAATTGCATGCTTAGAATTAGATGATTGATTGCTTGATTGATTGATTTTGAATTGGTGTGTTGATTGAATTTTAAATTTATTTTTTATTATTTTATTATTATTTTATTATTATTTATTTTTAATAATATAATAATATTTTCTAGAATATACTCTAATTATAATAATATTTCAGATATATATATATAGACATTAATATAATAAGTGTATATATATTAGAATACTTAGGAAAAATAAATCATAGAAATTCATATGTCGACATGGTCCCTACCCAGATGTCGACATAGGTACCTGAATTTGAAATTAAAACTTTGAATTCAAATGCTTTAATTTCCCTCCACCTTTTCACTTCATTCAATACTCTGAAAAGGCATCTTTTGACCAGAGAACATGTCTTTCAAAAAATATATTTATTCACTATCTTTTATCACAACCTTTCACTTTCATTTTCAAATTCAAACTCTCTCTTCTAAACTTCAAGCTCTCTACTCCCTACTTTAATGGCTTCTTCAAGCAACCCCTCCACCATGAGACTTTCCAGAAACTTGAAAGAGCAACTCCTCAATAATCCGGAGGCCATAAAAGCATACATCAATTATGCTAATTATGGAAAAGTCCATCCCGGAAAGTTTGCTATTTTTCAAGATTTTGCTTCTTATGAAATTGATACTCTTTTTGCAAACAATCATATTCTTAGTCTTGTTGATGCTTCTCAAAATGATTTTGTTTGTTATCCAAATCTTGTCAAAATTTTCTATGCAAATCTTAATCGAGAATTTTATGAAGGGAATGATGATGAAATTTGGAGTAGTGTCAAAGGCACTAGAATTGTTTTAAATTGTGATCTTTTGGGTACCATTCTCAATTGCAAGAATACGGGAACGGATCTTTCTAGTTTTCAAATCGATGAACATGATCGTGAGACATTTCATCATATTTTTGAAGGAGATGAAAACTTTGAATTTAAAAACCGAAACTTTCGTCCTAAAGCAAGAATTGTCAATCTTCTTTTACAACATACTTTGACCCCAAGATCAGGAAATTTTAACAATCCTACTTCAAAAGTGTGCAAAGCACTTTTTGCTATTTTCGGAAATTATGATATCAATTGGGCGAAAGTTATTTTGGATGAACTTCGTCCTAAAAATTTTGAAATGGGAGAAAACACTTTATACCATGGAATTTACCTTACTCGGATTTTCAACTACTTTGGAGTAAATTTCAAAGGAGAATAATTTATTTCAAGAAATTTTTTAATATTTCAAACATTTCTCTCATGAAAATCCCATATGTTTTTCAACCTTATGAAACTCTTGCCGAAAAGGAAGAACGCTTGGCTCCTGAAGAAATGGAAGAGGAAGAAGAAGAAGAAGGGGATGAAATGGAAATAGAAGAAGAAGAAGAAGGAGAAACATCCCTAGAAAGTATTGAATATCCCTCCAATCCTACCAACAAAACCCTTCTCAAAAACCAAAAGATTATTGTTGAGAATCAACGGGTTCTTAAAAGATCCGTTAGTAAGAAGTTGGACAACATATCATCCAAGATGAACAAGTTTTTCTCTAAAGTCAGCAAGAAACTTGGATTATCTTCATCTTCATCATCCTCTAACTAGTTCTATATTTTCATATCATGTCGAATTAGTTTAAGTTTGTTTTAATTTGAGTGTTTATGTAGTTATTTATGATTAATCATTATATCACTCTTCTATGCAATGAAATTGAATTTCCTTTCTGTTATCTAGCTTATCTTATCTCTTGAATAAATGTTAGTATATTATAGAAATATATATATATATATACACCATTATTCACAAAATAAAATTATCATCAAATTTCACTGTCTCATGTCGACATCCCCCCCTTGACCATGTCGACATGTACTGGTCAGAAATGACACATCATTTTGAATTTGAAATTTGAATAACTACCATGTGTCTATTCATTTCAAGCGAATTTCTACACCCATATATACCCATTTCTTCCAGAATTCATTACTGAATATTTTCTTATCTATTCTATCTCTCATTCTTCTCACAATTTCATAAATGGCTAATCAATTCATAACTTATCCGAGAATCTTGAAGAAACTCTTAATTCATTCAAGAATATTCTCTCGTTCATTTTTCGTTACCAGCGACACTTAGAACTGAGTCAAATGCAGATGATCAAGGAGCAAGAAAGGCATTTCGAGGCAATTCAATGGATGATTTCTTCCCTGCACAAGGATGATAAGAAGCACATCCTCCTGTCTCTCTCACAAATGACAATGAAAATTGGGATGCCATCAAAGCAGACCCTATTTTCGAAGAAGGATGGGTGGAAGTTCCTCGTAACGTTTAATTTGATTGCTTTATTTTGATTACTCTGTTTGAATTGATTGCTTTGATTGACATTGTTTGTTTTGATTGATTTGATTAAATACTTGGTGTGGATTGATGAATGTATAAATATACATTGATATATTTATAATCGTTGTTTGAATATAATGTCTATAAATATAGTTATTTCTTAGTATACTCTATTATATAGTTTATTAATGCAAGTACCTGAGTACAAGAATGAGGGGGAGTTATATAGTTTGGAGTTAGTTTGTTTTTTGTTGATGACAAAGGGGGAGAAATATAAAATAGGAGAGTTAGGCATAGATTAAGGGGGAGTTATTAGATTAAGGGGGAGTCAATAGGATAGAAGTAATATTTTATAAACAAAGGTTGTCATCATCAAAAAGGGGGAGATTGCTAGTCCATGAGTTGATGGTTTTGATGACAACAACCTTAGAATAAGATTATAAAATATAAATACTAACAATATAGTTTAGATATATATGTATATGCAGGATTTAACCATGCAGGTAACAAGAATGAACACTGTATAGTATAGAGATTCAAGATATCAAGATTGAAGACTCATGAGTATCAAGAATATCAAGATTATCAAGAGTTCAAGATTTCAAGATAAGTATTGAGTCTAGAATTATGTTAAAACTTCACAATAACACTGAAATCTTCACTCCATTTTTCTTTTGGGATGGAACCCATTTCTACCTTTTTAGTGTCTTACAAACCCACGACAAGTAGCTTACAAACCTACGACAAGTGGCTTACAAACCCACGAACATCCTGGTTTTGTACAAGTTCTCGATTCCTGATATGATGAGTTATTCTGCAGGAAAAAGCTTGCAAAACTACTTCAAAATGATTTTCATAACTACTTCAGAATGATTTTCAAAACTGATTTTCAAAATGTTTTAGCCTTAAAAATTATCTTTTCAAATGATTTTCAAAAAGATGTTTTAGCCTTAAAATATTCTTGTTTTTAAACTTCGTTTATTTTAAACTATCTTTTAATTATAATATATTTATACTTAGATTTAAATATAAAATTATAGTAAAATTATATATATATTATTCTCTATATTTATCTATGTATTTTATCTATAGTCAAGTATATTTATAAAGTTTAAAATAGTTTTAATATAAGATAAAGGTTATTTTCAAAGAAAAACAAAACATCAAAATTTTCTTTGGGATGTCGACATGCCCTGGTACCCCATGTCGACATAGTGACAGTTAGATTCAAAAATTTGAATTTCAAAAGAAGTGTCTATTCGCCATAATCTTTCACGAATGGACATGACTGTTGTTCTTCTATAAATAGGGGTTAGTTTCTACGAATTTTATATCAGATTTTCTGGTTTTTCATTTCTCTTCTTCTTCCACATTTTCTTATTCAAAATCCTATCATTACTCTGCCGAAATCAACATTGAATCTAACTAGATTATCTCTGGTTTGATTCTCTATCACTATCTCAACAAGATCTAAGTGCTATTCAGAGTTGTAGGCTTCTTTGTAATCTATCTAGCAAGAAAAGGTGTGATTGTAGCCTTGGAAATCAATCAAGCGAGAAAAAGTGTGATTGTAGCCTTGGAAATCAATTGGGTGAACTTGTCGCCCGTAAATCAAGTATCTCTACCTAGAGGATTGTGATTCTGGAGGGTGTACCTCGTAGCCTTGAAACCGAGGGTTGTAATTGTTGAATTGCTTTTGAAAGGAAATCCGTACATAGTTGTGCGGGACTGGATGTAGGGTAACTCCAAACCAGTATAAAATCCGGTGTGTTCTTTCCTTTACTGCATTTACTTTATTTCTGCATCTGTGTTTGTTTCTGTGATTGTATCTGTGTCTGAATATTGCATACATTTGTGTACAAATCAATAATAACTCAAAAAGATTTAGTAATTTCTTATAAACACTATTCACTCCCCTTCTAGTGTTATTCATAGCCTTAAGATCCGTAATCCGCATTTATCACATTTGGTATCGGAACCAGGTTTTCAAAAGTTTCATAATCTGATTTTTTGAAAAGTTTTCAAAATGGCTACCAACACAAGTACTGTTATTAACACTAGTATCCCTGTCACTATTTCTTTTGTAGAAGGTCAGTCTACTGCCAGACCACCACTTTTTAATGGCAATAACTATGCATATTGGGCATGTAGGATGAAAATATATTTACAATCTGTAGGATTAGACACTTGGAATATCACACAAACTGAATATTCTGAACCCACAACTAATTTTGCACAGTGGACCACTGAGCAAAAGACTGTTGCACAAAATAATTCTAAAGCAATGAATATTCTATTTTTTTCACTTGATAGGAATGAATTTAATAGACTATCAGTTTGTAAGTCCGCATATGAAATCTGGAAAACTTTGCAAGTGACTCATGAAGGAACAAGTAAAGTTAAACAGACCAAAATTTACATGCTCACAAATCAGTTTCAGTTATTTAAAATGAATACTAACGAGTCTATTTCAGATATGTATAGTCGATTTCAGGATATTGTGCATTCTTTAATATCCTTGGGAAAGGAATTTTCGAAAGAAGATCAAGTCAGAAAATGTTTAAATTCTCTCACTCCAGAATGGGATCAAAAGACACTTGCAATTAAAGAGGCAAATGACATCAGTACCTTAAAGATAGAAGAATTGATTGGAAATCTAATGTCGTTTGAAGTCCGAATGATCGGGAGAAGAGAAAGCAAAGCATCTGAAAAGAAATCAATGGCATTTAATGCATTAACCGATGGATCAGACTCAAATAGTGATAATGATGAAGAGATAGCATTTATGACCAGGAATTTTCGGAAATTCCTGAAATACAGAAAGATGAATAATCTCAAGAGAAACAACTATCAGAATTCTGGAAACCAAAATGCAGTGCCAAACAATGTCAAATGTTTCAACTGTGATGAACCAGGCCATATCAAAAGAGACTGTCTGTATCCAGAAAGGCAGAATCCTCCTATAAACAATGAATCAGTAAAGAAACGGAAGCGTGCATTTACTGCTACTCTAGATGATTCAGACTCGTCCTCAAGCAATGATGATCAGAAGACAGATAATTCAAATTTGTGTTTCACGGCAGTTCACGACTTCAACAAATTCAAGGAAACGGACTCAGAAAAAGGTACACATTTACAATACAATTAATTGAAATTGCATGCTTAGAATTAGATGCTTGATTGATTGATTTTGAATTGGTGTGTTGATTGAATTTTAAATTTATTTTTTATTATTTTATTATTATTTTATTATTATTTATTTTTAATAATATAATAATATTTTCTAGAATATACTATAATTCTAATAATATTTCAGATATATATATATATAGACATTAATATAATAATTGTATATATATTAGAATACTTAGGAAAAATAAATCATAGAAATTCATATGTCGACATGGTCCCTACCCAGATGTCGACATAGGTACCTGAATTTGAAATTCAAAATTTGAATTCAAATGCTTTAATTTCCCTCCACCTTTTCACTTCATTCAATACTCTGAAAAGGCATCTTTTGACCAGAGAACATGTCTTTCAAAAAATCTATTTATTCACTATCTTTTATCACAACCTTTCACTTTCATTTTCAAATTCAAACTCTCTCTTCAAAACTTCAAGCTCTCTACTCTCTACTTTAATGGCTTCTTCAAGCAACCCCTCCACTATGAGACTTTCCAGAAACTTGAAAGAGCAACTCCTCAATAATCCGGAGGCCATAAAATCACACATCAATTATGCTAATTATGGAAAAGTCCATCCCGGAAAGTTTGCTATTTTTCAAGATTTTGCTTCTTATGAAATTGATACTCTTTTTGCAAACAATCATATTCTTAGTCTTGCTGATGCTTCTCAAAATGATTTTGTTTGTTATCCAAATCTTGTCAAAATTTTCTATGCAAATCTTAATCGAGAATTTTATGAAGGGAATGATGATGAAATTTGGAGTAGTATCAAAGGCACTAGAATTGTTTTAAATTGTGATCTTTTGGGTACCATTCTCAATTGCAAGAATACGAGAATGGATCTTTCTAGTTTTCAAATCGATGAACATGATCGTGAGACATTTCATCATATTTTTGAAGGAGATGAAAACTTTGAATTTAAAAACCGAAACTTTCGTCCTAAAGCAAGAATTGTCAATCTTCTTTTACAACATACTTTGACCCCAAGATCAGGAAATTTTAACAATCCTACTTCAAAAGTGTGCAAAGCACTTTTTACTATTTTCGGAAATTATGATATCAATTGGGCGCAAGTTATTTTGGATGAACTTCGTCCTAAAAATTTTGAAATGGGAGAAAACACTTTATACCATGGAATTTACCTTACTCGGATTTTCAACTACTTTGGAGTAAATTTCAAAGGAGAATAATTTATTTCAAGAAATTTTTTAATATTTCAAACATTTCTCTCATGAAAATCCCATATGTTTTTCAACCTTATTAAACTCTTGCTGAAAAGGAAGAACGCTTGGCTCATGAAGAAATGGAAGAGGAAGAAGAAGAAGAAGGGGATGAAATGGAAATAGAAGAAGAAGAAGAAGAAGGAGAAACATCCCTAGAAAGTATTGAATATCCCTCCAATCCTACCAACAAAATCCTTCTCAAAAACCAAAAGATTATTGTTGAGAATCAACGGGTTCTTAAAAGACCCGTTAGTAAGAAGTTGGACAACATATCATCCAAGATGAACAAGTTTTTCTCTAAAGTCGGCAAGAAACTTGGATTATCTTCATCTTCATCATCCTCTAACTTGTTCTATATTTTCATATCATGTCGAATTAGTTTAAGTTTGTTTTAATTTGAGTGTTTATGTAGTTATTTATGATTAATCATTGTATCACTCTTCTATGCAATGAAATTGAATTTCCTTTCTGTTATCTAGCTTATCTTATCTCTTGAATAAATGTTAGTATATTATAGAAATATATATATATATATACACCATTATTCACAAAATAAAATTATCATCAAATTTCACTATCTCATGTCGACATCTCCCCCTTGACCATGTCGACATGTACTGGTCAGAAATGACACTTCATTTTGAATTTGAAATTTGAATAACTACCATGTGTCTATTCATTTCAAGTGAATTTCTACACCCATATATACCCATTTCTTCCAGAATTCATTACTGAATATTTTCTTATCTATTCTATCTCTCATTCTTCTCACAATTTCATAAATGGCTAATCCAATTCATAACTTATCCGAGAATCTTGAAGAAACTCTTATTCATTCAAGAATATTCTCTCGTTCATTCTTCGTAACCAGCGACACTTAGAACTGAGTCAAATGCAGATGATCAAGGAGCAAGAAAGGCATTTCGAGGCAATTTGATGGATGATTTCTTCCCTGCACAAGGATGATAAGAAGCACATTGTAACGACCCACTATTTTGGACCATTCAAATCGACAATAATCCACACATGTCTGACTTGAATAATTCAAAATAACAGATTGTAAATAAATTTGGAGCAAATGAAATCAAATACACAGAATCACAGACACAGAACATATCCGAATAACTCACAGCGGAAATAAAATACCATAGTAGTTCATGAAGCTACTATATACAAACTCTCAAAACATAATACATAATATCATTCTGAAAACATATACAATAGAAATCCCAAATACATAGAAGTTTATAAATACCAGAACTAGAATAGAACAACTGAACTGAAAGGAACAGATAACTAGACAAGCAGAATCTCCAGCGATTCCTAGCTCCAGAATGAGATCCAAAGCTAAGCTGTAAATACTCAGGCTGACCCGAGCGTAAATTAAAACACAAAACACTCGAGTCAGGACAATATATACTTATATAATGTAAACCAACTCAAGTGAACTGTAGTAGAAATGCACAATAACTCAAAGGATGCTTGGGATCGCCCATCCTTTAAGGATCAGTTAAACTATAAATTAAATACATCCCGTGGTTAAAATTTCAAAATGGTATTTTATACTTCGAAATCAAATATCATTTCAAAATTCAATATCCTTATAAAATCCATTTCAAAATATCAAAATATCATATTTCAAAATAATTTATATTTCGAAACAAATTACTTCATTTTAAATCATAAAAATGAAGTTAGTATATTTAATAATTAAAATTTTAAATTTCCAAAAATTTAACTTTTCAAAGTTCAGTCGTTCACTTAAATTAATTAAAACAATGAAATTTCAACTTTCGCAGCATTTAGAAAATGCTACGGAAAGTCACATTTAAAATAGTTCAATTTAACAAAAGACAGCATTTAAAATTCTGTAATATGGTTACATTAGTTTCAAATAAACTTAGTTAAATTCAACCATTATAACATTTACAAAAATGCTATAATAGCATTTAATTAAATTTAGCCATTTGGTTCATTATTATCAACTACAGCATTTACAAATGTTATATTATCATTTACATTAGAATTTAATAGCGTTTCAGAAATGCAGTTAACTAACTTCAAATATTCAGTATAATTTCACAAACAATTATATTTTTATATAAATCATTTTTTTTACTTATAAAATCATATAATTTCACTTTTAAAACAATTATTCAAATACCCTTATATTCATGATTTTATAAAGTTAAAACTCCATTCAAAAATCAAAATTTAATAATAATTCACTTATTAAATTCCAATATTAAGTTATAAATTCATTAAATTAAATTAACTTAACACTTAAGTTTAAATTTTCAAATATAACTTAATTCCATTTTTATTTACTTAACTTAAAAATTCACTTTTAAGCCAAATTCACAAATTTCCAATTTTAGATATATTTCAAAATTTCAACTTAAATATTCATTCATTTCACATTTTAACTTTATTCAAAAAAAAACATTAATATATTATAAAATCATTTAAATTCACTTTAATCCAAATTATCATGAATTTATCACATTTCATATTTAATTTAAATTCCAATTATCACCAAATTAAAATTTCCCAAAATAACTTACATTTCAAATTTTACCATTAATTTATTTCACTTATAAATTTTCAGAAAATCAATAATGCTTTACAAAAATCATTTTTATTTAGTTTAAATCAAAATATTATAATATTTACATTTCTAAAATATTAAAAAAAAATTATAAACATATTTTAACAACGGGTCTATATTTCATTTTCTAGCCTAGGTAAAGTGATACGGGTAATTTATCATTTCAACCCGTAATTTACAAAGATACCCGGGTTTGATCATTTCAAACCCGCAATCCCAAGTAAATGAAAATAATTGAAAATCATTCAGGCATATCATTTCAGCCCATAATGATTTTCTCCTATTCTAAAGTCTGTTCGGGTATGTATCATTTCAACCCATAGTGATTCTAATCTAAAGGGAACTTGCAGTGTGATAAACTGATAAAAATAAAAGAACAACATAATATAACAGTAACATATGATATAACATGTGTTTAAGCATGGGTGAACATCATATAATCATAACATAGCAGTTATAACAGGATGCAATACATTTACAGATTCAAGTGGTGTCGGTTTATCAGTTATATAGGTACAGATTGTCTGGTGAGAATAACTCACCTGTTAAGCTGGAGATTTGCCAACAAGCACACAACACAAAGATTACGAAGGCACGACAACTCTAATATAATTTGAGTGTGGAGAGCAAATCCAATGATATAGATCTTGTGTTACAACCCAAACAAAAATCAAAGCAAACCATAAATTTCAATACACTAGAAATGAAATAACTTTTAAATAAAGAGAGATACGAATGCCAAATCTTTTGCCATGCTTTCTCTATTCTTTTTTCATGGCCTAGGGATGGTTTTGGCTCTGGTTTGAACAAGTTTGGCTCAGGTTTGGTCATGTGTATGCATGGCCTAGGTAGTAGAATATGAGGAGGAAGTTTATACAAAGGAATATGAAGAGTTTAAGGCAAAATAAGTGGATTTTGTTCACAAAAATGGCTCGGCCATGGGCTTGTGTGGTCAGGTCAAAGGGGTATGGATCAGGTCAGTGGAAGGAAAGGTGTGTGGTGGTTTGGCCAGAGGTGGTGGAGGCGGCCTAAGGTGGTGGTGGTGGTGGAAAATGGAGTGGTGAAGCAATAGTGGTAAACAATCATGTTTTTATGGCTTGTTTTGCAATTTTTGTGGAGTTTTGGCATCATGGTGACTCGGCCTTGGTCAAGACCAGAGGAGTAGCTGGTGTTGATGGCAGGGAAGAGATGTAGGAGTTTGTGGCCATGGATGTGGAGGAGATGCCTATCCAAAAACAAGAGAAAACAAGGCAATTTTCATAGAAAAATAAGGAGAAAAGAAGAAAAATGAAACCATTACCAAAAGCTTTTGCTTCAGATCTGAAGTGGTCAAATGATGAAATGAAAAATGAGAGTTTTCACGTGAAAACAAAAGTAAAAGTCATGGCCAAAGCATAAAGGAGGGGTTATGGCAATTGAAAAGACTTAAGGAGGTGAAAGGACATCGGTTTCTAAGCAATTTTAAACCCTTCATATTTCTTTTTCTTTTTAATTCCAATAAAACAAAAATAAACTCAGAAATAAGCTCTAACAACTGAAACAAAATATTATAAATAGAAATAAATAATTAATTTTAAAGAAAATGGAAAAAGAATATAAGAAATTGCTTAAAAATTGAAAACAGGGTCCAGAAATTACAAATAAATCACGATTGTCTTTGGAAAATTATCTACTTCATTTTAAAAATATTCTAAAGAAAAATTTTGAAATAAAATAATTTCTAAAGTATTTTCAAAGTGAAATAAATAATTTAATTTAGAAAAAATAGAAAAAAAACTAAAGAAAAATGTTTAAAAATTGGAAATAAGACATGAAAATTACAAATAAATATCACTAGCCTTATAAAATTTCTATTTCACTTTAAACAAATAAAAGGTCAAATAAATAAAATAAATGAGGAACAAAATAAAGTGGGAATGGGAATAAAATAATATTTTAATAAAAAATAGAAAAAACAAATAAAGAATTACTTTAATTAATTGAAACTGGAAATTAGAATTTTAAACAAAATACAGCTAACACTGGAAAATGCCAATTATATCTTTAAAATGTTTTAAAACCAAAGTATATACATAACATGTTATTTTACCCATATAAATATAAATTATAATATTACATGACCAAATAAAATATTATTTTTTTATAATTTAAAATAAATAATTTTGTTAAATACAACAAATTACACACAATATTTAAAAGGGTATAACTTTCACATTATAAATCAGATTTTAACGAAACGAAAAGCATTATTCTTAAATTTTTATTTACTTTCATAATAAAAGATAAAATTCAAATTTTCAAACTTTAAAATTTCTAAATTAAAAGTCAAAGTTTGACCATATTGACCAAAATTCACTTTTTTGGAAAATATCCTTTTTAGTCATGTTTGGAATTCTAATTCACATCAAAATCAAAATTTATATTTCAAATAACAAAATTTATTCATTTTAATAAATAAAATAAAGTTTTTAAATCAGGAAATCAATTAAAATAACCAAAATAAATAATTAAAATAATCACAAAATACAGGGTTGTTACACTCTCCCCCACTCAAATCTTTTCGTCCTCGAAAAGGAATGAGGGACGGAAAACACAGAAAAGATAAAATGGAATAGGATTAAGACAAGATGATAAGAAGATTAAAATTATACCTGATAACTATTGTTATGGGTAAGTTTAATAAGGTGGAGAATAGGAATAGCTAGAAGGGAAAATAGGACGAAAGACAAGGATGAGCCATTAATTTAAAATTGTTGGTTGAAGAGGTAAAATATTTAAAACACTTTAAAATCGTTTAAAAAGGAAATAACTAATCAAAGTATCATTTATATAATATTTTATCAAAATACTTTTATAACTCGATGTCTTAACAAGCATATCCTTGTTCCTGTAGACTCTGGTAGTGCGTTGATCAGGCGCAAAACTAGAATTCTCTAGGTACTTAGTAGACTTGTTTCAACACCCAGTGAAAATACTGGAAAAACTTTTAAAAACAGATATGGAAAGTACAATCCAAACAAAAACAAACAAAACCTTTGTCTAACTATGGTTCGCAGATACACAATGGTTACGCCTGGATCCCCCAGGAAACAATCCATATCCGTAAGCTTTCTCAGCCCTACGAGTTACGCCATGATGACTAGTAGAATGCAGGATACACAATGGTTACGCCTGGATCCCCCAAGAAACAATCCGTACCCCCAGGCAAGACTCAGCCAAGCATTTGCGCTACTATTCGCGACCTACACAGATTGCAGGATACACAATGGTTACGCCTGGATCCCCCAGGAAACAATCCGTACCCCTAGGCAAGACTCAGCCAGGCAGTTGCGCTATGCAGTCACGATCGTAAGACCATGGGTAACGCCATGGAATTCGAAGGACACTCGAGTATCATATCCGGAAAACCAAAAATCAGAGAGAATAATATCGATAGAATGAATCCAAGATGTGGCCACAAATCGGATATCAAGCAGAAGGCACTTTCCATACCTTTACTTCGAAAATATGTATCATATAGTACCTTTTCAAATCACTTTCAAATATCGTACTTATATAAAATCCATTATATATAAGATTTAATTTTCAAATCAAATACTTTCCAAAATCAATAGTATATCAAATCATACTTATATAGACTTCAATTATATAAGATTTCACTTTCAAATTGAGTACCTTTTCAAATCTATAGTTTTCGAATCAATTTCATACTCATACAAATCAATTTTATATAAGTTCGACAACTCCCAAATCAAGTGTTTAGTAACATAAGGTTCTCAAATTTAAATTTGTTTCAATATCAATTCAATTTCAAAATCATATACAATTTCACCAAATTATTTTCTTCTCAAATTAAATATCTTTAGTTTCAAAGTTTCCAAAATAATAGATTTTTGAAAATAAATCCAAATTTCCAAATCAATATAATTTAAGTCAACCAATTCATTTCCAAAATCAAATGTTTTCAAAATCATCTTATACTTACGTAAGGTCCGTCTTATATAAGGATCAAATTTTCCAAAATAAATTTCGCTGTATGAAGAGCCATATGGGATTTGAATATCTTTGCTTTTATAGGTAATATATCTTTGTAATTTAAATTGTAAAAGTAAGCAAAGATATTCTAACCCGACAGCTTTCAATTTCAGCGTCAAAATATATCACTGATATTAGAATATAAGATGTACACACGTCATCATTTCGCAAAATCACATTTGATCGCTCGCTCGATCACACAAGTTCGCTTTCGAACTAGTATTGTCCATTCGATTTCCCTAATGCGGACTTCGATATGGTTTCTCGACTAGAAGCCATCAGTCTCCTTGCATAGCCATATACTATGATAGAGAATTCTGGAATCAAGCCCAAAATCCATATCAAATATTCGCCATCAAGAATCGAATGAAAAATCCTAACACGAAATGGTGTAATCCACCTCGAACTTGTGTACTCAAACTTGGATCAAATTAATTATGCGAATAAAACAACATACGTACAACTTATATATTTATTTCAACTTGTTAAATATATAGTTTCATAAAGATGTTACTAAGTTAAAACATTTAAACTAAATTTTATTCAAAATATTTTGAAGACCAAATTCTTTTCAAAACATTTCAAATCTAAATTTCATATTAGAAAATTTTAAAATTGCTTTATTCATTTACTTAACCAAACAATTTCAACTTATTTAAATCATATTACTTCATACTTAAACATTCAAAACAAACTTATATACTTTATCAAATTACTTTTCAAAATTTCTTAGCTTTGAAAAGTTAACCTTGATTTGGAAGTGCTCGAACCTTTAAAATAGTTGAAGAAATCATATTTCAATCCAAGAGTTGGAAATCACAATTAAATCAGTAAATCCATTCCAAAAATAGGGTTATATCAAATCAAATCCAAAACTCAAGGATTGAACACCGGCTCATTTCAAATTTTACAAATATATATACATATATCTTTCGAATATCACATCACACTTCGGAATTTGAAATCTAAATTGGTTTCACAAATCAATCGCATAGCAATGCTACCGAAGTGGCCTCTCCCTCACTCAGAAACTCGAAAATCAATGTCGATGATGCGCGCACTCATCACCGAAATTATTTTCCAGCGACACAAGTGAGTTCTGGACTTCCATTTACTTTGAAAACTTCTTTGAAATTCCTTCAAAATCTTTAAAACCCATTAAAATCATTGAAACATTACTTATTCGGAAAAATAATTTCAATCATATTATTTATTATTTCAAAATCTAAAAACCAGTTCCAAAATGCCGGAGTTCAATCACTTAAATTCAGATTCAAAACCTTCAGTTATAAATCATTTTATATGAAACCATTTCTTATAAAATTTTCACAATTTCAAATCCTTTCAAAACTTCAAATTCTCATTTTTTTTAAAAGGTATATAATCCTTATCAAAAACATTTCATCTTTATATAAAAATATGGTCATCCTTATCAAAATAAAACTACAATGAATACAAAATTTTTAAAAGACAATCAACCACAAACTTTCCAAGGGACGATTCAAGGATGGATTTCAAAGCAAAACAGAGATTCAAATTTAGAAGGACTCTAATCAAATAGAATTCTAATTCAAAGATAGGCTCAAACGAAGATAAGATAATTAAATTACCAAATACAAGATGGATAAGCCTATATGAATCGCGGGCGACCTTAACCGGTCAACCGTGATTTCAGGAATATAATCGATGCGAAAATCTAAGGAAAATCGACCTTCGATTGCCAGAGATAGAATCTAAATATAGCAGAAGATAGAAAACATCGTAAACCGAGGATACAGAAATCTCCGGTGAATCAATGCCAATTATAATCATTCAAAGATTGGCGGAATCTCCACCCTATAAAGGTCATACAAAGTGGAGTGATGCAATGCTCCAAAATCAAAAGAATACAATTAGGGGAGATAGGAATGGATTTCAGAACAAGTGAGCATTCCAAAATTCAAAGGAATCTTATTCGATAAGAATCCAAACGAAGATTAGAGAAATATAACCTATATCGATACAGAAAAATTCCCATTCAAAATTTGGAAAGACTCGAATTCATAACATACGAAAACAGAAGCATAAATATCTTTAGTTGGACAACTTTAGCTAAGCAAAAGATACAACAGAGTTTACTCAAAGCATCCTAACAAACTACTGATTTTGTCATACCCAAAATAGATTCCTATCAACAAAGGATCTAGATCAATCAAGAGAGAAGTTCAAAATTTTAGAGGATCCTAATCAAAGAAATTACTAACAAGGTGGATACGAAAGGAATGAAGTTTAAGAAATATTTTACTTTTAAAGCAAGGAAATTTATATCAAAATAATCTTTGAAAATTCTTTAAAAATCATTTGAAAATCATTTTATACTTCGAAAATACGTTCTCTCACAAAGAAATGATTCTGAGATTGATTTCACTTATTCTAGGGTATTTCTACCCTATCTCTAATGAGTTTTTGCTCCGCAGGCTAAGGTTTGCCTAAAACCAAAGCTCTGATACCAACTATAACGACCCACTATTTTGGACCATTCAAATCGACAATAATCCACACATGTCTGACTTGAATAATTCAAAATAACAGATTGTAAATAAATTTGGAGCAAATGAAATCAAATACACAGAATCACAGACACAGAACATATCAGAATAACTCACAGCGGAAATAAAATACCATAGTAGTTCATGAAGCTACTATATACAAACTCTCAAAACATAATACATAATATCATTCTGAAAACATATACAATAGAAATCCCAAATACATAGAAGTTTATAAATACCAGAACTAGAATAGAACAACTGAACTGAAAGGAACAGATAACTAGACAAGCAGAATCTCCAGCGATTCCTAGCTCCAGAATGAGATCCAAAGCTAAGCTGTAAATACTCAGGCTGACCCGAGCGTAAATTAAAACACAAAACACTCGAGTCAGGACAATATATACTTATATAATGTAAACCAACTCAAGTGAACTGTAGTAGAAATGCACAATAACTCAAAGGATGCTTGGGATCGCCCATCCTTTAAGGATCAGTTAAACTATAAATTAAATACATCCCGTGGTTAAAATTTCAAAATGGTATTTTATACTTCGAAATCAAATATCATTTCAAAATTCAATATCCTTATAAAATCCATTTCAAAATATCAAAATATCATATTTCAAAATAATTTATATTTCGAAACAAATTACTTCATTTTAAATCATAAAAATGAAGTTAGTATATTTAATAATTAAAATTTTAAATTTCCAAAAATTTAACTTTTCAAAGTTCAGTCGTTCACTTAAATTAATTAAAACAATGAAATTTCAACTTTCGCAGCATTTAGAAAATGCTACGGAAAGTCACATTTAAAATAGTTCAATTTAACAAAAGACAGCATTTAAAATTCTGTAATATGGTTACATTAGTTTCAAATAAACTTAGTTAAATTCAACCATTATAACATTTACAAAAATGCTATAATAGCATTTAATTAAATTTAGCCATTTGGTTCATTATTATCAACTACAGCATTTACAAATGTTATATTATCATTTACATTAGAATTTAATAGCGTTTCAGAAATGCAGTTAACTAACTTCAAATATTCAGTATAATTTCACAAACAATTATATTTTTATATAAATCATTTTTTTTACTTATAAAATCATATAATTTCACTTTTAAAACAATTATTCAAATACCCTTATATTCATGATTTTATAAAGTTAAAACTCCATTCAAAAATCAAAATTTAATAATAATTCACTTATTAAATTCCAATATTAAGTTATAAATTCATTAAATTAAATTAACTTAACACTTAAGTTTAAATTTTCAAATATAACTTAATTCCATTTTTATTTACTTAACTTAAAAATTCACTTTTAAGCCAAATTCACAAATTTCCAATTTTAGATATATTTCAAAATTTCAACTTAAATATTCATTCATTTCACATTTTAACTTTATTCAAAAAAAAACATTAATATATTATAAAATCATTTAAATTCACTTTAATCCAAATTATCATGAATTTATCACATTTCATATTTAATTTAAATTCCAATTATCACCAAATTAAAATTTCCCAAAATAACTTACATTTCAAATTTTACCATTAATTTATTTCACTTATAAATTTTCAGAAAATCAATAATGCTTTACAAAAATCATTTTTATTTAGTTTAAATCAAAATATTATAATATTTACATTTCTAAAATATTAAAAAAAAATTATAAACATATTTTAACAACGGGTCTATATTTCATTTTCTAGCCTAGGTAAAGTGATACGGGTAATTTATCATTTCAACCCGTAATTTACAAAGATACCCGGGTTTGATCATTTCAAACCCGCAATCCCAAGTAAATGAAAATAATTGAAAATCATTCAGGCATATCATTTCAGCCCATAACGATTTTCTCCTATTCTAAAGTCTGTTCGGGTATGTATCATTTCAACCCATAGTGATTCTAATCTAAAGGGAACTTGCAGTGTGATAAACTGATAAAAATAAAAGAACAACATAATATAACAGTAACATATGATATAACATGTGTTTAAGCATGGGTGAACATCATATAATCATAACATAGCAGTTATAACAGGATGCAATACATTTACAGATTCAAGTGGTGTCGGTTTATCAGTTATATAGGTACAGATTGTCTGGTGAGAATAACTCACCTGTTAAGCTGGAGATTTGCCAACAAGCACACAACACAAAGATTACGAAGGCACGACAACTCTAATACAATTTGAGTGTGGAGAGCAAATCCAATGATATAGATCTTGTGTTACAACCCAAACAAAAATCAAAGCAAACCATAAATTTCAATACACTAGAAATGAAATAACTTTTAAATAAAGAGAGATACGAATGCCAAATCTTTTGCCATGCTTTCTCTATTCTTTTTTCATGGCCTAGGGATGGTTTTGGCTCTGGTTTGAACAAGTTTGGCTCAGGTTTGGTCATGTGTATGCATGGCCTAGGTAGTAGAATATGAGGAGGAAGTTTATACAAAGGAATATGAAGAGTTTAAGGCAAAATAAGTGGGTTTTGTTCACAAAAATGGCTCGGCCATGGGCTTGTGTGGTCAGGTCAAAGGGGTATGGATCAGGTCAGTGGAAGGAAAGGTGTGTGGTGGTCTGGCCAGAGGTGGTGGAGACGGCCTAAGGTGGTGGTGGTGGTGGAAAATGGAGTGGTGAAGCAATAGTAGTAAACAATCATGTTTTTATGGCTTGTTTTGCAATTTTTGTGGAGTTTTTGCATCATGGTGGCTCGGCCTTGGTCAAGACCAGAGGAGTAGCTGGTGTTGATGGCAGGGAAGAGATGTAGGAGTTTGTGGCCATGGATGTGGAGGAGAGGCCTATCCAAAAACAAGAGAAAACAAGGCAATTTTCATAGAAAAATAAGGAGAAAAGAAGAAAAATGAAACCATTACCAAAAGCTTTTGCTTCAGATCTGAAGTGGTCGAATGATGAAATGAAAAATGAGAGTTTTCACGTGAAAACAAAAGTAAAAGTCATGGCCAAAGCATAAAGGAGGGGTTATGGCAATTGAAAAGACTTAAGGAGGTGAAAGGACATCGGTTTCTAAGCAATTTTAAACCCTTCATATTTCTTTTTCTTTTTAATTCCAATAAAACAAAAATAAACTCAGAAATAAGCTCTAACAACTGAAACAAAATATTATAAATAGAAATAAATAATTAATTTTAAAGAAAATGGAAAAAGAATATAAGAAATTGCTTAAAAATTGAAAACAGGGTCCAGAAATTACAAATAAATCACGATTGTCTTTGGAAAATTATCTACTTCATTTTAAAAATATTCTAAAGAAAAATTTTGAAATAAAATAATTTCTAAAGTATTTTCAAAGTGAAATAAATAATTTAATTTAGAAAAAATAGAAAAAAAAAACTAAAGAAAAATGTTTAAAAATTGGAAATAAGACATGAAAATTACAAATAAATATCACTAGCCTTATAAAATTTCTATTTCACTTTAAACAAATAAAAGGTCAAATAAATAAAATAAATGAGGAACAAAATAAAGTGGGAATGGGAATAAAATAATATTTTAATAAAAAATAGAAAAAACAAATAAAGAATTACTTTAATTAATTGAAACTGGAAATTAGAATTTTAAACAAAATACAGCTAACACTGGAAAATGCCAATTATATCTTTAAAATGTTTTAAAACCAAAGTATATACATAACATGTTATTTTACCCATATAAATATAAATTATAATATTACATGACCAAATAAAATATTATTTTTTTATAATTTAAAATAAATAATTTTGTTAAATACAACAAATTACACACAATATTTAAAAGGGTATAACTTTCACATTATAAATCAGATTTTTACGAAACGAAAAGCATTATTCTTAAATTTTTATTTACTTTCATAATAAAAGATAAAATTCAAATTTTCAAACTTAAAAATTTCTAAATTAAAAGTCAAAGTTTGACCATATTGACCAAAATTCACTTTTCTGGAAAATATCCTTTTTAGTCATGTTTGGAATTCTAATTCACATCAAAATCAAAATTTATATTTAAAATAACAAAATTTATTCATTTTAATAAATAAAATAAAGTTTTTAAATCAGGAAATCAATTAAAATAACCAAAATAAATAATTAAAATAATCACAAAATACAGGGTTGTTACACACATCCTCCTGTCTCTCTCACAAATGACAATGAAAATTGGGATGCCATCAAAGCAGACCCTATTTTCGAAGAAGAAGGATGGGTGGAAGTTCCTCGTAACGTTTAATTTGATTGCTTTATTTTGATTACTCTGTTTGAATTGATTGCTTTGATTGACATTGTTTGTTTTGATTGATTTGATTAAATACTTAGTGTGGATTGATGAATGTATAAATATACATTGATATATTTATAATCGTTGTTTGAATATAATGTCTATAAATATAGTTATTTCTTAGTATACTCTATTATATAGTTTATTAATGCAGGTACTTGAGTACAAGAATGAGGGGGAGTTATATAGTTTGGAGTTAGTTTGTTTTTTGTTGATGACAAAGGGGGAGAAATATAAAATAGGAGAGTTAGGCATAGATTAAGGGGGAGTTATTAGATTAAGGGGGAGTCAATAGGATAGAAGTAATATTTTATAAACAAAGGTTGTCATCATCAAAAAGGGGGAGATTACTAGTCCATGAGTTGATGGTTTTGATGACAACAACCTTAGAATAAGATTATAAAATATAAATACTAACAATATAGTTTAGATATATATGTATATGCAGGATTTTACCATGCAGGTAACAAGAATGAACACTGTACAGTATAAAGATTCAAGATATCAAGATTGAAGACTCATGAGTATCAAGAATATCAAGATTATCAAGAGTTTAAGATTTCAAGATAAGTATTGAGTCTAGAATTATGTTAAAACTTCAAAATAGCACTGAAATCTTCACTCCATTTTTCTTTTGGGATGGAACCCATTTCTACCTTTTTAGTGGCTTACAAACCCACGATAAGTAGCTTACAAACTTACGACAAGTGGCTTACAAACCCACGAACATCCTGGTTTTGTACAAGTTCTCGATTCCTGATATGATGAGATATTCTGCAGGAAAAAGCTTGCAAAACTACTTCAAAATGATTTTCAAAACTACTTCAGAATGATTTTCAAAACTGCTTTTCAAAATGTTTTAGCCTTAAAAATTATCTTTTCAAATGATTTTCAAAAAGATGTTTTAGCCTTAAAATATTCTTGTTTTTAAACTTCGTTTATTTTAAACTATCTTTTAATTATAATATATTTATACTTAGATTTAAATATAAAATTATAGTAAAATTATATATATATTATTCTCTATATTTATCTATGTATTTTATCTATAGTCAAGTATATTTATAAAGTTTAAAATAGTTTTAATATAAGATAAAGGTTATTTTCAAAGAAAAACAAAACATCAAAATTTTCTTTGGGATGTCGACATGCCCTGGTACCCCATGTCGACATAGTGACAGTTAGATTCAAAAATTTGAATTTCAAAAGAAGTGTCTATTCGCCATAACCTTTCACGAATGGACATGACTGTTGTTCTTCTATAAATAGGGGTTAGTTTCAACGAATTTATATCAGATTTTCTGGTTTTTCATTTCTCTTCTTCTTCCACATTTTCTTATTCAAAATCCTATCATTACTCTGCCGAAATCAACATTGAATCTAACTAAATTATCTTTGGTTTGATTCTCTATCACTATCTTAACAAGATCTAAGTGCTATTCAGAGTTATAGGCTTCTTTGTAATCTATCTAGCGAGAAAAGGTGTGATTGTAGCCTTGGAAATCAATCAAGCGAGAAAAGATGTGATTGTAGCCTTGGAAATCAATTGGGTGAACTTGTCGCCCGTAAATCAAGTATCTCTACCCAGAGGATTGTGATTCTGGAGGGTGTACCTCGTAGCCTTGAAACCGAGGGTTGTAATTGTTGAATTGCTTTTGAAAGGAAATCCGTACTTAGTTGTGCAGGACTGGATGTAGGGTAACTCCGAACCAGTATAAAATCCGGTGTGTTCTTTTCTTTACTACATTTACTTTATTTCTGCATCTGTGTTTGTTTCTGTGATTGTATCTGTGTCTGAATATTGCATACATTTGTGTACAAATCAACAATAACTCAAAAAGATTTAGTAATTTCTTATAAACACTATTCACCCCCCCTCTAGTGTTATTCCTAGCCTTAAGATCCGTAATCCGCATTTCTCACATTTCACTTGTTGACAGTTTACACACTGCCTAACCAACAAGCCAACATCCCTCTTCATGCCCTCCCAATAGAAGCTCCTTTTCATATCCCGATACATCTTGGCCCCTCTAGGACGAATCGTAAACTTGGATGGATGACATTGCTCAAGAACTTCTATAACGACCCAGAATTTCTGTCAATTAAAAATTTGAATATTTAATTAATTTTGAATATTAATAAGTGAAAAAGTCGAATAATTTATTTATCGAATATTGGATTTAATTTGGACAATTAAATTGATAATTTAATAATTGAACTTACAGAAAAATTGAAATTGGGTTTAATGTGGATAAAAAATGATTTATAAAATTATATTAAATCATATTGAAGTTATAGTGATGTTATAGAACTTTTAAATGAATTTAAAGTTAATCTGTGAAAATTGAATATTTTAATATTAAATCGACTAGTGAAATTAGCCATTTTTCAAACAGTCTCGGAATTGGACGAAACTAGTTCCATTGGATCCATAATAGTTTGTTATTATCGGATTTCAATTTTCGTAGCAATCAGAGTTTTCGTTTGACCGTGGTAGCTCCAAACGCATCGAAATTGTTTTAATATTAATTTGGCGAGTTAAAATAGTCATTTTTCAAACAGTCTTGGATTTCGACGAAACTAGTTTCATCAGATCCGTAATGTGATATTATTGTATGGTTTCAAATTTCATGTCAATCGGATGTACGGTTTGTCCGGGGCAAGCCAAAACGCATCGAAATCGGTTTAAATCGGTTTAATTTATATTTGATCATTTAATTCCGTAACTCGCACAGATTACAAAATTAGCTCCCGAAACATGTTTCATTATGTTCGGAACGTGGGATAAACCTTAGAAACGCCAACTGGCACGCTTCGTTTGGAGTTCGGAAAATTTCGGGTGAATAGTGTTTTTGCAATTTTCTATAAAAGGACTTCATTTCTTTGTTTTGCAAACAAACCCTAGGGTTTCTTCTTCAGCCGCCACTTCCATTTACACGGCCAGAAACTCACGAATTTCTTCCCTCTTTTCCTTCCAATCCGTAAACATTTAGCCAAAGTTGTCAACTGCAAAGTTGTAGAGGGCATCAAGATCTAGCTATTCAACGGTGGAGATCGGAAACGGAGCTACGGATCGAGGGGGATATGGGTTTGAACGCACGAATTTCGTGCATGTTTTTCATGATGAGGAGGAGGCCGAGCTTCAAGCTATTTGCGGTGGAGGTGGAGTTCGCGTAGGCCTTCGATTTGGTGGTGGAATGATGATGTTTCGAGCGTTGTAGAGGGGTGCAAAATTTGATGAAGTGGACGGCTTGAATGGGTTCTTTGTACGTGATTTTCACGTAGCGGAAGAAGAAAGCAAGTGCGGCCAGATCTGGAGTAGGCAAATTGGACGGCCTGGATTGATTCTAGGTTAGGAAGATAATAATAAAATTTGTAAATTAATATATATATTAATTCTTGAATGTTTAAAACGCTGTAACTTTGTCATACGAGGTCGGAAAATTACGAAACAAGTTGCGTTGGCTTCGTTTTGACGAGCACTACGCTATGGAACTGGATTGGAGTCGTTTGGAGTTAGTAAAAATTTCGAGTAAAATTAAACGTCCGTTTAATTTTATTCGAAATAAAACGCTACAACTGATATCGGAAATTCAAGGTGAGAACTTCTCACTCAATCGAATTGCGTTCGATTTAAATTTTAAATAGTTAGATTTAAAATTGTTGATTGTATGCCTGGATGATAAATTGTTGACTATTGTGATAAATAGACATTATACGCCGTATATTAAGCGGAGGTTATTTATTAAAAACATATACTGCGATAATTTCACATTGAAGTGGAATTGGTATTATATATGTATTTGGAGTTGATTTCCCACATTACATAGTGGATGAGACCCTATTGCACCGCATAATAGCGGATAATATTTATGAATCCCATATACCGCGATATTCCGTACTGGAATGGAATTGGTATTGTGCTAACATCTGTGGATGCAGGGAAACAGGTTGGAGGGATCCGACTGGATTCCTCACCGTATTGATTTATTTACAGATATTGTGATATATTCTGTTATCATATGATGATATGTGATGTTTTGTTGTCGTGATTGATTATTTGGTGCTGTTGCATCATCAGATCCATTTTTGAAGTTTAAAAATAACGACTTTGATTTTAAAGGGATTTTAAAAGTGATTTTTGAGATTATGCGTTTTATTTAAAATTTTGAATTGATTCATCTTAAATAAATAAATGTTAAAATTTTAAAGTTATAAAAATTATGATTATTGTGAAATATAACCAAAGTGTGATTTTTGAAATAAATAGTTGATTGATTTATAAAATGGTTTAAATTGGGATTTTTGAATAATTATAAACGGTTTATATAAAAGATTTATAAAATTGATATTTATAAATTAAAAATATTGGAATTATAAAATGAGTTTTTATAAGTGTTAAAAAGAAGTATAATTGGATTTCATAAGTGAACGAAATTAATAGATTTATAATGTGAAGTTATAAAATGAATAGATTTTTGGTAAAATAATAGATTTATAAGTAATTAACTTATAAATTAGATTTTTGGTATAAAATTGAGTTATAAATTGTATTTGTTAATTCAGGGATTTTTATAAATCAAAGTTTTTATAAATAGAAATGGAATTTATAAACATTGTTTGTAAATTCAAAATCAATTGAATTTGATAAATTAAACATAGAAGTTATTAAAGGAGATATATTCGTGATTTTGGATAGCGAATTATACTTTAAGTTAAATGTTGTAATAATAAGAGTTTGGTTGGGAATTTTATCCACGATTTTGGACAGCGGATAATCTTTTAAGTAAAATGTGTAGAATCATTGAATTAGGTAAATAAAGTATATTCATGATTTTGGACAGTGAATATATTATTAAATAAAATGGATATATTTTGGAGAAGTGATATTACGAAATGAAGTAATTGTTTTAAAAGATGTTTTAAAACGTGTTAAGTATCGAATACATAGATTTCAACATTTATTGTTGAAGTAGACGTTTCGAGAAATAAGGAAATGGTGGACTATAACACTGTTGTTATAGTAAATGGTTTCCGAAAGGAAATGTTTTATATAGTATTGGGATTTATATATCTATCTAAATTTTGAATCCCTATACTAGTGATTTTGAGTTATCGTAACGATGTTTTACGTAACATTCGTTTTGACTCAAATAAAATTTGTGAAAGAGAATGATTTCCTTAAAGAATGAAATATATACTTAATTATGATTTAAGTATATCGAATATTTTCCAAGTGTTGAAAATAAATGATTTGTGAATTACTTATTATTAAATAAGTATGGAAATGCTTTTCCAATATAAAATGAAATGTTTTGAGAATTTATCTTTATAAAGATAAATTGAAAATGAATATTTGAAATTTGTTTTCAAATGGTTGAAGTGTGGAAATTATATATCTTGTAAAGATATTTTTGGGAAAATAAATAATTTGGAAAATTATTTGGAATCTGATGATGCTGTGCAGACCTATTGATAGTTAAATAACCGACTATCAATAATTACCTTGAATGGGTATTTGTTGTGATTTGCTTGAATTTGAATGCCACACTTATTTTTGAATAAGCGCTCACTATTCGGGTTAGCCGGGAAAGGACCTTTGGGTCGTATAACCCATTCTGAATATGTGATACGTCGTAATGGATTGCATTTGATGACCGGTGTTGAAGACCGAATATTTTTGAAAACGGAAGGATTACCGTCGAGTTACTCTGAATCGGCTGATCTCCGATATAGAGATTTTAACACCCTTAGTGATGGGTAGTCCGGACGTGATTAGAAATTATCCGGATTGCAAGGACTTCTTTTGGAAGTGCCTTCGGTTCTGTTCGATCCCGAAACAGACTTGTATGGTTGTATGTCTAACGTTACAAATTGAGATATAAAGCTGGTTTCTTTCAAATACATATCTGTTGGTGGCAGAGAATTTATTCTCTTAGCTTAACACCCTTCTCTGAGACGTACGAGCTCAGAGGTTATGTAGTTGATGGTTACTAGTGATATATTCCCAATTTGGTAACGTGGCATGCTGAGTGTTGCTGTGTAATGATCATTGTTTGATTATTTGTGATATGATCATTTGTTTGATCATTTATCTTTGTGATCATTACTTTGATCATTTGTTGACCCAAAGCATGGCTTTGTACCAAAGCGTGGCTTTGTGGACGAGACTTCGTTGGACCACACACCCCAGAAATGGTCAAAACAGGAAAGATGCAGCAAGGTTATTTTGGGGATCGCGTCCCCTTGAGGGTATGTCATTTTCTTCTGGATAGAGGTTGTATCATGGTATGGAGCCCAGATATTTAACCTATGTTGTTGCTGCAAATTTATTTCTTTGTGGTTGTTGGAATCGAGGATCCTCAGATAAAGGTCGTTACGACCGGGGGATGACATATTCGTGTCAGTAGTTACCCAGCTAGGGGTAACCCGGCCTTGTGTTGGCAGAGATCTAACCGTAATGTTAGGTTATTTCTCGGGGTCGTCTTTCCAGAGGCGTACCTATGTGGCAATGGGAAGTTCCTTGGCCTGACCATTTGTTGGAAATCCAAAGAAACAATATGAGCCCTGTACGGTTTTAGTTGTATTACCTGCCATGGAATGTGGTGGTAACCTGCTATTGAACATGGTAGCTATAGTAGGCATAAGTGCGAAATGCCTATACTGGCTAAGATTTATATTATACTTTCGAAATGTTTTCTACACTATGCACTAGTAATAATATCAAATCAAATTATTTGTTCTTGCGTATCAAGCATCTTTGACTATCATAAGGATAAATCTCCTCCGATTCTGCGTTTGCATTGTGTGTGTGTGCGGGAGGCCTTATGGTAGTTTCATTTTCCAAAAGCATTGCAAAATTGAATTTAAAATCTTCCTGTTGTTTGTTTTAAAGATAAACTGTTTTAATTTATCACACCAGTCACCATGACTGACCTGGAGTTTATTGTTTCCTTCCTAAACTCTAGGTGCCCACCAATTTCAACACGGGCAGTCTAGAGTCATGTTATCAGGTCATTCTGGATTCGGTATGTTGTGGAGCTTAGTGGCGAGCTGGATGGCGAGACATACCACTTGTATATGATATTATTTATTCCGCTGTGTATTCTGTATGAGGACAAGTTTATATAACTGTCCAGTGTTGTATTGTTGTTGTAAACTCTGATGATGATGTAATGTATAAAATGATATAGTTCTTTGTTTAAAGATTATTCATTTATCTATTATATGTTGTTCCGCTGCGAATGTGAGATTCTGATATTGTTTCTGTTTCTGTGTTTTCTGTTGTTTCTTTTTTTCTTTTTCTTCTGTTTTCTTCTGTTTTCTTCTACCTCTTCTTTTTCTCCATAACAATTCAGTTTTTCGGCATTCGATTGCTCGGCAGTTGATACAGTGGACGTATTAATGTCGATTTTCGAGTGACAAAAAATTGCGTTCGTTACATTTAGTATCAGAGCATATGGTTAAGCGACAACCATGGCTCTGTTGGGTGTTACTCATTAGAGATAGAGTCAGTAGTACTCTAGAATGAGTTTGAGTGTAATAATAGATACGAGTGCGTATTTGTTAGTTAATATAAAATTGTTTTATATTGTGATGATTGGTTTGTTGAGTGGTATATGGATTCTGGTCGGTATTGTCAGTACAACTCTATCGATAGGGATCTCTAAACACTTATTCAGAACAATTCGGCACGATATTGTTTTTAAATTGGGTAAATGAAATAATTTTACCTCGATTATATTTTGTATATAAAGAAATAATTTTTCGGAAATTATTAAAGTATATAATTGATTGTTTGGTTGTTGAAAATGTAAGAAGATATATAAGAGAATCAAAGTTGTTTGAATAAGTTAAATGAAAACAACAATTGTGAAAGAGCAAATTGTATAAACAAATGAATTATTAGTATGGAATTATAATTAAAATGATTTACAATGGTAAAATAATCTTATATATAAGAAGTGAAATTTTATAAGTAAAAGATTTATAAATGTGATTTATAATCTAAAATAAAATTCCAGAGAAGTGTTTGAAAGGATTTGATGTTTTGGAAAATTGTTTTGGAGAGATGAAAGCTCTAAACTCTTTTCAGGTCACTGGAAAATAATTCCGATGATGATCGCGACATCATTGGTGTTCATTTTCGGGTTTCCAAAAGAGGAAATTGCTGCCAAATTATTTTAAATGAAAGTTGTTTAGGAAAAAATTTTGGATTTTGTTTTGGGAATTCAAAAGATAAATTTGAATTGATTTCAAAAAAAATGGTTTAGAAAGGTTGAAAAGACTCTGGAATCCTATTTAAAATATTTATGGGAATGATAAATGAGTTGATAACTTATACAATTTGAATTTTGATAGAATAAATTTAACTTAAAGGATAGAGTTAAATTAAAGTAAGTATAAGTGAATCAATAAAAATCCAAGTGGAAACTTAAGTTAAGTTAAACAAATGATGTTTAATTGGAATATAACTTAAGTAATGGTGAATGAATTTGATTTTGGGTATCAAAATTAATTAATGAAATGAAGTGATGAATGTGAACTTGAGTTATATAAAGAAAATTCAACTTTAAATGTTAAATGAATTAGCAATTGAATTAATGGATTGAATATTAATCAATCGAATGAAAATGAATTGATATGGAACAATGGATGTAAGTGTTAATTCATTAAAAGCCAATGAAATTGAAAGTTGAATAATTGAATGAAAAAAATCAATAGAATATACATTGGTTGTTATATGATTGTTAGTTAATTGTGTATAAATTCATTAAGTGTTAATGAAACTGAATTAGCGAAATTGGAAGCTAAAGTGATTGAATTCAAATTGATAATATGTAAATTTGAATAGAATGAAATTTTGTTTGAAAGTGAACAAAAGTGATGTAAATTAGTGAATGTAAACTAATTAAATTGAAAATGAATGAATGTTGATAAAATTCCAACGTTAATGAATCAAATGTGATTAAATTGAAAACCAAATTCAAGGAATATTAATGAGAAGTGAATCTATATGGATTTGGTTATGAATTGATTTGGATAGACATTGATTTGTTGGATGTTATTGGATGATAGTTGTTTGATGGTTGCATTTGTTGCTTTTGAGTGCATTGCTATGTTGGCACATGTAGTTATTATGTTGCTATATGATGTTTATCGATATTATTTTCTATATACATGTTCTCATTTGTTTGATTGAGTGTTTAGTAGGTGCGGATGGCGTTTGCTTCGCATTTTGAGCTCGCTTTCGCGCTAAAATAGCCGTATACGCTCGCTCGTAATAAATAAGGTACATATTTCGGATTAAATATCGTACTTTTACACTTTTTCCCTACGGGATGCCTCATCACTTGATGAGATGTATATTTGTGATATATATACACTGTCATTTTTTTTCAGATCGAGCCGCGCAAAGGAGGTTATGGCGAAATTTTCCGAAAATTTAAGGCGTTACAATATTTTTGAGTAAATTTGAAAATTTTGGAAACTTAGTAAAGTTGTTGTAAGAAGTTTAACTAAAAGTTAAACACTTAAGAGATTTGTAAATCTAATTTGAATGGTTTGTTTTGGAAAGTTAATGGATTTTGTAAACTTTTCTTACTTGGTAATTTCGAGGACGAAATTCTTTTAAGGGGGGAAGTTTGTAACGACCCAGAATTTCTGTCAATTAAAATTTTGAATATTTAATTAATTTTGAATATTAATAAGTGAAATTTATAAGTCGAATAATTTATTTATCGAATATTGGATTTAATTTGGACAATTAAATTGATAATTTAATAATTGAACTTACAGAAATAATTGAAATTGGGTTTAATGTGGATAAAAATGATTTATAAAGTTATATTAAATCATATTGAAGTTATAGTGATGTTATAGAACTTTTAAATGAATTTAAAGTTAATCTGTGAAAATTGAATATTTTAATATTAAATCGACTAGTGAAATTAACCATTTTTCGAACTGTCTCAAAATTGGACGAAACTAGTTCCATTGGATCCATAATAGTTTTTTATTATCGGATTTCAATTTTCGTAGCAATCAGAGTTGTCGTTTGACCGTGGTAGCTCCAAACGCATCGAAATTGTTTTAATATTAATTTGGCGAGTTAAAATAGTCATTTTTCAAACAGTCTCGGATTTCGACGAAACTAGTTTCATCAGATCTGTAATGTGATATTATTGTATGGTTTCAAATTTCGTGTCAATCGGATGTACGATTTGTCCGGGGAAAGCCAAAACGCATCGAAATCGGTTTAATTTAAATTTGATCGTTTAATTCCGTAACTCGCACAGATGACCGAATTAGCTCCCAAAACATGTTCCATTGTGTTCAGAATACGGGGTAAACCTTAGAAACGCCAGCCGGCACGCTTCGTTTGGAGTTCGGAAAATTTCGGGTGAATAGTGTTTTTGCAATTTTCTATAAAAGGACTTCATTTCTTTGTTTTGCAAACAAACCCCAGGGTTTCTTCTTCAGCCGCCACTTCCCATTTACACGGCCAGAAACTCATGAATTTCTTCCCTCTTTTCCTTCCAATCCGTAAACATTTAGCCAAAGTTGTCAACTGCAAAGTTGTAGAGGGCATCAAGATCTAGCTATTCAACGGTGGAGATCGGAAACGGAGCTACGGATCGACGGGGATATGGGTTTGAACGCACGAATTTCGTGCATGTTTTTCATGATGAGGAGGAGGCCGAGCTTCAAGCTATTCGCGGTGGAGGTGGAGTTCGCGTAGGCCTTCGATTTGGTGGTGGAATGATGATGTTTCGAGCGTTGTAGAGGGGTGCGAAATTTGATGAAGTGGACGGCTTGAATGGGTTCTTTGTACGTGATTTTCACCTATCGGAAGGAGAAAGCAAGTGCGGCCAGATCTGGAGTTGGCAAATTGGACGGCCTGGATTGATTCTAGGTTAGGAAGATAATAATAAAATTTGTAAATTAATATATATATTAATTCGTGAATGTTTAAAACGCTGTAACTTTGTCATACGAGGTCGGAAAATTACGAAACAAGTTGCGTTGGCTTCGTTTTGACGAGCACTACGCTATGGAACTGGATTGGAGTCGTTTGGAGTTAGTGAAAATTTTGGGTAAAATTAAACGTCCGTTTAATTTAATTCGAAATAAAACGCTACAACTGATATCGGAAATTCAAGGTGAGAACTTCTCAGTCAATCGAATTGCGTTCGATTTAAATTTTAAATAGTTAGATTTAAAATTGTTGATTGTATGCCTGGATGATAAATTGTTGACTATTGTGATAAATAGACATTATACGCCGTATATTAAGCGGAGGTTATTTATTAAAAACATATACCGCGATAATTTCACATTGAAGTGGAATTGGTATTATATATGTATTTGGAGTTGATTTCCCACACTATATAGTTGATGAGACCCTATTGCGCCGCATAATAGCGGATAATATTTATGAATCCCATATACCACGATATTCCGTACTGGAACAGAATTGGTATTGTGCTAACATTTGTGGATGCAGGGAAACAGGTTGGAGGGATCCGACTGGATTCCTCACCGTACTGATTTATTTACAGATATTGTGATATATTCTGTTATCATATGATGATATGTGATGTTTTGTTGTCGTGATTGATTATTTGGTGCGTTGCATCATCAGATCCATTTTTGAAGTTTAAAAATAACGACTTTGATTTTAATGGGATTTTAAAAGTGATTTTTGAGATTATGCGTTTTATTTAAAATTTTGAATTGATTCATCTTAAATAAATAAACGTTAAAATTTTAAAGTTATAAAAATTTTGATTTTTGTGAAATATAACCAAAGTGTGATTTTTGAAATAAATAGTTGATTGATTTATAAAATGGTTTAAATTGGGATTTTTGAATAATTATAAACGGTTTATATAAAAGATTTATAAAATTGATATTTATAAATTAAAAATATTGGAATTATAAAACGAGTTTTTATAAGTGTTAAAAAGAAGTATAAATGGATTTCATAAGTGAACGAAATTAATAGATTTATAATGTGAAGTTATAAAATGAATAGATTTTTGGTAAAATAAGAGATTTATAAGTAATTAACTTATAAATTAGATTTTTGGTATAAAATTGAGTTATAAATTGTATTTGTTAATTCAGGGATTTTTATAAATCGAAGTTTTTATAAATAGAAATGGAATTTATAAACATTGTTTGTAAATTCGAAATCAATTGAATTTGATAAATTAAACATAGAAGTTATTAAAGGAGATATATTCGTGATTTTGGATAGCGAATTATCCTTTAAGTTAAATGTTGTAATAATAAGAGTTTGGTTGGGAATTTTATCCACGATTTTGGACAGTGGATAATCTTTTAAGTAAAATGTGTAGAATCATTGAATTAGGTAAATAAAGTATATTCATGATTTTGGACAGTGAATATATTATTAAATAAAATGGATATATTTTGGAGAAGTGATATTACGAAATGAAGTAATTGTTTTAAAAGATGTTTTAAAACGTGTTAAGTATCGAATACATAGATTTCAACATTTATTGTTGAAATAGACATTTCGAGAAATAAGGAAATGGTGGACTATAACACTGTTGTTATAGTAAATGGTTTCCGAAAGGAAATGTTTTATATAGTATTGGGATTTATATATCTATCTAAATTTTGAATCCCTATACTAGTGATTTTGAGTTATCGTAACGATGTTTTACGTAACATTCGTTTTGACTCAAATAAAATTTGTGAAAGAGAATGATTTCCTTAAAGAATGAAATATATACTTAATTATGATTTAAGTATATCGAATATTTTCCAAGTGTTGAAAATAAATGATTTGTGAATTACTTATTATTAAATAAGTATGGAAATGCTTTTCCAATATAAAATGAAATGTTTTGAGAATTTATCTTTGTAAAGATAAATTGAAAATGAATATTTGAAATTTGTTTTCAAATGGTTGAAGTGTGGAAATTATATATCCTGTAAAGATATTTTTGGGAAAATAAATAATTTGGAAAATTATTTGGAATCTGATGATGCTGTGCAGACCTATTGATATTTAAATAACCGACTATCAATAATTACCATGAATGGGTATTTGTTGTGATTTGCTTGAATTTGAATGCCATACTTATTTTTGAATAAGCGCTCACTATTCGGGTTAGCCGGGAAAGGACCTTTGGGTCGTATAACCCATTCCGAATATGTGATACGTCGTAATGGATTGCATTTGATGACCGGTGTTGAAGACCGGATATTTTTGAAAACGGAAGGATTACCGTCGAGTTACTCTGCATCGGTGTAACAACCCGGAGTTTTATAACAATCAGTCATCGTCAAATGACGATTTTATTAGTTGTTAATAATTATGGGAGTTTGTTATCGGGCTTAAATTATGTTAAAGGTAAGGCGGGCTTTAAAATTTATTGAACGGTTATGCGGGCTTTCAACTGAATCTTGGCCCACTAACACTCTCTTCTATCTTCATTAATCGGATCTGTTCCCTTTTTACTTCGTCCAACCCATTGCCTTGTTGAGATAAGGTGTGCTCATTTCTCTTTTCATCGGATGGACTTCATTCGTTTTACCCTAAACCTAAAATGAAAGCATACGAACGATAATGGCGGCTCTCATCTTTCGTTCGTTCCTCTGTAAATCTCGTGGAAAAATGCCGGCTTCTCTTTATCGTTCCTCCTGGAAAAAATTAGGGCTTTGCGATGAAGTCGCTAGCTTTGTCGATTCAATTGATGATGCTCCGATTGTTTAGTTCGATTGATTGCGACTCCTTCTCTTGCTCGAGCTCGCCTTTGATTTGTGTTCTTCACTTCAACTAAGGTGAGTAAGATACTCACATCTAGTTCAAATGCTCCACTGTTTTTGGGTTGTTCAAGTTTATGACTTTTGTGTTTGAATTCTTTGCCTTACCGTTCCCTAGTCATTTGGTTTCCACGACCTTGATTTTGAACTTGTTTTACAACTTGATTTCTACGACTTTGGTTTGAGTGGGTTCTTCGAATAAAATGTGAGTAATCTCTACTCACCTCTAATTCAAAGTTTAGTGAATTTCTGGCTTGTTCAAATTGTGATTTTCGCTGTTTGATTCATTGATACTTTCGGCTTTGAATTCCCTGATTTCATGTTGACTTCGGTCTTGATTTTGTTCACTATATAGTTGCGGTTGAACCTGTAATTTGTTTGATTTGGCCCATGTGACTTCGGCAGACTTCGAATTCAAGATAGTGATTTTGCCCTGGATTGAATTGTTCGACTTTGTTTTTGTTTCTGGTACTTTACCTCGGCTATACTGAGTTCATATAATATCACGTCATTTAGTTTTGTATTCAATTGATCTTAGTTCAGTGCATATAGATGTAAATTGCCTTTTGTAGCTGTTCATGTGCATCTATACAATGCTTTTGATTTTGTTTCTCGGCCATGTGTTCATCTGAGTCTGCATATCATAGTTTTGAATCTAGTGCAGTGCTGTTTGATTCTAGGGTCACATATATGATTATAAGATCCACATTGGAGAGAACTTTGCCTAAAATTTCTGATGTTGTCACTTGAATAATCATTTCACTGTTAAATTTGGTGGCTCAGGCGCATGTCGAGTCTGTACGCATATGTTTGCATACTTGTCTGGTCGTCGATGGTTGTTGCCACAGTTGTTGCCCTGTAGTGATAGCTTTGCTCGCGTTGTTTAAGTTAATCTGCACTTCATGTATTTGGATATTGCATTTCTTTGAACATAGTAATGTCCCTGTTTTCATGAATTTACTTTGTAACTGTTAGCTTGGAGACAGTTGTCAACTTGTTTATTATAGTTGGGCTTCACCATGCTTTGTTGAGTTGTTGGAAGTTATTTACCTTGAGACAGTATCACTGTGTACTGTCAGGTCCATATTTCATTTGCACTTGAGCATATGTTTGAAACTGATTCATTGCATTATACATTTGCAATTGGTCTTGATGGTATACATCACTGTGCATTAGTTTACTTGGAGTTGCAGCCTTTGTCTATTGTTTACTTAACTGCAGTATACTCGAGTTGTATGTCATTGTGCCTTTGATAGTATTCGAGTCTTGTGATTATGGTCTGCATATAGGAAGTGTTCATTGACCTAAGCTGTTGCATTAGTTATCCACTTGACGTGGTTATTGGTTCGAGACAGTTGGCATTAATCGATATTTGTGTTTGCATTGCCTCCGACCGTTTGGCATACAAACATCATTTCATGTTGATCTTTACCGTGACGTGTTGCCACTGTTTATATATCTCAGGCCTCGACTTGGTTTTACACTTCATATTCATGTGTCATTGTTGCTTGCATCTGCTCATCCCTGTCGAACTTGTTGTCATGGTGGCTGCCTCTGTATGTATGTGAAGTCCCACCTGAGCCATGTTGTATGGTCTTCACTTTTGCCAGTTGTATTTGGGTGCAGTTTTACCCTTGCAGTTCTTTGGTCTATTAGTCGAGTTTGTTTGCATTATTTTAGTGGCGTGGCAGTACACGCGTGCGTGTACTGCAGCCCTAGCAGAATGGACAGATTTAGTTGATATTTCAATTGTTAAATTATTTCATTGGTTCAACTAAATATTTTGAAGTGGTTCATTTTGATTTGAGTTAGATCCGTTGGCTTTTAGATTCATTGATCTTCTGAGTATTTTATAGACTGTATTGGCGAGGCAGTACACGCTAGCATGTACTGCAGCTAATCAGCATTGTTGTTTTTAAGTTGACATTTCAATTGTTTGAATTGATTGGATTGCTGATTTGTTGCTTAACACTGTTTAGTGTTATATCTGCCGTTATCCGATTCTTTTATCGAGGAGTCGGATATACGTGATTTCTGTGACTGTCATCTATTTGAGATTATTATTGCTTCTATGCACTAATAACTGAGTTTGAATTAGACTGACCCGTGTATTATTTTCTTTTGAATGTAATACTCGGGTCAGACCCGAGTTATTTCAGGTTGTAGATTTCCTTCTTTGAGTTGCTGTTTGGGATTTGAAGACTTTTCACATCTTCTGAAGTCGTCAGTGTCATTTTGTAGTAGTCGTGTCATTGTATAGAACGATATGTATTCATGTATATTAGTCGATAATGTACTTGTATATATAACTTCTAGAGTCGGCAGTTGTAGTTGTATCATATGTATCGTGTCAACTATATTGTAACTGGCATCGGTTATATATATATGAGATTTTTGTTAATCTGTGTTCCGCATTTATATTATCTGTGTTATTGTTATATCTAATGTCCTAAACTATTATGAACTATTGTAGTTTGTTTTATACTGATAATTGGATATGTCGATGGGAGTAAATAAATAATAGATGAAAAATAAAAAGTATATACCACTCCTACCGAGATAACCAATATTAGTGTAAGGCCAATTACGGATGGTCGCTCCTATCCAGCCTTATTCTTCGTAATAATAGACAGTATTTCTTTTAATACTCTTTGTTATTATGAGCATAGAGGTGGGGTGTCACAGTTGGTATCAGAGCTTGGGGTTTATGGACAAAATATAAAACATAACTTGGATGGAACATATGTTACAACTATTGGTCGATGTTTTATTTGTGGTTGAGTCAAAACTAAAGTTTTGAAATTTCGATGAAATTTTTAAATATCTTTATTTAAAAATAAAAGGTGAATTTGTGTTCGGATGATTTGATTGATTTGTGTTCTGTTTATCAGAGTGCGCAGCGGAAACAGTGAAACTGTCTTCGCTGAGTACAACTGATAATCCTTTTGATTTAAAAATCGAAATACGAAATTGATATGAATTTCATTTGTTGTTTACATAGCTGTAATTATTTTGTTTCTATGAGAATTTCGAATCCAAATTGAGGATTCGAAGAAATTGCAGATATGTGATTTTGTTGAAATTTCCGTTGGCTTTCTTTTGTACTAATCATCTATTGATTAAATTTCGCTGTTTTGAATTGTCTTCATTGAAGATACTTTTCTTTGCTCATTTTGTAATACGTGCAAAAATTTGAATTGCACGTTATTGCATTTATTTTACGTTGAACCGATGCTTGGTTATGAAACGTATTTTGTTGCCGTTAATTTTATAACGGGATTTTTACACCAATGCTAAATTTTTGAAGCAAGGTGTTTTGTTGGCATTTTGATGAATGAAAATTCACTGATATTACATTTTGATGTAAATTATTTTGATGAGGTTTTGACGTTTTAAAATTACTGTCGCTTTGACTTCAGTGACTGTCAAATTTTAAAAGTGGATTTTCAAGCGGTTATACCGCAATGCTAATTTGTGACCGTATTTACGGTATTTTGAGAAGTACAATTTCCTTATCGAAATTGTTACTGATTTGCTGTTTTAATCACGTGATTGGAAAATTGTTTTAAAATGAAAATTGTTTTATAAAATTGTAACAGTTTGCGTTTTCAAAAGAATGAGAAAGCGATTTAAACGTTTCAGCAAAATCGAGGACTATGACCCCTTTCTTTTACTGTTTTGCTTAACTTCGGACTTGTCCAGTTGAGAAGGTGAATTGTTATTTTTACAAAATAAAAATAATTGTTTTCAGAAATTTAACAGTTTACGCTTTCAAAAGAATGAGAAAGCGATTTAAACATTTCAGCAAAATCGAGGACTATGACCCCTTTCTTTTACTGTTTCGCTTAACTCCGGACTTGTCCAGTTGAGAAGGTGAATTGTTATTTTTACAAAATAAAAATAATTGTTTTCAGAAATTTAACAGTTTACGCTTTCAAAAGAATGAGGAAGCGATTTAAACGTTTCAGCAAAATCGAGGACTATGACCCCTTTCTTTTACTGATTCGCTTAATTCCGGACTTGTCCGTTTGAGAATGTAAAGTGTATTTTTACAAAATACACAATTTTGCACTCTCAAGGAAACGATGAAGAGATTTAAACAATTTAGCAAAAGTGCGGAGTATGGAACCACACTTTTACTTTTTCGGTTAATTCCGGACTCGTTAATTGAATATCTGTTGTTTTGATGATTTTGATGAATTTTACACTTTCAAGGAAACGATGAAGAGAATCAAACGATTTAGTAAAACACGTGGTATGGGACATGTGCGTTTGCTATTTCGGTTAATTCCGGACTCGTTAATTGAAACATTTTGATGCTTTCGTGTGCTTTCGAGCCACTATGAGGACCTTCGGGTCATTTGTTGGGCTTTCGGGCCACTCTGCGGACCTTCGGGTCATTTGTTGGGCTTTCGGGCCACTCTGCGGACCTTCGGGTCAAATACCAGTACTAGACCTTCGGGTCACTCTGCGGACCTTCGGGTCAATCTGATGGGCGCCAAAATTATGTTGAGTACTTGGTAGGCTTCGGCCACTCTGAGATGCACGTGCGGCGAATTAAAAACTCGCCATCTGATGGGATCGATCCAAGCTTTCATGTTGATTTTCTAGTCTTCTTAATTGATTTCTAGATATTTGTTGCTTCCAATTATCTGCAGGTAATTGGATATTTGTTGATATGAGTTCTGATTATCGTTTTTGATAATCGGATATTTGTTGTTTCTAATTATCGCTTGTGATAATTAGATATTTGCTGATATGAGTTCTGATTATCGTTTTTGATAATCAGATATTTGTTGTTTCTAATTATCGCTTGTGATAATTAGATATTTGTTGATATGAGTTCTGATTATCGTTTTTGATAATCAGATATTTGTTGTTTCTAATTATCGCTTGTGATAATTAGATATTTGTTGATCTTAGATTTAATTATCGCTTCAGATAATTAAATATTTGTTGATTTTAGATTTAATTATCGCTTGAGATAATTAAATATTTGTTGATTTGAGATTTAATTATCGCTTGAGATAATTAAATATTTGCTGATTTGAGATTTAATTATCGCTTGAGATAATTAAATATTTGTTGATTTGAAATTTAATTATCGCTTCAGATAATTAAATATTTGTTGATCTTAGATTTAATTATCGCTTCAGATAATTAAATATTTGTTGATTTTAGATTTAATTATCGCTTGAGATAATTAAATATTTGTTGATTTTAGATTTAATTATCGCTTGAGATAATTAAATATTTGTTGATTTGAGATTTAATTATCGCTTGAGATAATTAAATATTTGCTGATTTGAGATTTAATTATCGCTTGAGATAATTAAATATTTGTTGATTTGAAATTTAATTATCGCTTCAGATAATTAAATATTTGTTGATCTTAGATTTAATTATCGCTTCAGATAATTAAATATTTGTTGATTTTAGATTTAATTATCGCTTGAGATAATTAAATATTTGTTGATTTGAGATTTAATTATCGCTTGAGATAATTAAATATTTGCTGATTTGAGATTTAATTATCGCTTGAGATAATTAAATATTTTTTGATTTGAGATTTAATTATCGCTTCAGATAATTAAATATTTGTTGATCTTAGATTTAATTATCGCTTCAGATAATCAAATATTTGTTGATTTTAGATTTAATTATCGCTTGAGATAATTAAATATTTGTTGATTTTAGATTTAATTATCGCTTGAGATAATTAAATATTTGTTGATTTGAGATTTAATTATCGCTTGAGATAATTAAATATTTGCTGATTTGAGATTTAATTATCGCTTGAGATAATTAAATATTTGCTGATTTGAGATTCAATTATCGTTTTTTTTATATTTAAATATTTGTTGAATTTGAAATTTGATTATCGCTTTTGATAATCGAATATTTGTTGAATTTGAAATTTGATTATCGCTTTTGATAATCGAATATTTGTTGATTAATTTCTGGCTATCGTTTGGATAATTAGATGTTTGCTGATTTTATTGATATACAGTTTTCTAGTTTCGTATTGATTCTAGATTACGTTGACTGAATTGAATGCGCTGATAATTGTATTTTTCAGTTCTGTTGTTTTCTGATTATCTATTGATAATTAGATTTTGTTGAGAATTTGTGAACTTCTTTTACGAAATGGAAAGATTTCTTTGGTGTTTGTGTTTTGACTTTTATTTTCTAGCTTAACCAGTTTATGTTAGAAGAATAAATCGTTATAGACGGCTTTCATTATGAAAATTGCGGGGACGCAATTTTTATAAGGAGGGGAGTCTGTAACAACCCGGAGTTTTATAACAATCAGTCATCGTCAAATGACGATTTTATTGGTTGTTAATAATTATGGGAGTTTGTTATCGGGCTTAAATTATGTTAAAGGTAAGGCGGGCTTTAAAATTTATTGAACGGTTATGCGGGCTTTCAACTGAATCTTGGCCCACTAACACTCTCTTCTATCTTCATTAATCGGATCCGTTCCCTTTTTACTTCGTCCAACCCGTTGCCTTGTTGAGATAAGGTGTGCTCATTTCTCTTTTCATCGGATGGACTTCATTCGTTTTACCCTAAACCTAAAATGAAAGCATACGAACGATAATGGCGGCTCTCATCTTTCGTTCGTTCCTCTGTAAATCTCGTGGAAAAATGCCGGCTTCTCTTTATCGTTCCTCCTGAAAAAAATTAGGGCTTTGCGATGAAGTCGCTAGCTTTGTCGATTCAATTGATGATGCTCCGATTGTTTAGTTCGATTGATTGCGACTCCTTCTCTTGCTCGAGCTCGCCTTTGATTTGTGTTCTTCACTTCAACTAAGGTGAGTAAGATACTCACATCTAGTTCAAATGCTCCACTGTTTTTGGGTTGTTCAAGTTTATGACTTTTGTGTTTGAATTCTTTGCCTTACCGTTCCCTAGTCATTTGGTTTCCACGACATTGATTTTGAACTTGTTTTACAACTTGATTTCTACGACTTTGGTTTGAGTGGGTTCTTCGAATAAAATGTGAGTAATCTCTACTCACCTCTAATTCAAAGTTTAGTGAATTTCTGGCTTGTTCAAATTGTGATTTTCGTTGTTTGATTCATTGATACTTTCGGCTTTGAATTCCCTGATTTCATGTTGACTTCGGTCTTGATTTTGTTCACTATATAGTTGCGGTTGAACCTGTACTTTGTTTGATTTGGCCCATGTGACTTCGGCAGACTTCGAATTCAAGATAGTGATTTTGCCCTGGAGTGAATTGTTCGACTTTGTTTCTGGTACTTTACCTCGGCTATACTGAGTTCATATAATATCACGTCATTTAGTTTTGTATTCAATTGATCTCAGTTCAGTGCATATAGATGTAAATTGCCTTTTGTAGCTGTTCATGTGCATCTATACAATGCTTTTGATTTTGTTTCTCGGCCATGTGTTCATCTGAGTCTGCATATCATAGTTTTGAATCTAGTGCAGTGCTGTTTGATTCTGGGGTCACATATATGATTATAAGATCCACATTGGAGAGAACTTTGCCTAAAATTTCTGATGTTGTCACTTGAATAATCATTTCACTGTTAAATTTGGTGGCTCAGGCGCATGTCGAGTCTGTACGCATATGTTTGCATACTTGTCTGGTCGTCGATGGTTGTTGTCACAGTTGTTGCCCTGTAGTGATAGCTTTGCTCGCGTTGTTTAAGTTAATCTGCACTTCATGTATTTGGATATTGCATTTCTTTGAACATAGTAATGTCCCTGTTTTCATGAATTTACTTTGTAACTGTTAGCTTGGAGACAGTTGTCAACTTGTTTATTATAGTTGGGCTTCACCATGCTTTGTTGAGTTGTTGGAAGTTATTTACCTTGAGACAGTATCACTGTGTACTGTCAGGTCCATATTTCATTTGCACTTGAGCATATGTTTGAAACTGATTCATTGCATTATACATTTGCAATTGGTCTTGATGGTATACATCACTGTGCATTAGTTCACTTGGAGTTGCAGCCTTTGTCTATTGTTTACTTAACTGCAGTATACTCGAGTTGTATGTCATTGTGCCTTTGATAGTATTCGAGTCTTGTGATTATGGTCTGCATATAGGAAGTGTTCATTGACCTAAGCTGTTGCATTAGTTATCCACTTGACGTGGTTATTGGTTCGAGACAGTTGGCATTAATCGATATTTGTGTTTGCATTGCCTCCGACCTTTTGGCATACAAACATCATTTCATGTTGAACTTTACCGTGACGTGTTGCCACTGTTTATATATCTCAGGCCTCGACTTGGTTTTACACTGCATATTCATGTGTCATTGTTGCTTGCATCTGCTCATCCCTGTCGAACTTGTTGTCATGGTGGCTGCCTCTGTATGTATGTGAAGTCCCACCTGAGCCATGTTGTATGGTCTTCACTTTTGCCAGTTGTATTTGGGTGCAGTTTTACCCTTGCAGTTCTTTGGTCTATTAGTCGAGTTTGTTTGCATTATTTTAGTGGCGTGGCAGTACACGCGTGCGTGTACTGCAGCCCTAGCAGAATGGACAGATTTAGTTGATATTTCAATTGTTAAATTATTTCATTGGTTCAACTAAATATTTTGAAGTGGTTCATTTTGATTTGAGTTAGATCCGTTGGCTTTTAGATTCATTGATCTTCTGAGTATTTTATAGACTATATTGGCGAGGGAGTACACGCTAGCATGTACTGCAGCTAATCAGCATTGTTGTTTTTAAGTTGACATTTCAATTGTTTGAATTGATTGGATTGCTGATTTGTTGCTTAACACTGTTTAGTGTTATATCTGCCGTTATCCGATTCTTTTATCGAGGAGTCGGATATACGTGATTTCTGTGACTGTCATCTATTTGAGATTATTATTGCTTCTATGCACTAATAACTGAGTTTGAATTAGACTGACCCGTGTATTATTTTCTTTTGAATGTAATACTCGGGTCAGACCCGAGTTATTTCAGGTTGTAGATTTCCTTCTTTGAGTTGCTGTTTGGGATTTGAAGACTTTTCACATCTTCTGAAGTCGTCAGTGTCATTTTGTAGTAGTCGTGTCATTGTATAGAACGATATGTATTCATGTATATTAGTCGATAATATACTTGTATATATAACTTCTAGAGTCGGCAGTTGTAGTTGTATCATATGTATCGTGTCAACTATATTGTAACTGACATCGGTTATATATATATGAGATTTTTGTTAATCTGTGTTCCGCATTTATATTATCTGTGTTATTGTTATATCTAATGTCCTAAACTATTATGAACTATCGTAGTTTGTTTTATACTGATAATTGGATATGTCGATGGGAGTAAATAAATAATAGATGAAAAATAAAAAGTATATACCACTCCTACCGAGATAACCAATATTAGTGTAAGGCCAATTACGGATGGTCGCTCCTATCCAGCCTTATTCTTCGTAATAATAGATAGTATTTCTTTTAATACTCTTTGTTATTATGAGCATAGAGGTGGGGCGTCACAATCGGCTGATCTCCGATATAGATATTTTATCACCTTTAGTGACGGGAAGTCCGGACGTGATTAGAAATTATCCGGATTGCAAGGACTTCTTTTGGAAGTGCCTTCGGTTCTGTTCGATCCCGGAACAGACTTGTATGGTTGTATGTCTGACGTTATAAATTGAGATATAAAGCTGGTTTCTTTCAAATACATATCTGTTGGTGGCAAAGAATTTATTCTCTTAGCTTAACACCCTTCTCTGAGACGTACGAGCTCAGAGGTTATGTAGTTGATGGTTACTAGTGATATATTCCCAATTTGGTAACGTGGCATGCTGAGTGTGGCTGTGTAATGATCATTGTTTAATCATTTGTGATATGATCATTTGTTTGATCATTTATCTTTGTGATCATTACTTTGATCATTTGTTGACCCAAAGCATGGCTTTGTACCAAAGCGTGGCTTTGTGGATGAGACTTTGTTGGACCTCACACCTCGGAAATGGTCAAAACAGGAAAGATGCAGCAAGGTTATTTTGGGGATCGCGCCCCCTTGAGGGTATGTCATTTCCTTCTGGATAGAGGTTGTATCATGGTATGGAGCCCAGATATTTAACCTATGTTGTTGCTGCAAATTTATTTCTTTGTGGTTGTTGGAATCGAGGATCCTCGGATAAAGGTCGTTACGACCGGGGGATGACATATTCATGTCAGTAGTTACCCAGCTAGGGGTAACCCGGCCTTGTGTTGGCAGAGATCTAACCGTAATGTTAGGTTATTTCTCGGGGTCGTCTTTCCAGAGGCGTACCTATGTGGCAATGGGAAGTTCCTTGGCCTGACCATTTGTTGGAAAGCCAAAGAAACAATACGAGCCCTGTATGGTTTTATTTGTATTACCTGCCATGGAATGTGGCGGTAACCTGCTATTGAACATGGTAGCTATAGTAGGCATAAGTGCGAAATGCCTATGCTGGCTAAGATTTATATTATACTTTCGAAATGTTTTCTACACTATGCACTAGTAATAATATCAAATCAAATTATTTGTTCTTGCGTATCAAGCATCTTTGACTATCATAAGGAGAAATCTCCTCCGATTCTGCGTTTGCATTGTGTGTGTGTGCGGGAGGCCTTATGGTAGTTTCATTTTCCAAAAGCATTGAGAAATTGACTTTAAAATCTTCCTGTTGTTTGTTTTAAAGATAAACTATTTTAAGTTCTCACACCAGTCACCATGACTGACCTGGAGTTTATTGTTTCCTTCCTAAACTCTGGGTGCCCACCAATTTCCACACGGGCAGTCTAGAGTAAGGTTATCAGGTCATTCTGGATTCGGGAGGCTATGGAGCTTAGTGGCGAGCTGGATGGCGAGACGTACCACTTGTATATGATATTATTTATTCCGCTGTGTATTCCGTATGAGGACAAGTTTATATAACTGTCCAGTGTTGTATTGTTGTTGTAAACTCTGATGATGATGTAATGTATAAAATGATATAGTTCTTTGTTTAAAGATTATTTATTTATCTATTATATGTTGTTCCGCTGCGAATGAGAGATTCTGATATTGTTTCTGTTTCTGTGTTTTCTGTTGTTTCTTTTTTTTTCTTTTTCTTCTGTTTTCTTCTACCTCTTCTTTTTCTCCATAACAATTCGATTTTCCGGCATTCGATTGCTCGGCAGTTGATAAAGTGGACGTATTAATGTCGATTTTCGAGCGACGAAAAATCGCGTTCGTTACAATTTCTCTCCTCAAGTTCTCAACATCAGGAACACATAACCGTCCCTTCTTTCTCAACCATCCTCTCTGGTCAAAACAAAAATCTTTCAAATCATCGACCTCAGTTCCAGCCTCAAGCCTTCTGATCCTCTCAGCTAATAATGGATCCTCCTTCTACTTAGAAGCAATTCTCTCGATCAACACTGATCGAACTTTAAACAGGACAACATGGCAGTATTCTGACTAGTACCAGCAGTCGATCTCAATTGCACACCGCAACTGGCCAAAGCTTCTAGATCTTTTCACTCTGCCAACATAACCAACACCACATTCTGATGTCTTCTGCTAAGAGCATATGCCACTTTATTACCTTTCCCTAGGGTATACCCTATACTAAAATCATAGGCAGCCAAAAACTCCAATCACCTCTGATGTCTCATATTCAACTCCTTTTGGAAGAATAGATATCTTAGAGACTTATGATTGATATATAACTCAAATCTCTTCCCCAAGAGATAATTCCTTCAAATCTTCAAGGCAAAAATCATCGCTGCCAACTCCAAATCATGAGTAGGATATCTTACTTCGTGCGGTATAAGCTGCCTAGATGCGTAAGTAATGACTTTGTCCTTCTGCATCAACACTGCTCCCAATCCAGTCCCACACGCATCCGTGTATACTACCAACCCTTAGTTTACATCTGGAACTACTAATACTAGAGCATTGGTCAACAAATGCTTTAGCTTAAGGAATGCTTCCTCACTTTTTTTAGACCAAACAAACCTCACTTCCTTCCTGGTAAGCTTAGTCAAAGGCGCTGCTATCCGTGAGAAATCCTTGGTGAATCTCCAGTAATAGCCAACAAGTCCAAGAAAACTTCTGATCTCGATCATAGTCTTTGGTCTCTTCCAATTGTTCACAACCTCGATCTTATCTGGATCGACTGACAATCCCTTCTCTGAGACCACATGACCAAGAAACTTAACCTCTTTCTTCCAAAAATAACACTTGGAAAACTTTGCCTTTAGCTGATTTTGCCTCAGCGCCTCTAGCACAACTCTAAGATGATCTTCATGTTCTTTCTCATCCTTAGAGTACACTAAAATGTCATCTATAAACACCAACATGAATCTATCCAATTACTCTCAAAAGACTCGATTCATCAAATCCACAAAGAAAGCAGGTGCATTCGTCAACCCGAATGGCATCACTAACCACTCAAACGAACCATATTTAGTCCGAAATGCAGTCAAAGGAGTACTGTCCTCTACCACTCTCAACTGATGGAACCCCATCGCTAAATCCAACAAGGAGAACACCTTGGCTCCACTCAGCTGATCAAACAAATCATCAATCCTCGGCAGAGGGTACTTATTTTTTATCATCCTTTCGTTCAGCTTACGATAGTCGATACACATTATTAATGATCCTTCTGGTTTCTTCACGAATACCGTGGTCGCTCCCTAAGGCGAACTGCTTGATCTAATAAAATTCCTTCCTTCTAGATCCACTAGCTGCACCTTCAATTCCTGCATCTCTATCAGTGTCATCCTACTAGGTGGTCTACTCATAGGTTCAACTCCTGGCACAAGATCTATCCGAAACTCAACAGCTTGTTTCGGTGGTAAAACTGTGACTGGCTCAAACACATCTGCAAATTCTCTTGCAATTCGAACCTAACTTAGCTCTTCTTCCACTTCCATTGCACTTAACAAAGCACAACTACTCCGGTCAGAATTCTCTACTGAGAATATAATTCAGTTATGACTATCAGAGTGTCTCAAAGATATCTCCCCATCATGGTAGAATATCCTGGCCTCATACCTTCTTAACCAATCCATACCCAAAATGATTCCGAAATCTACAAAATTGTAAACATACAAACTACATGCAAACTTATGACCTAACAAATCAAGTTCTAACTGATCACATCTCATCCCCAGAGTTGCATACCCTCCTATTGGATTTGCAACCCTTAAGGAAGTAACAAGGTATGTGGGTTCTAAGCATAACCTATCAACCAAATTCTGAGATATAAATGAATGTGATGCACCGGAATCAAAAAATATCCTAGCTGGTATACTCTGAATCAAAAACATACCTTCCATCACAGTTTTCCCTTTATTAGCTGCAGTAGGCTTAGCTGATGATCCAACAGCAAAGACTCCCCCTTGTCCGCCCTGACTGGCTCTGGACGTTGGTTCTTGTAATGCCCAACTTGATCACATTTAAAGCATTTCACATTCTTCTTGTCTGCATCCTTCTTTCCCTTTTCTGACCGGCACTCGCTTGCATAATGACCCTTCTTGTCACATTTATAGCAAACTAATTCAGCCTTTGCCTTCTTGGCAGCATCGCCTTTCTGGGCTCCCTTCTTCTTAAAGAACTTCCTCTTCTTTCCCCGAGGACCCTGGGATTCAACTGGCTTCTCTCTAGCATAAATAGCAAGCATCTCTTCATGGCAGATGGCCATCCCCACCACCACATTACAAGGTTCTGGGATATGGGTCATGCTCATTCTAGAAAACTCAGGTCTCAGTCCTCGAATGAACCTTTCATTCCTTCTGACATTAGTGTCAACCTTAACATATCCATATCGAGATAGCTCATCAAACTTAGCAGCGTACTCGATCACTGACATATCACCCTGAACAAAATCCATAAAATTCCTCATCAATGCAGACTTAGAAACCTCAGACAAAAACCTCTGCTCAAAACTTCTCTTGAAATTAGCCCATGTCAGCTCTTCATCCGGAACTCCAACGGTCACACTATTCCACCAGTGAAGCGCTGCCCTTACAACTGCCTAGAGTCTAGCCTCCTCTATTGCCCATCATCCAGGCCTAGATCAGTACAGATCCTTTTACAACCCAGTAGCCAATTCTCAACTTCAACAGCATCCTCCATTCCAACAAACGGTTTTCCACCCAAACAAGTTTAGTCTCTGCTTAACTTAGCATAGTTATTCCCAATTGGAGCCACAGGATTAGCTCTTCCAACATTATCGACAACTCCAGCTAGATTTCCTCTTCTGTTTCCCGCTTCCATATCTTCTTTCTTGTAAATCTGCATACGAGCCTTAGTAAGATACAGAAGAACAGTCTAAGAGAGAGGGGAACACGTACTTATATGTATATATATATGTGTGTGTGTGTGTATGTATCAAATATAAGTACGTACTATAGCATTAATCCAAACCCCGATCATATTTTCAAATTCACTGGATTATGTTTCAAAAAAATTTAGGTTTAAATTTCTTCTAAAGTTTCATAAACCTATGCTCTGATGCCAACTTACAACATCCCCCTACTTGGAGGCCCAAAACTAACAGCTACAAATGCTGCAGTCATCCATGGTTATTAATCCTCCGTGACCAAAGACGGCAAAGTTAGATTCATTGATACATAGAAACAAATGAATATGGAAATTTTTTAAACTTCAAACAAAATCACATTCCATATCAAAACATTTCCAATTCTTTACATAATCCCATGTTCATAAATAACGTACAGAGAAAATATATTTATTACAAAATACGTTCAAGACCGACATATGAAGATGCCCCTTTAGATGATCAGAGTGTATACAGGCAATATAAAAACTTTGCCATTACAAACAACACAACAGAATCAAAAGAAAAGAGAACTCTAAATAGCTATCATTCCTCTTGCACGTCTCCGGAAGCTTATTCGTCTTAAGAGGTACCTGAAAACCTCAACTCTCAAACTACTCAAAATCAATTGAGCACCTGAGAGTTTAAGGAAATAACATAAACTTCAAGTCAGACATAAAGCCTGGTATAAATAATAATCTACCATCTCAAATCATTTAGATATCTAGTAAGACCACGCTGCTTAGTGGAACGGGTTTTACCCTCACTAGTATCTCAAAACCTTTTTAAAACCATACATCCATAATGGTTAAAATAATTCAAAACAATATAATATGATGATGTGCAAAACAAATGAATCAATTCTGGATTACCCATCCCCATTCATTTTAGACTATCTGACTCAACTATAGTTTCTAGTTTTACTATTAACCTATTAGTTTTCATGGGCTGATTAATAACCGGTTAAAAATTTAAGGACCCCCTGTCCAATTACATAGTTTTCGTAGGATCACTATGAACCTATTGGTTACTCTAATATCTTAATCTTATCCTAGTTTTCATGGGTTGACTAGGAACCTATTGGTGACTCCAATATCCTTTCTTTTATCCTAGTTTTCATGGGTTGACTAGGAATCTATTGACATCTGTCAATATTTCATCCGGATATAGTTTTCATGGGCTAACTACAAACCTACCTGCCCCTGCCAGTATCCAATCATAGTTTTCATGGGCTTACTATGAACCTATCTTTCTGACATCTTCCTTTATACATAGGTCAATATCTTTTCCTATGCACAGTTTTCATGGGCTTACTGAGAACGTATTGGCCCTTGTCAATATCTTTCTTTTATATTTTAGCTTCCTATATTCTGGTCTTCCTTACCTCCTGGATGCAATTCTACTCATTCAGGAGTTTATTCAATTTATATTCACTACTGGGTTAACCTAACTGGTTCTTCTACCCGTTATCCCTAAAATGCAGTTATGGGTCCATTATAAAGTGAATATATTTATATTAGAAGAAACAATATAACAACATAGCAATATCACTCCTGTGAGTTTAATATAAAACATGGTTAATCCCTTTAACCTATTACTTTATCAAAGATAGCTTCTTCTTAAAACCATTATAAAAACTCCTTTAATTTAGCCATGGGTTTTTCCTTTAAAAATAAAGTTTGGGTCATAAAACCTTTCGATACCTTCGAAACCTAGCTTTCAACTTCATATGATAGCATCCTTCGAAAGCCTTAAAAATCTATCTTCAAAACATTAGGCTCCTTCCTTTTAATACTTTAAAATCTACCTTTCGAAACCGTTCGAATACATTAAAGTATTAGCATTTAACTTTAGAAGCTTAGCTTTGAAACCAGTTGAAAGTACCACTTTCGACACTAATGGAAGTAACCCTTCCAAAATCATTAAAGTACCCCTTTCGAAAGCATTGGGTTTATACTTAAAACATTATTTGGGTCAAAGTGAATACAGGTGAAAGCAACTCTTTCGAAACCATCCATATGTATTAGGGAAAACTTGATGGTGTTGGTACCATCTCTTTCGAAAGCATAAACATCTGGGTAAAATATTGGAAGGTTGGCGTCAAAACCCCTTTCGAAACCATCACCTTTGAAACCCCTAACCCCTTTTGAAAGCTATAGGAAGTGGCTTAAACTTTATAAAACAAAGTACCTTTCGACAGCATTGATATCTTCAACACCATCGAAAGGCTATTGAACAGCAACAGGGTTTCGATTAGGTCGGAACCCCTTCTTTCTAAACATTCTTTCATAAGTAAGGAACCCAGTCGAAAGCAATCTTAAGTTAATGGCAAACCTTTTGAAACCTTTTAAAACCTCTTTCGAAACCAAATGCTTCGACTCTGTTGAAAGCTAAATCAAAACAAAGGTAGGCGCTTTTCTTTTAAAAACAAACCAAGGTTTCGACTCCTTCGGAAGCTATGCTTTCGACACCTTACCTTCCGCCTTCCTCCTTCCTCCATCCTCCAATCCACTGCGTACCATCTTTCTGATACCTTGTGTATTGGTTTTGACATGGTAGGTTTTGACTAAGATAAAGACGGAAGCATCTGTGTCGAAAGGTGCTTTATAAAGCGGGCAGAACCTATTTTCTGAGTAAACCTGGTTTAGTTCTTTATAAAGTAAACTTTTCTCTAACTAACCTTCCACGTATCAACACCAGATTGGTTACCATAACTTTTTCAAATTCTTTTTCAAAAATAACTACCGCTAATCCAAATCTAAACCATGGTTAAATTAATTAATTAAGCCCTTCCATTTTTTTTACAAAGAAGTCCCTCTTCTAAAACAATTTATTTTGCATAGCAAATCACTTTGGAAAAGTCCCCAAAAATTCCAGAAATTCACTTTAATCATGTTATCTAACATATCAAAATTCCAGACCCAAATTCTCAATATATTTCCCAAAATAAATTATAAACCCAAATAACCATATTTTCCTTTGAAAATTCATAATAATCTTTCCATAGCTTGGAAAATTATCAAAATTGAAACCTAACTCCAAAATCATGTTTCTCATAACATAAAATTTTCCATGGTATTTAAACATCTTTAAATCTCGGTTTTACCTTAAAACCGTGCAAAGACTCTTTTAAACAATCTTGTTTAAATCATATAAATCATAAATCAAACATATCATCATCCAATATATCATAAAAATGAACTTACCCTTAAATATGAAAATATATGATTCAAAACCAAATAGAGATAGAATTATTATTCACCTTGATCTAGATAAGGAGATTGGATTGAGGTTGATTTCCCCTAAGCTTGATTTTCTAGCTTTAAATTTGAATTTCTTCTTCCTCTTAAAGGCCGGTCGTTCCTCTATCTTTTAGTTTGCGTTTTCAAAAAATAACGTGAATGGGGAAGTAAAATGATAGGAAAGAACATATATATGGGTAATGGTCATTGGGTGACAAATCCCAATTATACCCTTATTAATTTAATTAACCTAAAACCATTCTTTAGCCCATTAATTATTATATTAGGCACGACCTTAATTAATTAATTCAAGTCTCAATCCCCTTATCACTTAATTTACATTATTCTATTTAATTTATCTAATTAAATCTCCTGAATAATGTTATCAAAAATTAGGGGTGGTACAGAAGACCTCCAGCTCATTTGCGGAAGCTCCAAAGCATCTAAATCTAAATCTATAAATATGCTCGATCTGACCCGAGCATTAAAAGGGAAGAACGCCCGGATCAGTCTGGTAAACCAGCGTGAGAAAATACATCTCAACTGAATTTTTAAGTTATAAAAACTTTTCTTTATCAAACAAAGGTATCTCGTAAGACCACGCCGCACATAAACACGGACGGGTTTTTACCTTACGATAAGCCAAACATTTCATATCAAACTTTGTTATATTATACTAGTTCTAGTATACAAATAATATTAATCATAGCCTAAATTATTACATTGGTTAAATTTGACGGCATAGTAGGTTTACAAACAAGATGCCAGGCACGTATTAAAGAATGGATTTCCATACAATGGCAGGTAAGGGACTACCTTACGTATAGTTCATCTCTAGAGGAATGTACCGAGGATGCACAAACAGTCCTCCGTATCTGGCAAGACCGATCTATCCCTATTTGGCACTCAGACAATGGCCTGGATAGAAACCGAATATGTCATCACCCCGTCGTTATCGACCTATCCGAGACGTCTCGTAGCATACACCATATACCCAAAATATAGAGGTTATCTAGAATGGTGATTATCATACCCTAATGGTTGCAAACCATATAGCCTTATGGCGTACCCTATTTAAGCCATTACCAGATGATGAGGCTTAAGGTAACATTTACCTTTCACATAGCACATTCTACTTTTAATGCTACATTGCCATTTCCACAATCACACAACTGATTTCTACGAACGTATAATTCCTGAGCTTATACGTCTCAGGAAAGGGTGTTAAGCTAAGAGAAGTTGCCTTCTCTGCCACCAAACAGATGATACGTTTATAGAGATCAATCAATGTAATTAATTAAATCAATTTCCGAATATTTACTTCAAATTATCTTTAAAAGATATATTCTCAAAACCAGTTCAATCTTTTGATATTGGAAAACATTCCCATATACTTATATCAACGGTATAAATATATTTAATAACACTACCATTTTAGAGACACACTAAATAGATTTCTATAACCATACAACTCCAGAGTTCGTACACCTCCGGATAAGTGTTAAGTACAAGAAGCAATGCTTCCTATACCACCAAGCCTTTAGTATGATCATAAGAACCAATTCATGAATTTCGCGACGGAAGGTCAAAACACAATTTATTGGATCAAAATGAATGTTGTTTAAAACATCGTTACGACAACCCAAACACTAGTATAGAGATTCGATTTAATTATATATAAATCTCGTATACTATATAAAACATTTCTTTTTGGAAATCAATTACTATAACAATAGTGTTATAGTCCACGCCTTCCTCACTTTCTCAAAAACGTCTATTACAACAATAAATGTTGAATTCCATGATTTCGATACTAGTCACATTTTAAATCACCTTTCAAAACCATTTAAACTCCATTTGAAATTATTACTTTTAATAATTTACTTTTAAAGATTATCACTTTAAAAACTGTTACCTTCGTCAAAAATATTCCTTTCAAAACATTCCTTTAAAAGATTATTTAACTCTTATAAACTTGAATGTATTTCCTTTATATAAAATCCATATTTAAATCTCAACGTAAATCATTTCCATATTTATAAAACTATGTTTATAAATCTCTTTTCTATTTTATAAAATATCTTTATTTATAAAATTCTATTTTTAAATCATTCTTTTATAAAAACTCATTTTACTATCAAAATCCACTTATAAATCCATATCTTCATAAATTTAATTTATTTATAAAATCCATTTACAAAATATTTAAAAATTCCGATTATAAATCTATTTCTTATTTATATAATGTCACCTTTATAAATTCTTTTTATAAACCATTCAAAAATTTCTATTTAAAAATATTTCACAAAACATCAAAAATCATACTTTTTATTTGTTTAAAATAAATTCATTCCTTTTAATAATTTAAAATAAGGCATCATTAAATTAGATAGGATATGACGAATCCTAAGACTCGAGTTAAATCCTAAGGCATGATTCCTAAAGAGACTTAGGACAATGATCCTCGTCATAATATCCTATATTGTTCCAAAGTTTGGCTCTGATACCATGCTATGACGCCCCACCTCTATACTCACATTAACCAAGGACACTACTGGGTAATGTTGTCGATTAGCATGAAGAATAAGGCTGTTGAGGAGCGACCATCTGTATAATTGCTTTGAGCGAGTACCGATATGTCGGATAGTATATCACGCATTTCATTTCAAGAGGAAATCTGACATATTCAATACAAACTCAAAGCTACTACACGGTGGCTAAATGCCCTTCGGAAAAAAATATAAAATAGTCATAACATAAAATAAGTCACAGATATTCATATCACTAAGGCGGAAACAAATATGAATTTAACACATAGAAGTGAACATCATAGTAGTGGTCATACAAGATCCACTACATCCCAAAAGAATAGATACATGTACTACACAAAAGAATATGTATACATCAAAGAGTCTCTATCTCGTATATATGAAATACAAAAAAACCACTAAGCTAAAGTAGTTGGCCAAAAGTCAAAAGATAGTCCCTGCTAAGTAGTCAAGTGGAAGCACCTGAAACACCTCGGTCTGACCCGAGTATTATTTACGAAGAAAAATAGCAAACAAATCGGTCTAGCTATAATTATCATGTAAGATGAGATAGGATAAGAGATATGATGAATATATATGATAACAATAAAAATCATACAATATCTCAAATTTTCTCAAACACCCAAAAAGAATATCATATTCTTTAATTTTATTCACCAAATCACAAATGTTGATAAAGCTTATCAATGCAAATCACAAAAATTGGTGAAACACAAATTCAAGAAATCATTATTTAGAAATCCAGAAAACACAAAGGGGGAGGTTTATCACTAACGGAAGCATGAAAACTCACCAACACCTATATCACAAACGGGACGCTAACCCATAAAATTTGAGCTGAAGCTCCACAAACGGCCCAAAGACCATGGGTCGCTACACCACCAAATTGAACCAAAGCTCCACAAAACGGGGTATAGTCCCCCACGCGGACAAAGAGACATTGCACATCGCAAGTCTAAATTACAGAATGATCATCATTGATCAATAAGTGTAAATTACACTAAGCTAGTAAATAAATGAGTTTAGCTTCATGTCCCATAACCACTGGCTTAATTTAAATATTTATGAACAAATTGTAGATTCCCACTCGAAAATTGTCATGAGATTTCAATCGAACAAGTCTAAGAATTAACCGATGAAGTAAACGCAAGCGTTTCATACCACTTGTTTTGCTAAGTCGTTTAATTGGATTTCTCATCCGAATGAGATAAAGGTTTGTATATACTAATAGATTGGAAAACGTTTTTAAAATGAGCTTTGTATTAAAAGTAGTGTTGAAATAATTTTTGTGAAAGTGTTTTAGTATTTACTACTAGTATAAAACCTTTGTATTTAAAAGTGACAAATCATAGAAACGATTGTAAAATACAATCTATCACAAAAATCCACATTTCGATAACGTGAATCAAACCATGGAAATCGATATCAAATCCATCAAATGGAAACACCAAAAATCCAGAAAAGAAATCATCAAAGTTGATGTTAATTGACAATAACTATACGGATAATCAAAAATCGATAAATTTGGAAATCCATATAAAAATAGGTCAATTTCCAGAAATCAACAGCCACAGATGTCTGTGGGAAATCCACAGACGTCTGTCCCTTGTTTTGGGAAATTGTAACCCTGAGGTCACAGACGTCTGTGGATAATCCACAGACATCTGTCGCCTATAGTGGGACAGAATTTGCAAAGCCCTTAAATGGGCAAACCTACACAACTTCTCGAATTCGGAGCGATTGAATGAGCAATGGCGACTAGGGATTTATGCCAAGCGACAACCCAGTCCTAAAGGCTCTTCAATTCACCCAAAACAACATGTCTAAACACCCATTCTAGGGTTTTCATAAATTTTGACTTCAAAATACCAAAATCAGGAAAATTCACCAAACCAATTCAATTCAAAAGCAATTGAATAAGAAATAGATGTTAGGAATTCATACCTAACAACAATCAAACCTATAGACATAGATGTGAGTTCATGAACTCACCTTTAAACTCAAAAATAGAAATGAGAAGCTCTAAAACAAGCTAAGATCAGTACCTCTTCTACTTCACCTCTAGAATCTCCAATCTATTGTTACATGCAAAGGTTTTCCTAAGTTATGTTATAGGAAATTTTGAAAATTGAAGAGAGATTGAGATGGAGAAGATGAAGAGGATGCTTACCTAAGCTTCTCTTTGATTTAAAACTTGAATTTGAATTCCTAAGAAAAGCTAGGGCTTAGGAATTTTGATTTCCTCATCTTTTCCCCCATTTTTCCTTTTACTTGAGTGTTAGGAAATTATGAGTGGAATGAATGAAGAGGAGAGGAGTTAGGGTATTTGATAGAGGAGTTTGGGTTACCTTATTGGGTTAATGGGCTAGAACACAACCCAAAGCCCAAATGAAAATACCAAAATCCTAATCAACTCCAAACACAACAATGTTTATACTTAAACAAGTTGTAAATGTCGATTTGAACTCAATTAAAGTAGTCTCGAGTCCGGATTCGACTATTTACAAAAAAGTCATATTTCGGACTTTAACATAATTAACGATGCTATATTTAAATAAAACATTTAAATATATAATCGTAAAATATGCGGGTTGTTACAAGCCTATTTAAGTATTTCAGCATATTCCCTTTCAATGGCAAGCCCCAAGATTATGAGTCTTCAAAGCTAATTAATTAAGCTCAAAATTTAAAGAAATTGAGGACTTTTGTTTTAGGGATTGAAAGAGGAGGAGAAGTGTTCTATGTATTTCCTTTCTCAAATTGAAAAGGAACGTACAGACTTTAGTTTCTAAGCAATCTCCCCTTTAGCAAATTCTATTTTTTTTGGGCCTTGGGTTGCAAATCTTAATTTAACAAAACTACAATTTATCTATTTAGTTGATTTTAAATAAATGGGCCTTATAGCAGATTTCTTTAATTATAAATGAAATAAAATAAAAATGAAATATTAACCCAATCTATAAAAATGAGATTTACCCCCATTTTCTATCTCAATCTTTATCCTTCATTGCTACTTGATTCATTTCCTTCAATTTTACTCTTATTTTATATAAAAGATTAAACATTTAATCAACATCTCTTTTAAATCTCATTGCTAATATTTAAAATCCAAATCTTCAAAAGTTTCTCACTTTTTCCCAACAATATTAGACCCAAATTTCATTTTACTTTAGGAATGAAACAAAATAAAAGCCCCAAATTCCATTCCATTTAAATTCCATTTAAATCATTATTGATTTTAGTAAAGTTGTTCTAAAATGAGGGTTGTTACAATATCCACTATATGCTTCCCACTAGCCTGGTACTTTGAAAGATGACTATCAAGAGCCACGTCGAGTGTTTGACTCCAAAAATGGTATTGGTTTTCTCGTTGATGTCTATTTTCTCATATTTCTAGGAAAACCACTCCTCGGTTCTTCTTTGACAACTAGTTAACTCTATAGCAGCTATTTGAGCCCAAACATCTTGAGCTTCCACATCCAGTCCATCATCATTACCAACATGCTGAAAATCGTCCTTGAAATTAGATAAGTTGACAGCCTCATCTCCTTGCCCCTCCAAGGACCTTAAATTTAGGTTGGTACTTCCTTGATTCTTGTCGGTACCGATCTGAATTCCCTAGGCAGGGGCTCTTTTGGTCCCTCTAGCACTTCTCCCTACTGCTCTAGTAGTCGTTCCTTATGCTTTTGCTTTCCATCCCTTCTGTTCTGACTAGAAGCACATAGGTTCTCCTTTTTAGATCCAGCAGGCGATGCCTCTCTCCTACTTCCCTAATCCTTTGTGACTGCTGGGTTAGCAAGGCTATGCTAGCATCCATTTTATCAAGTAGAGCCTTCTAACTATTTGTCATCTTCTGATTCAACTCTGCCATCATCTTATCAAATTCTACTTGTATAATTATCTCCTAAGCGACAAATGGTCCTGCTAATGTTGCTGCCAATTGGTCAGTACTTTAGGGGTAAGCATTTAACCGAGTTAACCGACCTTTACCAAACCGCTTTAATCGAAAAAATCGGTTAACTGGTCGATGTTAACTGACCAAATCAGGTCGGTTAATGGTTAACCACATTATTGGTTAACCGTTGACCAAAACTATTTTTTAGTCAGACATCCCAAATCCAGTCTTGTATTCGCAACCCGACCCACTTATTCCCTAACCTTAGCCTAATCGCTCCTTTCCTTTGCCAACCGTTGTTCACGAATCACGCTTCATAAAATTTCCCAAAATAAAAAAACTTAGATCTATAAAATATGTCACCCTGGCTAAATTTTCATGAATCCAAATACAAATCGATCTTCCACCACCTTTGTTCATTCTTTGCTATCCAAATTGTCGATTTGAGCAATGGTAAATGCTAGCATGAAAAGGAAGAATGTAGGTTGATTTATTTAGTGTAGTTTTACTTAAAAAAAATTGAGTGTTTAATTTGTGTACGGTTAAATAAGATATACATATAATTTTCATCTATTTTAGTTTTAGTCTTTAATTTAACTGTTTAGTTCATATGAACTAATATGCATATAAACCCATAACTTATCAGAATGATTTTAGTTAGATGATATATGGTTATTTATTTAGTTCATTTTTATGAATTAAAAACGAGATAAGAATGTTTATCTATTTTAGTTCGTAAGAATGTTTTAGTTAACAGATAATTTTAGTTACATTGAGTTATTTAAAAATGGATGATGGGTTTGAGATAGGGACACATGACATTTTAGGCTAATGTTATACAATGTTTCATTGATATGGCCCTGAATAAAATATGTGTACTCCCCCAACTAGTTTGATATGACAATCAGACAATCATCTTGGGCAAAATCGGTGGAAATTTTTAGCTCAAATTGTTTGTTCATTGGCAAGACTGAAAATGCTAGGAATTTGCAGTGTCATAAGTGTTGGAGACTCGTAGTTGCATATGCATTTGAAGTTCTGAACTAAGTTAATACTCACTAATCAGTTCATTGTACTATCGTAAGCTAAGTTGATGCTCGGTTAAACAAGCCAGTTCAATTTATGTGCCAATGTTTCCAGTTGTAGTAACAATGTAATACACCATATATCTTTCATTTCGATTCGACTAACTTATATTTGTTTACCTTTGGGCAGAGACTTGGAGATTGGAGACCAAAGTTGCAATATCTTTAGGAGTCTATTCTAGTTATGGATTCATGGTGGCTGGTTTCCAGAATTCTCAGTTCTTTTTCAATTGCAACTTTTCCTCTGCCACTACTAGAAAACTTCAAGGCGCTAATGGTGAGTTATCCTTTTTCTTCTTTTGTTTGTAAATTTCACATAACCTGATGCATTTATGTTTAAACAGTCTATAGATCTATGATTTATTTATCAATTTATATTAAACAAATTTCTACAAATCATTTCATGTAAATAAATTGGTTTGATTGTCTTCTTAAGAATGTTAATGCTAAATTAATTTTATGAAGATCTTGATGAGCCAATTTAAAAAACATAATCTATCATATTTACTAAAACATTTTTTTAACTAAAGATACGTCACAACATATGTATTCAATTATCAAAATGCGATTATTCATTTTATTTGTTTCACCTATCAAAGTAAATTTCCCAAAGTCTCTAATGTATTTTTCTAACTATACCCATGTAACTGTGTGTTTTTTACAATGTTATGATGATTAGTTCTCCTTCTTTTTTAAGCACATAAAGGAAATTCTGGCATATATTTTTTAAACGCAAGTGATTAATACACAAGGAAATACCATTTTTATAACTTGAATTTCTATATACAAACGCAAGTGAATATATGAAACCGCTAATTATAAAGTTACTTTATAATTCTTAGATAAGTAACAACCACTTGGTCATGAAACTTACCATCAAGCTATGTTTCTTTATAACGGTGATATTATAGCATAAGAATGAGTAATGTTGTATGATTATGGACAATGTTTGATAATGTCTGAATTTTCAGTGTTAATCCAAAGTAGGCATAGGTCAATGTAAGTCCAACTTTACTATGGATGTTGTCTAATTTATGATAGATGGTTTAGCTATTTGATAATTTAAAACTATATTGCCTTTAATACAACATGCATTTGTATATTAGATAGTTTTCATGTTCATTTTTCTTAAACAATGAAGCCACCTATTTATGAGAAAGATTTTGAAAAAGAACATTAGTATATTCAGTTATCACTTGTATAACTAAACTGCTATAATTAGTTTAGCTATATATAAATAAAAGTGTCATATGTAACTAAACTGTTATAGCTGATAATAACTATCTCTAAACTGATAATACACCTTAACCTAGTTCATATAACTGTGATATAACTTGTAACTCCTTTACTTCCTTCTCCTTACTTTAATAATTAGTTTGCAATATATATTAAGAAAAGATATGGAGTTTGATAACTTGTTAATGAGTTTGATAGGTTGTAGGATTGATATTAGGCCATGAAGTTGTTGCCTTGTTGTTCACTGCTCAATGCCTATGGACGATGGATTCGCTGAACTGAAGTATGTTTATGTGAAAGACTTATGTGAATAGGACTATATTAATGTGTAATATTTAAGAGTTATTAGTGTATAAACTTGTCTAACTGAAGAATGAATGCGAACTGATGTGACTAATATGAATTGAACTACTTAATTATGTGGTCTTTAATTCGGATTATGAATTGAAAATTATGGTGTGAACTCTGAACTATAACATATGAATTGTGAACTGAAATGTTTGTGCTGAAGCTTGAAAGTGGTAAAGTTAAGTTGTTGCAATGTTTTTGAAGCCTTATAATGCTCATATGGTAGCAACAGTTTAGTTGGTTAACTAGTTAAATTAACCGATTAACCGACTAATTTAAAAGGTTAACCAGTTGTTGGTTAACCGTTTGAATTAATTGGTTAACCGATTAGTTTAACCGGTTAACCATGGTTTAGAATAATCGGTTCAGTCGTGGTCTGATGACTACCTTAACCGATTGTCGGTTAACCGAACCACGTAATATTTTCGGTTAACCGAAAATATTAACCAATTTAGTCGATTAACCAACCGTGCCCACCCCTAAGTAGCTTCGGTATGGTGAGAAGCTCCTTCATCTGCATTAGTTACTGCTCCGGATCTACTAGACTTCCTTAATGGTGTCCAATGTGAAGTTCCTTCAATCTTTAGATAAAAAATGACGCAGCGGATTAATCAAAACAATGTAAATCGATGAAAGTAGCGATCGATGGTGTGAAAGATACCGAATTGCCAAATTCGTTGATCCGAAGATATCGAATTCGAGCTATCTCAAACACGTTGATAGCGCACTATACCGTGTTTAAAGATCTACGATTCTTGCACGTTGATCTAGCGCACTAGATTCCGTGAATCGGCTTCTACGATCGTTGATTCAAGCGCACTTGAATTCCAAAAGAGGAGATAGGAGATTACACTCAACTACCAATTTAAATGAAAGCACAAAGCAATCAAACAAGAATTTTTATTCAAATCAACTACCTTTTACAAGTGTGACACTCGGCCTATTTATAGGCGTTCAAATTTACAACAGAAATTTCATCATCTCCTAAGTCGGTTCCGACTTATAACAAACGACTCAAAATAGCCGACCTACCATAAGTCGTTTACGACTTAACAGTTTACAACACAACCCGCCTCAACCGACTTAACAAACACGACTCACGACTTATGTACAGAACGACTTACGACTTACAAACAGCATACGACTTACGAGTTATAATACAGAAACACAAGTCTACGACCTACGACTGAAGTACATACGACTTAAAGAAATACAACATAATACCATACAACGACTCAACACTTAAGTCGTAGACGACTTAACGACTCATCATAGCTCGGCGACGACTTATCCTCAGCAGCGACTTAAACACATATCACAGCAGCATCCTTACATGGCTTAAGCTTGGACGACTTAGTGAATAGTGACTTCACGACTTACCCCAGTTCACGACTTAAGCACACCAGACGACTCATCTTAAGTCGTAACTCGGCAGCGACCCATCCATTCTCTTATGTCGTAGACGACTTATCTCTTGTGTATTCTCAACTTGTGTTGCTCCTCCTGGATCCGTCTTTTTAAGTCGTGGACGGCTTATGCCTTCCGCTTCAATAAACCGTGGTTGGCTTACCTCCTCGCCCCAGTTAAGTCGATCACGACTTATGTCCTTCATCATGCTAAGTCGGTCATGATTTAAATCTCCCATCATGTTAAGTCGGTCACGACTTATAGTTTCGCTAGGTCGGTCACGACTTATATCTTTAGTTCTGTTAACTCGGTCACGACTTATGCCCATCATGTTAAGTCGGTCATGACTTATAGTTTCAATTTCCTTAAGTCGGTTACGACTTAGTACTTGGTCTGCATCATCCTCCCCAGGTTGAGAAAAATTCATCCTCGAATTTGCACCCTCATCTTCCATAACAAACTCATTCCCATGATATGGTACGAGATGCTTAACATTGAATACGTCAGACGTATACACATCATCTGGCAGCTTCAATTTATAAGCATTTTCATTGATTCTCTTTAAAATTTCCACTGGACCAATCTTTCGTGCTTTCAATTTATTGTACGTTCCCACCGGAAAACGATCTTTTGTTAACACTGCATAAACCATATCTCCTTCATTAAACTCAACATTTCTTCGCTTCAAGTCTGCAGATCGTTTATACTTCTCATTTGCTTTCTCCAATCGTTCCTGAACGATTTTATGACATTCCTCCAATTCATCAACAAAATCAGCAGCTTTCTTAATTGTCTTCTTTGATTGTGGCACTACCGTTAGATCCAACGGTCCCTTCGGTAAGCTTGAATATACTATCTGAAATGGACTGAACCCTGTGCTACGATTTACCGCATGATTATGAGCAAACTCTGCCTGGCATAACTTCATGTCCCAACTTTTCAGATTATCTTTCACGAGGCACCTCAACAGGTTTCCCAATGATCTATTCACCACCTCTGTCTGTCCATCCGTTTGCGGATGATAAGCGCTGCTAAAATTCAACTTCGTTCCCACCATCTTCCACAAACTTAGCCAAAAATGACTCAGAAAACGAGTATCCCTATCCGACACAATAGATTCTGGAAATCCATGAAGTCGATATATCTCTTTGAAAAACAACTGAGCAACATGAACAGCATCCGCCGTCTTCTTACAAGCAATAAAATGTGCCATTTTTGAAAATCGATCAACTACCACATAAATGGAATCGTTTCCACGTTGTGTTCTCGGCAACCCCAACACAAAGTCCATACTCACATCAACCCATGGTTTAATTGGTACAGGTAATGACATATATAAACCAGCATTAGTCGCAGTTCCTTTCGAAACCCGACAGATATGACATCGCTCAACAAACCTCTCCACCTCTTTCCTCATCGATGGCCAAAAATAAGACTGTGAAATCAACTGTAATGTACGGTCTCTCCCAACATGTCCTTCTTCATGTAGCTCCTTTACAATCTTCATTCTCAAACTACAATCAAGTATGCACAATCGATTTCCCTTGAACAGAAAACCGTCTACCATCAAAAACTCATCCGTCTCTCCCTTCTTGACTTTATCAACAAACTTGGCAAAGTAAGGATCATCGACAAATAATTCTGGCAACATATCAAACCCCGTTACTTCAATCTTCATTGTTGTTAACAAATGATTCCTTCTACTCAAAGCATCAGCCACACGGTTCGTAACTCCTGACTTGTGTTTAACAACAAAAGTAAACTGTTGCAAATATGCAATCCACGATGCATGTCTCGCTGAAATTTTGTCTTGCCCTTGTAAATGCTTCAACGCTTCATGATCAGTATAAAGAACAAACTCTTTCTGAAATAGATAATGTCTCCAGTGTTTAATAGCTTGCACAACAGCATAAAATTCCACATCATATGTACTGTATCTCATCTTCGCTCCTGATAACTTCTCACTAAAGTATGCAATAGGACGTCCCTTCTGACTCAACACACCTCCAATTCCAACCTTTGACGCATCAGTACGTAGCTCAAACAACAACTGAAAATCTGGTAAAACTAGAATTGGTGCAGATGTCAGCAACTCCTTGATCTTCCCAAAAGCATCCCCTGCTTCCTCCGACCATGAAAACTGTTTACCCTTCATACAATCTGTAACAGGTGACATCACACTACTAAAGTGTGGAATAAATCTTCGATAGAAAGAAGCCAACCCGTGAAAACTACGGGCTTCCGTTATCGTCTTGGGCTGCGACCAATCTCTAATAGCTTCGACTTTACTTTGGTCAACCTGTGTTCCTTCTTCCGACACAACATACCCCAGAAATAGAACACTCCTCGCCATAAAAACACACTTCTTTGTAGCAGCATAGAATTGTTCTTCACGAAGAATAATTAACGTCTTCTTCAAATGTTGAACATGCTCTTCTGTACTAGCACTGTAGATCAGAATATCATCAAAGTAAACCACAACAAATTTCCCAATGTATGGCCTGAAAATCTGGTTCATCACCCTCATGAAGGTACTCGGTGCATTCGATAGACCAAATGGCATTACCAGCCATTCATACAATCCTTCCCTCGTCTTGAATGTTGTCTTCCATTCGTCCCCTGGTTTAATGCGAATCTGATGATAACCGCTCTTCAAGTCAATCTTAGAAAAGATTACGGACCCACTGATCTGATCCAATAAATCATCAAGCCTCGGCATCAGAAATCTGTATCTGACTGTGATCTTATTCAATGCTCTACTATCTGTGCACATCCTCCACGTTCCATCCTTTTTGGGTACCAATAAAGCTGGTACAGCACAAGGACTTAAACTCTCCTGCACACGCCCCTGTTCAAGCAATTCCTCTACCTGCCTCTGCAACTCTTCATGTTCCTTTGGACTCATTCGATAATGTGGTCTATGTGGCAACACTGCTCCCGGAACAAGATCGATTTGATGTTGAATGTCTCTTAGTGGCGGTAACTCCTGCGGTAACTCATTTGGAAATACATCCTCAAATTCTTTCAAAACTGGCTTTGCTTCTTCTGGAATTTCAACCTCTTCACTGCTCTCTCGCCCAATCAACAAAAATACTTTCGGCTCTTCCTCAACCTCTTTGACAAACTCCTTCAGAGATAATAAAGTTTTCAGCTCTTCAATCTCTTCCGACTTACTCTCTCCTTGTGGTCTTTTCTTTGGAAATAGGGTAATCTTTGTACCTTCAAACATAAAACTGTAACTATTGGTCCGACCGTCATGTTGTACTGCTCGATCATACTGCCATGGTCTTCCCAACAGTAAGTGGCAAACATCCATCTCTAATACATCACACCAGATCTCGTCTTTGTATTTCTTCCCAATAGAGAATGGAACACGAACTCGACTATCCACTTTCACTTCTCCTCCTTTTCTTAACCATGCTAACTTGTATGGGTTCAGATGTTTCTCTGTCTTCAGCTTCAACTTTTTCACAGCCTCGGTTGAAATGATATTGTCACAGCTTCCCGCGTCAATCACAAATTTACACACCTTCCCCAGTATAGTGCATGTCGACTGAAAGATATTACTCCTCAACCAACTAGCTTCCTCCTGCTTCGGTGTCAAACACGATCTCCTCAGCATTAGATTACAACCTTCATCTCCTGACGCAATATCCTATTCATCCTCCTCAACTAGACTAGAATAATCTCCATCAACATCCTCAACTTCCACAACCATGGTTCTCTTCTTTGGCTTTGGACACTCATTGCTTTTATGACCCACTTCTTGACAATTGTAACATTTGAAACCATTGTTCACCTTCACCTTCTCAGTCTCCTTCACCACTGGTCTACTGATAGGTTTAGAAACATTAGAACTCCCACTTACACCCTTCACTTGATTGTTGGAATTAGTAAACACACCACCTCCACGCCTTCCCTGTTTCTTCCAAGCTAACGCCTTTTGATGTGCTTCTGCCACAGATCTTGGATCGAACATATTAACCATATCCTGGATCTGCATTCTCAATCCCCCAATGAATCTAGATGTCAGCTGCTCTTCCGTTTCCATAATATCATTCCTTGCAATCAGCTGATAAAACTCATCCGCGTAATCATTAACAGTCTTCGTGCCCTGCCTCAAATTCTGCAAACGTTGATACATCAAAGATTGATAATTGTAAGGTAAGAACGTTGCTTTCATCAAATTCTTCATCTTCTCCCAAGATTCAACTTTTGACTTCCCCATTCGTTCACGTGTAAGTTTAGTTTGCTGCCACCATGCCAAAGCTCTACCCCTCAACCTTGTAGCAACCAACTTCACTTTACGATGTTCTGGAACTTCTTTGAAATCAAAATTTTCTTCAACATTAGCTACCCAATCTAGAAACTCCTCCACTTGCATACCACCCTTGAATTCAGGAATTTCAGTCTTCATCCCCGACTCCCATTTGTGATCATACTCAGAGTAATTTCTTCCTTGACCTCTTCCTTGAATACTACCACCATCATACTCCTCTTCAAAATCAGATGCATATCGATGTCGGTTCTGACCACCAACATCTCTACTCCCTTCACGTCTACCACCATCCCTTCTATCTACATTCCTCCGAACACGATCTCGGTCATCAACATTTCTATAACTGTCTCGGCTCACACTTCTATGATCATTATCATTACTTCTCCCTTGATTAGAATGTGGTGAAACTCTACTTCTCTCATGGTTAGATTCGGGTGAAACCCTTCTCCGGTTTTGATTCATCTCCGTCATAAGCTTCTCTAATCTCCCAATGCCTTCATCCAACTTCTCATTGAATTTGTCACTTATACGTTGCTCCATTTGCTCGGCATCTTCCTGCTTATACAAATCTTCAACATTTTGATGACGGTTAGCTCTTCGTGGCGGCATGATTCAAAATGATACCAAATGATGGATCTACTCTTCACACTTCAAAATTCAAACACAATTCGAACTTTGATCCAAAATGAAATGGATCGAAAACTCCCACTTTGTTGCAATTCGCGATGAACACGATGAACACAACTTCTCCAAATGATAAGATCCGATTCTCCAAACTTCAATACAAAGTCGAACAATTTCAACTTGCTCTCGGCTCAACTTGATTTCTTCAAAACTCCAAAATGACTAGGCTCCAAGTCTCGATCTAGCTATGATTGGCTAGAAGTAGCTCTGATACCAAAAACTGACGCAGCGGATTAATCAAAACAATGTAAATCGATGAAAGTAGCGATCGATGGTGTGAAAGATACCGAATTCGAGCTATCTCAAACACGTTGATAGCGCACTATACCGTGTTTAAAGATCTATGATTCTTGCACGTTGATCTAGCGCACTAGATTCCGTGAATCGACTTCTACGATCGTTGATTCAAGCACACTTGAATTCCGAAAGAGGAGATAGGAGATTACACTCAACTACCAATTTAAATGAAAGCACAAAGCAATCAAACAAGAATTTTTATTCAAATCAACTACCTTTTACAAGTGTGACACTCGGACTATTTATAGGCGTTCAACTTTACAACAGAAATTTCATCATCTCCTAAGTCGGTTCCGACTTATAACAAACGACTCAAAATAGCCGACCTACCATAAGTCGTTTACGACTTAACAGTTTACAACACAACCCACCTCAGCCGACTTAACAAACACGACTCACGACTTATGTACAGAACGACTTACAACTTACAAACTGCATACGTCTTACGAGTTACAATACAGAAACACAAGTCTACGACCTACGACTAAAGTACAGACGACATACGACTTAAAGAAATACAACATAATACCATACAACGACTCAACACTTAAGTCGTAGACGACTTAACGACTCATCATAGCTCGGCGACGACTTATCCTCAGCAGCGACTTAAATACATATCACAGCAGCATCCTTACACGGCTTAAGCTTGGACGACTTAGTGAATAGTGACTTCACGACTTACCCCAGTTCACGACTTAAGCACACCAGACGACTCATCTTAAGGCATAACTCGGCAGCGACCCATCTCTTCTCTTAAGTCGTAGACGACTTATCTCTCGTGTATTCTCAACTTGTGTTGCTCCTCCTGGATCCGTCTTTTTAAGTCGTGGACGACTTATGCCTTCCGCTTCAATAAACCGTGGTTGGCTTACCTCCTCGCCCCAGTTAAGTCGGTCACGACTTATGTCCTTCATCATGCTAAGTCGGTCACGATTTAAATCTCCCATCATGTTAAGTCGGTTACGACTTATAGTTTCGCTAGGTCGGTCACGACTTATATCTTTAGTTCTGTTAACTCGGTCATGACTTATGCCCATCATGTTAAGTCGGTCATGACTTATAGTTTCAATTTCCTTAAGTCGGTTATGACTTAGTACTTGGTCTGCATCAAAAAACCTTCTGGATCTAACCTCTGAACACTCTAATCCATAATAAATAGCTAGATATATGCTTGAGAAATGCCTTTCTCAGTGGAAACACCAAGGATGTTGAGTCTAGAATGGCACAACTCCCCAAAATAAAAGGAAATAGAGAGATCTAGCAAAATAATGTAAGAAGAACCAAAAATTTTATAGTGGTTCAAAAATTGATGCCTACATCCACTTTAATCTTATTGCTTATAGATTTTTAGTCATAAGTACAAGGATTTCATTGGTCTAACAGCCTAGAAAAGTAAAAAGCGGCTTCCTTTGTAACAAGGGTCGTGTAGAAAAAGAGTGTAGAAAATGAAGTTACAAAAGTCCTTTCTGAGTTGCCATATGCTTGCTATTTATAGAGAAATCACCCAACAAAATTGCCAGATCTCAAAATACCAAGTCTAACTTCATATTTGAGAATGTAGGAGGGGAGATGAGGTACCTTATCCAATAAATCATCTTAATACAAACAAGAGTTAGTCGGTACTGATCTGGTTTTGTGATTGTAAGTTGTGACTCCACTTGAACTTATATCTCTGATCCATCAAGCTCCAAGTACTTTTTTCTTAGAAAATCAAGTCATTGCTAAGAGGTTCTGATATCTTCACCACTTTTCCATTTCCTTTAGAGCTTACTTGAAGTTGTTCACTTACTCCTTCTAAAATGTGCCCAGGACAATCACTCTAACCAACTCACCATATACCGTAGCCCTAAATCTCTTTACATTGCTTAAATTAGGTTGGTACCGAGTTGTTTTCTTGATTCCTCATGCCTTCCGGACTCTTAGAGCCACTTCCATCTTCCTTCCAAGCATGCTTCCAAGTTCTTGAACCATTTCGACTTTATCCTGGCATCAAGATTTGTTTGTAAGCCGCTTGGTCTAAAAGCCAGATAACACTAATAATTTTATCGAGTTATTTCAGGTGCACTAAACTAAGAAATGTAAACATTGACTTCATGATAACATATGACAAAGTAAAGGCTATATATTTTAATATAAACATATTACGAAGCTAATGGAATATGGATACAAGCTATAAATGATTAATTTCATTAAAAAATCATCGGAGAGTCGCTGCAACACTCGAAGACGAGCTTCAAAGACAGAAACAGAGTATTTATTGTTTCTTTGGTTTATCGAGTCCTTATAGTAGAATTTTTTTAAACAACATAAAAGATCTCCAAATCACTCCAAACTTGGCCACAATATATCTAAGTATTTATATGATTTTTTTAGATTTTTCGAAGGCTCAAGGACGGATGAAAAATTGGAAGAAAGCTTGCATTTTATAGCATACCTTCTGTGCATTTCATAGGATAGCTGGTCGACGGTGTTCACGGTTGAACCGTGAAATGCATAAAAAACGTGTGCCACAAAACTACAGCATTTCTTTTCCAAAATTCAGCGATATCTCTTCTTCCTCCTAACATCATAACTCTTTGCCAATGGCTCCATACCCTAGAGAAACAACCCTTAATCAAATCCATTTAATCTCTGTATAAATCTAAACCCTCTAGGCATGAAAATCATTTTTCCTACTCATTCTAATCTCTGGTTTCTAAAGTGATTACATTTTCATTTTTTAAAACATTAGCAAACACAGTATACATTCAATTCCACATCTTTTGATTCAAATTACAATCCTAAACCTTTCTCATTTAATTCCTTGATTATTGAAGTTGTTATAGGATTTTTGTACTGAGTTAAAAGGCAAATCATTGATTGCAGACACGAAGTGGCAAAGGAGAACTATTGTTAAAAAAAGGTGAAGCCCTGCATTAGTCATATAGTGAGTTTAAGTCATATTCATGAATTTTAGGCAGAGTTTGTACACCTATTCCTTCGAGATAAGCAAGGGTTGTTATTTAGTGAAAATCCAAACAGGGAGCACTGAGACTGGAAATAAGACAGGGTTTGAACAAATATAAAAATTCTGGTTCGCATTTACTTTACAACACTTACTTATATTATTCTGCTTAGATATTTTTGTATAAATTTTCCATATTATAGATCATTCCATTTATAGGTTCCTGGCTCAAACACCTAGCAAATATTATTTGGTATCGGGGCTTGGCATTTCAAAAATAATAAAATCATTTTTGAAAATAATATGGCATTAAATATCTCTATTTTCAAGAAGACTAATAAACTACACGACCCCCACTTTTCACTGGCACTAACTATGCGTTTTTGTCCACTAGAATGAGAATTTATATGCAATCTAATAATTATGATATTCGGAATATGACTCAAACTAAGCATGAACTACCCATAATTGACTTTAGTACATGGACTACTCAATAAGTCACATTAGTCAAAAATAACTCTAAGGGCATGAATATTTTAACTTATGCATTAGACAAAAATAAGTATAATATGGTTAGTGTTTGTAAGTCTGCATATGAAATTTTGAAAACTTTGCAAATCAAGGAACTAAAAAGTAAAACAAAGCAAGATTTCCATACTGAAAAATCAATTGCCATTATTTAAAATAAAAGGTAATGAGTCAATTTTGGATATGTATTCATGTCTATAGAGATTACACATGAACTCATGTAGTTAGGAGAAAATATTTCTTAATTTGATATTGTTTCAAAAAAGTCAAACTCTTTAACAAGTGAACGAGGAAGGAAAGTGCTATCCATTGGAGAAGCAAATGATCTGTCAAACTCAAACTTGAAGGGTTAATCGGTAATTTCATGTCCTACGAAGTAAATTTGTAGGTTAGAAAATAATAGTAGCAAGAAAAGAGAACAATTGCATTTCAAGACAAGGAGGACTCAAACATCGATTACAATGATTTTGTTACCTTGCAAAAGGATTTAAGAAATATTTGAAATCTCGGAATGCATCAAACAGCTACAAAAAAATGGAAAATCATCAACCTTGAAATGTTTTGAATGCGATAAGACGGGTCACATGAAAAATGCCCATCTAAAGTTGAATAACTTCAAGAATAAGTCCAAATATCAACAAGAGGGAAAGCCGAAAAGAAAGGCATTTTAATTCAGATAGCTCTTCATTTGATGAAGAAAGTGACTTCAAGCAAGTAAATGTCTATTTCATGGAATTTGATGATGAAGTACGCAATACCTATTTTTTTGATGATATGGTTAAAATTAATATATGTATTTTACAAGAAATGAAAAATGAAAAGAGACTAAAAAAGAAGTATATGTTAAATTAGATAGAGAGTATAAGAAATAGATATGTAAAAAGATGAAAATGTAATTCTCAAAGAAGTATTACGTAAACCACATGAGTCTAATGAAAATTTAACTTCTCAAATTCAAGCTTTGCAAGAAGAGCTAAAAGTTTATGGGTTGAGAATGTCAAGCTTTAAAAGAAAATTGTGAACTACAATCATCTCTTGACATGTCTAAAAATTAGATTAATTCTTTAGAATCTAAATTAAATAACGTTTCTAGAATATTTCAAAATTCAACAAAGACAAGGAAAGTTAAACAATTAGTGAATATTTAGAAACTTGCCTTTGATAAAAATGGTTTGGGATTTAGAAATCCTGAAGTTAATAAATGTAGTTCTAAAAAGAAATATGTGTCTTTGTATACTTGTAACGACCCGTAAAATTTCAACTGTTTTAATAACGTTATTAATTGAAATTTTGCGAAATTTTAAACGATAAAATTTGGAAATATAAATTTGATATTTAGAATGCGTCTAGTTAAACATAGCAACTGGTAAATTTTCGTCCGAAAATACGAAAGTTTATTTCGCGCGTAAATTCACTTCAATTCAATCAGTTAAAAAGCGATGAAAATAAAATATTTCCGAAACCTAAATATTTTTACATAGAAAAATTCTAAACCATCTTCTGAGCAAGATGTCAGTTGGTCGCTTTTCCAAATTCGGACATCTTTGGCTCCGTCGATCTTATTTTTCAGTGTTTTTCTTGCATTTTCCGCTAGTAGAAAATTCGAATTTTTATAATTCAATCGAAACACTGATATCATTATACCGTTTTGATCGTCTCGTTGTGCTGATCTCTACGGTATATTCAATTGTCAATTTCGAAGTCCGATGTGCGATGCAACCTACGAAATGCTGAGCATGTCGGTTCCGCAACCAAGCCTTTTGGTTTCTGACGCCTTTCCATTATCCATAGTATTATCAACAGCCTCGTGCCTTTCAAATTCCCAGATATTAATATCAACCACTTGACATTTCACCGGTTGTGTGACGCCCCACCTCTATGCTCACAATAACAAAGGTTATTATAAGGAATAACGTCTGCTATTGCGAAGAATAAGGCTTGTGAGAAGCGACCATCCGTAAGTTATGCCTTAGACGAGTATTGATTACATCGATAGGAGTTGTATAAATTACTCCCAAAGATATATATTCAATCCAAATCTAAAACGAAACTACAGTGGCTAAAGAAAAATTCAGAACAACTCATAATAACAACAACACTGATAGTATAATCACATCAGAACAGAAATATCAAATATATAGCGGAAGACAAGTCTGGAATACATGCTACAACAGTCGATGGTTCACATGAATCAAATGTACATAAACATATACATCAACATACATAAGATGGGAGTCGAAAAACCAAAAGAACTCCTCGAAGGCTAGACCAAAGATGATGCGATATCCCAAAAGCTAAAGCTGCTACTGAATCAGAGATAGAGACTACCCTGAAATAACTCGGTCTGACCCGAGTATTATTCAAAAAGAAATAATAAACGGATCAGTCTAATTTATTCTTAGATGTGAGTGCATCATAAATAACATCAAAGCAAAATAATAATAATCTCGAATGAGACTATTCAACATAAGAAATCAACATAGTTAAATGAAGAAATCACATCAAACACCATCAAAATCAACATTCAAGTTCACAATTGAATTCAAAACAACAATTTACAAAATCTAGAAATCAAAAATAGATAACTAGAAAAATCAACATAAAAGTGGATCGATCCCAACAAATGGCGAGTTTTAGCTACGCCGCACGTGCATCAACATATGGCCGAAGCCTACCAAGTACTGTCAACATAATTTTTGGCGCCCAACATATGACCCGAAGGTCTAGTACTGGTATTTGACCCGAAGGTCCAACATATGACCCGAAGGTCCAACATAGTGGCTCGAAAGCGCACAAAATCATCAAAATCATCAAACAACAGATATTTCAATTAACGAGTCCGGATTTAACCGAAATAGTAAAAGTGTGGTTCCATACTCCGCACTTTTGCTAAATCGTTTAAATCTCTTCATCGTTTCCTTGAAAGTGCAAAATTGTGTATTTTATAAAAATACATTTTACGTTCTCAAATGGACAAGTCCGGAATTAAGCGAATCAGTAAAAGTAAGGGTTCATAGTCCTCAATTTTGCTGAATCGTTTAAATCGCTTTCTCATTCTTTTGAAAGCGCAAACTGTAAAAAGAAATTTGAAAACAATTTCAATTAAAAACCATTTTTAAAACACGTGATTAAAATAGCAACCTCTGCAGCAATTTCGTCAAGGAAATTGCATTTCACAAAACACCGTACAAGCGGATATCAAATCAGCGTTGCGGGATAACTGCTTTAAAATTCACTTTAAAAATTGACGGTTACTGAAGTCAAAACAACAGTAATTTTTATTCGTCAAAAATACCACCAAAACAACACGCTTCAAAAATATTTTACCGGCGTACAAATTCCGTTATAAAAATAACGGCAACCGGATACGTTTTAAAACGTAACACCGGTTCTATGCAAATTAAATAACGGACTGCGTTAAAAATTTTAAACGTGAAAATATGAGACCTGAAATTATTAAACTCCACATTTGCACGAAACACATTTAAATGCATGTACACCTTAAAATATGATGTCCGGAAATTTTTGATACACCTGAACCAAAACGCACGTACACTAGATAGAATAGGCTTGGCAATGCTTCTTATACCTGCTACTGTGCAAACATGCGATACAACAAGCATCACGTACCCAAAGCTAAAGTGATAAAAATAGGTTGTAGCCCACTCTTACACGTAACCCATCTCACAAAACAAAACAAAAAAAAGAAACTAAACCCCTTAAACACTATGTCATATTAACATTGCCTGGTATAGCTACCTATATAATGAGAAACACAATATTTTCAAGCTATAACCTGTACACTTGCCTGCATAGAAATGTGGTTCTGAACATTTCTCCCACTTCATAATGTATGCATGCACGTGTAGAAACAAACTAGGTTCTAAACAATTTTCGCATAAAACATTTTTACATGCCTGGACTATATACTCCTTGAACACTTATGCTATATATAACAGGGCTTGATTATAACTACTAGTATGATGAAAACAAAAATTATATTCAAGACATGAAATGGGCACGCATTACACAAGCATAAGGAGGAACACGGCCTGACTTCAAAACATCAATGATACCTAACATAGATGAATGTGTGTACTATACTCAATTGCATGTACCATAGATAATACACACGCAGTACCAATTATGCACACGCATGTTTAATTAGCTGCAAATTTTGAACAAATAAAGCCTGCACACAACATAATTAACGCATGCGACTAAAACATGGCAGGGACAGAGAATGCAACTATGACATGCGAATGACTTCAGGGAGGATGCAACTGACTCTGGTATGCAAATACAACATGCAGTGCAAAATCACGATAGTAGTGATGTAAAAATCGCAGTAAATAGAATTCCAAAAACAACTAAAGCCATATTTTGAAACCAAGTTAAAGATGTGATGCCCATATATTAGAAGTGTGAGTAGTTAACTCACCTTATTTTGTTTTGAAGCCAAATACACCCCAGATCTGAAAGAGAAAGTTATCACTCGGCCATTGATGTTCTGCAGAGCTACTCCAGAAAAATGAAACCAAAAAGATGTAGCCCCTTATTTTATTTTTTTCACTTTCTTTTTTTTCAGAAATGTATAAGTCAAATAAAAGTAATATTGGCAGAGGTTTGTACAAATTCATTTAAGGCTAGACGTGTTCAAAAGAAGAAAAGGACTTACTGCAAATTCAAATGATGAGAGCCGTTGTTCAAAAACTTGCGTTCACACTTGCTTTATGTATTCATTTGCTTAACAAGATGAGTGGCAGCAAGGCAAAAATTTATTTTCCAACTAGCTTTAACACTTAGACCTATACACACGTGAGAGCCAAAAATGTATGTTATTACCAACATGCTACGACTTTTAGGCTACTGACTTCACAACATACCCATTTTTTTTCCAAATATTAATTTAAAAATTTTAATTTAAAATATTTTCTCCGACCGTAACTCAAAATCGCGGTCGTTTCAGATTTTTAAAATATTTATTACGACGGAAATAAATCATGGTCGTTACAGACTCCCCTCCTTATAAAAATTGCGTCCCCGCAATTTTCATACTAGAAGTAGTCAATAATACAACAATTTATCGAATCAAAGATTAAAAAAGAAGATAGATACGAATGCTCACCTCCACCCGAAGAGGAGAGAAAACCGGGATAAGAACGCTCGATGAATTCTCTGGTTTCCCAATTGCAATCCTTGGGGTTTGCGGACCATTGAATCTTTACAAGCGGAACTTCTTTGTTCCGAAGGCGTTTCACCTCCGTAGCTAACACACGAATAGGATTTTGCACAATAGACAAGTCGGGTGAGATCTCAAGATCTTGCAACATAGGAGGATCAATAATAATATCTGAATCTCGAAGACATCGACGAAGCTGAGATACATGAAATACGTCATGTATTCCCGAAAACTGAGCAGGTAGCGATACACGATAAGCAACTGGGCCAATGCGTTCCGTAATAGGAAACGGTCCAACATATCGAGGATCCAATTTCCCGGAGTGACTAAAACGCACCACACCCTTCATCGGGGAAACACGAATGAATACGAGATCGCCAACAGAAAATTCCAAAGGCTTCCTACGATGATCGGCATAAGATTTCTGCCTATTCTGAGCCTCCTTCATTCTCTGTCGTATAATATCAATCCTCTCTGAAGAATCACGAATATAATCGGGGCCGAGAACTAACTTTTCCCCCGATTCCAACCAACAAGATGGTGATCAACACGGCCTTCCATAAAGAGCTTCGAAAGGAGCCATACCGATACTGGATTGAAAACTATTGTTATATGAAAATTCAATAAGAGGTAAGTGGTCTTCCCAACTACCACCAAAATCAAGAATGAAGACTCGAAGGAGATCCTCTAAAACTTGATTCACCCTTTCAGTCTGACCGTCAGACTGTGGATGATAAGCTGTACTGAGATTGAGCTTAGTGCCCAAAGCTTTTTGAAGACTCCATCAGAAACCACTAGTGAAAAGCGGATCTCTGTCACTAACAATAGAACTAGGCACACCATGAAGTCGAACGACTTCTTTAATAAACAGCTTAGCCAACAAAGGAGCAGTCCGATTGGACTTGATAGAAATAAAATAGGCCGATTTAGTCAATCGGTCAACAATCACCCAAATACTAGTATGGCCCGACCTCGAACGAGGTAGACCATCAATGAAGTCCATGGAAATCTGATCCCATTTCCATAATGGAATCTCAAGAGGCTGCAAAAGACCACTGGGACGCTGGTGTTCTGCTTTAACAAGTTGACAAGTCATGCAATGACTTACATAACTTGCAACATCACGCTTCATACCTTCCCAATAGTATAAGCGTTTCATATCAGCATACATCTTGCCACTGCCCGGATGGATAGTATACTTAGAACGATGACAGTCCTCAAGAATGTCATTTCTAAGATTAGAAATATCAGGCACGATCAATCTACCCTTCTTCCGAATACAACCATGAATATCAATATCAAAATCCTTCAGATCATCACTTCGGGATTCCGATTTACAACTCTAAAGAAGATAAGCAAGATCTGGATCTTGCTTCTGGGCATCGGCAATGCGATCTAACAAATTAGGACGAGCTTTCATGCTAAATAAAAGCACGGGAGAATCAGAAACTGTAGGATGGTCTCTAATATCACAAAGAGATAAAGCTTCCAAAATATTCCACTCTGCTAGCATCATGGAAACAACAGCCTGCTGCTTGCGACTAAGCGCATCAGCAACTCGATTACCCTTACCAGGGGTATACTGAATATCGAAATCATAAGAAGCTAGAAATTTGAGCCAGCGCTGTCGTCTCAAATTAAGTTCTTTCTAAGTGAATAGATACTTCAGAGATTTGTGATCAGTGAAGAGAATAAAACGCTCGCCTAACAAATAATGTCGGAAATATTTAGAGCAAAGACTATGGCGGCTAACTCAAATCATAGGTAGCATAACGAATCTCGTTAAGCTTTAGTTGTCTAGAAGCATAGGCAACTACTCTATCTTTTTGCATGAGAACTGCACCGAAACCAATACGACTAGTATCGGTACAAATAATGAAGTCTTGGTTCCCTTCGAGAATCCCAAGAATAAGAGTTCTTTCAAATAATCTTCTTTCCTGAAAAGATAAAACTTCCAAAAATTTCAATTGTCTTTACGAAATCATTTTCTAGACAAATTTACTTTTTATAGGTCAATTTATTGTGTCAAATTGTCTCATCAAAGCGTTTAGGAGATTCCTATCGATAACGTTGATCAAGCGCATCGACCAGAATTCTTAAAGCACTCTATGGGCAATACAATCACAAAATCATCTTCTATATGATAAACACAAATCCAATTATACTTGTAAATAAATCTTGTGAAAAAGATTTGCAAAATTTTAAATTTCAGTTTTCATCCAACATCAATAAATACACAAATGGAGTCATCGAAATATTCGTAAAATACTCGATTCACAAAATGGATGAAATAAGCTGGACTAAACTGAATGACATAATAAGTCATTCATAAGAATCATAACGAGTGCGGAATGCGGTAAAGGGAATGCTAACTTCCGCAACTCGTAGCCAGATGAAAACTGATGGTAAGGTCGAGTTGGGAGAAGAGCTTATCGCCATTTAATTGATCGAACATGTCGTCGATCCTAGGTAATGGATATCTATTTTTTTTTTTTTAGTGAGCTCGTTAAACTTGCGATAATCGATGCAAAGCCTAAGAGCACCATCCGGCTTCTTAACAAAGACAACGGTGGCGCCCCAAGGAGATGAGCCAGAACGAATAAATCGTTTGGCTTCCAACTCAGATAATTGTTGCTTGAGTTCCTCATTTTCCTTAGCAGACATCCTCGTGGGAGGACGACTGACAGGATGAGCACCAGAGATAAGATCAATACGAAACTCAATTGTCATATTCGGCGGCAAACTCGAACTAGGCTCAAAGACATCAGAAAAATCACAAACAACCGGAATATCAGCTAAGACATCCTCCGATTCGAAGGAAGAAATGAGAACATTCGAAGTATGGTCCATGCTTCGAAATATAATAGATAACTGCTCACTAGCATCGGGATGTCTGAGATATAAAGTTCTTTTGAGACATAGGATTTGAACTTCATAACGGACGAGCCAATCCATTTCCAAAATCATATCAAAACCACGATGATCCATAACATGCAGATTTGCATGAAAGGAAAAACCACAAAGAATAATCTCAACACCAACACACAACAAACCAAGAATAGCGGACCCACCAATAGGATTTACAATCCCCAAAGGGTCGCAAAGAGTAACAACATCCAAAGGAATAACACCAACAAGCTCCTTCGACACGAATGAATGCGATGCACCCGTATCGAAAAGAACTCTAATAGAACGGCCACGAAATAAAATAAAACCTTCCAAAACAGAAGGACGAATACCCTTGGGCTGAGAAGAATCACCAGAAGCTTAAGCAACATTAAGCTTCCTAGATTCGAAACCCTTAAGAGCAGTAGGACAATAAAAACAAAGGATTTTCCTTGTTTTAACTCAAGGAAACTACGAGCAAGATTGGTAAGGAATTTTAACAAATGGAATACTACGGAAATATGAGATATATTCCTAGACACATTCCAACATGTTAAAGAGGATAAAAGTTCTAAGAACAACGAAGGAATCGATTAGAATGGCACGAATAAAATTCCTAAATTGTTGTAACACATGTTCCATTTTTATTTTTTATTTTTCTGTTCTGTGTTTATTACAATTTATTCTGAATTCCAGCTCTGATACCAAGCTGTGACGCCCCACCTCTATGCTCACAATAACAAAGGTTATTATAAGGAATAACGTCTGCTATTGCGAAGAATAAGGCTTGTGAGAAGCGACCATCCGTAAGTTATGCCTTAGACGAGTATTGATTACATCGATAGGAGTTGTATAAATTACTCCCAAAGATATATATTCAATCCAAATCTAAAACGAAACTACAGTGGCTAAAGAAAAATTCAGAACAACTCATAATAACAACAACACTGATAGTATAATCACATCAGAACAGAAATATCAGATATATAGCGGAAGACAAGTCTGGAATACATGCTACAACAGTCGATGGTTCACATGAACCAAATGTACATAAACATATACATCAACATACATAAGATGGGAGTCGAAAAACCAAAAGAACTCCTCGAAGGCTAGACCAAAGATGATGCGATATCCCAAAAGCTAAAGCTGCTACTGAATCAGAGATAGAGACTACCCTGAAATAACTCGGTCTGACCCGAGTATTATTCAAAAAGAAATAATAAACGGATCAGTCTAATTTATTCTTAGATGTGAGTGCATCATAAATAACATCAAAGCAAAATAATAATAATCTCGAATGAGACTATTCAACATAAGAAATCAACATAGTTAAATGAAGAAATCACATCAAACACCATCAAAATCAACATTCAAGTTCACAATTGAATTCAAAACAACAATTTACAAAATCTAGAAATCAAAAATAGATAACTAGAAAAATCAACATAAAAGTGGATCGATCCCAACAAATGGCGAGTTTTAGCTACGCCGCACGTGCATCAACATATGGCCGAAGCCTACCAAGTACTGTCAACATAATTTTTGGCGCCCAACATATGACCCGAAGGTCTAGTACTGGTATTTGACCCGAAGGTCCAACATATGACCCGAAGGTCCAACATAGTGGCTCGAAAGCGCACAAAATCATCAAAATCATCAAACAACAGATATTTCAATTAACGAGTCCGGATTTAACCGAAATAGTAAAAGTGTGGTTCCATACTCCGCACTTTTGCTAAATCGTTTAAATCTCTTCATCGTTTCCTTGAAAGTGCAAAATTGTGTATTTTATAAAAATACATTTTACGTTCTCAAATGGACAAGTCCGGAATTAAGCGAATCAGTAAAAGTAAGGGTTCATAGTCCTCAATTTTGCTGAATCGTTTAAATCGCTTTCTCATTCTTTTGAAAGCGCAAACTGTAAAAAGAAATTTGAAAACAATTTCAATTAAAAACCATTTTTAAAACACGTGATTAAAATAGCAACCTCTGTAGCAATTTCGTCAAGGAAATTGCATTTCACAAAACACCGTACAAGCGGATATCAAATCAGCGTTGCGGGATAACTGCTTTAAAATTCACTTTAAAAATTGACGGTTACTGAAGTCAAAACAACAGTAATTTTTATTCGTCAAAAATACCACCAAAACAACACGCTTCAAAAATATTTTACCGGCATACAAATTCCGTTATAAAAATAACGGCAACCGGATACGTTTTAAAACGTAACACCGGTTCTATGCAAATTAAATAACGGACTGCGTTAAAAATTTTAAACGTGAAAATATGAGACCTGAAATTATTAAACTCCACATTTGCACGAAACACATTTAAATGCATGTACACCTTAAAATATGATGTCCGGAAATTTTTGATACACCTGAACCAAAACGCACGTACACTAGATAGAATAGGCTTGGCAATGCTTCTTATACCTGCTACTGTGCAAACATGCGATACAACAAGCATCACGTACCCAAAGCTAAAGTGATAAAAATAGGTTGTAGCCCACTCTTACACGTAACCCATCTCACAAAACAAAACAAAAAAAAAGAAACTAAACCCCTTAAACACTATGTCATATTAACATTGCCTGGTATAGCTACCTATATAATGAGAAACACAATATTTTCAAGCTATAACCTGTACACTTGCCTGCATAGAAATGTGGTTCTGAACATTTCTCCCACTTCATAATGTATGCATGCACGTGTAGAAACAAACTAGGTTCTAAACAATTTTCGCATAAAACATTTTTACATGCCTGGACTATATACTCCTTGAACACTTATGCTATATATAACAGGGCTTGATTATAACTACTAGTATGATGAAAACAAAAATTATATTCAAGACATGAAATGGGCACGCATTACACAAGCATAAGGAGGAACACGGCCTGACTTCAAAACATCAATGATACCTAACATAGATGAATGTGTGTACTATACTCAATTGCATGTACCATAGATAATACACACGCAGTACCAATTATGCACACGCATGTTTAATTAGCTGCAAATTTTGAACAAATAAAGCCTGCACACAACATAATTAACGCATGCGACTAAAACATGGCAGGGACAGAGAATGCAACTATGACATGCGAATGACTTCAGGGAGGATGCAACTGACTCTGGTATGCAAATACAACATGCAGTGCAAAATCACGATAGTAGTGATGTAAAAATCGCAGTAAATAGAATTCCAAAAACAACTAAAGCCATATTTTGAAACCAAGTTAAAGATGTGATGCCCATATATTAGAAGTGTGAGTAGTTAACTCACCTTATTTTGTTTTGAAGCCAAATACACCCCAGATCTGAAAGAGAAAGTTATCACTCGGCCATTGATGTTCTGCAGAGCTACTCCAGAAAAATGAAACCAAAAAGATGTAGCCCCTTATTTTATTTTTTTCACTTTCTTTTTTTTCAGAAATGTATAAGTCAAATAAAAGTAATATTGGCAGAGGTTTGTACAAATTCATTTAAGGCTAGACGTGTTCAAAAGAAGAAAAGGACTTACTGCAAATTCAAATGATGAGAGCCGTTGTTCAAAAACTTGCGTTCACACTTGCTTTATGTATTCATTTGCTTAACAAGATGAGTGGCAGCAAGGCAAAAATTTATTTTCCAACTAGCTTTAACACTTAGACCTATACACACGTGAGAGCCAAAAATGTATGTTATTACCAACATGCTACGACTTTTAGGCTACTGACTTCACAACATACCCATTTTTTTTCCAAATTTTAATTTAAAAATTTTAATTTAAAATATTTTCTCCGACCGTAACTCAAAATCGCGGTCGTTTCAGATTTTTAAAATATTTATTACGACGGAAATAAATCATGGTCGTTACAGGTTGTTGATATTTCCAATACCAAACTTTTGACTTTTGATTTCCAGACTATTACTATTCCAAATTCATATTTACTACTTCATCCCGTGTTGCTTGTGAACTGCTGCCTTTCCATTGTTGCTTTTGTTTCTTCCAAAACTGTGAATTTTACAAAACTTATTTTTTTTCTTTCTTCTAAGAACCTGTTGAAACCTTGGCCTCTTCACTTCCTCTCCCACCTCTCACCGCAAGCTCCTATTCCCCTCATTCATCTTTGCAGCCCCACGCAAGCTTCCACCCCACCACTTCCTACGAGCAACACCGCCCGCCTCAAAACCTTAGCCTCGCCCATCCCCACATCCTCTTCACCACTTCACAGCCACGTCTCCACATTCCCTCGCCTCGAACCCAAAGCCGAAACCCATTGCCCAGCCAAGCTCGTGCTCACGCACGCTCCTCCACCGTCCAGCAACGGCAGCCCACTCCTCACCGCTTCGGCTCCACCTTTCCGGCCGAGCACCACTTCTCTTCTCGTGCTCAGATCCATCAACCGACAATGGCTGAACCTCCTCCTTGCCGTTGTCGATACTTGCTGACCCATCTTCGGCCAAGCTCAACCGCCTCCTATATTCTTCCCCTCAGCCGAAAGTTTATATAAGGTATTTATATATATTAATATACTTATATGTTGTGTGTATTGTCTTGTTAGTTTATTTCATGTCAGTTCTGGTTTAAACAGTCCTATATGCATTAGAATTATATACTAGTATATATGTATTTTGATGCTAAAGTATTTTACGTATGTAAGTTTATAAAAATAGATTTATACATATATATAATTTTGTGTTGTGATTTTATATAAGAGTATGTGTTGTTATAAAAACTGTTTTTAGGTTTGTTTACATCATTATACATATTTACAAAGGTATATATATATACATGAATACTTCATTTATTTGTTGGTTGAAATTTGTGCTGCTGTATTGTTTATAAATAAGAGTGTGTTCGGCTTCATGACATATATACATAGGAGTTGTTTATATATTATAAAATATGTAAAGTTATTTGTTGTACAGATTTACATTTTTTTTAACTATTGTGTTGAAGCCTACATATTATAAAATGTAGGTTGTGTACATGTGTATACACGTTGGTTTTACATATATAGGTGAATTTAGTTTCCAATTTTATATATATGGATACTGTAGGTTTATATATATATTTATATAAAAAAAGAAATATGTGTTATGGTTTAATAAAATAGTAGTTTATATATACCTATTTTCTATTTGTTTAAAATGTTACAAATTCTAAGTTTATAATGTAAATGTGTAGCCTGCTTTGCTATGATATAGGTTATATTTGTTTATATTGATTTTACACGTTTGCATAGTACATGTGTGTTTTGCAAGTTTCTATTTTTGATAGTGAAATGCTAGTTTATATATATCTTGAATATGTTAGTACAGTTTCTTTATATTACTTCTGTATCGTATATAACATATATATTTACGATTGTATGAGTGCTTTGTAGATGGTTTTAAGTATAAAATACTGTTTTTTAAGTATATATTTATTTATATATAACCTGCATATGTCGTCTAGTTGTATAATATATTAGTTTATATATATATATATATATGTTTCCAAAGCTTCTTACATATTTGATTTTGGAATCCAGTTATATAAGTTTTGTTGTAGATATGTTTGTTATATACATGTTTTATTTAAGACAATGATTTTGAAAAAAAAATATAGTTAATATAATATGTGTTTAAATTAATATTGATTTGGCAATAAATATATATTTTCTGTTTTATCAGGCTGATTGTGAATATTTCATCGATTCCTTGATATCAGTTTTGTTCATCAAATTCGTGCTCATCTCACTTTGCTTTGGAACTCGTAGCTTGCTCTGTTGTCAAACTCTCTAGCCTCGAAAGGTGAGCCCTCACTCACGATTAACGTTCTTTTATTTATTAAATTTGATTTCAATTGAAACGACAATTGAAATATGCTGCTGTTAGATATTTACACTGTTATTACCTGTATCAGTTCACCTGTGACATCTGACACCATTATCTGTTGATTATTTATGTGATGATAATACAGTTTGGCTGATAATTGATTGATTGTTGATGTTTATATTGGACGTTAAAATTGTTAATGTTAAAATGATAAATAGTATGAAATTGAACTTGATATAGGATAATTAAATGTTAAATTTGATTGACTGACATTTGTATAATATGACCCCTTTTACTGTTGAATTATTGACACGTAGGATTTGTTTAATTACATTTTGAACCATTGAATGTATGTTGTTAAATTGATGATGTATGAAATTGTTGTAGTTGAATGACAAGTGAAAAACCGAATAAATAATAAGTGTAATAATCTTTAATCTACATGAAATGATAGTGTAGATTCTAGAAATAATTATATTAATCCGTACAAATAACAATGCGAATTAATACGGTTATTTCGAGATTATTTGAATTGATTATTGGATTGTTATTGTTTGATTTGCTTGTTTATTTACTTTGACACCATCCCAGTTATCACACTGCAAGTTCCCTTTGTTATGCTTTGATTTTGAATTGAATTGGAATCGGGTTGAAATGATAAATACCCAAATTTGAACTTTGACCTAGGATAGAAAATTAAATAAAACCCGATTGGTCAATAATTTGATTTAAAAATAAAACGAAGATTTTATTTGAATAAATAATATGGTTTTGGAATGAAGTTGAAATTTGAAATTTTAATGAAAGAAAAATGTTAATATTTAATAATCTGAAACACAATATTAACGATGTAATTGATGGAAGAATGATGTTTAATTTGAGAAATTATTGAATTAAGTTTGAAATTATTAAACTTTGAAATGATTTAATAATTAAGTTTGAAATTATAATTAAATTTGAAATTATTAAACTTTGAAATGATTTAATAATTAAGTTTGAAATTATAATTAAGTTTGAAATTATTAAACTTTGAAATTATTTAATAATTAAGTTTTGAATTATTTAATAATTAAATAAGATTGAATGATTTAATGATCAAATTGAATTGAAATTCTTTAATAAGAAAAATTGAACTTTTGAATAAGTGAATTTTACTTCGTAAATAATTGAAATTGAGTTTTTCTTGATTAAGTAAGTTTTGGAAAATAATTAAGAAAGTAAATAAGTGAAATGGAATTTCTTTAACAAGAAATGAAAATGTGATATTTTGGAATTAATGTAAGACTTGTAATTGAAAGAATTGATTTGACGAATTTAGTTTAAATTCAAAATTGTAAAGTTTGATTTAATGAAGTTGAACTTAAGAATTGATTTAATGAATTGGAAATTTAATAGAAATTATTTTGAATGATAAAGTAACTTAACGAATATTGAATGAAATCGATAAATGAGTTTAAATTGATTTGAATGTTAAGTAAAATTTATTTAAATGATTTCGGAATGAAACTTATATACGAACTTGAATCAATATTTGAATTGTTTTCAATATAAAGATTGAAATTGAACTATAAGATTTGGAAATGGTAAATTGGAAGTTTTGAAACGTAAATTTTGGAAATTGGTTTAGAAAGACAAACGAAATGTTGATTTGTGAATTCTAATTGAAATTGAATTTGATTTGGTTTTGAAATATATAAACGACCAATCGGTGTAATAATTACGAAAGTTATTAAAGAGACCGGGATCGGTAATGGATATACTCTCTATCTAAACCGAAACCACTTTAATAACTATACGCGGAGTGATGATCCAGAATGAAGTGGTTGGAATGATGTACGTGATGACTGAAGAAAGAGAACGATAATGGATAGCCTTGACACTTGTGTCAAATTGGAAATGACTAAAACAGGAGCTGTGCCGGGCCAATGGAGGATTAGCTACCTCAAGTGGACACACTTCTTCGAACTACTTATTACTTGTTGTCGATTGGTGCACCCTTGATTTTGGGAGTGTTGTTTCACGGTGTTGTGGGCGCTGCGGCGTTGCGTTCTCACCAGTCCGGATCAGGCGAACGGTAGTATCACTACCTTGGGTATTGCCTCATGTGCCTTGTCATACTTGTATTCCATTTATGCGCGACCACTACGATTTTGATTTGTACCTTTAGTATATGGATTGCCCTCTGGTGACTTCCGGTTTTGGGGAAACTACGGTCTTGTATATGCTTTTAGGAATAAAAATGTGTTAAGGGTGGAATGGGCCATGACTTAACGCTATTTTGATATCTTATTATTACTGATAAACATTATCTACTTATCGTACACTACTACATAGTAGATAGTTTGACGGATCCTTAAAGGATGGTTATTCCAAACATCCTTTAAGTTACTTGTATTTCAGTCGCTATTTCACTTGAGTTGGATTTATTAATATAAGAATGTTAATCCTGACTCGAGTGTCTTGTGTTTTTGCTTTACGCTCGGGTCAGACTGAGTGTACCAGTATTCGAGACTCACCTTTGGAGTTGGAGCTTCGCTTGGAGATCCAGCTATCTATCCAGCTTTCATATATTCGATGATTCCAGTGATGTATTCTGATTTGTATCTGATGTATCGTGTTACTCTTCCGTTGTATCTGGTTTAACTCTGATGTATCGTATTACTCTTCTGTTGTAAACTCTGATGTATTTTATATATTCATATAGTAGCTTCATGAACTACTATTTCTTTTATTTCCGCTGCACTTATTACTCTGTGTCTGTGTTCTATGATTATTTATTTACTGTATATGTTCAGTTTTGCCAAATTTAAATTAACAACGCGGTATTTTGAGCAATTCAACTCCGGCATGAGTGTCTACCTATACACTTATAATGGATGCGAATGGTCCAAAATGGCGGGTCGTTACAATACTAGATTAAGAAAACCCAAAAATACTAAAAGTCAAACAAAACTAGAAAATTCCAAGACTACTAGTATTTGGGTTCCCAAAACTAATAATACATTTATTAGAAATAAATATAACAATAATTTTATTTTTGAAGTATATTTGAATTCAAATTTTGTTTTCAAGGGTTCAAGCAAGATCATATGGGTATGGTTATCTAAGACGTAACCTTAGGACACTAATGTAGAAAGAGGATGGCGATACAAATTCCTATTTTTGCATATGCTAAGAAAAATCAATGAATAAAAAAATGATATATGGATATCGGATAGTGGATGTTCAAAATACATGACGGGAAATTCTACATGCTTACAAATATCACATTTATGGATGGAGGCACGGTCGCTTTTGGTGATAATTCCAAAGGATGTGTCACTAGTAAAGAGGATGTCAATAATCTCAGTAACAAAACTTTTCACTAATTACAATTGTTTTATTTGTTGAATATTTGAAACATAATCTTCTAAGTAATAGTCATTTATGCGACAAAGGTTTCAAAACTAGTTTTGAAAAGAATAAATGTAACATTACCGTTCAAAATGATAAAATAATTTTTGAAGGTATTTGAAATCGTAACATTTATATTTTAAATACAAAAATTAATCGTGATAGTGATATGTGCCTTTGCTGCAAATATGAGTGACCTATGGCTATGTCAAAAATGCTTCAGCCATATTAACTTTAAATACTTAAATAAGCTTTCAAAACGTGAAATTATTAAACGCTCACCAAAAATGAATTTCAAAGTTAATATTTTATGTGTAACACCCCACACCCTTTAGTATACCCAAAAGAGCACACTAAAAGGCATATTGCATTGTAGGTATAACTAAAACTAGCAGAGACAAAGATTCACAAGACAAAAATATATAAACAGCGGAAACAATTATAATAATAATAATTTATTTAGAACAAAACCTCGGAATTACTTTATAAATCAAATTAGTCACCAAATACCAAATACATCAAATATCAAAATAACCTTACGTGTCTTGCAAAATAAAATCCATAGTAACAATAATATCAGAGTACAGTACATCCCTCACAAAATGCCAACTCAATAAAAAGAACTAAAAACTAAAACTGAAGAAAAGAAATACATGATAGAATCTCCTTCGAAGAAATCTCTAAATGCCTGCAGTCTACCATCCTTGTCCCTGATCGCCTATGGAGGAAAAGGGGAAAATATAGGAGTGGGTCAGACGAAAAGTCTGGTGAATGATAGTAATTACTAGGATCTTTAAGCAAAGTAAAAGTAATAGACTTTACAATAGTTCTTGTATAAAAAAGGAAACAAAGGAAATAGAGAGAAGGATAAGCTGGAAATAAATACGAATTAACTAGATCAACATAATTGGTTAACTTTGATTGTTTGCACTTGTTTTTGATAGCTGCTTAGATTAGGCTGAATTCCTAATACTACACATTGATCGGCCTGCTACTCCATAGAATCTACTGCGGACCGAATGCTAAAGCTCCATACGAAGTAGACATTGGTGCCTACGAAAGGCACACACTAAGCGCTTGGAACTCATAACGATTACTGAGCACCTGAATGGAAGTCACACGTGTAACCGCCACCATGCTCATGTTACCTGTTGTTCCACCTATTGGGTCTTCTTATTACCTCAAGCTGCAGCATAAGCGTGCCCCTCGTCTCACTTCAGGATTATGTGAGACACCTCGTCTCACTTCAGGGTTATATGAGATACCTCGTCTCACTTCAGGGTTATGTGATACACCTCGTTTCACTTTAGGGTTATGTGAAACACCGTGTCCATAAAAATAATATGGGAAATGCTGTTGGTACTAGCCCGTCATCCAAACAATATCAAGTTGCGCCCTTTGCCCAAATCCCCATGATTTGGACTTCTACTTATTGACCATTTACTATCATTATTAACATAAGCGTGCCCCTCGTCTCACTTCAGGGTTATGTGAGACACCTCGTCTCACTTCAGGGTTATGAGAGACACCTCGTCTCACTTTAGGGTTATGTGAAACACCGTATCCATAGAAAAAAATAAGGGAATGTTATTTGGTACAGGTCCTACTTTAATTCTTTGCTTATTAACTTAGATAAATTATTTAAATAAGCCTTTACTTTTGTTCTTACTATCTGTGCTTATTAATTTATTCTGAGTCTTAAAATAAGCCTCACTCTGTTCTATTACTTATTATAACCTACGTTATAATCATGCTTATTACTTAACCCAAGGTCTAAGTGTAAAAATAAGCTTCTTTCATCTTATACTCTTTTTAGTTATACTTATAAGTTATAACTGGCCAATTATCTTTAATTAGTCCAATTTTAACATCAATATCATAATTAGGCTCAATTTTAGTCTTAATTCCATTTTTATTACAGTCTTTACAATCCTCATCTTATCTTTCGTTATTTCAGTATTCTTATAATTTTAATCCATATTCGCGTTTAATCTATTCTAATCCATATGCGAAGAAGAAGGAGAAATAAAAGAAAACTGAAAATAGAAGAAAATCTAAAGCATAGGAAAAAGATGTAAATAACGCATAAATAACACTAAATAAATTAAAATACCATAAATAAATTGTAAATAAATGGAAAAGCTATGATTAATAGAAATAAACTAAAACTAACTGAAAAGAATAGCTAAAATAAATAGACTGAAAATAATTCTAAAAGCTGTAAATAAACTACTAAAAAGGTTATTCCAAAACTCGTAGTAAAACTACAACTATTGGAAACCCTATTATTTTAAATTACTTAAAGAAATCTAAAATAATTACAATCACTCACCTGTGGTCCTAAGATCTTCCCTTTAGGTCTTCCCAGATCCACTTAAGGGTATTAAAATACTTTTATTAAAAAGATTTTCTTCTTGGAAAATTATTCCTTCTAGGGTCCTTCCTGAAAAGGTGAACTCAAGCGGAGAAAATCTAGAATGAGAAAAAGTGTTAGGCCTAGGGTCTTATTTATAGGGGTAGCAGTGGATCTCAGACCGTTGGATTTGGGGATTGAATAAAATGCAACCACAACCTAGGCTGAACAAGAGCGATCGGATGGAAGCACGAAGGGACCAGATTGAGCAAATGAATGAAATTGACGTGTACAAGGCTTGTTGGAACGAACACGAATGAAAAATTCGTTTGTTCGATCACTACGTAGGGCGGGTCGACCTTCCCCCTCCTAGGTCGACCAGCCGGTCGACCTAGGGTGTGGTTGGATCGACCTGACCCATATATATATATATATATATATATATATCGTTGATTCTTGTTCGATTTGTATCTTGCTCATATTAGCTCGGATTCTGACGTTCTATATATGGAAATTGACCAAAAAATTACCATAGACACAATGGTGCAACTTCCGTGGCTCAATTTTGATAATTTCACAAAGTAATTTTATCATTTAATTAATTAACGAATTAATTAATATAGCTTTAAATTTTTGGGTTGTTACATTCTCCCCTTCTTAAGGGATTTCATCCCCGAAATCTCTAAGAATAAAAGAATGAACCAAGTGTTTTCGTCCAATATCTACAGCCAACTACTCAATCATCAACCATTCATTCATTGTCCTTAAGTTTTTCTAATGCGATTTATGTTACTTATCCAATTAGTGTAGTGTTAATGTCCTTAACTAATGCAAAAGATTAGGCTGTCCACTGATTCGGTTGACCTCCTTTTATGCAATCATGTCTGTTATATGTATCCAAATTAATGCAAAAATTCCCTAATGATAACTGATAGTTCTATATGCGTGCTACAATCATCATCCAAATGCAACAACCATGTGATAAACATCCATTTATAGCGACCATGGATAAAATGAAAATGCACGCACATCCATATGCATATGCTCTAGTGTCCTAGTTATGCCGATCCCTAAAAGATAATAGTGCCTAGTGTAAGTATATGCATCCATTAACATCCACTAGCAAACACTTGCAATCACTAGAATACATCATAGATAACATGTTTACATCAAATCCTACCATCCATACGATAAATCCTAAGTTCTATCCTCCTAAAGGATAATAAAGGAAAGAACCTATTCAAAACTAAGGATGGAAATAGGAAATTCTAAAACTTATTAGCGAAAACATGAGGATATGAGATACGAATTTTCTCATAATCTAACCAATCTTCTCCGAAGTCTTTTTAACCTCTGTAGACTCTATCCAACACGGAAGCAACTTGCGCGGTCTTCCATAAAGAACTTCGGAAGGTGCCATTCCCATGCTAGCTTGAGAACTACTATCTTATGTGAATTCCACTAAAGAAAGATGCTTTTCCCAAGTTCTTCCAAAATCAGGAATATCCATTCTTAACCATGCGTGTCTTACAATTTTACTAACTCCGTTTTACTGTTCTTCTTTAGTCTGCTCACATGAATCAACATTCCTAGGTTCTCACTAGGGTCCTATAAACTCCATGGGAACTCTATTATTACTTCCAAAAGTAATTACTGCTGTCTCCTTTGTAGCCTTACACCTTTTTCCGTTACACCTAGGAAATGATTCATATCTACTTCACATTTAGGAGTTTGGTTCGGTGTTTATAGTTCCATTTTAAAAATTAAGGTTTCTAAATTTTTGAAACATCAAATCCCAAAACCTTTGTCTTTAAAAGTATTATCTTTAAGTTTCTATTAAATTCAAAAATACTAGGTTACTTATAATCTTATCTTTCTAGACTTGCATCTTCACAGCTTTTTGAATTTACATTATTTCCCAAACCTAGAGGGAAAATCTTTTAAGTCCAAAACTTATTCCTCGTTTTCTTTTAAAGACCTTTTTGGTTTTCTATAAAAATTTGAATCCTCAAATTTCTCTTTTATTAAGTTTTCCAAACACTTATTTACTTTTTCACCAAACTATTTTCTTTTAGAATATCTTTAAAATATCCTTGTGTGTTTTCAAAACATTTCTTATTACACCTAACAGTCTCATACCTTAGTGTATTGGAACTACTCTCTCTTATGAGAAATTACTAATGCTAAAATCTTCTATGAACCTTTTAAAAGAGGACTTCATGTTTATGTGAAATTACAAGGAACTTATTTTATATTTTTCGAAACAGGCTATACAAAATATGGTGCTTCCCATACCTTGTACATCTCTTTCACGTATTCCTTATAACTTACACAAAACATTTTTATTGGTTTGATAGAAAATTATAGCATTACTCTTTTCATTCCAATAGATTAAAGTAGTTTAATTTATATTCTCTTACCATAGACAATTTCTATGAAATTTACTAATTTCCTTATATTTAACTTACACTTTTCTTTTCAGAAAAACTCATTTTCAAAACTGTTTTTAATATATCCATAACTAGAAAACATTTCCTCATACTTATTTAAATATTTAGTGTACTTACAAACCACTTTATTTCTATACTTGAAAATTTTCTTCAAAACACATTTTTATGTTGGTCAAAATAGATGTTGCGTAAAACACTGTAACTACAACCCAAAAATACTAGTGTATGGATTCAATTAAAATAAATACTAATAAATCTCATATACTATGTAAAAGCATTTCCTTTGGAAGTCAGCTACTATAACAATAGTGTTATAGTCTATGCTCATTTTACTTTTCACGAAAAAATCTATTACAACAATAAATGTTGTAACGAGCTATAATTCTTAATAACCTCTAGGTTTTCGATACTTAATAACCTCTAGGTTTTTATATTTAAAATCTTTGTTTATCTACAAAGGATCTAACGAGCTATAATTCTTCAAAAAGAATCTTACTTTTAGCAAAATTTATATCATATAAAAACCAATTTAAATTTCTACCATTTTTCAAAAACCCAATATTTATTTCCTAAAAGAAAATATTAACAAGAAAATTTTCAATTCTAACAATTATATTCTATTAAGCTAAACATAAGGTGGATTTTCTTCTCACTATCCTAGGAGTACCCTTCCTAAATTTTGGTAATCCCATTTCCTTACTAAAGTCTTTTAGTACTGCCGTTAAATCCACTTATCTGAAACAATTGTAATTTCTGCAATTATCTACACGTGGCTTACCTCCTTTTCTATTGTACATCCCCAATCTTTTCCTACCACTCTTTGGATTTTCACAATCTGAGCCTAAATGTACAAAATCGTTTATCAAACTCTTTCCATGTGTAGACCTTCTCTATACCCCAAGAAAGACACTTCCTTATGCCAAAAGTGATACTTCAAGAACTTTGCTTTCAACTGAAGAATGCGAAGTGTACGAAGAACCTCCTCTAGATGAATAACAGGCTCTTCCTTACTCTTGAAAAACACCAAAATGGCATCCATGAATACGACCACAAACTTATTTAGGACTTCTTTAAAGACGCGGCTCATCAAATCTACGAAGTAGGCTGGGGAATTGGTTAGCCCAAAAGGCATAACCAACCACTCATAAAATCCGCCCGGAGTCCTAAATGCGGTCTTATCAATGCTATCATCAACGACTCTAAGCTGATGGAATCCCGTGGCTAAATCAAGCTGAGAGAATACCGAAGAGCCAACTAACTGGTCAAAAAGATCATCTGTCCTAGGAAGTGGATAATGATTCTTCTTCGTGAGCTTATTCAACTCCCTATAGTCTATGCAAAGTCGAAGGGAACCATCCGCCTTAGTAGCAAAGACGATTGGTGCTCCCTACCTCGATATGATTCTTCTTATGAAACCTATCTCCAAAAGCTCATGGATCTTGCTTTCTCAATTCCATCCTCTCCCTAGGTGCCATGGGTAATGCTACAAGCTTAGCATTATCAATCAAATAAATCATGAGGTCAATCTCTCTCTTAGGGGGTAGTCCCCTAATCTCCTCAAAGATGTTTGGAAAATCTCTAACGAAAGGAACCGAATCTAACTCTTATGATGATGAATCGAGAGAATAAAGGAATGAAATGACCCTCACTTTTTATACCTTAATTTGTAAGGAATTTTTTTAACATATATATATATATATATATTATCATATATATATATATATATATATTTCTGAAGCCTAGAGTCATTTTTCCTTTTATCAAATAAACAATTTATCCAGGATCAAAATTTCTACCAATACAAATATATCAGTGTATTCATAAAGATATGCACATACATATGAGGATGCATGTGTCCCTCTTGCTTAAATCAGAGTTATGGTAAACAAGAGGATAATTTGATTGATTAAATTTTATCAATCCACACATAGTTCAATTTAGTTCATACAACAAAATTCCATCCATATAGGTATTTGTAAGATTTTAACTCTTGATTTCTTGCTAGATTTTCTATGAAGGGTAATTCCTAGAAACAAGGAAATTGTGTTATGATCACATATAAATGTTTGGTGTGGTACTTATGTCCTGAAAATGATATAAGTTTATATCATTTTCTATGTTTGATTTTTCATAAAATCTGCCTTAGATACAAACTCCTTTCTGGAATATTTTTAAGTGAGATACCATGTTCTTTACACTTAATTCTTTGATGTCATGATGCTATGCTAAATGAAATGCAAGCATGAATGAGTTTCCTGAGACCCTAAGGATCCAAAACATGGTTTTAATGGTAAGATGATTTGCTACAAACCAGACTCTTTGTTCTGATATAAGCCATAGGGCTTTAAAATGCATTTGGAAAAAAGCTTTAGTAAAAGGAGTTCAGATTCAACTCATATTGATACAGATTCTTCCTTTATTCAAGAATGAGGTATAAAACATTTGCATAGTACAAATTGCATTATGAAAACATGCAGACACATAATACATTTTCCCTATGCCTTTAAACTCTTGTATGCAAATGTCATGATGAAAGAATAAACCATATTGTTTATTGAGACTCAACTATCCAGATTTCCAATACTTAATCCTTTTTAAAGACTCAAGATTGACTAATACATTTATAAAATATAACCATCCTATTTATCATAGTATTCTTGCTCAGATTTACATACAAAATCATAGGTTAACTTCTTCAACTTTTCAGATAATATCCAAATTTATAAACTCCAGTTACAAGTCAATTCCTTAGCAAAATACTTAGCAAAATATCCATCCATCATTCAGTACTTAATACAAGTGATAATTTTAAAAATACCAATACATGAAGATTTCATTTTTAAGCTCTTATCTAACTAATTTTAGCATGTTATAATCTTCTTCTCAAAGCCTTGCTCCTACTCCTACTTAGTTGCTGCAATTCCTGAAAAACCATTTGAAGCTGCCCCATATTAAATGAGACACCCCATATGCCATTAGCACACTAGGGTCAGACACATGTCTGGTATGAGAAAATCCACTAAAACAATTAGTAAATCAAGTTAAAGTTGAAACATATATAAATCAGTATATTCTGCCTTTAGAAAACAAGTAAATCATAGTGTGCATGTTTTGTGTCAGTGTGCATGTGCACACTTGAATCTTTCTTTCCAGAATCCTTATAAAGATATGGAACAGGCATACATTCATACAAATTAGCCATAAATCAAATAAGCATCCATACAAAACAGGGAAATCACCAAAATGAATTAAATCATTTATTCCCTACTCAGATTTCATCCAGGAAAACTCTAGTTCCTCCTTATATCAAATTTTCTTACATTGATATATTTATCTATCTTGGTCTCATCTGCAATCATATGAATCAATGGACACATTGTAATGGACTAATTCACTCCATTACACAAAGATCTCAGGACTTAAACAAGCCATGTGTCAACTTGTATTGCTCAAGAACATAAGTCATTCCTGCAGTGCTCTTGACCCCATTTCCTAGTTAGTTTTAAGTTGATACTAACTCTTTTGATTTTTCATGACTAAACCATTCAGTGAATCATTTTATTAAAACAAACATCCATGTCATGGCATTTCATATCTTTCATAACCAAACAAAGACAAGTAGGCAATTAAACATAGGTGTCTAATAAATAAGATTCTGCATCCATATATATATATATATACTTGCATTTTAAAAGGGGTATAGGCATTTAGCATTGGCTTATGGCTTTTGAGTTTTTCATCTTGCAAACCTCCGTCCTTAAGTTAAACTCAGAATGACCAAGTTTCACTGAATCACAAATTTATTTGCTATGTATATGGCTATTTATTTACTTTCATTGAATTAGGAGCATCAGCACATAGGCAACCCTATTGCACCCCCAATTCCTTTTTGTCTCAAGCCTCAGCACCTATACACAAGTATATTGCAGCTCAACATGTTTATATTCTCTGGGTTATGCCAGAGCCAACACTACTTGCCTATATTCATCATTTGATTCTCTGGGTATTCACTTATTTTTCCTAATATTAACATATCAGAGAGATCTGGGTTTATAAAAAACATATTTACTAATAATACTTAGAACTTTCCCATAATAGATCAAGCAGAACAACCAAACTAAAGATCAAAGCATTTTCATCTTAGAAATCAAAGAAAGATAACCACATATGAAAATACATTTTAAGAAAGATCAACTTATAAACTGGCTGCCTTCATTAGGACTTAGTGCCTTAGATTTTTGAGTGAGTTTTCTCACCTAGCTCTCCTTCACTTCTTAGTTGATTGATAAGCTTTTGCCTTTGCCCCCAAACCCTTTTCTTCACTTGTCTTAAATATATATGATATATATTTTTTTTCAAAAGCTATCCGGGAAGAAGAGAAGGCCCCTCTTATCACTACTTATTTATGCAGGGTTCTTCTAGGGTTTAAGGTGCTAGCTAAAGTCATTTTTGCCCACCCAAAATCATGCCATTTGCATTTAGTTTAAACCCAAAATCCTACCCTCCCCGGCTCAAGTTTGTGGAGAGAAAAGAGGTTTTATCATTTTGGTTATTTTCAGAAATTTGCTTTTCCAGAAAATGCTTTTTCTCTTATCTAATATCATGCTAAAGGTGTGACTTGATTTCCATTATTTTATCATATATATATGCCAAGGGTTCTTCCTAATTCTGCCTATACAAAACATATCATTGGTTTATCTTACTTTTATATTTTTAGCTTTCACTTAAATAGCATGAGCTTCCCTTATTTATTTATAAAAGGATTGCTCCTTTTATATCTTCATTCTTGCTTTCTGCCTATAGTTAAAATACATTTGTGTATTTTTATTTTACTGATTTGAACACTTGTGTTTGATTAGCATAAATATATGTATATATATGTCTTACAGAAATAATTAATACATATATATGTCTATACATTATTTTTACTGAACACATATGCACATATACGCTCAAATACAACCAGTAGCATCCTTATATATTTATGCATATAGCCTTTAAGGATTTAATCTATTTGTCTGTGTATATATATATATATATATTCATACAGATCAACATATGTTCATTCATATCATCCAGGAATTAAGCTTCTATTCATGTGTATTTCCTATGCACACATGTACACATTTAGCTACACCATATCAAGCCATATCAATTCCTTTTCAAAATTAGTTTAAAAAAAAATTATTTTAAACTTATTTATATTTTCAAAATAAATTCCTAAAATCTTGGGTCATTACATATACCCCACCTTTTAGAAATTGTGTCCCATAATTTTTCTTAAGCTTAAATCAAATTTAAACTTAATTCAGAGAACAAATACATTCTCAACCAAATAGATTTTTAGTTCTATCACAATAACTAAAAATACATGCATCCAAAAGGAAAATAAATTAAAAATCAGAATTACCTTTAATCTGAAAATAGCTTAGGATAGTTCATCCTAACCTTGTCTTCTAATTCCCATGTGCAATCACTAGGATCAAGACTCCACTGTACCTTCACAAGTTTCAGTGATTTATTCCTTAACTTCTTCACATCCTTTGCTAAAATTCCCACTGGATCCTTTTCATAAATCAAATTAGGATTTATTTGCACTTGGGTTGGGGTCTCAAGAATTTCTGCCTTGTCATGAACTCACCTTCTCAATTGTGATACATGAAAAACATCATGCATCCCTTGCATGTTTTCTGGTAATTCCAACTTATATGCCAAGGAACCAATTCTTTCCAGAATTTTATAGGGTCCAACATACCTTGGTGTGAGTTTTCCTTGTTTGCCAAATCTCAAGACCTTTTTCATAGGTGAAACCTTTATGAAAACAAAGTCTCCTACTTCATATTCCACCTGCTTCCTTTTCATGTCTACAAATATCTTTTGCCTGTCTTGAGCTGCTGCAATTCTCCTCCTTACCAGCTCAATTTTCTCTTTAGTTTCTTGTATGTACTCAGGCCCTAAAATAGCTCTTTCTCCTGTTTCTACCCAACATACATGTGATAAACATGGCTTGCCATATAAGGCTTCAAATGGAGCCATCCCTATGGTGCTTTGATAGCTGTTATTGTATGTAAACTCAGCTAAATGGAGATAATCTTCCCAGTTACCTCCAAAATCCAGTGCACATGCCCTTAACAAGTCCTCTAAAACTTTGTTCACCACCTCAGTCTGCCCATCTGATTATGGATGGTAGGCAGTGCTTAAGCATAATTCACTTCCCATGGCTTCTTGAAAACTTTTCCAGAACCTTGATGTGAAGATAATATCCCTATCACTCACAATAGTTTTGGGAATGCCATGTAACCTTACCACTTCCTTCATAAATACTTGAGCTAATTTTGGTGCATTCCTTTCTGATTTGACTGGAATGAAATGTGCCACTTTAGTTAGCCTATCTACTATCACCCATATACTTGTGTTTCCTCTTTTAGATCTAGGCAGTCCATCTATGAAATTCATAGATATATCTTCCCATTTCCACTGTGGTATGCTAAGAGGTTGTAACAACCCTGATGGATTTTGTGTTTCTTCCTTGACTTGTTGGCAAGTCATACATCTTGCAATATATTTGGCTACATCTGACTTCATTCCCTTCCACCAAAAATTTCTTTTTAAATTTTGATACATCTTTGTACTGCCTGGGTGTATGGAGTACTTACTCCTATGATATTCATTCAATATTTCCTCCTTCAACTCCATGTTTTCTGGAACACATATTCTATCCTGGTTTCTTAAATAACCATTTTTATCAATATGGTAATTTGTCACTTATTCCCCTTTTGATATGAGAATTTTATTATCCAATAAGTTTGTTTCTTGTTCTTGCATTTTTCCTACCTTCAAAATTAAATCTGATTACAGAGACATTAAACTCAATTTTCCTTTACTCTTATCTCCTTCAACTAGTACCATTTGTACCTTACTACTTGCTTCAATTTCCAAGTCAGTGAGTATAGACAAATCTTTAAATTCTTCCATCATCAACATAGCTATCTTAGCATGTTGTCTGCTCAAGGCATCTGCAACTTTGTTTGCTTTACCTGGTGTATAGAGTATGTCTAGATCATAGGCAGCTAAGAACTCCACCCATCTATGTTGCCTCATGTTTAAATCTTTTTGTGAGAAGAGATATTTCAATGCCTTATGATTTGTGTACAATTGAAATTTGGCACCTAACAAATAATGTCTCCAAAGTTTCAGTGCATATACCACTACTGCTAGCTCAAGATCATGGGTTGCATATCTAGTTTCATGTGGTTTTAATTGTCTGGATGCATAGGCTATCGCTTGGTCTTGCTGCATCAACACAGCCCCTAGGCCAGAGCCACTTGCATCAGTATACACAATTAATCCCTCATTTCCTTCAAGTACTCTCAACACTGGTGCATTAACTAAGGCTTCCTTTATCTTGATAAAAGCTCGTTCACATTTTTCATTCCACACAAAGGCCTGATTCTTTCTAGTTAAATTGGTAAGTGGTGATGATATTTTTGAAAAATCTTTTATAAATCTCCTATAATATCCTGCCATCCCCATAAATGATCTTAATTCACTCACTGTGCTAGGCCTTTTCCATGCTTGAATAGCTATTACTTTATTGGGGTTCATAGAAATTCCTTTGGCAGAAATGACATAGCCAAGGAAATGTACTTTCTCTTTCCAAAATGCACATTTTGAGAATTTTGCCTTTAAATCTTTTTCCCTCAATCTAGACAAAACCAGATGCAAATGACTTTTATGTTCTTCCACTGTTTTGGAATAAATTAAAACGTCATCAATAAAAATCAGCACAAATTTGTCTAAATAATCTCTAAAGGTTCTATTCATTAAATCTACAAAATATGAGGGGGCATTTGTCAACCCAAATGGCATAACCATAAACTCATATAGACCATATCTAGTATTAAATGCAGTGTACTTAACACTTGAGTCTTCAACCTTCATCTGATGAAACCCTGATGCTAAGTCTAATCTAGAAAATATCTTAGCTTCACTGAGTTGATCAAAGAGATCATCTATCCTAGGCAATGGGTATTTATTTTTGATGGTGACCTTATTTAGTTCTCTGTAATTTATACACATCCTCACAGTACCATCCTGTTTCCTTACAAACACTACTGGAGCACCCCCAGCATGAGTTACTTGGCCTTATAAACCCTTTACTTTCTAATTCCTCTAACTGATTTTTCAATTCTTTTAACTCACTTGGCCTCATTCTAGTAGGCTTCTTAATTATTGGGCTTACTCCTGGTATGAGATTGATTTGAAACTCTACTGGTCTATGGTATGGAACACCCTTAACCTCCCCCAAACACATCCAAGTATTCATTGACTATGGGAATTTCTTTAATAGTAAGTTCACTGAAATCTTTTTCCAAGTCAATTAAATGATACAATTTCTTTCCCTTAGCTACTTCACACAAAATTGTGATTCTCTTGCCTCTAAAGTTTTGCAATGATATGGTGGATGAATCTAAGTTAATTATGGCTTTAAATTGCCTTAACCAGTCTACCCCCAATATAACACCTATATTTGGGTAGTTTAAAACATATAAATTGGAAATAAAAGTATCTCCTCCTATGTTTAATTCCACATCCACACAAATCATATTTAAAACACTAGAACTCCCCAGTGGACTTTATATAAGCAATGGAGTTTCAACCAATATGCAATTCAATTTTAGCATTTTAACTAGTTCATAAGAAATCAAAGAGTGAGGTTCTCCAGTATCATATACTACTGCTATGGGTATGGTACAAATAAATAGTGTACCTTCCACTTAACTGTGATTTTCAGCATTAATCTCCACTGTGGATTTGCCTTTTCCTTCCAAATTTGCCAATTTTCCTTATTGTTTATACTCAGGACAGTTTCTCTTCATATGCCCCTCTTTCCCGCATAGATAGCACTTAAAAGCTCCTCCTTCAATTCTGGGCACCTTGGTTTGATATGTCCTTCCTTTCCACATTGATGGAAAACCAATTTCTTCTTAGCATCACTGGCCTTGATATCACTAGCCTTTTTGGTGTCTGCTTCCTCCTTCTTCTTGTCATAAGGGTGGTATCTTCCCTTATTCTTCTTGTTGCTGTTGTTCTTAAAATTTCTATACTTCTCCCTTTCCTTGTCATGTTGCTCCAATTTCAAATCCAAGTCTATTACTTGATCAAAAGTCCTGTCAGCATAAGGTAACATAGCTCTGCTAAGTCCTTGGTTCAAACCTTTAATGTACCTATCATTTTTGGATGCTTCATCTGACACTAGCATTGCTCCATATTTGGATAACCCCTCAAACTTTTGAGTGTATTCAGTGACATTCAGAATTCCTTGCCTGAGTCTAATAAATTCTTCGAGTAAAGTGGTCTTAGCTGATGCTGGTACAAATCTTGCCTCCAACATCTCCTTGAATTGATTCCAAGTGATTTCATTTTCAATTCTCCCAGCTATGATCACCTCCCACCAGCTTAAAGCTACTCCTTTCAGCTGTCTTGAAGCCACTTGCCTCTTCCTTTGATCATCAAGCTGCATGTCATTGAAAATCCTATCCAATGTTCTCAACCATGCTTGAATTTCCATCACATTCTCAGTCCCTTCAAAACTCTTACCTCCCAAGTTTGTATAAGCCTTTAATAGTTTTGAAAGTTCCTCATGTGGATTCTCAGGCCTATGCCCAATTCCATCCCTTAAAACCCTTACAAACTCTTGCATATCAAGCATTTGTGGTGCACTTGTTCCTGCATGATGTGATCCCCTTCCTACCATGGGTTGCTAACCAAGTTATGGGCAAATGGTATTAGTATACTGTGAGTATTTTCTATAGTTAATATTTTCCTATCTAAATTATTTCATCCAAAACAAACAGACATAATATATTTCTATAGTACTCAACAATCAATGCAACCATTTGCTCTGATACCAAATGAAATGACCCTCTCTTTTTATACCTTAATTTGTAAGGAATTTTTTTTAACATAGAGATATATATATATATATATTATCATATATATATATATTTTTGAAGCCTAGAGTCATTTTTCCTTTTATCAAATAAACAATTTATCCAGGATCAAAATTTCTACCAATATAAATATATCAGTGTATTCATAAAGATATGCACATACATATGAGGATGCATGTGTCCCTCTTGCTTAAATCAGAGTTATGGTAAACAAGAGGATAATTTGATTGATTAAATTTTATCAATCCACACATAGTTCAATTTAGTTCATACAACAAAATTCCATCCATATAGGTATTTGTAAGATTTTAACTCTTGATTTCTTGCTGGATTTTCTATGAAGGGTAATTCCTAGAAATAAGGAAATTGTGTTATGATCACATATAAATGTTTGGTGTGGTACTTATGTCCTGAAAATGATATAAGTTTATATCATTTTCTATGTTTGATTTTTTTTATAAAATCTGCCTTAGATACAAACTCCTTTCTGGAATATTTTTAAGTGAGATACCATGTTCTTAACACTTAATTCTTTGATGTCATGATGCTATGCTAAATGAAATACAAACATGAATGAGTTTCCTGAGATCCTGAGGATCCGAAACATGGTTTTAATGGTAAGATGATTTGCTACAAACCAGACTCTTTGTTCTGCTATAAGCCATAGGGCTTTAAAATGCATTTGAACAAAGCTTTAGTAAAAGGAGTTCAGATTCAACTCCTATAGATACAGATTCTTCCTTTATTCAAGAATGAGGTATAAAACATTTGCATAGTACAAATTGCATTATGAAAACATGCAGACACATAATACATTTTCCCTATGCCTTTAAACTCTTGTATGCAAATGTCATGATGAAAGAATAAACCATATTGTTTATTGAGACTCAACTATCTAGATTTCCAATACTTAATCCTTTTTAAAGACTCAAGATTGACTAATACATTTATAAAATATAACCATCCTATTTATCATAGTATTCTTGCTCAGATTTACATACAAAATCATAGGTTAACTTCTTCAACTTTTCAGATAATATCCAAATTTATAAACTCCAGTTACAAGTCAATTCCTTAGCAAAATACTTAGCAAAATATCCATCCATCATTCAGTACTTAATACAAGTGATAATTTTAAAAATATCAATACATGCAGATTTCATTTTTAAGCTCTTATCTAACTAATTTTAGCATGCTATAATCTTCTTCTCAAAGCCTTGCTCCTACTCCTACTTAGTTGCTGCAATTCCTAAAAAAGCATTTGAAGCTGCCCTATATTAAATGAGACACCCCATATGCCATTAGCACACTAGGGTCAGACACATGTCTGGTATGAGAAAATCCACTAAAACAATTAGTAAATCAAGTTAAAGTTGAAACATATATAAATCAGTATGTTCTGCCTTTAGAAAACAAGTAAGTCATAGTGTGCATGTTCTGTGTCAGTGTGCATGTGCACACTTGAATCTTTCTTTCCAGAATCCTTATAAAGATATGGAACAGGCATACATTCATACAAATTAGCCATAAATCAAATAAGCATCCATACAAAATAGGGAAATCACCAAAATGAATTAAATCATTTATTCCCTACTCAGATTTCATCCAGGAAAACTCTAGTTCCTCCTTATATCAAATTTTCTTACATTGATATATTTATCCATCTTGGTCTCATCTGCAATCATATGAATCAATGGACACATTTTAATGGACTAATTCACTCCATTACACAAAGATCTCAGGACTTAAACAAGCCATGTGTCAACTTGTATTGCTCAAAAACACAAGTCATTCCTGCAGTGCTCTTGACCCCATTTCCTAGTTAGTTTTAAGTTGATACTAACTCTTTTGATTTTTCATGACTAAACCATTCAGTGAATCATTTTATTAAAACAAACATCCATGTCATGGCATTTCATATCTTTCATAACCAAACAAAGACAAGTAGGCAATTAAACATAGGTGTCTAATAAATAAGATTCTGCATCCATATATATATATATATACTTGCATTTTAAAAGGGGTATAGGCAACTAGCATTGGCTTATGGCTTTTGAGAGAGTTTTTCATCTTGCAAACCTCTGTGCTTAAGTTAAACTCAGAATGACCAAGTTTCACTGATCACAAATTTATTTGCTATGTATATGGCTATTTATTTACTTTCATTGAATTAGGAGCATCAGCACATAGGCAACCCTATTGCATCCCCAATTCCTTTTTGTCTCAAGCCTCAACACCTATACACAAGTATATTGCAGCTCAACATGTTTATATTCTCTGGGTTATGCCAGAGCCAACACTACTTGCCTATATTCATCATTTGATTCTCTGGGTATTCACTTATTTTTCCTAATATTAACATATCAGAGAGGTCTGGGTTTATAAAAAACATATTTACTAATAATACTTAGAACTTTCCCATAATAGATCAAGCAGAACAACCAAACTAAAGATCAAAGCATTTTCATCTTAGAAATCAAAGAAAGATAACCACATATGAAAATACATTTTAAGAAAGATCAACTTATAAACTGGCTGCCTTCATTAGGACTTAGTGCCTTAGATTTTTGAGTGAGTTTTCTCAGCTAGCTCTCCTTCACTTCTTAGTTGATTGATAAGCTTCTGCCTTTTCCCCCAAACCCTTTTCTTCACTTGTATTAAATATATATGATATTTTTTTTTTCAAAAGCTATCCGGGAAGAAGAGAAGGCCCCTCTTATCACTGCTTATTTATGCAGGGTTCTTCTATGGTTTAAGTTGCTAGCTAAAGTCATTTTTGCCCACCCAAAATCATGCCATTTGCATTTAGTTTAAACCCAAAATCCTACCCTCCCCGGCTCAAGTTTATGGAGAGAAAAGAGGTTTTATCATTTTGGTTATTTTCAGAAATTTGCTTTTCCAGAAAATGCTTTTTCTCTTATCTAATATCATGCTAAAGGTGTGACTTGATTTCCATTATTTTATCATATATATATGCCAAGGGTTCTTCCTAATTCTGCCTATACAAAACATATCACTGGTTTATCTTACTTTTATATTTTTAGCTTTCACTTAAATAGCATGAGCTTCCCTTATTTATTTATAAAAGGATTGCTCCTTTTATATCTTCATTCTTGCTTTCTGCCTATAGTTAAAATACATTTGTGTATTTTTATTTTACTAATTTGAACACTTGTGTTTGATTAGCATACATATATGTATATATATGTCTTACAGAAATAATTAATACATATATATGTCTGTACATTATTTTTACTGAACACATATGCACATATACACTCAAATACAACCAGTAGCATCCATATATATTTATGCATATAGCCTTTAAGGATTTAATCTATTTATCTGTATATATATATATATATATTTTCATACACATCAACATATGTTCATTCATATCATCCAGGAATTAAGCTTATATTCATGTGTATTTCCTGTGCACACATGTACACATATAGCTACACCATATCAAGCCATATCAATTCCTTTTCAAAATTAGTTTAAAAAAAATTATTTTAAACTTATTTATATTTTCAAAATAAATTCCTAAACTCTTGGGTCATTACAAGGAAGCTAAACATAACTGACCCTTGCGGGTCGCAAGAAACTTCGAGAGTGCTACTGCTGCATGTCTCTAGTCTAATGACTCTCCTTTCGCTATCTAATATAGCTCCATATGCGGATAGCCAATCCATCCCCAAAAATCATCCCATACCCCGAAAATCCCAAAACATTGGCATCGTAGTCAAATTTTATGCCTAGGATAAAAAATTTCAAACCCCTACAAACCATAGACAAGTGTGCTTATCCTCATATGGGGTTTGAAACAATAATGGGGTCTACTACGAAAGAGATGTCTAAGTGCAAACAATCCACAAGAGAACTAGAGATAAAAGAGTGTGAAGATCCAGAATCGAAAAGAGTCCGAACGGGAAAATCAGTAATAGAAATCAAATTTTCCTACCTTGATTTGGTATGCTACTAGAAGGTGCTGTATCCAAAGTCTGAGTCTGTGCTACAGGTGCGCTCGCTGCATGCCCCGTTTTCTGAGGATAAATCTTACTAAAGTGACCAAGCTGTCCACAATTGAAACATCTTCTCTTCATTCCTGCCTTCTTACAGTCTTTTGCGTAATGCCCGGTCATTTTACAATGCTTACATATCCCACTTTTCTTGATTCGCTTCTGAGGTCCTCCCTCGTTCCTCTTGTTCTTATCCTTCCTGTCCTTCCCCCACTGCTTCTTAGAGCTTGTAGGAACCTTCTTAAGCTCTCTCTTATGCTACCAAGATGTAGGTTGAACTCTCCGTCGGTCCTCTAAATCTAACCACCTAAACCTTTGCACCATATCCTCCAACCTAGCTCGTGTCTCGTCGGAATCCTCCATGCCCGAAAACTATTTGCCCCCTATACTAGCGAGTTCTTGCATATCTTAGAAAATTTGGCTGTTGTAGATGGATTAAAGGGACCTCCACCTACCGGTGCTATATTGGGCGCATGCCCTTGCACCTCTGATACCGTAGCTCTACGGAACCAGTCAGCCATACTATGCAAAGAGAAAGGAAACTTAGGCTTGAAAGAATCGAAAGAAGGTTGAACTGAACTTTAAGGGGATTTTTATAAAAACTCTTTTATACTTGAAAAAATACTTCTATAATAAGAGTTTCTTTCTAAAAAATACTTCTAATTTGAAGATATGCTACTTAAAAATAGGTTGCTTTTGGAAAAATAATTTATTTTTAAAACAAGTTTTTAGGAATCCTTTAACCTTAGGATCTGATACCAAATGTAACACCCCACACCGCTTAGTATACCCAAAAGAGCACACTAAAAGGCATGTTGCATTGTAGGTATAACTAAAACTAGCAGAGACTAAGATTCACAAGACAAAAATATATTAACAGTGGAAACAATTATAATAATAATAATTTATTTAGAACAAAACCTCAGAATTACTTTATAAATCAAATAAGTCACCAAATACCAAATACATCAAATATCAAAATAACCTTACGTGTCTTGCGAAATAAAATCCATAGTAACAGTAATATCAGAGTACAGTACATCCCTCACAAAATGCCAACTCAAGAAAAAGAACTAAAAACTAAAACTGAAGAAAAGAAATACATGATAGAATCTCCTCCGAAGAAATCTCCAAATGCCTGCAGTCTACCAGCCTTGCCCCTGATCGCCATGGAAGAAAAGGGGAAAATATAGGAGTGGGTCAGACGAAAAGTCTGGTGAATGATAGTAATTACTAGAATCTTTAAGCAAAGTAAAAGTAATAGACTTTACAATAGTTCTTGTATAAAAAAGGAAACAAAGGAAATAGAGAGAAGGATAAGCTGGAAATAAATACGAATTAACTAGATCAACATAATTGGTTAACTTTGATTGTTTGCACTTGTTTTTGATAGCTGCTTAGATTAGGCTGAATTCCTAATACTACCTATTGATCGGCCTGCTACTCCATAGAATCTACTGCGGACCGAATGTTAAAGCTCCCTACGAAGTAGACATTGGTGCCTACGAAAGGCACAACTAAGCGCTTGGAACTCATAACGATTACTGAGCACCTGAATGGAAGTCACACGCGTAACCACCACCATGCTCATGTTACCTGTTGTTCCACCTATTGGGTCTTCTTATTACCTCAAGCTCCAGCATAAGCGTGACCCTCGTCTCACTTCAGGATTATGTGAGACACCTCGTCTCACTTTAGGGTTATGTGAGGCACCTCATTTCACTTCAGGGTTATGTGGAACACAGTGTCCATAGAAATAATAGGGGAAATGTTGTTGGTACTGGTCCGTCATCCAAACAATATCTATTTGCGCCCCTTGCCCAAATCCCCATGATTTGGACTTCTACTTATTGACCATTTACTACCGTTATTAACATAAGCATGCCCCTCGTCTCACTTCAGGATTATATGAGACATCTCGTCTCACTTCAGGGTTATGTGAGATACCTCGTTTCAGTTCATGGTTCTGTGAAACACCGTATCCATAGAAATAATAGGGGAATGTTATTTGGTACAGGTCCTACTTTAATTCTTTGCTTATTAACTTAGATAAATTATTTAAATAATCCTTTACTTTGGTTCTTACTATTTGTGCTTATTAATTTATCCTAAGTCTTAAAATAAGCCTCACTATGTTCTATTTCTTATTATAACCTACGTTATAATCATGCTTATTACTTAACCCAAGGTCTAAGTGTAAAAATAAGCTTCTTTCATCTTATACTCATTTTGGTTATAATTCTAAGTTATAACAAGGCCAATTATCTTTAATTAGTCCAATTCTAACATCAATATCATAATTAGGCTCAATTTCAGTCTTAATTCCATTTTTATTACAGTCTTTACAATCTACATCTTATCTTTCGTTTTTTCATTATTCTTATAATTTTAATCCATATTCGCGTTTAATCTATTCTAATCCATACGCGAAGAAGAAGGAGAAATAAAAGAAAACTGAAAATAGAAGAAAATCCAAAGCGTAGGAAAAAGATGTAAATAACACATAAATAATAGTAAATAAATTAAAATACTGTAAATAAATGGAAAAGCCATAATTAACAGAAATAAATTGAAATTAACTGAAAAGAATAGCTAAAAGAAATTGACTGAAAATAATTTTAAAACTGTAAATAAACTACTAAAAAGGTTATTCCAAAAATCGTAGTAAAAATACAACTATTGGAAACCCTATTACTTTAAAATACTTAAAGAAATCTAAAATAATTACAATCACTCACCTGTGGTCCTAAGCTCTTCCCTTTAGGTCTTCCAGGATCCACTTGAGGGTATTAAAATATTTTTATTAAAAAGATTCTCTCCTTGGAAAATTATTCCTTTTAGCGTCCTTCCTGAAAAGGTGAACCCAAGCGGAGAAAATCTAGAATGAGAAAAATTGTTAGGCCTAGGGTCTTATTTATAGGGGTAGAAGTGGATCTCAGACCGTTGGATTTGAGGATTGAATAGGATGCAACCATATCATAGGCTGAATAGGAGCCTTCGGATGGAAGCACGAAGGGACCAGATTGAGCAAAAGAATGAAATTGACGTGTACATGGCTTGCTGGAACGAACACGAACGAAAAATTCATTCGTTCGCTCACTACGTAGTGCGGGTCGACTGCACGATCGACCTTCCCCCACTCCTTTGTTGACCGGCCGATCGACCTTGGGTGTGGTTGGGTCGACCTTCTGGTCGACCTGACCCATATATTATTATTTTCGTTGATTCTTGTTCGATTTGTATCTTGCTCATATTAGCTCCAATTCTGACGTTCTATATATGGAAACTGACTAAAAAATTACCACGGACACAATGGTGCAACTCGGTGGCTCAATTCTGATAATTTCACAAAGTTATTTTATCATTTAATTAATTAACAAATTAATTATTATAGCTTTAAATTTCTGGGTTGTTACATTATGCATTGATTGTCAAAACGGAAAACATTTAAAAAATCATCTTTCAAAACATTAAATGAAATTTTGACTAAATTATCCCTAAAACTTCTTCACCTTAATTCATTTGGACTTACCAAAGTACAATCAATAAAGCATAATAAGTATGTTTTTGTAATATTTGATGCTTTTTAAAAATATACTTGGACTTCTTAAAAATATATATAAGTGATACCTTTGATATGTTTAAAATTTATGCTAAAAGAACTCTTGATTTAAGAGGTTTGAAAACTAAAAATATAAGAAGTGATCATGGTTGAGAATTTGAAAATAAATGATTTACAATTTTTTTAATAAAAAGAATATTAAACATAATTTCCCCCACCCACTATAATAAAGTGGAATTTTGGAAAGGAAAAATCAAACTTTATAAGAATGTGCCAGGGTGTTATCAAGAAGTAGCCTATTACCATAAAAAAATTGGGTTGAAGCGGTTGTTACTGCTTGTTAGGTTTTGGATCAGGTTTCCATAAGACCAAAAACTAAAAATACACCTTATGAACTTTTTAATGTAAAGAAATTAAAGGTACCATATTCTAAAATGTTCGGTTCAAAGTTCTTTATACTAAACACTAACAATAACTCAGGAAAATTCAACCCGAAAGCCGATGAAGGAATCTTTATTGGATATTTAGAGAGAGGTCAAGTCTATAGAATTTTCAACAAACGTACTAAAATTATTAAGGAAACATTACTTATGTAGTTTGATGTAAACTTCAAAATTGACGAAGATAAGCTTAAATTTTATAAATTAATAAAGCAATGGTTTTGGAACAAAATGTTGAAAATAATAATGAAACTGTTGAAGTTCAAACTCAGGCCCAAAATATTATTTTAAAATCACCACCATGACTATAAAAAAATCATCCAATTTATAATTTCATAAGTATGTAAATACTAGAGTTTTACAAATTGCTTTTATTTCAAATACTAAGTCTAAAAATTATAAAGAAGCCACCAAAGACGAATATTGGATAATTGTAATGAAAAAAGAATTATACTAATTTGAACATAATGACGTTTGTGAATTAGTTCCATGACCTAATGGTCAATCTTAATTGAAACTAAATGGGTATATAAGAATAAAAAGGATGAAAATGGTGATATTATAAAAATTGATCTAGATTAGTTGAACAAGGATATAACTAGGAAGAATGGACAAACTGTGATGAGACGTTGGCCCTTGTTGTAGGAATTGAGGCAACATGAATTTTACTAGCTTTTACATGTCACTATAATATTAAAATTTATCAAATGGATGTTAAAAGTGCTTTTCTAAATGGTTTCATTAAATAAATGCTTATGTAGAACAATCACCTTTGTTTAAGCATGAAAAGTAACTAGACCATGTCTATAAACTTAAAAAGGCGCTTTACGATCTTAAACAGACACTATGTGCTTAGTATGGAAGACTAAAAAGTTACTTATTAAGTACTAGTTTTGACATTGGTAAAGTAGACTAAACTCTTTTTATAAAAATAAATAATGATGATTAATTTACGTATGAATTTACGTTGACGATATTATTTTTGGATCAACCAATGAAAATATTTGTGTAATTATTTTTCAAACATTATGATAAATGAATTTAGAATGTCATATATGGTAGAACTAACATACTTTCTTGGTTTACAAGTTAGACAAATTAAAAATGAAATTTTATTTCATAAGAAAAATATTGTAAAAACTTAATTAAATATTTTGAAATGGCAAATATAAGCAGTATACTAATTCCAATGAGCATAAATTTACACTTAGACTGTGATGAAAATAGTAAAGAAGTTGACCAAAAATTATATCAAGGTATGATTGGTTCCCCCACTTACTTAATGACAAATCGACCCTACACTATGATGAGGGTCTGCATATGTGCTAGATTTCAAGCAAACCCTAAAGGATCATATGTAAATAGTAAAATGTATTTTGCATTATTTGGTATGAACAAAAGACTTTGGAATTTTCTACTGAAAGGCTATCCTTTTGAATTAGTATCGTATAGTGATGCTAATAGTGGAGGATGCAAAACGGATAGAAAACGCACAAATGGCACATGTCATTTTATCGTCCACTCCTCAGTATCTTGGTTCAATAAAAAGAAAAATTATGTTTCACTCTCTACATGCAAAGTAGGATATATTTGGATAACTTTAGCTTATGCACAAGTAATTTACATGTAATAAACGCTTAGAGATTCTGGAGTAAATTTAAAGAAGTCTTCTATATATTATGATACTAGTGCAATAAATGTGTTTGAAAATCAAGTTAATCATTTGAGAGAATAAACATATTAATATTAGACATCAATTTTTACGAGATCGTGTTTTTAAAGAAACAATTACTTTGGATTCGTAAATACTAAAAATCAAATGGCAGATATATTTAATAAACCATTATGTGAAGCTACTTTTATAAAATTAAGATGCGACTTCAGTATTTGTGCTTTAAAGATTCAAATTAATTTTTTCTTAATTTTTGTTAATAAAATTTTACATATTTGGGTTTTGATACTAACAAAATATTTTTTCTTGATACATGGAAAATAATAAAAGTTTAGGGTAAAATAAAATGTAATTCAATTTCTAAGAAGAATATATTTTATGAAAAAATGGAAAAGTTAAAATATATACAATGCATATAATTTTCAACATTTTTGTTGATGACAGAAGGGGAGAAAATTAGGCATATTGATAAGGGGAGTATATAAGTAAGGGAAGTAATTTGTAAGGGGAAGCAATGTAACAAAGATTTATTATATAAAGTGAACATTAGACAACATTCCTAAAAGCAAACTAAATTCACAAAAACTCCACCTGTAAAAAAAACATACTTTGCAGGTCCGTGTTTTTCATTTCAACTATTTTTTTCCTAAAAACCCCTCCACTTCTTAAAGGATTGATTTTAATAGCGAGCTAATCTTTCTTGGTTTCATCTTCTTCTTCGTTGGCGAGCTCATCTTTCTTGATTTTATCTTCTTCTTCAATGGCGAGCTCACCTTTGTCGATTTCAATGGAAAATTGCAACTATTTAAAAACGAATCAATCTTTTAAAAAATATATGAAATGTTGTTGATTTTTTAGGGATTGTTACTGTTGTATTGATGTTTAAATTCAATAATGATAAAGATAAATGATCGCGGTTTAATGTTTGAAATTTTTATGCAAATAATCATACTATATAAATAAATACTGCAAATATTACAATATTTGTAGTTTTTTCTGCAATTATTCTCAACATTTGCAGAAAAATCTGCAAATATTGAGAATACTTGCATAAAATACTGTAAATATCGTCAATATTTGCTGTAAAACATTTAATTGTACAAATAAAAATGTAAGAGTTTTTTCATCAAATACTTACTCATGTTTATGCAAAGATTCTGAATACTTGCAGTTATTGCTGCAATTATTCTTAATAATTGCTGAAAGCTCTGCAAATATTGAGAATTTTTGCTTAAAATACTGCAAATATGATCAATATTTGCAGTAAAAAATATAATAATATATGTTGGAGCTGCAAGATTTTTTTTGAATTGAAATAATTGCGGACATACATTGAAGAATATAAATGATTTTAAGTGAATAATTGCTAATAAGTGAGCAATTATTCAGCATAATTGCAGACATACATGCAACTGTTCAGAATAGTTGCATACATCTCTGCAATTATTATGAATAATTACATAGAAAGATACATATAATATTCTTTATTAATATAAAATGATTTTTATATTATTTACAGTTATAAATGTTTTTTTTGAATTGAAATGATTTTAGTTGTGTTGGCGTCAAAATTGAACACCAACACCCAATTACAAGCGAAAGCACCAATATCCAGTCACAGATCACAGATATAGTATATGCAGAGAGTATACTATGAAGAATAGCCAAAATTAAAATGAAAGCAGTAAAAAAGACAGGATGTATAGTGGTTCGGCTAACTCTGGCCTACGTCCACTCCATAAAAATCCTTTTTATTATACTGAAATTTGATTACAGTTACAATCCGAAATTTCTGAAACAGAAATGGTAGAGTGGCCCTTAGGTGGAAGATGAAGAGAAACAGAATGAGAATCCCCCTTTTGAAGCCACGCCTGCTATATTTATAGACGAAACCTCGGCTACAGGGCCTCCTCACCACATGGGCCCACCATAGTGACCGTCGAGCCCAACTCACCCAAATACGCCGGCCTGAAGTAGACAACATGTCGACCCGGAGAAAACTCAGTGCAAACCCAAAGCAACCTATGGATGACCCGAAGTAAGATCAATGCCGACCCCAAGCAACATGAATGGCGACCCCAAGTCCAATGCCGACCTCAAGTTTTCCTGATGCTAACCCCATGTTTTCCTGATGCCGACCCAAAGTGAAACGCCTCCATCCAAATGCCGACGCCAAGTCCAATGCCAACCCCAAGTTTTCCTAATGGCGACCACAAGTTTCCTAATGCTGACCCCAAGTGAAACGCCTCTATCCCAATGCCAACCCCAAGTCCAATGCCGATCCCAAGTTTTCCTGATGCCGACCCAAAGTGAAACGCCCCCATCCTAATGCCGACCCTAAGTCCAATGCCGACCACAAGTTTTCCTGATGCCGACCCCAAGTAACGCCGATCCCAAACAAACATGTCGACCCTAATCTCTTCTCAATGCCGACCCCAAGTGGACCAACTACAGTCCCGAAGTAAATGTCGACCCCTAGTTCAATGTCGATCCATAGTGAAGCCATAAGTCAAGCTTGTGCTGACCCGAAGTAGAACCCAAAGCAATACCAATGCCGACCCGAAGCTGAACCCGAAGCAAAGCCAATGCCAACCTGACCGAAGTACATCCTGTTATGACGGGAAGTAAACACCTTCCTGACCCGAAGCAAACCACATAGTGACTCGGAGACACCCCTTGGCTGACCTTGGCTGACCCAAAGCAACCCGACCTTTCCCGAAATACATATTCCAAGCATCCAGCATCGTTTATCCATTGACTGTGCTGAATCTTGACTTCATATTCATATTTATTATCCGTAATTGATCATCCATCCACCTATTCGAACCAAACCCATAATATTCTGGTCTCGATAACCGTGCAGTCCATTGGGTTAAATCTGCATATATGCTGCCTTGCCAAAAGGCCGGTTAACAAGTTGAATAAGTGCTGATAGGTAAGGATTTATTCAAAATAATTGCATACATACATGCCATTATTCATAAGTGTTGCATATATATATATGCAATTATTATGAATAATTGCAAAGAAAGATGAATATAAATGATTTTAAGTAAATAATTGCTAATAAGTAAGTAATTATTCTGAATAATTGCTGACATACGTTGAAATGAATTTATTTGAATAATTGCTGACAAGTATGCAATTATTCAACATAATGCTTTATTTTTATTATTTACAGTTATAACCGTCTTTTTTGGATTGAAATGATTTTATATAAATAACTGCTGATAAAAATGCAAATATTTAGAATAATTACAAAAATACATGCAATAAATCATAATAATTGCATATATGTCTGCAATTATTCTAAATTATTGCAGAGAAAGATGAATTTAATCCTCGTAAGTTCTAAAAAAACCTTGCAATGTTTATTTCGGTTTATCATATTTTCTACTATATATATAAACAATATTTGTATTATTTTAAGAAATTATTCACAATAATTGCAGCAAAATCTGCAAGTATTGTGAATAATTGCAGATTTTACTTGTAGATTTTTCTACTGATATTACGATATTAGTAGAAAATTAGAAAAACAATAATTATTTACTGAAAAACTCTTACATGACATTTCTCATTATCATTGGAAATTATAACATCAATACAACAACAACAATGAAGAAAACTATGCAATAATTGAGAAAATATGAAGATTTGCAGTTTTAGTTTGATTTTGATGTTCGATTTTGAAATCCAAATGTTGAAATTGAATTTGACGATGCTTCTATAAATTGATTTGTTAATAATGAAATTATCAATTTGTTGATAATAAAATTGTTGATGATTTACTGTAAAATCAATGAAGATTGGAAATAAAATACATGCGTGAATTTATTTGATAAGGCTGGGGTAGTTTGGGAAGTAAAATAGAGAAATTGGAAAACATGGATGTAATTTATAAGTTATTTTTGGGGAGGATGTTTTGTGTATTTTGAAACATATTAGGGATGTGAGCCAAACATGCCCTTATATAAAATCATGTGGTTGTCATCTTTAAAAGGAGGGAGAATGTTGTGAACATGTATCTCATGTTTTGATGATAACCACTATTAGCCTTTTTTCTGGGCTAACACCTCCAATCAGTAGAAATATAATAAATAAAAGAAAAGTGTAAGCAATAGAAAGAGAAAAGCAAGAAAGAAAACAAAATTTTTATAGTGGTTCGGGAAATTGCTGGCTACATCAACTTAATTGTTTTTATTGATAGCTTTATGTTAGAACTATCAGTTTTTACGACTAAATTCAAAACTCAATCAATACGTACAAAAATGGCATCCTCTCCTCTAGTAAAAGTTAATTAAAGAGTCCAAAAATCTCCCTTTTCCTTGAAGAATATGTCTCTTCATGGCTGATGATATCGTTAGCCAAGAAGATCTGCAATATCAAGAGAGAGAATGGTTAGATCTAGACCAAATATCAAGGCTTGACGGATTGTTACCGACCTGTCAATGGCTCGGTATTGATCCACGGCCTTAGTCCAATACATGTGTTTTTCTCTAAAATGCCTTAATCTTCAATGCTTTAAAGTTTCAGGGGGGTAAAATGGTATTTTTGATGTATTGGCACCTATCCATCCCTCTTGTTCAAAAGTTGTCGTTTTCTTCGTCTTTTCTTAAATATCCATAATACCAAAGCTTAGCGGAAAAATTCTTCCTTTTGATGGATCGGTACATATCCATGCCCAATGATCAAAACTTTTCTTTTTCTTCTACTTGACCTAGAGATCCATTATGCAAAAGCTTAAGGGAAATTTTGGCTTTATGATGAATCGGTACCTATCATTTCTTCCCTTGATCTTTGTAATTCATCATCTTTAAATCCATAGTCCATTCCTTCTTCACGTAATCCAATTCAATCGAAATGTCGCTCGAGTAAAAGGTTACTCAACCTGTATGGATTGGTGGTGATGAATCGATGGTGATCCAGCTCTATGGATCTGTGGTGATCCATCTCTATGGATCATGGTGATCCATCATGATAGACTAAGGGAGAAAAAGGACGATCCATCAATAACTTTGTTATAACAAGTCGGGTTCTCCCAAGATTTGAACCATTCATCTAATAGTACACTCAACCACTCTCCATTAGTTTATTCGATGTTTGTCTAAGGTACTTGTCCAAGGTGACATACTTCTAGATTGGAGTTGATCGATAAGAATGGACTAGGGAGAGAGAGGACGATCCAACCATAACTTCTTTATGACAAGTTGGACTCTTACACGATTTATAAATCATATATCGTCCTGCATTTTCTTAAGGTTTATATATCGTAGATAAATCAAATATCTTGCTATCGCGTAGTATAAATCATTTCCTGTATATAGGGTCATGGTTATACCCTTAGCCAGAGCATGATTTACAAATTGGTTGGTATCTCCCATCATCCCATTACAAGAATGTCCAACCAAATCTAAACATTACCATTAAGTTACTATATATCAGGTATCAAAAAGTGGTGTTAGCATGTTGTCCTAAGTTGAACGTTACTTGTAAATCATCTAGCATATCTTAGAATTGTATTATAAGTCCAACTGGATAAAAGCACTAATATATACCAGTCATTTAAGAATTATAATCAAGTCATTCCAAATAATAAGATGTTCTTATTTTGAATTTAAGTTTCAATCTCTCTGGATAAGGTTATCAAAAATCTACAATGAGCCCAAACACTCACTTTTCGAGGAGGGGGTTTAAAGTTTAAGGCGAGTCCAACCACTCACCCTCTGGTGATTTGACTTCCTATCAAATACAAGTTCATCTACTCACTCTCTTCAGTGATGATAACTGTACGTTCATGGTTCATCACCCTATCTCTTCGGTCAAGGGACCCGTAACCTGTTGGTTTGCTTGTCAAATATAAAGGATAATCTAATCCAATTAATATCCCATATCGATGTTAAAATCAAATTCATACAAATCTCATATCTCATCGAGTCCATCAATAATAAATATAAAATAATATCAATACAAAGACTATCTAAACAACCTTATTAAAATGAAATTGCATCAAAAGAAAGCCTAAACAAATAGTCCAATTAAGGGTTATATCCCGGCTTAAACTCAGATTATGCCTATGGGATCGATTGGGATCGCGCATACATGTAAGTGGATCAAGATTAAACCTTTACAGTTTATGTAAATCGAAAATAGAGTAAATGGAAAAAATAAACTTAGTTTCAATCTATCACGATCATAAGATAACCACACGTGGTTGTTCATCGCAGAGAGTGGTTGCTTCTGTGGAACCTCTACGATTTGTCTTATGGTTATTAATTCCTTACCTATTGCTGTAATTGGTTGCTCCAACCTCGCTCATCTATCATATTTTGCAAGTGCCTGCACTCATCCATCTCATGTCCATCCAGTTAATGGAATATACAGAGTTTCTCAGACTTCCTCTACCATTTTGTGGGCTCTCTCCTAGGAGGTTTTCTAAATTGAACCTTCTCGCTAGTTTCTAAATAAATCCTTTCTGATGTCTCAGTCAAGTTAGCGTAAGAAGGTAACTTCAGCTCCCTTCTCGGATGCTTTGGGGCCCCAGGACCATCATCAGCCTTTCTCTTTCCTTTATCCATTCCAATACCTACCTTGGATGGTCCTCCATCCAAAATAGTACCGCCTTCGACATTTTCAGCTTCCACGTCTTCTTGACATAAATACCTTTTAGCTTGATGATAAAACTCTACTAGATCCACTAGAGGACCCCTCGTTAATGCCTTCTTAAACTCAGTCTAATTATTAATTCCTACAACAACTTCCATAAGAGCGATTGGCAAATCTTCTTTGCGTACGGCAACAACTGCTGCATTACACCTGGTTAAATAACCTCACAACAATCCTTTCTCTCTCTGTCTCACATTTGAAAGTGACATCACACTCCTTGGTTGAATAATATAAACTCTAAATTGGCTCATGAATATCTCAACTAATCCGACCCACATTCTAATAGATTGATTATCCAGTTGGTGAAATCACATGGCAACCAAATCAGTTAAGTACAATGGAAAGCTATGACCCATCACTTCCTCTGAAGCTCCCAGCACCACATATGTTGGATGTATCTCATAAGATGTACCGTAGGGTTAGTTCTCCTAGATACAGCTCCTATGTTGGTAGCTTGAAATTATATGGATTCCTAGGATATACAATGTTTGGGGGTGAATGGGTTCGATTTACATCCGCCAAACTTTGATCTAGGACTCTTCCTCATAGCCCCTATTGTAACTTCTCAGCCTTGCGATCTTCTAGATTAAGTTGAATCCTTTGGATACAACATACTTTCATCTAAGGCTCTATCATGCCCCTTGATTTTTGGATCAACTATGCAGAGACCTACTATTTCATTCTCATGCAGTTGTAAGTTTGCATTTGGATCTTTGTTCCTAGCCTTGAAATCATTCCTCTAATGTACTCTTTTTGGATTGAGATATGGATCAACATGCTTGATTGGTCAGATGGATCGGTACCAATGCATGGGGTTGATCGATAGTGATCAATCAAGTTAGCTAGGGAGCCAACCTATATTATAGGCATATTATGTTCCCCTAGGCCTCTTGTCCATCATTTCTAATCTTTGGCCTCCTCCGTCATTGATCTTCAACAACTCCAGCCACTCTTTATTGCTCCATTTGCTCGAAAAACCTATTCAATATCTCCTCCTGTCAAGCTAATATCATCATTTGCATATTTGTAATCATTCCTTTAATCTCATCTCTAGGCATAAATTTTAAAGGCAGTTTTGAACTAGAGGAGATTTCTTGACTGCATTCATGGTTTGATTGGTTCCTTTCGGTTGTAGTCTTCCTAATAGTTGGCTTCTTCATCTTTACTAGTTAGATCTGAGTTGTTCTTAATGAAAGCACCAGAAATGTTAGCCTTTTTTCTGGCTAACACCCCTAGTCAATAGAAAAGCAATAATAAATAAAATCTCTAAGCAATAGAAAAAGAAAAGCAAGAAAGAACATAAGAGATTTACAATGGTTCATCAAATCGCTAGCCTACATCCACTTAGTTGTTTTTATTAATCGCCTTATGCTAGAGCTACCAATTTTTCATGTAAATTCGAGATTCAATCTCTAGGTACAAAAATGGCAGCCTCTCCTCTAGCACAAGTTGATTAAAGAATCCAAAAGTTCCCGTTTTCCTTGAAGAAGATGGCGCTTTATAGGTGATTCGGGTTGTTTTGTGCTGAAATACTCATTGAGTCCAGTTTGAAATTGTCAATTAAGGAGATCTGCAATATTAAGAGAGAGATTAGTCGGATCTGTACCAAATCTAGAGGCTTGATAGATCTATACAGATCCATCCATGGCTCGGTACCGATCCATGACCTTGGTCCAAAACACATACTTTGCTCCAAAAACCTTAGTCTTCAATGCATTAAAGTTTCATAGGAAACTGATCTTTTTGATGGATCAGTAACTCTCCATCCCATGAAAAAACTTGTCCTTTTCTCCATATTTTCTTAGATATTCATAATGCAAAAAGCTTAGGGGAATATTCATGTTTTTGATGGATCGGTGCCTATCCATCCCCCATGACCAAAACTTGTCCTTTTCTTTTACTTGGCCTAGAGATCCATTGTGCAGAAGATAGAGGTATATCTGACTTTTGATGGATCGATACATATCCGTCCATGGAATGGTACCACTAAATGGACTTAGACATTTTTTCATTTCTTCCTTTGATCTTTATAGTTGATCGTCTTCAAGTCCATAATCCATTTCTTCATCATCTTGTAATCCAATTCAATCAAAATGTCTCTTGGGTAAAATGTCAGATAAGAAATGGGGTGAAGAATAGGTAAAATATTGACTCAACCTATATGAATCGACGGTGATCCATTCCTATGGATCGGTGGTGATCCATCCCTATGGATTAGTGGTAATGGGTTGGTGGTAATCCATCCCTATGGATCGATTGTGATGGTTCAGTAGTGATCTAGCATTATGGATTAGTAGTGATGGGTGACTGGTGATCCATTCCTATGTATTGGTGGTGATCTATAAGGAAAGACTAAGGAGAAAAGGATAATCCATCCATGACTTCTTTATAACAAGTCGGATTCTCCCAAGATTTGAACCATTCATCTTCTATCATCTTATAAAATACTCCAGCACTCTCCATTACTTCATTCGATGATCATCTAAAGTACTTGTCCACGAAGGCATGCTTTTCGGTTGGGATCGATTAATAAGGATGGATTAGGGAGAGAAAGGATGATCCATTCGTAACTTTTTCATAACAAGTAAAATTTGCACATGGTTTGAACTGTTCATATTATATCATCATATAGAACATCTCAGCACACTCTATTTCCATATCTTCTAAATATCTAAGGGACTACTCCAAGGTGCGTCCAACTAGTAAAAATATACGGTCCATTATCAAACAACGGTATCTTGATTTGAGTTAATTCCTAGACTGTTGAAAATCTACCATAACAATACCGTATAACGATGCCAATAATTTCATCAAGTTGTACTAAGTGCATTAAACTAAGAAATATAAACCTTGACCATATGATCAAACGATGAAGTAAAGAGCTATATCTTTGAAGATAAACATAAAATGAAGCTAATAGAATATAGAGACAAGCTATAAATGATCAAGTTGAATAAACAAGTCAATAGAGATTCACAGTAGCATTCAAAGATGAGATTCAAAGAAAAAATAGAGTTTGTGTTGTTTTTTGTCGATTTATCGAGTCATTATAGTAGAATTTTGTAAATACCACTCAAACAATCCCCAAATCACTCCAAATTTGGCCAAAGTCTCCTTTATATCCAAGTATGTATGTGAATTTTTTCAAATTTTTGGTAGGCTTAGAGATGGAAAAAAAGTGGAAGAAAGCTTGCACTTTGTAGCTTAGTTATACGGTGCATTTCACATGACAACCGACTGACTGATTTCCCTTCAACCGATTGACCAATTGAACCATGAATGCACAGTGAACACGCATTAGAAAACTATACGTTTTTTTAAAATTTAGTAGTGTATCTTCTTCCTCCATGATCAGAGCTTCATCAATGGCTTCAAACCGTAGAGAAACATCCCCTGATTGAATCCATTCAATCTCAATATAAACCTAGGCCCTCTAGGCATGATAATCAGTTTTCTTGTTCTCTCATATCTCTAATCTTTAATTTCTAAACGGATTACTACTTTCATTTTATAGAACCCTAGCAAACATATTGTAGGTCATATAGAGAGTTTAAGTCCTATTTAGGAAGTTCAGGCGGAGTTTTTACAACAATCCCTCTGAATTAAGTGGGAGGTACTGTTTAATAAAAATCCAAATGGGAGGCTCTAGGATTGGAAGTACGATGGGGTCCATAATAGTATAAAACTTTTGGTTTCATTTACTTTATGACACTTACCTATCTTATTACTTTTTAGGAAAGGTTCTTTATAAACAAATAGAACAAATTCATATACTTCAACAATATGCCTTATCAAAATCTAACAAGTCCTAACCAAAATGGATGCCTTGCAAGAAAAATGAGTACATATTATCTTCATATATTAACTTACAACCTAATCAAAATGAATAAAAAAACATAAACCTAAAATAAGAGACAAATGTAATGTATTGGGTGCTCGAATATGGGGAGGAGTATCACTTAATTAAAATCACTAAAAACCCATATACGAATACAACCCAATACACCAGTAAGTAATAAATACTTACTTAAATGTTACTACTTTAATAAGGATGTTACTATTTATACCCACTTAAACTCTTCTCCCACCCACCTATCCTCTCATCCACTTATCCTCTTTATTCATCCATCTACACCCACATTTTCATAACCTTTTATTTTCTCAAAACCATAACTCAATTTTCTCCTCTTGCTCTTTCTTCAAACAACAAAATCAATATTTCTCCATCCATTTTTTCCGTAGTCGATTTATTTAAATTTAATGCTTCGCTAAAATATAAATGCAACTAATTTTAATACAATTAAATTGTTATCGAATTTAATTATAAGTAGAATTTCCATTTTTTGACCGTGTAACACTAACTAGGTTTAAAATAGTAAGGAATAATTTGCAGTCAAATTAGGTGTTGTGGTATAACATATCAAAGAACATTCATTATTACTTTGATAAAAAATATCTAATTATTATTGTTCTTTTTACTGGTTAAACAAAAAACGAAAAAAGTAATGAAACCAACTGTAGTAGAAAATAATATGATATAGTCAAATATATTTAATTATGATAATCCATTCATTATAAAATTATCAGGTTTACAAAAATATTGATTTACATTCATATTCTAAATAAAATTAAATATCTTAGCTAATCAACTTATAATCTGTAATTCATAAAAGAAAATTTATTAAAAAATTTCATCTCATTTTCTTTTGTCATTAATGGTTAATAGGATTATAAATAATTATGTTTGAGTATTAGATATTATTATTTATTTGTTGTCCGATTATCATTTATTTTCAAATCTTTTTAAACTTATTGTGGGTTTTTGAAGTAAATTTCATGATATAATTTAATTAATGTTTAGATAGCGTTAGAAAATGTTTAGATGGATCAAGTAGTAACATCCTTGGATAAAGATAAATCAAAAGAGTGGTCAACAACATCTTCAATTAGCAAATTGAGATTCAACACCGCTTCCCTAGGCTCTTCATCAAACTCAATAATGGTAGAAACGGAAAATAAATTCCTCCATCTAACGCAAAATAGGTGCTCAGACATTAGACCCAACTTAATAAAGTCATCTAACTAGAGTTTCCTGAAGAGAGGGATACGGTAAGAGAAAACTTCGATGTATTAGCTGGTTCACTTTATATCCTTAAGATCTGCTGAGCTCTTATTAGATAATAGGGAAGTATACCAAAATCCCTAAAGATATAAACTCTACTCCTCGACTATTTTCATTTAAATTAATTTAGGTTTACAGTCATGCATGAGTAGATTAATTTGAAATCAACAAGCATTTGAATGCCCTTGAAAATTCTTGAGTTACGCTCGCACCATGTATACCAGATATGATTAGTTATTGCAATGTCCATAAGATGGTTTATTGCCTTCGGTGTTAGTAGTTTGCAAAAACATGTTCAAATATACCATTTAGATTATTGCCTATAATATTGGATAGTTAAAGCTTACATTTAATTTCTTTCCACATAATGATAGAGTAGGGACACTGAAAAATAAAATGATTTATGTCTTCATTCGTCTGGGAACATAGATTACATTTAAGATAAGTTATGGGATTCCATTTTATAATCATGTATTTAGTGTTCAGTTTCTTCGATTTGATTAATAAAGAGCATAAATACATTTTTGGTGCACACTTATCATTCCACACATGTCTACACCATTCAAATTCTGAGTGTTTAACTCTAATATTTTTCCAAACTGGATTAAAAGAAAAATAACCTTTAGGATCTGGGATTTACTACCAATAATCAACTTTGGCATTATTGTTAATATTAATATTGTTAATATGCCAACAATTTAAGGTTGAAACTCTTCATATAATGTCATGTATTAGAGAGGATATACTCTTATTAGGGCCCCAGTTAGAATATGTAATAAGTATCGTTCATATGTAAGAAACGACATAATATATGCTAAGATATTAGTATAATGGGTTGTGGGCTGTAATAAGGCCCAACATCAATTTAACTCATTCATATAGTATAAAAGGAAATGTATCATTGTATCAATGTATACAGAAAATCATTTTACATCAATAAAAGATATCAATTATCATTTTCATCTCTGTTTACTCTTTTATGGTATCGGAGCCATAACTGCCTAACAGCAGTGAACGCCTCGCCAAATACTTCATCAGAGTTATTATCATCACCTAAAGTATTGGCTGCGCCTTGGATGCCATCAGAGAAAGTTTCTCTCATCCTCTAGCCTCGCCAATTTTATGCATTTTTTTCAAGAATTAGCAGCTACCAGTTTTTTTCCATCCCTCAAGATTCTTGCTGTGCCATGCCATTGAGCTGATGTCAGAATCTTGTATCATCACTCCATAACTCTGGCTGCAACCAAGAATATTCAGCGAAGGCCCCTTTTCTTGATTAAATCTCAACTGTATTGTGTCAGTCTCCTTCATCATCTCAATGGCAGATGAAAATGTTGATAACTCATCTTCTCCCACTTCAACATCATCATTGAAAGATGCGACTCAAGAACTCCCCAAAGCCATTGTTAAGCCTCAAAGTCAACTCATATCGATCCAACTTGATGAATCAAATTATCTTCTATGGAAACTGCAAATTGAAATAACAGTTAGAGGATATGGTTTAGAAGATTACATTCTCGGAACTCAAACTACACCAACAAAGTATATTAAAGATACTGAGGGAAAACTTGTGATAAATCAAGAATACACAACACATCAAAGGCAAGATAGCTTGGTCAGTTCATGGTTGTTATCATCAATAGGTGCAACACTAGTGCCACAGTTGATTGGATGTAAATCAGCACATGATATATGGTCTACAATAGAAAGATCATTCACATCTCAATATGTAGCAAGGGTGCTACATTACAAAAGGCAACTACAGAATCTAAGAAAGGAAAACTTATCAATGAATGAATATCTGACCAAAGTAAAGAACTTAAGTGATCAGTTAGCATCTGCAGGCCACAGAGTGTCAGAGACAGAGAAAATTTTATCTATAATAAGTGGACTGAATGAAGACTATGAGGCAGTTGTTACTGTAATATCATCAAAAGAACCAACACCAACTCTACAGTATGTGTATTCTACACTATTGGCTCATGAGGGAAGGATAGAACAAAAGAAAACAATTACTTCTGATTTTTCAGTCAACTATTCAACTAACAACAAATTCAAGAATCAAGAAAAACCATACAATAGAAATCAAGGATCCAACAATTCAAGGGGTGGAGCATCATATAAATCTAGAGGAAAAGGAGGAAGATGGAATGACAATAACATACCAAGATGTTAGATTTGCGAAAGATTTGGTCACACGGCTAATAAATGTTATTTTCGATTTGATGCAAATTACACACCAAATCAGCAGAGCAACAACACTCAAAGAAGTTATAGTCCAAACTATAATCCTAGTGCAAACATAGCAAACATTCAACATGATTCAAGTAACCAATCAAAAAATACAAGAAATCATCACCTGAATGCATCAGAGTTAACTAGACCTGAAGACATAAATGATGAAAGCTGGTACCTCGATTCAGGAGCAACTAATCACATAACAAACAATTTAAGCAACTTGAATCTGGGGAAAAAGGAGTACAAAGGTAATCAATCCATTCATATGGGTAATGGTCAGTCTATTACAATTTCTCATACTGGAAATGCATGTATTAAGGGTAAGAGACAGTTATATCTTAATAACTTGCTAAAAGTTCCATTAATTAGAAAGAATCTCATGAGTGTGTCTCAGTTTGCTAATGATAATAAAGTATTTTTTGAATTTTATCCAAAATACTGTTTGATTAAAGACTTATTGACAAAAGAAATTCTTCTGCAGGGTGAAGAATATAATGGATTGTACAAATTCAATATAGTCAACTCAAGAAATTCTCAAACTAAAAGGAAATGGTGTAATTTTTTTGAAATTACTAAGGATGAAAGTTGTAAGAATTTTGATATGTGGCATTACAAACTAGGTCATCTTAGTGTAGCTATTGTAAAACAAGTGCTTAGTGAAAATAATATTTCATTTGATGATATTACCGTACCATATATTTGCACCTATTGTCAAATGAGACAGATTCCCAGACTAAATATACTAAACCATTAAAATTAGCTTCCACTGACTTGTGGGGACCAGCACCCATTAATACTGATTATGGTTTCAAGTATTATACATCTTTTGTTGATGCATTTTCTAGATATGTTTGGATTTATTTTTTGAAAGAAAAATCTAAAACATGCAATGTTGTCTTACAGTTTATAGCTCATGCTGAAAACCAAACAAATTGTCAAATTAAAGTTATTCAAACTGATGGTGGGACTGAGTTTAAACCACTTAGACAATATTTTCAGAACAGAGGTATACTACATAGAGTTACATGTCCACACACATCTGAGCAAAATGGTATAATAGAGAGAAAACATAGACATATTATGGAACCTGGTATTACACTTCTGGCTCAAGCATCTTTACCCTTACAGTGTTGGCCAGATGCTTTAAGCATAGTTGTTTATCTAATAAATAGATTACCCACTAAAGTATTGCATCATAAAAGTCCAATAAGAATTATATTTAATTCCAAACCAGATTATCAAAGCTTAAAAGTGTTTGGATGTCTATGTTTTCCCTATTTAAGACCGTACAATGTTCATAAGTTAAATTTCAGATCATCACCATGTACTTTTCTTGGATATGCCAATAATAAAAAAGGATATAAGTGTCTTGACAGTAATGGCAAAATATTTTTATCAAGACATGTTGTTTTCAATGAACATATATTTCCTTTTACTTAAAGTAGCATCAAAACTTCATAAAAAGTTTATAATTCAAAGTTTTATATACCATCTATATCTGTACATTCTGATGTAGTTACCTCAGTTTGTGATAAGTCAACCCAGGACCACCAATGTCTGCAACAGTCAGACCAAACTGCACCCTCTCCTCATCACACTGTGTTCACTCCAGAAATAGATCATGAACCAGAGGAATTTCACATAAGTCTACAACAAAGCAGTCATAATCAGCCAGACACTCATCAAGCATCAGAAAAATCATAGTTATCTGATGCTCAATAAACATCATCAGAAGCTACAAGTCAACAATCTGTCCCTACAATCACTGGACATCCCATGATAACAAGAGCCAAAAGTGGAATATTCAAGCCAAAACTATACAATATGAATATTGACATTGAAGAACCAACTTTTTATCAATAAGCAATACATAATGAAAAATGGATGTCAGCAATGCATGAGGAATACTATGCTCTTATAAGAAACAAAACATGGGATTTAGTGCCTCTACCAAAACACAAAAACATCATAGGATGTAAATGAACATATATACTAAAGAAAAATGCAGATGGTTCCATCTCAAAGTACAAGGCTAGACTAGTTGCCAAGGGATACTCACAATAGCATGGTTTTGACTTCACATAAACATTTTCTCCAGTGGTTAAACTAACTTCTATTCGAAATATTCTTACCATAACATTACATAAAAATTGGAGAATAAAACAACTAGATGTAAATAATGCCTTTCTTAAAGGCATTTTACAAGAAAAAGTTTATATGGAGCAGCCATAGGGATTTAAGAAGGATGGAAACTGTGAATTAGTGTGTAAGTTGAACAAAGCAATTTATGGTTTGAAACAAGCACCAAGAGTATGGTTTGAAAGACTGAAGTCAACTTTAATTAGACTTGGGTACAATCCAACCAGATCAGACAATTCACTATTTACAAAGTTCACTGAAGGGAATGCAACATATATATTAGTGTATGTTGATGACTTTATAATCACTGGCAACAATGATTATGAAATCACCAATCTTACACAACAGCTCAACAAAGAATTTTCAATCAAAGATCTGGGCAGCTTAAATTATTTTCTTGGGATTGAAGTCAAAAGGATATCAGACGCTCAAATTCTTTTAAGTCAAAGAAAGTACATTTTAGAAATTCTTGTCAAAGCCAAGATGGATCAAGCCAATGCATTTCCTACACCAATAAAAAGCAATCTACATCTATCAAAAGATAAAGGTGAGCCAATCACAAATGTGAAGCAATATAGAAGTATTATAGGGACACTGCAATATGTCACAATAACAAGACCAGAAATATCATTTAGTGTAAACAAAGTGTGCCAGTTTATGCAAAATCCACTTGATGAACATTGGAAAGCAGTTAAAAGAATTCTAAGATATTTGAAAGGAACACTAAATCAAGGTCTAATACTTGAATCATACAAAACAATCAACATTCATGGTTATGCAGATGCAGATTGGGCAGTAAATCTAGATGATAGAAGGTCTACCTCTGGGTGTTGTATTTACTTAGGCAAAAACCCTATTTCATGGTGTTTAAAGAAACAGTCAACCATATCTAGATCAAGTGCTGAGGTAGAATACAGAAGTGTTGCTAGTGCTACTGTAGAAATAATATGGATAGAATCTCTACTAAAAGAACTTTAAATCAAGACAGATAACAAAACCACACTGTGGTGTGATAATCTCAATACTATCTCTCTTACTACTAACCCTATTCTTCACTCTAGAACCAAACATATGGAGCTAGACTTATATTTTGTAAGAGAACAGGTCATGAAGAACAAATTAAATATAAATCATATACCTGCTACTTACCAGAGAGCAGATCCATTAACAAAGCCTCTGTCGGCAAAGAATTTTATCAGATTGAAGCAAAGCTTAAAGGTTGGTGAAGCCAACAGTGAACCAGAGATGAATCAGAGTTGAACAAGCTTCTTGCAGAGACTCTAAACCCTAGTAAAACCAGAATTCGGAGCCTCTCTTTTTTGCTTCCTCTTTAGATCGACTGTCTCCTCAACAATACTGCCCACATGTATTAGATTTGAGAGAAAATCTTAGTATTCTTCACTCAGATCTGCTATTTCTACATCAAAACCATCAAATCCTGTCAGATCCGAGCAAAAGCAAAGTAAATTTCTATCAGGTCTGAGTATTATTCAAATCAAAAATCTAGTAAAAAGGAAGAAACTTAGAAACTCCCTGGTAACTCTACTAAGAAATAAACAGATCCGAGCTAAATCGATCAGCAAGTCAAAGAAGATGAGTCTCAGAACTCCTTTTAAAGCTAACGAGTTTAGATTCTCCTATTGCATCGCTGGTGATGATGTTTTCTCTTTAAATTTAATAGAAATCTAACCGAATCTGGTGATTGAAGGTCTCGACAGCAAATTAGGGCAAACGGCGGAAACCCTAGCCTAATTTGAGGGGGGGTTAGAATATGTAATAAGTATCGTTCATATGTAAGAAATGATATAATATATGCTGAGATATTAGTATAATGGGTTGTGGGCTATAACAAGGCCCAACATCAATTTAACTCATTCATACAATATAAAAGCAAATGTATCATTGTATCAATGTATACAGAAAATCTTTTTACATCAATAAAAGATATCAATTATCATTTTCATTTCTGTTTACTCTTTTAGCCCTTATAACTGACATCAGCTGCTATATAACTTTTTCCACTAGGGTTTCACCCTCCAACCATAGTTCAAGCCATATGTTAATCGTTCCACCGTCTACAATTTTCCTTCCAATTAGACACTTACATATCTATCTTGACTTTAACATAGTTTTCCAAGAATTAGAAGCATTATTATCTATTTGAATGTTCCAAAAAAATTCCCTTGACATTACTTGTTTTTAATGCAAGTAGCCCAAAGGCTATCACCTCTTAAGAACTTCCATATGAGTTATATCATAGATGTAGACTTGAGTTCCTCTAAAAAAATTATACCCGATCCCCCTTTCTATTTGGTTCTGCATACATCTCCCCATGATATTTTCTACAAATTGCTTCCCGTAAAAAATGAGAACAAGTAGAATTAATTTTATTAATGATATTTCTTGGTAGTTGGCAGTGCTACATTCAAAAAGATATAATATGTTATGATAGATTTTATCAACTCCACTCTACCACTTCAGTTTAAAAGTCCGTTATTCCAAAGGTTAAGTTTTATTTATTTATTTTGTTTAAGAAAGGACCAAAATCCCTAGCTTTTAATTTATTATTAGAGAGAGGTATGCCCAAATAAGTTATTGGTAGGTTGCCAATTTGCTTATTTAGAATGTTTGCAATATAATCCTTATTCTTAGCACCTCTGAAATGATGCTTGATTTATTCTCATTCATTTTTAAAACTATATTTGATTCTAGTAACATCATTATTCTTCTGATGGTTTCTACATTTTCAGCGGTACCTTACTAAACAAAAGAATATCATCCACACAAAGTAGATGGATTATAATAGGCTCAAATGAGTAGATAGGTTTGAGGTTGCCTTTATGGTGTTCTATCTCAAACAAAATAGTTAAATATTGCATTGAGATAAGAAAAGGAAGAGGAGACAAAGGGTCACCTTATCTTAGGCCCTATTACTACTGAAAATACATAGGAGGATGGGTTTATAAGAACTGAAAATGATGGAACAGAAATGCACTCTAGAACAAGGTCAGCAAATTTGTTGAGGAACACATAATAAATAGCATGCGATGAATAAAGTCCCTATTTAGCTTATCATAAGCTTTATGTAAATCAATTTTCAAGCATAATTTATTTGCATTTTTCCTGTTGAAGCTCCTTACCATTTCATAGGCCACAAAGGAATATTCTGTTATCACTCTACTTGGCATAAAAGCATTTTGGTTGATAGAGATTAAACCATTTAGAAATGTTTCATTCTATTACATTAAAAATTGGCAAAGACATTGTAAATCACATTACACAAGGAAATAAGACTATGATTAGATAGGGATTTAGAAGAAGGTTTCATTAGGAGTAAGCAAATAAAAGTGTGACTTATTTCTTTAATGATTTTTCCTGAATTCTAAGTTCCTATTGTTGCATCATTAGGTCAAATATAAGAAAATCCCAATGAGTTTTGATAAAAATAGCACTAAACCCATCAAGGCTTAGGGTGCTATTATCATCTATTTGGAATGGTGCCTGTTTAGCCTTTTCCAAATCAAAGGGTTTTTCAAGAGAGATTTTTGGTGAGTCAGAGAAGATTTTTTTACTTATAATACCTTAAAAATTGATTTGTCATAGAAATTTCATTGAAAAGCTCTGGATAAAATTGAACAGCTTGATTGGCTAGCAGTTCTGATGCTGAAACTAAATTCCCTAACTGTCTGGAACACATTTCTGCGTTGTTTTGGGAGCTTAATAACTTAAGTTTCTATGAAATTTTTTGTTGGTCTATCCGCTAGCGTAAGCCATTTAAATTTAAATTTTTGCATGATTTCAACAATAGATTTCTCTAAATGATCATGCAATTTCCCATTATTATCCCTATATTTAACCATGAGATCCTCTTCATGTGGATTGTTAATTAATTTAGAATAGAATCTATCATTTTCTATTCTAATTTCAGTTTCTTATTGAAATGTGTTATTTTTTTTCCTTTTTTCCATTCTTTTAAAGCTTGTTTAGAAGCTTTAAGTTTGTATAACAGTCTGAATAAAAGGGAATAAGAAAAGTTTTGTGGAAGGCAATTCTATACTGGTTCCCTATAATCATTTTGATAACACCGTGCATTATTAAATCTAAACGGGGTTTCAGAGGGGAGTGAGGAATTAGCAGGGAGTTTCACCATTAGTGGAGTATGATCACTTAGTGAATATTTAGCAAATTGTGCTCCAAAATGGGAAAGGCGTTAGAGCATTGAGAACTTATAAAAACCCTATCAATTTTACCGTGAATAGAGAAATTATTACCTCCCCTCTAAGTATAATGATCCCTTGCATATTCAGGTTCACATAATTCTTCTTCACTGATGCATTTCCTGAACTCTTCATCAATTGAGTTAACATAAGTTCCTTTATTTAGTCTTTTATGATTTGCTAAAATTATATTAAAATCCTTAAGGAGAGTCCATGGAAGTTTGATGACTTTAGCTTGAGTTTTTATTTAATTCCATAGGGATAATCTTTTATGTGGGCTTTTATATGCATAAATAAAAGAAATAATCATGCTCATACCTCTTACACTGTGAAGTAAATAGGTAATGTATTGTTCATCAAAGTACATTATAATAGTTGACCACTAACAAGGATCCAACATGACTAAAATTCCACTCTTTATTTCCTTGGCGATTTCATGAGTAAAATTTCAGTTTGGTAATATTTTCTTTGCCAGATTTTCCATATTATTGATAAGAATTTTATTCTCTAGCAAAGATACTAAATATACTCTATTATTTCTAATAGACTATATAATATCAAGTTGTTTGGTATGGGAATTCATACCCATATCATTACAAACAAGGAATTCCATTAATTAAGGCTTGGGGATTCACATCCAATTTTAGGGGTGAAGTGGCCCCTCCAACTTTAGACTTTTTGGATTTCCTACCCTTGTTCTTTATATGATTAATCATTGAATTCCATGCAGGGTTCTTAACGATGTCGCTTTGGGTTTCTTTGAATTCAAAGCACTCATCTTCAGTTCTTATCTTCCTGGTGGGTTTGGATCTCAAGTTTTGCTAAATGTTCCGAGCTTCATCAGTTACCATTTGAGGACCACTGGATTGAATTTCAGCTTGACTTGAAAATTCAAGAATATCTTCAGAGTCAGGACACTTTGAGTATACATTTTCAGGGCTATCACTGTGTGAGTAGTCATGTACATTATTGTTAATGTAAGTGTCAAAACTTGTTATAATTATTAGAGAAGTCTTTGACAGGTCGATACACCCTAAGAATATAGGCTCTAAGGTAACGATAGTTGACCCAACCACATTCATAACTATACATTATCCCCTTGTTTTTGTGGCTTTCTCCACCACCTCATTATTCATTAGTACAAATTAGACTACCTTTTTATGCTGGCCTAATGGAATTTAGAGGAATTGCAACTGGGATATTGTCACCCTTAAGCACTTTAATCCAGGGATGAATTCCTGCTCTATCCTTGTTCCATACGAAATTGCCTGCCTTACTCGTGCTCCCTTTAGATCTCAAATTCACTGTAGGGTTGTTACTAAAATACAGAGGCTCTTTACCTCTATTACTCCAAGATGGATCCTCTCCTCTTATTTGTGAGTTATAGATTTTCATTCCATCATAATTATTATAGATCTGGAATTGAACACGTCTCCACTTTCTTGACTTAAATTGGGTGAAGCCATCGAGCCCTTTTTAGAAGGGTTTCGGCTAAAGTAATCATTATTGAAAGCCGGGGAAGGGCTAAGGTTTAGCGACTGGAGTTGGGAGACTCGGGATAGTGAAGGCCGTTAGGATTTTCTTTTATTTCGTTTAGCTATTTTAATGTATATTTGCCATATTATAGATTAATCTACTTAGAGCACTCCCAACCGTGTCATGGTTGGGAAGCAACTAACCCCTAACGGGGGGTTGGTTGAGGCCTTCTGGGTTGCTTTGACAATCCAAAAGGTTGCCAAAGCAACCCAGAGTGTCGGTTCTTAGCCGGCTATGCTTACCCGGGTTTATTTTCGTCGGCTAAGCCAATGACTATTTTCTAGTCTTTGGCACTTAGCCGGCAATTATAAAGCCGGCTAAGTGCCAACGACTATATAATAGCCGTTGGCACTTAGCTGGCTAATATTTAACCGCCTAAGTGCCAACGGCTACACCATCCTCCCACCTGACCGTTGCATATCCCTCCTCATCCCTCTCTATATAACTTCCAAATTTCAAAATTTTATTTACACCATTTCAATTACAATTTTTTATCTTCTCAACACACTTTCTTCAAACAAGATCAGTAATGTTGAAAAATTCAAAAAGAAAATCTCAGAAATCTTCATCTCCTAGATTTCTGTCTCAACTAAGGTCAGATAATCAGAATCCGGCTCAATTCAATCAGCAAATGTATAATTCTCAACATGGTCAGAATCAATTTCATTCTCAACAAGTGCCAAATTCGTATTAGCCACAACAAAATCAAAATATCTATCATTCTCAACAAGATTCGAACCAGTACCGTGAATTATTCGCAGAATAGTTCGTTTCAACAAAACTTTAACTATGATCAAAACTACGTATCTCCCAATAGCCAACAACGATCAGTATTGCCTTATCGTTCACAGAATATATCGAGAAATCTGAATAATTAATTTGGAGATAACAGATTTGAAAATCAAGAAACTGAATTCGATGGCAATGAAATAGCCGAAGAAGAAGATGTTTATAGGAATTCTAATTTGTCTTCTGCTCAAACTTGGGGAAATCATTCAACGAGAATCAACATTACTGAATCTGCAAACGTGAAACCAAAAGGCGCAAAAATGGTTAAATGGTCACCGGACGAGCAAGCTGAATTAACATTTTGCTGGGTTGAATGTTCTAGAGACAATAAGAAAGGTACAACCACTGCTAGTGCATACAGTTATGCAAACACTACTAGTAAGTACGCATACAGATATGCAAACACTACTAGTAAGTACACATACGGATAATACACTGGTACAAACAATGCTAATAAATACAAAACAATGATAAAACATAGATACAACCACTACTAGTGCATACAAACCACTGAAAATACAGTCATACAAACTTTTCTAAGAAATACATAACAATGATAATACAATGGTACACACATGGATATGACATACAAACAGTAATAGTATATACAACCACTACGGCTCATCAAACAGATACTCATCATAAAAAAGATTGGCTGCATCACCATCATCGTCATCGTCGTCGTCGTCATCATTGTCATCATCTACTTTGTGCGTAGGATGATATCGTTTCTCATCAGCTGTAGTAAGCTTGTTAATATGAGCAGTCAACTCATTTATGTTCCGTCGATGCTCGACGTACATGACCTGACGAAGACCCATCTACATCTGAAGCAAATTCTCATATGAAAATGCTACTAGATCGGGATAATGCGAAATCTGAGGCCGTGGAATATCAGCATATCTACCAACCCCAGACGTTATCGGAATACCGACTGTCCAACTGTAATCTCCCACCTGGGAGGGCTGTGGAGCATGATACACCTGAGTACTCTGTGTAAGGTCCTGTAAAACAGAGGGGCAACACCACTCCATATGCCTGAGGGCCCTACCAAATTAACTGATGTAGCATGAACAAAAGTGGTCGTATGCGATGGAGTGTAAAATCGTCGCCAAAAGGAAGCATAATCTACATTCACGATGATGAAGTAATTAGCAGACCACCACTCTCATGCATACTCCTATAATGCAGCGCTGTCATAAACCCTCAAAAAAGGTGTATCCATATGTGGATTGTCGGGAACAAAATCACAATCTAACGTCTGTCTCCATTTGCGCTCACCGAGGAACCAATAGCATCCTAAGCTGGATGGGGATGAAACCAAAGGAAAACATCTCGTAGAAAGGAATGCAGCATGCACTATGATAGGGTCGGTCATAAAAAGTAAATCATCATACGGATGCCAAACAACACTCTCTCGTGTGGTTCGTAACTCGATCTGATTTCGGTCCAAAGCAAAAATATGACGTGCCTTCCCTCATTGCACCATTCTGCAGTTATCACGGGCCCATGCTCTAACTCAGGGGAAGAAAAGGGGTAATGTGGAGCCCAACATCGGATAAGCCATGTTGTGGAAGTACTCATAGTACCAGTACTGTAAGAGCTCCCAAAAATCTATAATGGACATGGATCTACCCCTAAAGATGCATTGATGATCCAAAGAGCGATACAAACATGCTAATATCGAAGTCCCCCAATCATATGCAACTGGACTATCAAACGATAACTCCGCTACAGCTGCAACATATCCGACCGACAACGTGTTCGATGCATTTGTGAAGAATAAGTTCCCCATCATGTAAAGAAAGAAAGTCTAGCAATCTCTAAATTGTTCTCTGAACTACCACTATGCATCAATTCATTGATTGCTTGTCTGATGTAAGAGCATCTAATCTGCAGACCGGATGATAGCCCGTCATGTAAATCAAGATGCGGGAGTACACTGGATAAACAGTGAAAGTGCTGGTACTCCTCATCATGCGGTAAGGTCTCCCCCCTTCCAATGCCTAAACCGGTAAGTATAGTATAGTCTAATGGGGTAAAACCCAACTCTCCAAAACTAAAGTGGAAGGTATGAGTGGTCTTCCAACAACTGGCGGCTAAAGCACCGCATAACTGAACATCCAAAATTAATAGATTATCGATACCTATTAAAGCAATTTACAATTATTGAAATCCCTAAACATCATTAAATAAATAAACAGTAATTATGTAAATACATACTCAAAACTCTCCAAATCCTATATCTCATAGTAAAGCATGAATAATGCCGTCGGCATCATAAGGTCGGATCATTCTATAAAAGCGTATTACGCTAACCCAAGATCCACGGGTGCGCTCACGACGAGCCTAATGTAAAACACGCTGCATATTTATTTTTTATTGTACAATTTTAGCTAATAAAATAAATTGAAGGTAGATAACTTATAGAATTATCAATACACGTGCTAACGTGTACTTCATCGTCTAGGAGTATGCGAAAATTGATCAAATATTTGTCCGGTCCCAAATTTCGGTCGATGTGGGGACCTAGAACCGCATATGCTATATTTCTGCCCGCACGCCTTCGCCTAACCACCGTGCTTCGTTGACCTTTGGTGACCGTTGACGGTACAGTTGCACGGTCTTCTGCAGGGGCATTTTCCACGGTCGGTGGAACATTTCCTGTGCTGCAACTACCGTTACCTCGGAGTCTTCGGAACGCTCTTCTCATTTTTTTACTGCTTGGTTGCTGGGTGGAAAAATAATGGTGGAAGGTTGGTTGCTGGAAGGTAGCAAATGGCAAAAGAATAGAGGATGAGGGAGTGAAATGGGTAACCGGCTATTATATAGTTGATTCCCATTTATCACTTAACCGGCTAAATTTTAGCCGGCTAAGTGAGCACTGTGGATTCAATCCATAGCCATTTCCTTAGTCGGCTAAGAGAAAGCACACTTTATGCTTTTTTCCAACTGTTGGGGGTGGGTTTGGGGTCGACCGCCTTGAATCGGCCCCTTCCACCCCCTTCGGTTGGGAATGCTCTTATAAGTCACTAGCTCAAACACATAGGTAGTGTTTGGTTTAAAAATGAATTTTGTGTTTTCTATTTTTAACACGTATGTTAAATATGAGAAGAGTGGAGGGACGACGGAGATGATGAAAGTAGGATGGAGGGGGCGTTGGAGGGGATGGAGGGACGAAGGGAGAATGGATTGTTTCTAGTAGTTCCGTTATTTTCCAAAACACGAAAAATAAAAAAATAAGTTGTTTTCAATTTTGTTTGTTAACTTTGTTTTCTAAATTAGTTGTTTTCGACAATATACATGCGTCATATGCATTTTTGTATGGACCAAAACCCAAAATTATAAATATCAAACCAAATGCAGCCTTAGCGACTGTCAATTCCTTCTTTATTTTCTTGAAATGGTAAATATTACCCAGTTTAATAAAAGTAGGTTAAACAATTATTTCCTTTAATATAAACATACTTGCTTTAGTAATACTATTATAATTAGTCACTTAAACCAATCTATCGATTTTTATATATTATGTTCTATTTTAAAATTTAGAATGAAATAAAAGTTTTGTTAGTTTTATTGACTATTATTTTAGATAAAATTTTAATCAATTTCAAACTATTAGTAAGTTGAACTCATTTACCACTAATAAGCAGATTTAATAATTTTAAAATTTGGAAATATAAGTTTTGGTATTTTTATCCATTAATTTTTAAAATTAAAGCTTTGTTAATTTTAAACTATTTGTTAATCTTGCTTCAGTTGCAAGTGAATGAAAAATAATTAATTCGTTTATCATATCGCTTGTTTCCTTTTGTTATAAGAGTGAAGTTAAACAATTCACCTAAAATCCATATGCTATATCTGACAATGGTACATCATGACTTCTTTTAGAGTGTTTAAATAGCACCATTGCATATAATTTATATAGATCCAAGAGTATGCATAATATTATAGGATTTTGTGAAAATTCAAGCCAGTAGTTTCGTATGTATGAACAAAACATAAGGTTAAATAATTTTAAATATATCACGCCCCAAATGTAAGAAACTGAAAGGTAAAACCAACTACATCCATTTGGATTTAAATAAAATGTGTATATGTGTGTATAATACATATGTACGAAAACTATATGCGTAAGTTTGAGAACATTAGCATATCACATAATATTGGATGCCTGATTCATTTTTAGATAACATACTACTTAATAGCATATAGTGTTATTTCTTTAAAAAATAAGAGAGGAGAAAAACATAATGGGTCGTAAAACATATCGCATGTGATTATTTTGAGTGGCGTTAGTAAATGCTTTAGAGTTTGTGGCCTTAGCTTATTAAAGATCAACTATGTCATTCCTTTTTAGACCTAATTTTGATTCTCCAAATTTCCCCTTTTCAAAAGACAAAAATCATATTATTTATTAGTTTTTCTTTTCTATTATTCCCTTTTTCTTGAAATAAATTTAGTTATGTTTTTGGGTAGGAGATCTCATTAAAATACATCCATTTTGGTACATTGGTCATCAAATTAGAACATGAGTTTATCTATTTGATATGCATGACTTTTATTCGATACAAACTACGTGTATTTGTATGTTTTGATTTCCTTCCTTGTTTCAGTAGATTTTGAGAGTGGGAAATGTTAGCTTTAAGTTTTAGTATCTTGCATCAATATTGTATTAAGCAAGCAGAAAGCTTTTTAACTCTCCAAAAGTACATGAATCTTACTTGAAACTTCTAAAATATCAATATGGAGTATAATTAAAATAGTTCACTTATAAAATTTCTAGATTTAACAATTCAGTTCTATAAGTACATAAACTTTGAGCAAAGTTCTTGACTTAAAATTATGAAAGAAGATTCATCCATAAGAATTTTTTTTACTTATGAATTATGTAGACTATAAATAAAGTTTACTTACTGTGCAAAATATTAGCATGTGTGTATTAGTTATGGAAACAAATTTGTACTCTTATCCTTTAAGAATTTGGTAGCTAAGGTTATATAACACTGTGAATACATATGAATTTGGTAGCATAGGTATACGATGCATTTCAATACGACAACCGGTTAAATGGTTGAACCATGAAGTACACAATAAACTCGCGTAGAAAACTATAGCTTTTTTCAAAGTTCTATCATGTCTCTTCTTCTTTTGCGGTCGTAACTCTTTGTCAATGGCTCTAAACATTTGAAAAACATCCCCTTTTAAATCCTTTCAGTCACAATGTAAACCTAACCCTTTGTAATACCCCAAAATTTTGTGAAAAATCATTTTTGTAAAATGATTTAATTTTTGAAATAATTAGATTTAAATATGGTGAAATTTTTGGAATAAATAGTGTGCAAGTATATGTGTGCACATGTACATTGAAAATAGCACAAGAAAGAGATTTAAAAATCTCTGAAATATATATATATATATATATATATATATAGGAAAGTAAATTCCTTATTTAAAGCATTGGATTGTAATTTAAGCATAAAGTTAAAAATGAAGTATATGCTTAAATGTATTTTCTGTGAAACAAGGGGAGATTAAATAAATAAATATTTTTATTTATGTTTTCACTTGTATATTCTGTGAGCAGAAAAATGTCAAGCTAAGCAAAAGAGTAACATTAAATAGGTATAAAGCATAAAACAGGTATGTATGTTATGTATAGACAGAAATAGAAAGAAGGGGGATTTCCAAAAAAAAATGAGCAAATGAATAAATATAAAAATATGGTAGTCACACTTTTAACATGACTAGGTGAGTGGCCATTTTTCTGAAAAAGTAAAGGGAAGAAAATACTGCCTTCAACTAATTATTATGGCCGGGGTATTAAGGAGGAAAATGAATGAAAAATGCATGAAGATGGTTAGGTCAGAAATGGAATTTTGTTTTAACAAAACCCTAGTGGAAAAATGCATATAAATAGGCAGTTTCAGCCAGTAAAATTATCTTTACCCCGAGCTGCACAAAAAAAATAAGAAAGGAAGAAAAATATTGGAAGGAAGGAGAAAACACTCATACAAGGATTTTTCTGGATTAATAAGAAGAAATATTTAGGTGAGTAACCTCACTGAGTTCATGGCATTAAGACCTGAGATGAGGCAGCCACTTTTTATATTGCCATTTATATATTGCTGGTTTTGATATATATGATTTCATCAATGTTTTTTTTTTGGATGTCTTATTTTAAATCTGAAATGATTTAATATGGATGATTTTGGTGATCTTTGATTTGTTGAGACATTTGTCTTTGGATGTGTATCATACTGTTTTATTTTTACTCAAAAATGTTAAAGTCTAGAATCTTAAAATTATATAGAGAATACTCTCAACTGTTATAGATCTATGGCATGGAAACTTTACAAAAAAAAATGTTGGGAGCTGCATTATACTTGGTATAAGTGCTGAGGCTTGAAAAGAAAAATGTTAAGGGTGCAATAGAAATTTTCTAAGTGCTGAACCCTTAATCAAATCAAAAAAAGAAGAAGAAGAAACTCACAAGCTAAAATTATGATTGAACCAGATCCTGAATCTGAATCAATCATAAAGGCTTGCAGATCAATATAATAAGAACATGCCATGCCTCTTTTACAGTTGAAAATATTCTTATATCTTACTGAGATCAAGACATATTGACCCCATTTAGGAAATAACTGTTTGCTTAATTCTGAGGAGAATTATGCTAGGAAAAATTATGGATGTTTCCATGTTTGCAGTGACATGTTCACTCAGCATATTTGATAATAGGATTTAAGTCAATACACTAGTAAATAAACTAGGGAAGGGAAGGCCAAGAAGGCTGCTAGAATGCTTGTCATATTTGAAGTATGCAAGTTGGCACATGGTTTGTTTAAGCCCTGAGATCTTTGTGCAATGATGTGAATTAGTTCATCGCAATGTGTCCCTGTGATTCCTTAATAGCAGATGAGGCAGGAATTTAAATTGAATTATGCAACCTGTAAATGAAGAAATAGGAATATGAATATTTCTTAGGATTGGTTGGTATGGAACCATGATGGTTCCAGTGAATGCAAACGTTGCAAATAGATAATTATGTTTGCATGGTTATGTATGCAAGTGTAAGAGTGATAGATGAATATATCATACCAGAATCAACTTATTTATACCATGTTAAAGTAATTGGATGCAGAAATTTGCTTAAATAACTAGTTGGTACTCTTATATTCTCTATTTCTTAATATCATGAATGTATTGATGTTACTCATACCAGATCTTAGATCTGACCCTTGTTTGCTCATGGCATATGGGGTGTCTCATTTTAAAATGAGGCAACCACTTATGCTCTTTCAGGGAACGCAGGCACTAAGTAAAAATGAAGTTATGGCTATTATGGAGGAGTGAATGAACATGCTAGCTAGTTTCAATAAGAGCTTAAATTGTTTATATCTGCATGTATTCAGGAAAAATTTTATGTTTCTAAGATTTCCAGTCATGTAATGAATATTTTATGGTTAGTGATCAAGTTGCTCTTATGTTCTGTAAAGTGTTAGATTAAATTAGTTGCTCTGTCGAAATCATTGTGTGTTAAGGTTTGATTTGTTTTTGAAGTAGTGTCTGAAACATAAACAAGAAAAATATGCTCAAGCATTAGCTATGAAAATCTGGTAAAGAAATATACAATTATGTGAGCAATTGCTTTGCAATTATATTATGTATTATACAATCTTAAGTATTTTAAAAACACTGAGTTTTGGAGTAAATTTAGAATTTACCTTGAAAAATACCTTTAAGTATCTAATTGTTTTTCCTCTGAATTATGTCTATAAATGGTTCGAGTCTACTTTTTAAATTGTTTTGAGAAAAGTAATTGTATGGGAAGGCTTCAGGTATGATGCAAATGACTGGCATTTCAATTGCCATGATCAGATACCTGGCATGACACTAGGCACATGAGTTAACCAGCTTCAAATAAGTGAAGTTTAGGTAGATTCTGGTTTGTAAAATGCAAAAAAAAGAATGGTCAGATTAACCACATGGTTAGACCATAGGTCAGGCAAATTGTTCACTTCAAATCAATGAAGCAAGGAACCATTTGAACCCAGTTTTCTGGAAAATGAGCAAAGATATTGACATGTACATGTATATCTGTGTACATGTTGATATTTGGGCAAAAATATAAACATAAATTCCTAGAACAGTTGTAGGAATGGGTTTCAAAAATAATAAAGCAAGAAATATTGTTTTGTATGTTAGATTATAGGCAAAAATTAAGTATATATATGCAGATATAGGTAGATATCAGATTTCAAACCATACAGGAGAAAAATAAAAAGAAAAAAACAAAAATTGGGTTTGAACCGACCAGCATAGTACTCGAACTCGTGACCTCTCATGTGTAAGTTAGGCGCGTTTCCATTACGCCTAGATGTTGCTTGTGTTCACTTATGATCCACTTTCTTTTAGCCTGAGTTTGATACTATACAGACTTTAACACAATCATCCATATTAAAAGCTTGCTTTCCACTGATTATTACTTGATCATTTCTTAATTAGAATAACAGACTAAAGTACATGTTTCCAGTGGATTCTATGGTCAAAAATCAGGATACAATAATTAATCTTTTATCAGGGAATTATCACATTTTAATAGATTTAAAGGGATTTCTACTTACATATTATCATGCTCTGATTCTAGTAGAATATAACATAGATATCTTCATATATGTATGTTAGGAATGATTTAGATTTAAAACAATATTTTTATATTGTGAAAGATCCTGGATATATTTTGTTTATTGGAGAAAGAAAATGACCCTGGGAAATATATTTGTAATGAATGATATATCTATATATCATCTCTTAACAAAAAAAAATCCTTATGAAATTAGGGTGGAAATAGGAGGGTCATTTCAGTTGGTATCAGAGCACTTGGTTGCATTGATTGTTAAGTATTATAGAAATGTATTATGCCTGTTTGTTTTGGATGAAATAATTTAGATAAGAAAACAGAAAATACAGAAGTACTCATAATATACTAATACCATTTGCCCAGAATTTAGTTAGCAGACCATGGTAGGAAGAGGATCTCATCACAATGCAGGACCCAGTGCACCTCAAATGCTTGATATGCAAGAATTTGTGAGGGATTTAAGAGATGGAATTGGGCATAGGCCTGAGAACCCACATGAAGAGCTTTCAAAACTACTGAAGACTTATTCCAATTTGGGAGGCAAGAGTTTTGAAGGAACTGAGAGTGTGATGGAAATTCAAGCATGGTTGAGAACACTTGATAGGATTTTCAATGACATGCAGTTGGATGACCAAAGGAAGAGGCAAGTAGCTTCTAGACAACTGAAAGGGGTAGCTTTAAGCTGGTGGGAGGTGATCATAGCTGGAAGAAATGAAAATGAAATCACTTGGAATCAGTTCAAGGAGATGTTGGAGGCAAGATTTGTACCAGCATCAGCCAAGACCATTTTGCTTGAAGAATTTATCAAACTTAGGCAGGGAACTTTGAATGTCACTGAATACACTCAAAAGTTTGAGGGGCTATCTAATTATGGAGCAATGCTAGTGGCAGATGAAGCATCCAAAAATGATAGGTATATAAAAGGACTGAACCCAGGACTTAGCAGAGCTATGCTACCATATGCAGATAGAACATTTGATCAAGTAATTGATCTGGCCTTGAAACTGGAACAACATGACAAAGAAAGAGAGAAATATAGGAATTTTAAGAGCAACAACAAGAAGGATAAGGGAAGATATCACCCTTATGATAAAAAGAAGGAGGAGGCAGACAACAGGAAGAGTAAAGATACAAAAGCCAATGATACTAAGAAGAAATTGGTTTGCCATCATTGTGGAAAAGAAGGACACATCAAACCAAGGTGCCCAGAGTTAAAAGGAGGAGCCTTCAAATGCTACCTATGTGGGAAAGAGGGGCATATGAAGAGGAACTGTCCTGAGAATAAACAGCAAGGGAAATTGGCAACTTTGGAAGGTAAAGGCAAATCTGCAGTGAAAATTGATCCTGAAAATCATGGCCAAGTGGAAGGTACATTACTCATTTGTGCCATACCCATACCAGTAGTATATGATACTGGAGCAACACACTCTTTGATTTCCTATGAATTAGTTAAAGTGTTAAAATTAAACTGCATATTGGTTGAAACCCCATTGCTTGTACAAAGTCCCCTAGGGAGTTCTAGTGTTTTGAACATGAATTGTGTGGATGTGGAGTTAAACATAGGAGGAAATATTTTTATTTCCAATTTATATGTTTTAAATTACCCAAATATAGGAGTTATATTGGGGGTAGATTGGTTAAGGCAATTTAAAGCCATAATTAATTTAGACTCATCCACCATATCATTGCAAAATTCTAGAGGCCAGAGGATCACAGTTCTATGTGAAGTAGCTAAGGAAGGGAAATTGTATCATTTAGTTGACTTAGAAAAAGATCTGAGTGAACTAACCATTGAAGAAATTCCCATAGTTAATGAATACTTGGATGTGTTTGGGGAAGTTAAGGGTGTTCCACACCACAGACCAGTTGAGTTCCAAATTAATCTCATTCCAGGAGCAAGTCCAATAATCAAGAAACCTTATAGAATGGGGCCAAGTGAACTGAAAGAATTGAAAAATCAGTTGGAAGAATTAGAAGGCAAGGGATTTATAAGGCCAAGCAATTCCTGCTGGGGTTCTCCAGTAGTGTTTGTAAGAAAACATGATGGTACCTTGAGAATGTGCATAGATTACAGGGAACTAAATAAAGTAACCATCAAGAATAAATACCCATTGCCTAGAATAGATGATCTCTTTGACCAACTCAGTGAAGCTAAAATATTTTCTAGGCTAGACTTAGCATCAGGATTCCATCAAATGAAGGTTGAAGACTCAAGTGTTAAGTATACTGCATTTAACACAAGATATGGCTTATATGAATTTTTGGTTATGCCATTTGGTTTGACAAATGCTCCTTCATATTTTGTTGATTTAATGAATAGAATATTTAGAGATTATTTAGACAAGTTTGTACTGATTTTTATTGATGACATTTTGATTTATTCTAAGACAGTGGAAGAGCATAAAAATCATTTGCATTTAGTTTTGTCAAGACTAAGGGAAAATGATTTCAAAGGCAAAATTTTCAAAATGTGCATTTTGGAAAGAAGAAGTGCATTTTCTTGGGCATGTTATCTCTGCCAAAGGAATATCAGTAAACCCTAATAAGGTAGTGGCAATCCAAGCATGGAAAAGGCCTAGTACCATCAGTGAGATTAGATCATTTATGGGGATGGCAGGATATTATAGGAGATTTATAAAAGATTTCTCAAAAATATCATCACCACTTACCAATTTAACTAGAAAGAACCAAGCCTTTGTATGGACAGAAAAAATGTGAGCAAGCTTTTATCAAAATAAAAGAAGCCCTGATTAATGCACCAGTATTGAGAGTACCAGAAGGAAATGAAAATTTGGTTGTGTACACTGATGCAAGTGGCTCTGGGTTAGGGGCTGTGTTGATGCAGCAAGACCAGGTGGTAGCCTATGCATCTAGGCAATTAAAGCCACATGAAACCAGATATGCAACCCATGATCTTGAACTAGCAGCAGTTGTGTATGCTTTGAAACTTTGGAGACATTATTTGTTAGGTGCCAAATTCATTTTGTACACTGATCATAAGGCACTGAAATATTTATTCTCACAAAAAGATTTGAACATGAGGCAACATAGATGGGTAGAGTTCCTAGCTGCTTATGATCTAGATATACTGTATACACCAGGCAAGGCAAATAAAGTTGCAGATGCCTTGAGTAGACAACATGCCAAGGTAGCCATGTTGATGATGGAAGAGTTTAGGGATTTGTCTATACTTACTGATTTGGAAATTGAGGAAAACAGTGGGGTACAAATGATGCCCATTGAAGAAGGTGAAGGTAAAGGAAAATTAAGTATGATATCTCTGCAATCAGATTTACTTCTTAAGATTGGAAAAATGCAGGAACAAGACCTAAACATGGTGGAAAAGAAAATGCTCATATCAAAAGGGGAGGAAGTAATAAATTATCAAGTTGATAAAAATGGTTATTTAAGGAATAAAAATAGGATATGTGTTCCAGAAAATATAGAATTGAAGGAGGAAATATTAAATGAGTACCATAGGAGTAAGTACTCCATACACCCAGGTAGCACCAAGATGTATCAAAATTTGAAAAGAAATCTTTGGTGGAAGGGGATGAAGTCAGATGTGGCCAGATATGTTGCAAGGTGCATGACTTGCCAACAAGTTAAGGCAGAGACACAAAGGCCATCAGGACTATTGCAACCCCTTAGTATACCACAGTGGAAGTGGGAGGATATATCTATGGATTTCATAGATGGTCTTCCTAGATCTAAGAAGGGAAACACAAGTATATGGATAATAGTGGATAGGCTAACTAAGGTAGCACATTTATCCCAGTTAAAACAGAAAGAAATGCTCCAAAATTGGCTCAAATATTCATGAAAGAGGTAGTAAGGTTGCATGGCATACCCAAAACCATTGTGAGTGATAGGGATACCATCTTCACCTCAAGATTTTGGAAAAGTTTTCAAGAGGCCATGGGAAGTGAATTGTGCTTAAGCACTGCCTACCATCCACAATCAGATGGTCAAACTGAGGTGGTGAACAAAGTCTTAGAGGATTTGTTGAGAGCATGTACACTGGATTTTGGAGGCAACTGGGAAGACCACCTCCATCTAGCTGAATTCACATACAATAACAGTTACCAAAGCACCATAGGGATGGCACCATTTGAAGCCTTATATGGCAAGCCATGTTTATCACCTATATGCTGGGTAGAGACTGGAGAAAGGGCTGTTCTAGGACCTGAATATGTTAAAGAAACTACAGAGAAAATTGGGTTAATAAGAAAAAGAATAGCAGCAGCTCAAGATAGGCAAAAGAAATTTGCAGATAGGAAGAGAAAGCAAGTGGAATATGAAGTGGGAGACTTTGTTTTCATCAAGATTTCACCTATGAAGAAAGTCTTGAGATTTGGCAAGCAAGGTAAGCTCACACCAAGGTATGTTGGACCCTATAAAATTCTGGAAAGAATTGGTTCATTGGCTTACAAATTAGAACTACCAGAGGAAATGAAAGCAATGCATAATGTTTTTCATGTGTCCCAACTTAGAAGATGGGTACATGATAAAGAAGACATTTTGGAAGAGCCTACCAAAATTCAAATAAATCCTGACTTGGTTTATGAAAAAGATCCAGTGGGGATTATAGCCAAGGAAGAAAAAGAATTAAGGAGCAAAACCTTGAAACTAGTTAAGATCCAGTGGAGTAGTGATCCTAATGACTGCACATGGGAGTTAGAGGATAAGATTAGAATGGATTATCCTAAGCTTTTTGCAAATTAAAAGGTAATTTTTTTTTCTGGAAAATTTTTTTTGTTATGCATGGTTGATATGGTTGAATTTGTTTGCTTATGCATATGTTTGATAAGTTTTCAGAAAAGAAAATGATGCTTGTTATAAATGTTAGAAAAATTGTGAGGACACAATTCCTAAAAGGAGGGGTGAATGTAATACCCCAAAATTTTGTGAAAAATCATTTTTGTAAAATGATTTAATTTTTGAAATAATTAGATTTAAATATGGTGAAATTTTTGGAATAAATAGTGTGCAAGTATATGTGTGCACATGTACATTGAAAATAGCACAAGAAAGAGATTTAAAAATCTCTGAAATATATATATATATATATATATATATATATAGGAAAGTAAATTCCTTATTTAAAGCATTGGATTGTAATTTAAGCATAAAGTTAAAAATGAAGTATATGCTTAAATGTATTTTCTGTGAAACAAGGGGAGATTAAATAAATAAATATTTTTATTTATGTTTTCACTTGTATATTCTGTGAGCAGAAAAATGTCAAGCTAAGCAAAAGAGTAACATTAAATAGGTATAAAGCATAAAACAGGTATGTATGTTATGTATAGACAGAAATAGAAAGAAGGGGGATTTCCAAAAAAAAAATGAGCAAATGAATAAATATAAAAATATGGTAGTCACACTTTTAACATGACTAGGTGAGTGGCCATTTTTCTGAAAAAGTAAAGGGAAGAAAATACTGCCTTCAACTAATTATTATGGCCGGGGTATTAAGGAGGAAAATGAATGAAAAATGCATGAAGATGGTTAGGTCAGAAATGGAATTTTGTTTTAACAAAACCCTAGTGGAAAAATGCATATAAATAGGCAGTTTCAGCCAGTAAAATTATCTTTACCCCGAGCTGCACAAAAAAAATAAGAAAGGAAGAAAAATATTGAAAGGAAGGAGAAAACACTCATACAAGGATTTTTCTGGATTAATAAGAAGAAATATTTAGGTGAGTAACCTCACTGAGTTCATGGCATTAAGACCTGAGATGAGGCAGCCACTTTTTATATTGCCATTTATATATTGCTGGTTTTGATATATATGATTTCATCAATGTTTTTTTTTTGGATGTCTTATTTTAAATCTGAAATGATTTAATATGGATGATTTTGGTGATCTTTGATTTGTTGAGACATTTGTCTTTGGATGTGTATTATACTGTTTTATTTTTACTCAAAAATGTTAAAGTCCAGAATCTTAAAATTATATAGAGAATACTCTCAACTGTTATAGATCTATGGCATGGAAACTTTACCAAAAAAAAATGTTGGGAGCTGCATTATACTTGGTATAAGTGCTGAGGCTTGAAAAGAAAAATGTTAAGGGTGCAATAGAAATTTTCTAAGTGCTGAGCCCTTAATCAAATCAAAAAAAAAAGAAACTCACAAGCTAAAATTATGATTGAACCAGATCCTGAATCTGAATCAATCATAAAGGCTTGCAGATCAATATAATAAGAACATGCCATGCCTCTTTTACAGTTGAAAATATTCTTATATCTTACTGAGATCAAGACATATTGACCCCATTTAGGAAATAACTGTCTGCTTAATTCTGAGGAGAATTATGCTAGGAAAAATTATGGATGTTTCCATGTTTGCAGTGACATGTTCACTCAGCATATTTGATAATAGGATTTAAGTCAATACACTAGTAAATAAACTAGGGAAGGGAAGGCCAAGAAGGCTGCTGGAATGCTTGTCATATTTGAAGTATGCAAGTTGGCACATGGTTTGTTTAAGCCCTGAGATCTTTGTGCAATGATGTGAATTAGTTCATCGCAATGTGTCCCTGTGATTCCTTAATAGCAGATGAGGCAGGAATTTAAATTGAATTATGCAACCTGTAAATGAAGAAATAGGAATATGAATATTTCTTAGGATTGGTTGGTATGGAACCATGATGGTTCCAGTGAATGCAAACGTTGCAAATAGATAATTATGTTTGCATGGTTATGTATGCAAGTGTAAGAGTGATAGATGAATATATCATACCAGAATCAACTTATTTATACCATGTTAAAGTAATTGGATGCAGAAATTTGCTTAAATAACTAGTTGGTACTCTTATATTCTCTATTGCTTAATATCATGAATGTATTGATGTTACTCATACCAGATCTTAGATCTGACCCTTGTTTGCTCATGGCATATGGGGTGTCTCATTTTAAAATGAGGCAGCCACTTATGCTCTTTCAGGGAACGCAGGCACTAAGTAAAAATGAAGTTATGGCTATTATGGAGGAGTGAATGAACATGCTAGCTAGTTTCAATAAGAGCTTAAATTGTTTATATCTGCATGTATTCAGGAAAAATTTTATGTTTCTAAGATTTCCAGTCATGTAATGAATATTTTATGGTTAGTGATCAAGTTGCTCTTATGTTCTGTAAAGTGTTAGATTAAATTAGTTGCTCTGTCGAAATCATTGTGTGTTAAGGTTTGATTTGTTTTTGAAGTAGTGTCTGAAACATAAACAAGAAAAATATGCTCAAGCATTAGCTATGAAAATCTGGTAAAGAAATATACAATTATGTGAGCAATTGCTTTGCAATTATATTATGTATTATACAATCTTAAGTATTTTAAAAACACTGAGTTTTGGAGTAAATTTAGAATTTACCTTGAAAAATACCTTTAAGTATCTAATTGTTTTTCCTCTGAATTATGTCTATAAATGGTTCGAGTCTACTTTTTAAATTGTTTTGAGAAAAGTAATTGTATGGGAAGGCTTCAGGTATGATGCAAATGACTGGCATTTCAATTGCCATGATCAGATACCTGGCATGACACTAGGCACATGAGTTAACCAGCTTCAAATAAGTGAAGTTTAGGTAGATTCTGGTTTGTAAAATGCAAAAAAAAGAATGGTCAGATTAACCACATGGTTAGACCATAGGTCAGACAAATTGTTCACTTCAAATCAATGAAGCAAGGAACCATTTGAACCCAGTTTTCTGGAAAATGAGCAAAGATATTGACATGTACATGTATATCTGTGTACATGTTGATATTTGGGCAAAAATATAAACATAAATTCCTAGAACAGTTGTAGGAATGGGTTTCAAAAATAATAAAGCAAGAAATATTGTTTTGTATGTTAGATTATAGGCAAAAATTAAGTATATATGTGCAGATATAGGTAGATATCAGATTTCAAACCATACAGGAGAAAAATAAAAAGAAAAAAACAAAAATTGGGTTTGAACCGACCAGCATAGTACTCGAACTCGTGACCTCTCATGTGTAAGTTAGGCGCGTTTCCATTACGCCTAGATGTTGCTTGTGTTCACTTATGATCCACTTTCTTTTAGCCTGAGTTTGATACTATACAGACTTTAACACAATCATCCATATTAAAAGCTTGCTTTCCACTGATTATTACTTGATCATTTCTTAATTAGAATAACAGACTAAAGTACATGTTTCCAGTGGATTCTATGGTCAAAAATCAAGATACAATAATTAATCTTTTATCAGGGAATTATCACATTTTAATAGATTTAAAGGGATTTCTACTTACATATTATCATGCTCTGATTCTAGTAGAATATAACATAGATATCTTCATATATGTATGTTAGGAATGATTTAGATTTAAAACAATATTTTTATATTGTGAAAGATCCTGGATATATTTTGTTTATTGGAGAAAGAAAATGACCCTGGGAAATATATTTGTAATGAATGATATATCTATATATCATCTCTTAACAAAAAAAGTCCTTATGAAATTAGGGTGGAAATAGGAGGGTCATTTCACCCCTCTAGGCATGAAAATTACTTTTCCTACTCTTTTATATCTCTGGTCTCTAATTTCTAAAGTGATTACTGCTTTCATGTTCTAAAACCCTAGCAAACATACTATACATTCAATTCCATATTTTGATTCAAATTATAATCCTAAACCATGCTCATTCATTTCCTTGACATTAAAGTGGTCATAGGTTTATTGTATCGAGCCATAATGGAAAATCTATGTGTATATACATAAAGTTGTAAAGAAGAACTACTGTTCAAAAAGGTGAAGTCCTGTGTCAGTCATGTAGTGAGTTGAAGTCCTATGTGGGAAGTTAAGGCGGAGTTTTTACAACTATCCCTCCGAATTAATCAAAGGTTGTTGTTTAGTGAAAATTCAGATGAGGGACTCTGGGATTGGAAGTAAAATGGGGTCTGAAAGAGTATAAAAATTATGGTTTACATTTACCTTACAACAATTACTTATCTTACCTTTTTTGGAAAGTTTCTTTATAAGCAAATATAAAAAATTCATATACTTAAATAATATGCCTTATCAAAACCTTACAACCACCCTAACCTAAATGGGTGGCTTGTAAGTAAAAAATAATATATATTTTCTCCATATATTAACTTACAACTTAATCGAAATGAAGAAAAAAACATAGATCCAAAACAAGGTACAAATGCAATTTACTGAGTGCTCAAATAAGTGGAGGAGTATCACTTAATTAAAATCACTCGAAACCCCTTATACGAATACAACCCAATATATTAGTAAGAAATAAATACTTATTTAAATATTACTACTTCAATAAAGACAAAACAAAAGAGCAGTCCATAACATCTTCGTTTAGTAAAACGAGATTCAGCACCGCTACCTCGGGCTCTTCATTAAACTCAATAATGGCAGTAACGAAAAATGCATTCCTCCGTCAGGCGGAAAACGGGTGCTTAGACATTAAACCCAATTTAATAAAGTCATCTAGTTGGAGTTACCTAAAGCGGGGGAGATTATGGCAGGCCAGAGCTTCGATGTATTTGTTGGTTCACTTTAGATCCTTCAGATTCGCTGAGCTCTTGAGGGATAGTAGGGACTAGTATACTAAAATCCCTAAAGATATGAACTTTTCTTCTTTGAAATTATTTTTCTATAGAAATGATTTATAGTCATGCATGAGTAGATTAATTCGAACATTAACAGGCACTTGCATGCCCTTGAAAATTCTTGAGTTATGCTCATAACACGTATGCCAAATAAGATTAGTTATTGCAATTTCTATAGATGGTTCATTGCCTCCAGTGTTGAGTTGTTTGCAAAAACTTGTTCAAATATAATGTTTAAATTGTTCCCTACAGTAATGGACAGTGGAATCATATTTTTGATTTCTTTCCACATACCGCTAGAGTAGGGACACTGAAAAAATAAATGATCTATATCTTCATTCACCAGGAAACATAGATTACATTTAGGATCAATTGTGGGCTTCTATTTTATAATCTTATCTTCAGTGTTCAATTTCCTTAATTTGGCCAATAAAGAGCATAAATACATTTTTGGTGAACATTTATTATTCCACACATGTTTACACCACTCAAATTCTGAGTGTTTAACTCTAGTATTCTCCTAAACTGAATTAAAAGAAAATCACCTTTAGGATCAAGGATCCAATACCAATAATCAGCTTTGGCATTATTATCAGTATTAATATTATTGATTTGCAGACAAATTTATAGAGGCAAATAAGAGGATGGAACTCTCCACATGTTGTCATGTATTAGAAGGATACACTCCTTTTGGGGTCCTCTATAACTGACATCTGCTTCCATCCAACTTTGTCCACTAGGGTTTCACCCTCCAGCCATGGATTAAACCACATGTAAGTTGTTCTACCATCTACAATTTTCTTTCCAATTAGACCCTTACATATCTGTTTTGCCTTTAACATGGTCTTCTAAGAATCAGAAGCATTATTATGTATTTGAATGTTAATTATTTTATTTATTTTGTCTAAGAGAGGACTAAAATTCCTAGCTTTTAATTTACTATTAATGAGAAGTATGCCTAAATAAGTTATTGGCAGGTTGACAATTTCCACATTTAGGATGTTTGGAATATAATCCTTATTCTTAGCAACTCTGTTGAAAATGATGCTTGATTCATTCTCATTCATTTTCAAAACTATATTAGATTCCAGTAACATCATTATTCTTTTATTTTTTCTTCATTTTCAATAGTACCTTACTAACCACAAGTGCACAAAGCAGATGGGTTATGATAGGCTCAAAAGAGTAGATAGGCATAACAACCCGCATATTTTACGATTGTATATTTAAATGTTTTATTTAAATATAGCACCATTAATCGGATTAAAGTCCGAAATGTTACTTTTTGTAAACAATCGAATTAGGACTCGAGACCACTTCCATTGAGTCCAAAATGGCGTTTATAACTTCTTTAAGTATAAACATCGATATGTTTGGAGTTGAGTAGAATTTTGATATTTTCTATTTTGGGCTATGGGTTTGGGTTTCAGCCCACTAACTAACTTAATACCCTAACTCCTCTACTCTTCATTCATTCTACTCCTCATTTCCTAACACTCTCAAGCTAAAATAAAAATGGGGGAAAAGATAGGAAATTAAAATTCTTAAACCCTAGTTTTATTAGGAAACTCAAATTCAAGTCCAAAATCAAGGAGAAGCTTAGGTAAGCATCATCTTCATCTTCTCCATCTCTATCTCTCTTCAATTTATAGAAATTCCTATTACCTAACTTAGAAAAAACTTCACCTTTGATAATAGATTTAAGATTCTAGAGGTATATTGAAGAGGAATTGGTCTTGCTTTGTTTTTGAGCTTCTCATTCGTTGTTTTTGGGTTTAAAGGTGAGTTTTTTTAACTCACATCTACGTCTATAACTTTCATTGTTGTTAGGTATGAATTCCTAACATCTATTCATGTTCATTTGCTTTTGATTTGAATTGATTTGATGAATTTTCCAAATTTTGGTTTTTAAGTCCAATTCTATGAAAATCCAACTATGGATGTTTGGACATGATATTTGGGGTGTATCGAAGAGCCTATAAGGCTGGGTTGTCGCTTGGCATAAATCTCTAGTCTTCGTTGCTCGCCCGATCGCTCCCGAATTATTTTGGCCATCATGGCCTAGGCAAATTGTTGCCCAGACCAGGTGACCAAACGTCTGGTTGCTCAAGTCCAGTCGTCTGGTTATGGTCCTAGAGAAAAAATATAAGAACGCAGAAAAAAGGGCAGAAACTGGAACCAGACGTCTGGTCCAAACCAACCAGACGTCTAGGAAAGTCTACCAGACGTCTGGAAGGTTTCTGAAAATTTCCAAAACCTAAATCCAGACGTCTGGAATTACAACCAGACGTCTGGAACTGTTCAATTTGCCTATTTTGGTTGTTTTTTAGTGGGTTTCCAATTTTAATCGATTTTTGTTGATCCGGTTAGTTGTTATCACTTATTATCGACTTTGATGACTTCTTTCTTTGGATTTTTGGGGAATATCCATTTTATGGATTTGAAATCGATTTTTATGGATTTAATTCACATTGTCGTATGTGAATTTTTGGAGATAGATTGTTTTTACAATCATTTTTGTGATTTGTCACTTTAAAATACAAAGGTTTCTATACTAGTAGTAAATACTCAAACTCTTTCATTAAAACGATTTCGACACTATTTTAAATATAAAGCTCGCTTTGAAAACCGTTTTCCAATTTATTAGTATATACAAACCTTTACCTCATTCGTATGAGAAATCTAATTAAACGGCTTAGCAAAACAAGTGGTATGAAACGCTTGCGTTTACTTCGTCGGTTAATTCTTGGACTTGTTCGATTGAACTCTCTTGACAATTTCCGAGTGGAAATCTACAATTTGTTCGTAAATATTTAAGTTAAGCTAGTGGTTATGGGACATAAAGCTAAACTCATTTATTTACTAGCTTAGTGTAATTTACACTTGTTGATCATTGATGATCATTTTGTGATTTAGACTAGCGATGTACGATGTCTCTTTGGTTGTGTAGGGGACTAAAAAACACCGTTTGTGGAGCTTCGGTTCAAATTGGTGGGGTAGCAACCCATGGTCTTCGGGCCGTTTGTGGAGCTTCGGCTCAAAATTGATGGTTAGCGACCATGGAATAGCGTTCCATTTGTGACACATGTGTTGGTGAGTTTTCATGCTCCCGTTTGTGTAGGCCTCCCCCTTTGTGTTTTCTGGATTTCTGGTGGTTGATTTCTAGAATTTGTGTTTTACCAATTTTGATGATATGCATTGATAAGTTCTATCAATAATTGTGTTTTGGTGAATAATTTAAAGAATATGACATTCTTTTTGGTGTTTGAGAATATTTGAGATATTGTATGATTTTTGTTGTTATCTAATGTATACTTGTGACAGTATGACATTATTGTTATCATACGTTTTTGTAATATCTCTTATCCTATCTCATTTTATCTGATATTTATAGCTAGACTGATCCATTTATTATTTTCTTTTTAAATAATACTCGGGTCAGACCGAGGTATTTTAGGTGCTTCTGCTTGACTTCTTATCAGGGTCCGTCACTTGACTTTTGGCTAACTACTTTAGCTTAGTAGTTTTTGTTATTATACATTTGAGATAGAGACTCCTTGATGTATACTTATTCTTTTGTCTAGCACTTGTACCTATTCTTTTGTGATGTAGTGTATCTTGTATGACCCTACTTTAATGTACACTTTTATGTGATATATTCATATATGTTTCCGCCTTTGTGATATGAATATCTGTGACTAATTTGTGTTATGTTTATTTCTATATTTGTTTCCGAAGCCCACATAGCCACTGTGTGGTAGCTTTGAGTTTGTATTCGATATGTCGGATTTCCTCTTGAAATGAAATGTAAGTTATATTATCTGACATATCGGTACTCGCACAAAGCAATTACACAGATGGTCGCTCCTCAACAGCCTTATTCTTCGTGCTAGTCGACGGCATTACCCCGTAGTGTCCTTGGCTAGTGTGAGTATAGAGGTGGGGCGTCAAAGCTTGGTATCAGAGCCAAACTTCGAAACAATGTAGAATAATCTAGCAAGGATCATTGTCCTAAGTCTTTCTTAGGAATCGTGCCATAGGATTTAATTCGAGTCTTCGTACCGTTCTATCCTATTTTCTTTTATGATGCCTTGTTTTATCAATCAAGTTTATTTGATATTCATTCTGAGAATAACCTTTTTCCTCTTCTTTCTTTCTTAAAGAAAAGAGATGGTTAGACCAGGTCGTCCCAGCGCTAGTCAATCCAGTGCTACTCCTCAGGATGGAGTAATTATGTCTGCCCAGCAGCTCTTAGATCTTGTGAAGAATGCTCAAGCTGTCGGACCCATTCCAGAGCCTATTGATCCTAAATCTGGGTTTGCATGCTTGTGCGGTGATTACAACAACTTGGGTGGAAGGCCTTTAAAGGGTTCTGAAAGCGTTATAGAAGTCCAAGCTTGGCTTAGAACATGCGATCGCATCTTTTCCCGCATGAATCTTATTGATCTACATCGAGTCCAAGTGGCTTCTAGCATGCTCCAGGAGAGAGCATTAGATTGGTATGAGCTTTTGATTTCTGAAATTATTGAAGCGGATCTTACTTAGGAGCAATTCCGGGAAAGGTTCGAATTAAAGTTTGTGCCGGAAGCTGAAAAAGTATCTTTAGCTCGACGCTTTATCGACCTTGTTCAAGGTGAATCTTCTGTGACCGACCATGTCGCATCTTTTGAATCTCTTTCTAAATATGGGGTCGAGTATATTAATACCCTATTGAAGAAAAATCAGAGATTTGTCTATGGGTTGAATAAGAACCTCAAAAAGCCATTACTTCTGAAACTAGAAGTTTCTTTCGATCAGCTTGTTGATATCGCTCTTCGACTCGAAGAGGCCGATAAAGAAAGTGATGTTGAAGTTATAAGGGCCAAACAAAACATCAATAAGAAGAGGCCTTTTAAGTTCAAGCCTTATCCCAATAAGAAAGGGAAGCAAGCAACTTCGGTAGCAAAGACTCCTACCTCTAATCGTGGAGAATGTTACAATTGTGGTTCTAAGGACCATTATGTAAACAAGTGTCTGAAGCCCTTTACTTATCGCTATTGCAAAAGTTCGGGTCATACTATTCATGTCCCAAACTTCAAAGCAAGAAGGAAGGGAAGCTAAATGTTGTGCAAGCCCATCGTAACACTTCTCTTAGTCAAGGTATTTCTCATTCTATCCTTGATGGCATTATTATATTTCGTGATCTTCCTATTCGAGTTCTTTTTGATATGGGTGCATCTCACTCTTTTATATCAAAAGAACTTGTTGATGCTTTGTCTTTGAATGTTATTGGCTTGATGACTTCATTGAGAATTGCGAATCCGGTTGGTGGATCCGCAACACTCAGTTTACTTTGTAAAGATGTCGAAATTATTTTGCGTGATTATGCTTTCCGAGCCGATTTGCATGTTATATGTTACCTGGGTTTCGTAATGATTTTGGGGATGGATTGGCTTAACCGTTATGAAGCCCATATCCTATGTCCTGAGTGGACTATATATCTTCGACATCCTCAATCTGTTAAGAAGATTTCTCTTGTTCTTAAAGATTCAGATTCCAATTCGATAGCATCCTTGTATTCTCTAAATCCTCATGATGACGATAATGATGATGAGGAAGATGTCATTTCCCTCATTCACATTGTTCGTGAATTTCCCGACATATTTAAGCCCGTTTTAGGATTACCACCTAAGCGAGCAATTGAGTTCAGAATTAATCTAATCCCTGGATCTCTACCTATTACTCATCCTCCTTATCGTATGTCCAATAAAGAAAATGAGAAGATGCGTAAACAATTATCCGAATTGGAAGGAAAACAGTTTATTCATTCTAGTTCCTCTCTATGGGAAGCTTCGGTTATTTTTGTGAAGAAATCTGATGGTACACTTAGACTTTGCGTTGACTACCGCAAGCTTAATGATCTCACCATCAAGAATAAATATCCCTTACCTCGGATTGATGATTTATTCAATCAACTTAGTGGTGCTAGAGTCTTTTCACAGTTAGACTTAGCAACCGGTTTTCATCAGCTCCGTATTGCAGAGGATAGCATTCCTTTGACGTCGTTCCATACTCGTTATGGATCTTATGAATGGCTTGTTATGCCATTTGGTTTGACGAATGCTCCAGCTTATTTCGTTGACCTTATGAATCGAGTTTTCAAAGACTCCCTCGATCGATTTGTTCTCAACTTTATCGATGATATTCTTTTTTATTCTAAAACCAAGGAAGAGCATGAAAAACATCTTCGGATTGTGTTGGAAACTCTTAGGAGCAACCAATTGAAAGAAATTTTTTCTAAATGCCACTTTTGGCAATCTCGTGTGAAATTTTTGGGGTATATTATTTATGAATCCGAAATTTCTATGGATCCTTTAAAGATTGAAGCGATTCAAAATTGAAAGAGACCGGACAGTTTGACGGAAATCCATAGTTTTCTTGGATTGGCAGCCTATTACCGTCGTTTCATAAAAGACTTTTCTAAAATTTCCGTGCCTCTCACTAGTTTGACAAAGAAGGGAGTTAAATACATTTGGTCAGGCAAATATGAAGCTGCTTTTCAAAAATTAAAAGAACTCCTTTCCGATGCTCCTATTCTTGTGATTAACGAAGGGAACCAAGACTTTATTGTTTATACCGATGTTAGTCGTGTTGGTTTGGGAGCCATTCTCATGCAAAGGGAACGTGTTATCGCTTATGCTCCTAGGAAATTAAAGCCTACCGAGACTAGATATGCCACTCATGATTTAGAGCTCCCAACTATTGTTTTCGCCCTTAGAATTTTGCGTCATTATCTTTTAGGAGAGAAATTTGTTCTCTACACCAATCATAAATCGTTGAAGTATTTATTTTCTCAAAAGGAACTCAATTTGCGTCAACAACGTTGGCTCGAGTTCTTTGCATCTTATGATCTTGATATTCTCTATACTCCCGGAAAGGGCAATCGAGTTGCCGATGCCCTTAGTCGTAAGCAACAAGCGGTTGTTTCAATGATGATATCCGAATGGAAAGATCTCGAGACTTTATCCACTTGTGAGATTCAAAATCGTGAATCCAATTTATGTTCATCTCTTGTTTTGTGTAGCCTAGAGGCTTATCCTTCTCTTTTAGACCGCATTCTTGAAGGTCAAAAGAATGATCCCGAATTGGTTCTTCTTAGCCAAAGTTGTAGGGATAAAATTGATATTGAAGGTTTGAAAGACATTGATATTGATGCTCGTGGCGGTATTCGTAAATTTGGTAGACTTATCATGCCAAATATTAGTGATCTTCGTAAAGACATTTTAGAAGATTCTCATCGTTCTAAATTTACCATTCATCCTGGTAGTAGTAAAATGTACGCGGATATGAAGTGACTTTATTATTGGGATGGAATGAAATCTGATATTGCTAACTTTATTATTGGCGGTATTGCTAAAATGTAACAGCCCTAGATTTTTGTATATATTAATTTGACTTTATTTTATTTTGAAAACTATTTTAAACTTGTTTATTTCAAACATTTCATTTTTAAATATAAATGTTGATTATAATGTGAATTTTAATTTCAAACTAGTATAAATTGAACATTTTCCTGAAAAAGGGATTTTGGTCAAACTAGTCAAACTTTGATTTTTAAACCTTAAATTTAAATATTTAAATTCTTAAATTTTATCTTTTATTATGAAAATATATTTAATAACTTGAATACTACTTTTCGTTTCGTTGAAAACGGATTTGAATTGCGAAAGTTATGTACATTTCAATTTTGAGTGCAATTTGATTTATTTAACAATTTTGTCTATTTTAAAGTATATAAATTACATTTTTCTTTGTCTTGTTCTCTTTTAATATGTGTTAATATGTTATTTTATGTATACTTTGTCTTTTAACATTTTTAAAGTGATGTTATAATTTTCCAAAGCTTATTGAATTTATTTTCTATTTTTAAAGGCTAGCTTCTATTTTTCTGCTATTTTCTTCAATTAAATTTTATTTAATTAAAATTTATTTATTAGTTTTTGTGAATGCATTTTTATTTTATGTTCTTATCTTTATTTATAAATATTTTCCCAAGTCCATATAATTTTTCCAAAGTTTATTCTGTTTATTTTCAAATTTTCTAGACTAGTTTTCATTTTTGTGCTAATTTCTTATTTTATCATATATTATTAATATTTATTTATTTATATTTTATATTTTTGTTACATTTTCGAATTGAAACTGAATTTTTGATTATTTTCAGTTATTTAAACTTATATAAAGAAATTAGGGAAATTTGAAAAGTTTGTGACCTTTTATATGCTTAGCCTTTTCATATTCAACCTTACCTTTTCATTACCAATCACCACATCCATTCATTTGTTGACCTTATCACTTTGCTTCAGCCAACTTCCCATCATTTTTCACGCACCAAAACCTTCTCAAACACAAAAATGTCGGCCTCCATCTCCTGAAGAGAAAACTTTGGTAAATAATTCACTTTTCTACACTTTTCCTACTTGTTTTCTTCTTGTACTTGCACTTGCTTCACCTATATTGTTCGGCCCTCCCTCCTCCAGCACCATGGCCGCCTCCACCACCACCACAACCGGACACCATCACCTCCAGCCCACTATCCTTCCATAGCCGTGGCCACCTTGTTGTTGATCCACACAAAAATACACAAAAACTTCATCTTATATGCCAAGCTGAGCACCATACATCACCACAACCTCCAAACTCCTCCTTGGCCGCCACCTACTCCACCTCCACCATCCATAGACGACCTGAAACCCACTGCCATGTCATCCCTACCCCACCTGTAGCCATGGCCGTGCCTACCCTTGCCTTGGCCGAGCTCTTTGTTTGCCTAGAAATCATGTTGTTTATGCCTTGTAGTTGTAGTTCATGCACCTATCTCTCTACACCATCACCTCTTACATGCTAGGCCGACCCTTACCAACCCAAAGACCAGATCCTAACCCATGCTTAGCCATGTGTTTCTGACCCTAGACTGAAGCACAAGTGGTTGAAGAAAGTGCAAATACTTTGGTGATGTTTTGTACATTCATTTCTAACATTGTTTTATTATATTCGGGTTGAAAACTTATGTAGATTGTTTTATTTGTTTGAATGTATTCAAGGTGATTAATCTTTGGCTCTCCCAATATCAAATCTTATTCATGCTTTTGTGCCTTCAAAGATCTTAGTTTGTGTGTTTCAGTTGTCGTCTCCAGCTTATACCAGTGAGTTATTCTCACCAGACAGTTTTATACTTATATAACTAGTAAATCGATCACATTTGAATCTGTAAAATGCATTACCATGTTATATCTGCTATGTTATGATCATATGATGTTCACCCATGCTTATTTACCTGTTATACCATATATTACTGTTATTTTATGCTGTTCTGTTATTTATATCAGTTTATCACACTGCAAGTTCCCTTTAGATTAGAATCACTATGGGTTGAAATGATACACACCCGAACGGACTTTAGAATAGGAGAAAATTGTTATGGGCTGAAATGATAGGCCTAAATGATTTTCAATTATTTTCATTTACTTGGGATTGCGGGTTTGAAATGATCAAACCCGGGTTTTCTTTGTAAATTACGGGTTGAAATGATATATTACCTGTATCACTTTACCTAGGCTAGAAATGAAATACATACCCATTGTTAAAATATGTTTTTAAAAAAAATTAAAATATTTTAGAAATGTAAATATTATAATATTTTGATTTAAACTAAATTAAAAATGATTTTTGTAAAGTATTATTGATTTTCTGAAAATTTATAAGTGAAAAAAAATTATGTAAAGGTTAGAAAATTTGAATGTAAGTTACTTTGGAAATTTTGATTTTAATTTTAAATGGAATTTAAATTAAATATGAAAATATGATAAATTTATGATATTTTGAATTTAAATGAATTTTAATATGATTTTTATATATATTAATGACTTTTGAATAAAGTTAAATTGTGAAGTGAATGAACATTTAAGTTGAAATTTGGAAATATAACTAAAATTGGAAATTTGTGAATTTGGCTTAAATGTGAATTTTAAGTTAAGTAAATAAAAATGAAATTAAGTTATATTTGAAACTTAAACTTAAGTTTAAGTTAAAATTTAATTTAATGAATTTAAATTTAGTGTTGGAATTTAATAAGTGAACTATTGTTAATTATTAATTTTTGAATGGAAATTTAACTTTATAAAATAATGAATTTAAGGAAAATAAAATGATGATTTTAAAAGTGAAAATATATGATTTGATAAGTTAAAATGTTTTAAATAAAAATATAATTGTTTGTGAAATTATATTGAATATTTGAAGTTAATTAACTGCATCTTTTGAAATGCTATTATTTCTAATGTAAATGATATTACAGCATTTTGTAATGCTGTAGTTGATATAAATGAACCAAATTGCTAAATTTTAATAAAGGGATATTATAACACTTTGCAAGTGCTATAATTTTTGAATTTAACTAAAGTTTTATTTGAACTAATGTATACAGCATTTAAATGTTGTCTTTTGTTAAATTGAACTGTTTTGAATTTTACTTTCTGTAGCATTTTCCAAATGCTGCGAAAGGTGAATTTTCATTGTTTTGATAAATTTAAGTGAATAAATGAAGTTTGAAAGATTAAAATTTTTGAAATTTAATAATTTAATTGTTAAATAAAATAACTTCATTTTTATGATTTAAATGAAGTAATTTGTTTTGAAATATTAACTATTTGAAATGTGTATTGAAATGGTATTTTAAATAAATGATTGTGGTTTGGAAGATAAGATACTTTGATATTTGGAAATGAATTTTTGAAGGATATTGAATTTTGAAATGATATTTGATTTCGAAGTATAAAATACCATTTTAAAATTTTAACCATGGGATGTATTTAATTTATAGTTTAACTGATCCTTAAAGGATGGGCGATCCCAAGCATCCTTTGAGTTATTGTGCATTTCTACTACAGTTCACTTGAGTTGGTTTACATTATATAAGTATATATTGTCCTGACTCGAGTGTTTTGTGTTTTACTTTATGCTCGGGTCAGCCTGAGTATTTACAGCTTAGCTTTGGATTTCTTTTCTGGAGCTAGGAATCGCTGGAGATTCTGCTTGTATAGTTATCTGTTCCATTTCAGTTTCTGTTGTTCTATTTCAGCTCTGGTATTAAACTTCTATGTATTTGAGATTTCTATTGTATATGTTTTTCCAGACTGATATTATGTATTATGTTTTGAGAGTTTGTTATAGTAGCTTCATGAACTACTATGGTATTTTAATTTCCGCTGCGAGTTATTCTGATATTTCTGTGTCTGTGATTCTGTGATTGTATTTCATTTGCTCCAAATTTTATTACAATCTGTTATTTTGAATTATTCAAGTCGGACATGTGTAGATTATTGTCGATTTGAATGGTCCAAAATAGTGGGTCGTTACATCAAAAGAATGATCCCGAATTGGTTCTTCTTAGCCAAAGTTGTAGGGATAAAATTGATATTGAAGGTTTGAAAGACATTGATATTGATGCTCGTGGCGGTATTCGTAAATTTGGTAGACTTATCATGCCAAATATTAGTGATCTTCGTAAAGACATTTTAGAAGATTCTCATCGTTCTTAATTTACCATTCATCCTGGTAGTAGTAAAATGTACGCGGATATGAAGCGACTTTATTATTGGGATGGAATGAAATCTGATATTGCTAACTTTATTAAGCGTTGCATGACTTGCCAACTCATAAAGGCCGAGCATCAAAGGCCCGGTGGGTTATTGCAACCTTTAGACATTCCAATTTGGAAGTGGGATCAAATTTCCATGGACTTTATTGACGGTCTTCCCCGTTCTCGTTCGGGTCATGACAGTTTATGGGTGATGGTGGATAGACTTACAAAATCCGCCCATTTTATTCCCGTTCTCTTTTGGCTAAACTCTTTTGGCTAAACTCTATGTCAAAGAAATTGTTAAATTACATGGAGTTCCTACTTCTATTATTAGCGATCATGATCCATTGTTTACCAGTGGATTTTAGAAGGGTCTTCAAAAAGCTTTGGGAACCAAGCTTAATTTTAGCACCGCTTATCATCCTCAGTCTGATGGACAAACCGAGCATGTGAATCAAACTCTTGAAGATCTTCTTCGTGCATGTGTTCTTGATTTTGGTGGAAGTTGGGAAGATCATATTTCTCTTGTTGAGTTTTCCTATAATAATAGCTTCCAATCTAGTATTGGTATGGCAACTTTTGAGGCACTCTATGGGAGGCCATGCCGATCTCCTTCGTGTTGGCTTGAAGCCAGTGAGAAGCTGGTTTTAGGTCCTGATTTTATTCGTGATTCCACAGAAAAGATTGACCTTATTCGTCATAGGATGAAAGAAGCTCAAAGTAGACAAAAATCCTATGCCGATAACCGAAGAAGGAAATATGAATTTTCTGTGGGAGATTTAGTGTTCATTCGTGTTTCACCTATGAAGGGTGTTGTGCGTTTCAGTCGATCGGGAAAATTAGCATCTCGATATATTGGTCCATTTCCCATCACCGAACGCATTGAATCCGTGGTTTATCACCTTTTATCACCAGCTCAATTTTCTGCTATTCATGACGTATTCCACGCCTCTCAACTACGGAAATGCCTTAGAGATTCCAATTCTATTCTTGAGCCCGGTGTTATTGAAGAAATTAAAGCTTAACCTAATTTGACTTATGAGCAACATCCTATTCGTGTCATTGCTACGGAGGTTAAATCCCTTCGTAATAAAGATGTCCCGCTTGTGAAAGTTCAATGGTCCTAAAATACTAAGGATTACTCTTGGGAATCTAGAGAATTCATCAAGCGAACACATCCGGACTTACTCTCTTGTGCTCCTTAAGGTGGACTTCTCATTTAAAAATTTCTTCTTCTGTGTTGATTATGCCTTAGTATGGTTATTACTTTTTATTTCCTTCTTAAGTATTGCGAGGACGCAATTTCTTTAAGGAGGGGAGTCTGTAACAACCCACATATTTTACGATTGTATATTTAAATTGTTAATTGGATTAAAGTCCGAAATGTTACTTTTTGAAAACTGTCGAATTACTCGAGACCACTTCCATTGAGTCCAAAATGGCATTTACAACTTTTTTAAGTATAAACATCGATATGTTTGGAGTTGAGTATAATTTTGATATTTTCTATTTTGGGCTATGGGTTTGGGTTTCAGCCCACTAACCCAACTTAATACCCTAACTCCTATACTCTTCATTCATTCTACTCCTTATTTCCTAACACTCTCAAGCTAAAGTAAAAATGGGGGAAAAGATAGGAAATTAAAATTCCTAAACCCTATTTTTATTAGGAAACTCAAATTCAAGTCCAAAATCAAGGAGAAGCTTAGGTAAGCATCCTCTTCATCTTCTCCATCTCTATCTCTCTTCAATTTACAGAAATTCCTATAACCTAACTTAGGAAAAACTTCACCTTTGATAATAGATTGAAGATTCTAGAGGTATATTGAAGAGGAATTAGTCTTACTTTGTTTTTAAGCTTCTCATTCGTTGTCTTTGGGTTTAAAGGTGAGTTTTTTAACTCACATCTACGTCTATAACTTTCATTGTTGTTAGGTATGAATTCCTAACATCTATTCATGTTCATTTGCATTTGATTTGAATTGATTTAGTGAATTTTCCAATTTTTGGTTTTTAAGTCCAATTCTATGAAAATCCAACTATGGATGTTTGGACATGATATTTGGGGTGTATCGAAGAACCTATAAGGCTGGGTTGTCGCTTGGCATAAATCCTAGTCTTCGTTGCTCGCCCGATCCCTCCCGAATCATTTTGGCCATCATGGCCTAGGCAAATTATTGCCTAGACCAGGTGACCAGACGTCTGGTTGCTCAAGTCCAGACGTCTGGTTATGGTCCTGGAGAAAAAATATAAGAACGCGGAAAAAAAGGCAGAAACTAGAACCAGACGTCTGGTCCAAACCAACCAGATGTTTGGAAAGTCTATCAGACGTTTGGGAAAGTCTACCAGAAGTCTAGAAGGTTTTTGAAAATTTCCAGAACCTAAATCCAGACATCTGGATTTACAACCAGACGTCTGGAACTGTTCATTTTTCCTATTTTGGCTGTTTTTTAGTGGGTTTCCAATTTTAATCGATTTTTGTTGATCCGGTTAGTTGTTATCACTTATTATCGACTTTGATGACTTCTTTCTTTGGATTTTTGGGAATATCCATTTGATGGATTTGATATTGATTTTTATGGATTTAATTCACATTGTCGTATGTGAATTTTTGGCGATTGATTGTTTTTACAATCATTTTTGTGATTTGTCACTTTAAAATCCAAAGGTTTCTATACTAGCAGTAAATACTCAAACTCTTTCATTAAAACGATTTCGACACTATTTTAAATATAAAGCTCGCTTTTAAAACCGTTTTCCAATCTATTAGTATATACAAACCTTTACCTCATTCGTATGAGAAATCTAATTAAACGGCTTAGCAAAACAAGTGGTATGAAACGCTTGCGTTTACTTCGTTGGTTAATTCTTGGACTTGTTCGATTAAACTCTCATGATAATTTTCGAGTGGAAATCTAAAATTTGTTCGTAAATATTTAAGTTAAGCTAGTTGGTATGAGACATGAAGCTAAACTCATTATTTACTAGCTTAGTGTAATTTACACTTGTTGATCATTGATGATCATTTTGTGATTTAGACTAGCGATGTGAGATGTCTCTTTGTTTGTATGGGGGACTAAAAACCCCGTTTGTGGAGCTTCGGTTCAAATTGGTGGGGTAGCGACCCATGGTCTTCGGTCCGTTTGTGGAGCTTCGGCTTAAAATTGATGGTTAGCGACCATGGAATAGCGTTCCGTTTGTGACATAAGTGTTGGTGAGTTTTCATGCTCCCATTTGTGATAGGCCTCCCCCTTTGTGTTTTCTGGATTTATGGTGGTTGATTTCTAGAATTTGTGTTTCACAATTTTGATGATATGCATTGATAAGTTCTATCAATAATTATGTTTTGTTAAATAATTTAAAGAATATGACATTCTTTTTGGTGTTTGAGAATATTTGAGATATTGTATGATTTTTGTTGTTATCTGATGTATACTTGTCACAGTATGGCATTATTGTTATCATATGTTTTTGTGATATTTCTTATCCTATCTCATTTTATCTGATATTTATAGCTAGACTGATCCGTTTATTATTTTCTTCTTAAATAATACTCGGGTCAGACCGAGGTATTTCAGGTGCTTCTGCTTGACTTCTAATCAAGGTCCGTCACCTGACTTTTGGCTAACTACTTTAGCTTAGTAGTTTTTGTTATTATACATTTGAGATAGAGACTCCTTAATGTATACTTATTCTTTTGTCTAGCACTTGTACCTATTCTTTTGTGATGTAGTGGATCTTATATGACCCTACTTTGATGTACACTTTTATGTGATATATTCATATATGTTTCCACCTTTGTGATATGAATATCTATGACTGATTTGTGTTATGTTTATTTCTATATTTGTTTTCGAAGCCCACATAGCCACTGTGTGGTAGCTTTCAGTTTGTATTCGATATGTCGGATTTCCTCTTGAAATGAAATGTAAGTTATATTATCTGACATATCGGTACTCGCACAAAGCAATTACACAGATGGTCGCTCCTTAACAGCCTTATTCTTCGTGCTAGTCGACGGCATTACCCCGTAGTGTCCTTGGCTAGTGTGAGTATAGAGGTGGGGCATCACAATAGGTTTGAGGTTGCCTTCATGGTGTTCAACCTCAAACAAAATACTAAAATATTCCATTAAGACAGCAAAAGAAAGAGGAGACAGAGGATCACCTGTCTAAGGCCCTTGTTGCTGTTGACAATGACATAAGTGGATATGAATCGAAAATGATGGAATAGAAATGCATTCTAGAACCAAGTCAGCAACGTTGTTGGCAAAATAGATAACAATCAGCATGTGATGAATAAAGTCCCAACTTAGCTTATCATATGCCTTATGTAGATCAATTTTCAAGCATAAATTAATTATACTTTTCCTGGTGAAGCCCTCACCATTGTGGTGGATAGAGATTAAACCATTTAGATAATGTTTTATTCTGTTACATAGCAAAATTGCAAGGATTTTGTAAATCACACTACATAGAGAAATAAAGCTATAATTAGATAGGGATTCAAGAGAAGGTTTCTTTGGGATAACATTCTTGAATATAGGGAAACTAGAAAAGTTTTGCATATTGAAACTTTCTACTGCTTCCCTATAATTATTATAATAACCTTATTCATTATTAAAATTAAAAACGGTTGTTATCCAGCTTTTAAACTAAGCCCTCTCAAATGAATCTAGGTGTCAGGATGAAGATGAAGTGGTTCAAGGTCTTAGAGGCAAGCTTGGAATGGAATGGGATAGAGCTTCAAGAGGTATGGAGTCCAAGAATATTTGAAAAAAAAAGGTTCGTACTGACATGAATTATGTCGGTACCGAGTTCTATTTTGGAGCTACAGTAGGCTCTGGAGCTTTGGTCAAGAGATATGTTGATAAAGTGATCGTCCTTGGTCCCATTCCTGAAGAAGTAGTTGAATAACTCCAAAAAACTGTGCAGAAGAGGACACGTCTAGAGTTGTCAGAACATATCGGCGATGACCAAATTTACAAGGTAATGGTGATCATGGCTTGAAGACATTAAGGATTAAAGGAGAAAGAAGTGCTTTGCAGTAAGCAGTTCATATCCGTACCGATATGATTCATGTTAGTACCGACATTATTCATCTATAGGGGAGCTTCGTCTTCCTTTCTACTTTCTCAGATCTAGAGTTTTACCTCATCGATTTGGTGACTGTAATAGGTAATTCTTCTATAAATAGCAAGCCTAAAGTAGCCTTTAGGACTTTTTGGGCCATTCTTCTTCATCATTCTCTTATCTCTACTCAAGTTTTATCACCTAGAGACTATTAAGATCTGTTCTAACCATAAAAGCCCTTATACTTGTGATAAGCTCAATCTAAATAAGATTAAAGTGGATATATGCCATAAAATTTTCCAAACCACTATAATTGTGTGTTCTTACTGTTTTCTTGCTATTTCCTATTAGATTTACTTGTTTTCATATATTTTAAGGTGTTGTGTCACTTTTTTGCCTAACATTTTTGGTATTTTTGTTGAGAAAGAGCTTCTTAGGTATACATCTAGGTGTTTATTATAGATTGGAACATCTAAAAGTTGGATCTAGAGCTTCTTGTTGCTGATTTGGATATTCGATTGTTGAACTAATGACCCCTAGAAGATCCGGTAAATCTAGAGTTGTAGCTGGTGGAAAAGATAAGCCTCTCAGCGTAATGAGGAAACTACCTAACCTAAAAGAGCTCTACTAGGACCATCTACCCCTTAGGGGATGGTGTCGAAAGTCAAGTTCGATAATATGACCGCATAGCTGAATCAGAGAATGGAGGATTGCTAAAAGGCACTTATTGAGAAGATGGATGCTAACATTGCCTTGTTGACCCAGTAGTCCCAAAGGCTTAGGAGAAGCAGGATGGATGCATCACCTTCTAGTTCGGAAGAGAAGAGTTCATTTGCTTCTAGCCAGCACAGAAGGGATGGGAAGCAAAAGATGAAAGTAAGGACCGCTTGAGTACTAGAGAAGAGTGTTGGAGAAGTTGGCCAAGGAGGGGACACAGGAATTCATATCGGTACCGATCAGAATTAGGTCGGTACTAACACGAATTTGGAGCATTCTAGGGGCTACGAGCCGATACATCAATCTTTCTAAAAGCAAGGATGATTTGCAGGACTCTGGCAATGAGGATGGATCGACTGTTGAATGCAAGATGCTAATGCTTAGGCAACTACCATATACTTGACTAAGCATCAAAGAAGATCCATAAAAGTGGCTCTCCTAGAGATAGGAGAGCCTAGACATCAATGAGAAAACCGCAACCATTTGTAGAGTCAAACACTTGATGCTGCTCTTGATAGTCGTTTTATAGATCACCAGGCCATCAAGGAGCATATTGCTGATATGACAAAGCAGTTGATGAATTAGAACTGATGGAAAAGGAGTGTAGATTGGGGTTCTGTGCCTAGCAGAACTCCATTCATAAAGAATATCTTGCAGAAGGAATATCCTAGGAAGTTTATAATGCTTTCGATGTTGTTGAATAGTGGGACGAGAGATAACATCTATTCAAGTGTAAATGGCATATGGATTATGCCATGTCGATGGATGTAGTTCGGTGTAGGTGTTTCCCCATCTTTTTAGATGGAGTTGCATTGATGTGGTGCACTCGACTACTACCAAAATCCATTTCAAATTTTGATAAATTAGCTAAGAAGTTTTTGGAGCAATTTAGGCTCCACGCTGCTCGGCCCAAGGATGTGATGTCCTTGTCTGGCATTTCTCAAGGACTTGAAGGGACACTGGAAGGCTTTCTAAATAGATTCAATATTGCAGCTATGGAGGTAAACAATTCGAATGAGGATACAGTGTTGAGGGCTTTTGTCTATGGATACACCTGAATACAGATTTTGGAAATGGCTGAGGATGAAACAGCTGACTACTACGGAGGTGTTCCACCGAAAGGCTAACCAGTTTTTGTGCTTGGAAGAGACATATCTGACTTCTAAGAAGGCTGGTGGTGGACAGGCAAGAGAAATTATTCAAAGTAATGTGGCTACTAAACAGATTGGTGAGAGCACCTATAATGTAGCTGTGAATATTAGGAATTCTAATAACCAAAAAAGGAGGAATCAAGGTGCTGAGGGAGGGCGGAATGATGCCAAAAAGCATCCGAGGAATATGAGACCAGAGGATTACATGCATCCGAATGATACACTCAAAAATATCTATCTTGCAATGCATGAGACAGAGAAATTTGTAAAACTGCCTTGGAAGGAGGCGATGGAAGATGAGATGCTTCGGAAAATATTGTTGATTCCATAAGACCCATGATACAATACAAACGAGTCATTTGAAGGATATCATTGAGGAGTTGATCCGCAAAATGAAATTGCAGCATTGCGTTAGAGAGTTGCAGGATGACAGACAAAATATTAAAACCAAGAGCCAAACGCCCAAGGGAACTAGTTTGGACCAATCAGAGAGGGGCATAGGTAGCCTGATGGAAGAAATGTTATTAACACAATAATGGGACAACCTCATCCAATAGAGAAAAGTTGGAATGAGATGGAGTGGTATGCGAATTCTTTGAAGCATGTACCATAGGAGAGCTGCTTTGCTATTGAAGACAAAACTACGAAAAAGCAGCAGAGGTTGATGATCGATGATATAATCTTTCATAATAGGGGTTCTGATAGGGCTAAAGCTCCAACCACAGATCCCATGGTGATAGCGGCCGTTGTGGGCTCATAGCCACTGCCTCGAGCAACCTTACCTCGATCCAACCGCACAATATGTAGATCTCATTATGCTCTCCAACTTTGCTTTTGGAGTCATTCAATTTCGTTGAGTGGATTGAGAGAAATCAAGAGGAGAAGATCATTTATTTTCAGCCACTAAAAATATAGGAGCGGCGGCCAGAAATAAAAGCTAGGGTTTAGGAATGAATAGCTACTTATAGAAAATTTCCGTGGCACTATTCTTTCGATAAAATTTCGAATCCAAACAAAACGTGCCACCTGCCATGCTATATGTTATACCCCTATTTCGAACACAATGGAATATGTATTGAGAGTCCATTCCATCATATTCAGAAGATAGCTTTTCAAAATCAAATTATTTTAATTAAATTCCTTTAATTGATTTCTACGCGTTTCAAGCTCGCACGACCAAATGATAAGTCTAATTGCTACGAAACATGAAATCCTATAATAATTCACTATTACGGATCCGACGAAACTGGTTTCGTCGAAATCCGAGACAGTGCCCAGAAAGACTATTTTTCCCCGTTAATTAAAACAAGAAATTCCCAAAATCAATTTAATCACTTTTAAATTCAAATTTTAAAAGTTAACAATTTTCATTCTTGTTTAAATAAAATTTAAATCAACTTTTGAAATTGTTTTCATTCATATTAAATTCAGGATTCAATTATTTAAATAATTTCCAATATTAAATTTAAACAATTTAATTATCAAATAAATCACTATATTTTAAATATAAGTTATTTAACATATAAAATTGAACTTTAAAACGAATTCAAAAAATAAAAAAAACTACTTCCATTTTACAGTAATTCAACATTCATTTCAATACTTGTTATTGCCTAAATCTTCAAAATTGTTTATTTCAAAATTTTATTCAAGTTCATATTATTAAATTTTTATTTCTAACCATTTTCCTTCAATAATTATATTAAATTTAATAATTTAAAATAGTTAAAAATACGGGTCGTTACAATCTCCCCCAATCAAAACTTTTCGTCCTCGAAAAGGGATTAAGTGAGAAATCTAACGTATGATATATTTTTACTCAAAATAATCAACATATAAAACATAAAAATCTTATTTGCAAAACCTTTACTACACTTCTACTATGCTACTTTGATATTATTTTATTTGTAAAACATGTTATAAAATTTTAAAATCTTGAAAAATTTCTAACACCCGAATTTATGGAAAATTTCGACATCGTCTCCTTTGCGCGGCTCGATCGTAAAAATTTACAATATACATGTATATCACAAATATACATCTCATCTCAATGATGAGGCATTCCGTATGGAAAAACATAAAAATATGCTATGTAATCCGAGATATGTACCTTATTATTATTAATATGAGCGAGTTCGCTCATATTAAAGCGAGCAAAAGCGAGCAAAAGCGAGCCAAAACGCATATACGTCTGAATGGCTTCAAGTGTACTTATCTCAACTTAATATGAATATCAGTTGCTTATAAAATATATAGACAGCATGCATGAGTTTGATAGAACTATATAACATGAATTCTAAATCCAAACCATAAGCATAAGCCTCAATGCACAACATAACAATCATATACAACCAAAACAGTTATAACAATGATTTGCAACAAAAGAAATCATCCAACAAATAATATCCATCCAATTAATTCATATCTATTTCATTCACATTCAATTTTATTCAACTTAAATTTATTTCACTATGTTTAACACACAAGCAACCAATTCACATTTATAATGAAACGTAAAACTACATGTAACCAAAACAACATAGCATCATTAAAACAAAGTAATCAGATATAACATGGTAATATGATGCAACTACAAGGACGATGCAATTCTATATGAAATTATAATGATGTAAAAGCTAAATGTAACTAGAAATTATTATAACAACTATGTGCGACACATGAATGTAATGCAACTGATAAGGATGATGTTAAACAACATGGAACCAAAACAACATAGCAATCCTAAGCAAGAAACAATCATAGCTAGCAATCATAACATATAATCATTTTATTAAAATTCGTACGATATATATGCCATTCGTAGGTATAACAATTTCGTTCTCTTACTCGAATACTCAATTTTATTTTTCGAACTAGTATTGTTAACCCGACTACTCTAGTGCGGACTCTAATCTGACTTCTTGATTATAACTTCCATCCTCCTTACATAGTAATAAACTATTATAGAGAACTTTAGATTCGTATCAAAAATCCATATCAGTGTTCGTCGTTGAGAATCGAGCGAACAATCCTAAATCGGATAGGTGTGAATTACCTTAAAATCGTGTATTCAAATCTGAATCAAAACTGTAAACGCAAATAGAATAGTCTATATACAACTTACGTATTTATTCTATTGGTTTCTTAATTACACCAATAGATAATTCAAGTGGTTTTTTATATTCAGTTCTTAAATGTTTGAAAATTTTCTTTATTAAAAATTCTTTTATAACAAAATACTTTTATACCGAAATAATTTTATATTGAAAATACTTTTGATAACTCGATGTTTCAACAAGTTTATCCTCATTCTTACAGAATCTAGTAATACGTTGATCAGACGCAAGACTAGAAATCTCTAAGTACTAAGTAGACCAGTTTAAACATCCAGTGAAAATACTTGGGAAACCTTTAAAACAAATATGGAAAGTACCAATCGAAAACCAATCATGGATCGCAGCTACACAATGGTTACGCCCCTATCCCAGAGGAAACATTTGTAACTTTGGGTAATCTCTACCCAGCGAATTACGCCATGCAAAACAAAATAAAATCGCCCATGGATCGTAGTCTACTTAGCAGTTACGCCCAATGGTTACGTCGCTATACCAGCGAAATCATAGTAAACTGTAGGAAATCTCTGCCACCTCGAATTACACCATGTACATCGACCATAGATCGTAGCTACATAATGGTTACATCGCTATCGCAGCGAAATCAAAAGTAGACTGTAGGCATCATGCCCTCCGAATTACTCTATGCTAATCGAATCATAATACAATAGGTTACACTATGGAATTCAAAGGAACTCATGAGTTTACGTCCGGACTACCGAAATCAATCAATAGAATGAATCCACCAAGTGGATTATCGAAAATCACGGAGGATACTTCCCATATCTTTTACTTTGAAATATATCATACTATATATAGTACCCTTTCCAAATCATAACTTCAAATATCACACTTATATAAATTCCATTATATATAAGATTTCATTTCCAAATCAAGTACTTTCCAAAATCAATAGTCTCGAATATATCATATCATTCTTATATAAATTGTAACGACCCATATTTTTTGGACAATTTAAATCGACAATAAACCACACATGTCAACTCAAACCATTCAAAAGGGAGGATTGTTAATGGGGATAAATAAGAAAATAAGAGAAAAGGAAGAAGAAAACAAACACAGAATCTCGCAGCGGAACGATAAAATATAATAATCAAATAAACAGTTCATGAAGTTGTTTATACAATACATTTGATTATATTCAATACAACATTTATCAAAGTTATAAATACATCAGGAATAAATACATTAATGCAACACCCAACATGATGCAGGGATAATAATAGTAGTAGTATACTAAATCTTCGTCTTCATCCTCCAGAATAAGTCTTCAATAAGCTGAAAAACCCATGACTGACCCAAGCGTAATGAAAAGAACAAAACACTCGAGTCGGGACTAAAATATCCTTATGTAAGTCAATCGATATCGCATATAAAATATGAGTGTCACGACGTCAGAGATGCTTATGGGTTTTCACATCTCCTATCCAATGTATAACGTGCGTGCAATAACTCAAGAGATGTTATGGGATTTTCCATCTCTTAAGGATCCATCAAAATATTTATATGTAGTAGAATACGCTACATATATAATGTCTAATCAATAAAATAAATATTTTTCTTAGCGTTAAGGCTTTACATTAACCCCCCTTAATTCGTTTTTAAGCATTGTCGTACAGTTTGCATTTGACACCATCAGTACGTCGGTAGTCAGGGATGCGCCGTGATACGACAACACTAAACCAAAGTCGTATGGGTCTCGCATAGGGATAAAAGTATGACAAGGCACGTGAGGCAATGCCCAAGGTAGGATACTACTAGTTCGGGTCGCAGGGCTGGTGGTAATGCATCATAGCCATGACCGCCCACCGCGTCCATCCATCCCATATCAAGTCAAAGGGAGGCTATCCCAATCAAGGTGCACCAATTGAAACCAACAACAAGAGTAATGATATGGACCGAGTCCAAGAAAATCGAAGAACGGATATTCGCTCGGGGTAATTAGCCCACTTGGCCCTATCAAGCCATCCTGTTTTAGTCATTTCAAATTGGCACAAGTGCTGGGGTCTATCCATCATCGTTCTCTTTCTTCAAATCCAGCAATCGTCGTCAAATCCAACCACTTCATTCTGGAGTCTCCTTCGCGTACACAGTTGTTAAAGTGGTTCCGGTATCGACAGAGAGTATGCCCATATCCGGCCTCCATCTCTTTAACAACCAAACGTCGTTTTACACACCGGTTGGTACCTTTACAATTTGAAAATAGTTCATACTTGATATCAAATATCATATTCGCTTCACAATCAAATCCATTTCGAAATCATCATATTTACTCAAAATATACTATTTTGGTTCAAAATCATTTTTGCCTTAATATCACGATTTCTCTTCCAAAATCGTTTCGAATTCCAATTTGGGTTATAACTTCATTTAACCCAATTTGTATTTAGTTCCATGATTTAAAAATAAACATTCCACTCCTGACCCATTTGTATTTTTGAAAAATAGTTTGAATAGTTTAAAATAGTTTGAATAATAAAATAGTTAAAAATAGTTTAAATTGTTAAAATAGCTAAAAATAGTTTAAATGGTTAAATTAGTTTAATAAAAAATAGTTTGAGTATTAAAATGGTTTATATAGTAAATAATTTGGAAAATCAAAATAATTTGAATATTTTAAAGAATATAGATTTAAAACAGTTTATACTAAAATAATTTATTTGGAAATAGTTTCAAAGTCAAACTGATTCAGTTTCCAAATCTTCTCAATTCAAATCCATTAAATTTTCCATTTCGATTTATCGATTCAATTTCGATTTCAATTCGAATTAACTTCGATTCCGGTTTATATTCAAATCAATTCCAATTCCGTTTCCAATTAATTCAATTTCAGACTCAATTCCAATTTGAATTAATTTCAATTCAATTCTCAATTTAAATTATTTCGATCTATATAAGTTCGAGTTTGATTTTCAAAAATATCGATTAAAATACTTAATCAAATTTACCTTCAATATTCAATTCTGAGCTCAATTTCGAAATATCGTTTTATAACACTTTTATTTGGCAATAATCCAAAGTCCGAATAAAAATCCAATCTTTTAAAACAAATCAATTTATGAAATTCAATCATATTTTGATTTTAACTTCAAAATCTCAACTTCAATTATTTAACAATTTCTTTTAACCAAAATTTTATTTCAACATTTCAAGCTCGAATTCGTGATTAATTGGATTTCTATAAATTTGATTTTTATTTCTTTTAAATCAAAACCATTAAATAATTTCAAATCTAAGATTTTCAAAATCATTTATTTTAACCAATCCGGTGTCTGTATGTAATTGTCTATCCTATGGCCAAGTGATCAGTTATTTCAATTTAATTTCAGGGATGGATATATATCATTTCAATCCAAATCATAATGTCATAGGTATATATCGTTTCAACCTATTTCTTAATTCATTTGAAATAATTCAATTTACAGTTTATATACCGTAATAAATATACAGAGTGATAACAGGATATATCAGAATAAATAAACATCCAAACATCCGAATATCAACCAATTTACATCCATCACAATCAATCATACAAACAGACAATATAATTCACAACAGCTTTATAGTTATTAATATTGGTTAATTTACTGGCAATTCAATTTTAATTTCAAATTTAACTGTCAATTTTAATTTATAACGGTTAATTCAAATCACTTCATAAATTCAAATCACTTCATAAATTCAAATTTAACTAGCATAAAAATATTCTATTACTTTGTGAGCATTATAAACACTCACTTTGACTTTCCGTTGTCGCCGAGACGTTTCGGTTTGGAACTAAAACCAGACGACGCTTGATTTTAGCCCAAATTTCGACTGTCTCCAAATCCATCCAAACCAGTTTCATTGTGAAGCTCTCGTCACCACAGTCATAATGCAAAAAGTTTCGTTCAATTCTGACATCGTACGAGAGAGTTATGGATTTTATAAGTTCATCGATATAATTTAAGATTATAAAATTCAAATAAATTACAACCTTCCTAATTACGATACTGCCACTCCATCTTCCCAATCAAGATGTGCACGCCATGGCCGAACCTCCCCCTCGTACATGCACCATCTCCGAGACACCACAAGCCATGAAATTCCAAACCAACTCCACCATCTCATTTCTCCTCTCGATCTCAACTCGATTGCACCCTCTAACCCACGCCTTCACCTCGAAATCAAAAGGCGACATGTCACTCCCCCTCATGACTACTGTAGCAAGTGAATCACACGAGGCCACCGAGCTTCGCCAAAACATAGCCCAAGGTGCGACTCTCAAAGCTGAACTCAAATACGATCACGAAAACGCCCGACGATCATCACGCGAGCCAAAACCCCAAGCCCTAGTTTACTCACCCTCACGTCGATCACCATGAATGGCAACAACACCCTATAAAGGCAATACTAGATCGAAGAGCATGCTTAAACTTGAATTTAGAAACTTGTTTGGGATTTTATATCAAGTAGAATTGAAAAAATCCATTTTTAAAGTTTCATTTTTATTTTTTTTGTTTTACTGAACTGTAGCGTGCAATTTAAAAGGGGAGGGTAGTGTGAAGAAGGAGAGCAAGGCACGATCACTTCAGATGGGATGGAATACAACTGTGTTGACTAAAAAAAGATTTAAAATATTATTTAATTTCAAATGTCTTGTTTAAACCAGCTCAAAATTCTGAACTCCTATCGAGGCATGGCGCCAGACGTTTATAATGTTATATCTCTATTCCGAACGCAATGGAAAAGGTTCCGGGTCCTAATTCGATCGTATGGAGAAGATAGCTTTTTGGACCCAATTATTATATTGAATTTTCGATATACATTTCAACGCGTTTATATCTTGTACGACCAAACGATAACTCCAAATGCTATGAAATTTGAAATACAATAATAATACACTATTACGGACCCAATGGAACAGGTTTTGTCGAAATCCGAGACTGTGCCCTGGATCGCTATTTTAACGTCTCGATTATAATATAAAATTTCCAATTTCTAATTATCCACTTTTAAATCCAATTTTAAATGTTAACACTCATCATTGTTGTATAAATAAAATTTACATCAACTTTCGATATCATTTTTAGTCATATTAAACTCAAAATTCAATTATTCAAATAATCACAATATTAAGTGTAATCAATTTGGATAATTCAATAAATCACTATCTTTTGAAATGTTAGTTAATGAACTTATAAGATTTATCCTTTAAAACAAATTCAGATTATAGAACAACTATTTTCATTTTACAGTTATTCAATTCCCGTTATTCAATTATTCAAATAATTTCCAATATTGAATTTAAACAATTTAATTGTTCAATATCCAACAAATTTCAATATTGGATTTTAAATGAATTCTAGTTATCAACATCATTTTATTTCTATCTAAATAATTCACAATTATTATTCAACTTCAGTTATTGATCATAAACCCAGCTAATATATATTACTTCATTTCAAAACTCGTTATTGCCGAATCTTTGAAATTAGTTTATTTTAAAATCTTTTTCATGTTCATATTCAATAACTATATTAATAAATCATTAAGATTTTAATTTTTAACCATTTTTATTCATCAATTACACTCAAATTCAATAATTTAAATTAGCTGAAAATACGAGTCGTTACATAAATTCTGTTATATGTAAGATTATCGCTTTTTAAATCGAGTAACTTTCAAATCAATAGTTTTCTAATCAACTTCATACTTATACAATTCATTTGTATATAAGTTCGAAAACTTCCAAATCAATATTTTATTATAGTCAAAGGTCCTTGAAATCAATAAATTTCACATATCCGTTCAGTTTCAAATCCATAAATTATTTCAACAAATCATTCTTTCCAAATCGAATATTATTCAAAATCCAAAATCTTCAAAATTTTAAAAATTAGAAGCTTTAGAAATAACTTCAGTTTACCATTTATATCAAATTTACAAATCAAGATTTCCTTTTCAGAAATCAAATACTTTCCACAATCATTTTATGCATAAATAACTTTATAAAACTTTTACTAAGATTATAAACATTTCTTGAAACAAATTTTATTATAAAACCTTTCAAAACTAAATTTCATATTTATACAGGATCAAATTTGCTTTTAAAAGTCATTTTGCAAATAAATAAGTTTTTATAAGACATTTACTATGTTCGAAAACATTTCTTAAACTACTTTCATTTAAAACATCTCAAAACTAATTTCATACTTGTATAATTCAAAATAATCTTATACACCATTCTTATCAAAATATGTAACATTTAAAACTTGTTTAAATTTTATTATTATTATTTTCAATTAAAGAGTTATAAAACTATACCTTTATGCTTTTGAAAATACTACGCTTTAAATTTAAATATCAATTTAGAAGTGCTCGACTATTTAATATAGTTAGAAAAAATCAAATTCCAATTCAAAATTGGAAACCAGCAATCAATCATCTCAACAAGATGCCCAATCAATCAATAAATCATAATGCATAGGATACATGTGTTCATAATATAATTCAATCCAAAATTCGTGAACCGAACACCATATTTCAAATCGTTTGAAATAAATATATACATCTTTTTCGAATATCAAATCATACTTTAGGGATTTGAATCAAAACAATTTCATCAAATCAATCATGTAGCCAAACTACCAAAGTGGTCTCCCCCACTCTGAAACTCGAAAATGAATGTCGATGTTGTTGCAATCATCACCGAAATTATTTTCCAGCAACATAAGTGAGTTCTGGACTTCTATTTCTTTTGAAATCATTTTGAAAACCATTTGAAATCATTTTGAAATCACTTATAAACATTTCTGTTCAGAACATACTTCTAAATCATGATATTATATATTTCTAGAATCTTAAAAACCAATTTCAAACTCCCAAAATTCAGACTCTCAAATTTCTAGTTTGAATAACTTTTTGTTTGTTTGTTAACCATATCTTGATAAATCATATTTCATATATCACTTTCAATGGTATCAATTACTCTTTAAAATGATACAGGGGGGAATTCAGATATATATATATATATATATATATATATATATTCACTTAAAAATCCATGTTAAAACATGAGTTTCTCAAACTGGTCAAATATATTTCAAAAAAAAACCAAATTTTCCAACCATAGTCAAATGCTCAAATCAACAGCCAATAGTCGATGCTCATAAACTGGCCGAGCATGACTCATCAATCAATAAGTAAAAATATGCACATCCATATTAATCAAACAATCAATCAACAAAGAGATAACATCCAATCATCATTAACAGTCACAAATGATCTTATCAGTTTATAGAATTCATTCTTTTATATATATACAAAATATATAGTCTGAGTTCAAAATCATTTCATTTGTTAATTTCAAAATATTTTTATAGCACTAACAAATACACTCTCTCATATAAGTATATACACTCAATAAGCTTATCTTATAGGTTTAGGTATGCGCTAAACCTAAGCTCTGATACCAACTGTGACGACCCATGTTTTTGAAAAGTTCAAGTCGACAATAAACCACACATGTCCAACTCAAACCGTTTAAAAGATAGATTATCAATGGGTTTATTTTAAAGAAATAAAAAGAAAAGAGAAAATAATAACAGAATCTCGAGGCGGAATGATAAAATACAATAATCACATAAACAGTTCATGGAGCTGTTTAACAATATATACTCAATTCAATTTACAACATAAATCACGGTTATACAATATTATCAGAGTTATACAAATTTTATTAGACAGAATGAAATAGTGCAGTGGAATAAATACTAGTAAACATGATATACCAAATCTTCGTCTTCGTCCTCCATAATAACTGTCTTCGATAACTGAAAAACTCGGTCTGACCCGAGTGTAATGAAAAACAAAACATTCGAGTTAGGACTAAAATCCTCATGTAAGTCAAATCAAAATCAAGAGAAATAATTTCAAAATGAACCGTTTCTTTCCATTTCCAACAAATCTGGACTCAAGTCCAAATTCCAAACAAAAGAATTGAATTTCCAATGTTTCAATTCAATTCCTTTCAAATTCAATTTCATTCAATTTCAATTTCAATTCAAACGGTTTAATTTAGTGGCTCGTGTTTCAATTCAAATCTCATTTCAAAACCATTTTAGTTTATATAAATTCGAGTCTAATCTCAATACACCGATTTAAATCACTTAAATTAATTTAACTTCAATATTTGAATTTTAAGATTCAAATCTCTAAAATAATCCAATTTCCGTAATTCAAAACATATATCGATTATAACTTTGAAATTTCAAATTGAATTCTTTACACAAAATCTTTTAACAAATTTGAATTCCAACATTTCCAAAGCTCGAATTTTAAAATAATCCAATTCAAACGTATCAAAATCATTTAATGGTTGGATTCCAAACATTGGCCTTCTTATAACATTTCCTTTTTATTTAAAGTTATAAGAAAATTTGCAAACCCTTTTATTGCTCTTTTAGGAAAAATATATATTATTATAAAAATTAGAATTTAATTTTTATAAATGAAATTCAAGTTAATTTCAGAAACTAAATTTAATTTGATTCACAAAATTAAATTCTTTATAATATATAAATTTCTAAAGGTTAGATTTTTAAAACCTTTTTTTTTAATTCAATAAATAAAACTCAATTTTCACCGAACGGCGATAGAATCACAAAATCACAATTCTGCCAAAGCAGTCAACTATGCATCAAAATTCGCATATCAGATAGGATATCCAAGTGCATATCAAATTTAAATGTCTAGATGATCAATCATATAAATAGTGGTAATAACAGAGTGATAATATGGAAATATCAAAACTACTAGCAACATACAGCCAATCAACAATATCATCCATCACAATAAGAATTAACATCCAACTCAACCATATCACACAACAATCAACAATTATCAGTGTTGGGTGTTTAACTAAAAGTGATACGCAATCCAATATTGATTTAAATATCAAATTTTAATGTCGATTTAATAAGTGTAATAAATGTCAAAATTTTCCCATCAAATTTAAATGTCACATTTACCATTAGTTCCAACTATCCATTTAATAGTCAAATTCCTATCAATTTTAATTGTCAATTTACACTATCAATTTTAATATCAAATTTATCAATCAAATTTAAATGTCGGTTTTAACTGCCAACCAATTCAAATTCAACCAATTGAAATTCAGTTAATAAATCGCAGTAGTTAACTAATTATTAATAACAGGCGTTTAACTATCAATTCATTTCCGATTTAGCCGTCAATTCAATTCCTAACGATTCAATTCATATGTCGATTCAAAATATCAGTTAATTTACCAAACAACCATCAATAAATATAAATCACTTCATGATTTCGATTTAGCTAATCATAAGAATATTTTGTACTTCGTGAGCTTTTAAAACACTCACCGTTATTTGAAACTGAAAATTTTTCAGTGTCAAATAAACTTCAATTCAACTCCATGTCGTAGTTCTCGTCGATACGAATCCAATGCAACTCGTTTCACTTAAATCGGACCTCGTACAAAAAAGTTATGTAATTTTAAACATTTGAATATAATTATATTTAATTAACATAATAATAATAATAATAATAAACTTAAACCAATACCTAAGCCCCCTCTCCCTCTCCTCCCTGGCACACACGAAGAAACCTGGCCAGACATCCACTTTGTTATTTTTTAAACCGATCGATCAATGCGCCTAGCCATAAACCGCCGTCGATCGCCTCCGCGTGCACCCCCCCAGCCACCGCGCTCACCTGCCCTCCGCCATAAGCACGCATGTACGCAAAACAAAACCCAAAACTACCTATGTTCACGGGCCCACAGCCGCTGCCTCGAGCCACCTCGCTTCGATCCAACCGCATGATATGTATAAATCATCATGCTCTCCAACTTTGCTTTTGGAGTCATTCGATTTCGTTGAGTAGATTGAGAGAAATCAAGAGGAGAAGATCAATGATATTCGGCCACTGAAAATATAAGAGCGGCGACAAGAAATAAAAGCTTGGGTTTAGGAATGAAAGGCTATTTATAGAAAAAATTTCGAACTCCAAACGAAACGTGCCGCCTGGCGTTTTATATGTTATACCCCTATTTCGAACACAATGGAATATATATTGAGAGCCAATTCCATCATATTCAAAAGATAGCTTTTCAAAATCAAATTATTTTAATTAAATTCCTTTAATTGATTTCTACGCGTTTCAAGCTCACACGACCAAACGATAAGTCTGATCGCTACGAAACTTGAAATCTTATAATAATTCACTATTACGGATCCGATGAAATTAGTTTCATCAAAATCCGAGATAGTGCCGAGAAAGACTATTTTTCCCCGTTAATTAAAATGAGAAATTCCCAAATCAATTTAATCACTTTTAAATTCAAAATTTAAAATTTAATAATTTTAATTCTTGTTTAAATAAAATTTAAATCAACTTTTGAAATCGTTTTCATTCATATTAAATTCAATATTCAATTATTTACATAATTTCCAATTTAAATTTAAACAATTTAATTATCAAATAAATCACTATATTTTAAATATAAGTTATTTAACTTATAAATTTAACTTTAAAACGAATTCAAAAAATAAAACAAATACTTCCATTTTACAGTAATTCAACGTTAATTTCAATACTTGTTGTTGCCTAAATCTTCGAAATTGTTTATTTCAAAATTTATTCGAGTTCATATTCAATAAACTACATTAATAAATCATTAAAATTTTATTTCTAACCATTTTCGTTCAATAATTATATTAAATTTAATAATTTAAAATAGTTAAAAATATGGGTCGTTACAATCTCCCCCATTCAAAACTTTTCGTCCTCGAAAAGGGATTAAGTAAGAAATCTTACATATGATATATTTTACTCAAAATAATCAACATATAAAACATAAAAATCTTATTTACAAAACCTTTACTACGCTTCTACTATGCCACTCTGATATTAGCTTATTTGTAAAACAAGTTATAAAATTTTACAATCTCAAAAAAAAAATTAACCCCCGAATTTACGGAAAATTTCGACAGCGTCTCCTTTGCGCGGCTCGATCGTAAAAATTTACAATATACATATATATCAAAAATTTACATCTCATCTCAATGATGAGGCATCCCGTAGGGAAAAACATAAAAATATGGTATGTAACCCGAGATATGTACATTATTATTATTAATATAAGTGAGTTCGCTCATATTAAAGCGAGCAAAAGTGAGACAAAACGCATATACGTCCGAATGGCTTCAAATGTACCTATCTGAACTTAATATGAATGTTAGTTTCTTATAAGAGATATAGAGAGCATGCATGAGTTTGATAGAACTATATAACATGAATTCTAAATCCAAACCATAAGCATAAGCATCAATACACAATATAACAATCATATACAACCAAAACGGTTATAACAATGATTTGCAACAAAAGAAATCATCCAACAAATAATATCCATCCAATTAATTCATATCTATTTCATTCACATTAAATTTTATTCAATTTCAATTTATTTCACTATGTTTAACACACAAGCAACCAATTCACGTTTATAATGAAATGTAAAACTACATGCAACCAAAATAACCTAGCATCATTAAAACAAAGCAATCATATATAACATGGTAATATGACGCAACTACAAGGACGATGCAATTCTATATGAAATTATAATGATGTAAAAGCTAGATGCAACAAGAAATTATTATAACAACTATGTCCAACACATGAATGCAATACAACTGATAAGGATGATTTTAAACTACATGCAACCAAAACAACATAGCAATCCTAAGCAAGAAACAATCATAGCTAGCAATCATAGCATACAGTCATTTTATTAAAATCCGTACGATATATATGCCATTCGTATGTATAACAATTTCGATCTCTTACTCGAATACGCAATTTTATTTTTCGAACTAGTATTGGTAACCCGACTACTCTAGTGCGAACTCTAATCCGACTTCTTAATTAGAACTTCCATCCTCCTTAAATAGTAATAAACTATGATTGAGAACTTTAGATTCGTATCAAAAATCTGTATCAGTGTTCTTTGTCGAGAATCGAGCAAACAATCCTAAATCGAACAGGTGTGAATTACCTTAAAATCGTGTATTCAAATCTGAATCAAAACTGTAAACACAAATAGAATAGTCTATATACAACTTACGTATTTATTCCATTGGTTTCTTAATTACACCAGTAGTGAATTCTAGTGGTTTTTCTGTAGACTCTTATCTCAGTTTAATATAAATATCTTATATTTATATTGTTGCAAACTTGATTGATGATAACATTTGTTGATGTGCTTGTATCTTGTGAAATTCTGTGTTTTTGAACCCTCTTCACTATAAAATTCGTGTTTAATTCATATTAAAGTTAAAAATTACCAATTTTTGATATGTTGTTCTTGATATGTTCCAGCATCTCTGTTCCAAATTTTATGAATTTTTATTGAATTTCCATGTGTTAAATATTGTGATTTCCGCAAGCTTTTCCTGTAAAATTTGGACAGAAAATGCATGTTTATTAGAAATTCATAATAAATTGTAGAAAATTCCAAAAATTCTCAAATTTGGATGTTATTATCAACTCAATTTTTAACAGCTGGTAAAATTTTCAATTAAAAATACTTTGTTTTGATGTCCCAAACAGTGGACTTACAGAGGTGTGTTCTTACTGCAAATCGATTGCATGTGTTCAACAAGTATAATTAGTTTCCATGTTGAATGATCCTATTCTCTAACCATGATAAAGTCTATTTAATCTCTGAAATATGGGTTTTGACTTACTTTAAGACTTCTTGTGTTAAAATTTAAAAGATGGATGAATTTGGAAAAATATACAAATGGAATAATTTTGAAGATTTTGTAAATTAAAATTGTTTATTAAACGACGAGTTTTGAAATTTTATTAAACAAGTGAAGTTTGAATATTTATATTTATTTACCATTGATTATAAAATTTACAGTGATATATGAACTCATAGCTAGAAATAGCCCTACTTGAGGTTTGTTTTATCGACAATCCTCGAGTCAGACCAAGGATTTATTGCAGGTTTAGCTGATATACTTTTGTGTATTAGGTGATGGATGGACAGAGTCAACGGATTTATGTATTTATTTGTATTAGAAATTGATATAGTAGTATATTTTAATTAAATGGCTTGAAATGTATAAAATAAATTTGGATATTGTATGAAAAATTAAAATGTTTAATATACATTATTTGCATCTGTTAGAGTATGATGTGGTCTATTTATATATCACACTGCTATTTTTACATTGCTATATCCTGAAAACACCTACATTGCCTTATTCTCTATGTTACTCGATAGTATTACATAATAATATTCTTGGGTATTATGGATATAGCAGTGTGCTGTTACATTTTTGTATTAGAGCAGGTTCAGAATAATAAAAAAATCGAAAGAACATATTTAACTTTAGAGGAGGAAGACTTAGGAAAGTTACCCTGTTTTTATATGAGTCTCGTATGTAGTTTCTTATATAAATGTATTTGAATCTTTGAAAATAAGTGAGAGTACATATAATTTGTATGATTTATTAAATGAAGTTCTTGTTATTATAGTAAGTTTTATGAGTTGAAAATTTAGGAAGTTTTTTGAAAATTGATACTTTATATGTGATTTGAGAAAATTTGATAGAAAATGATTTTAGATGGCTTTGGGAAATATGGTACCAAATGTTTTGCCAAAAGTTTGGAAAGCGGAAATTTTTTTAGAAGTGGTTGAATATTTTAGAAAATAAAATGGTGGATAAATTTTGGATAAAGAAATTTTATGTGATTTGCAAAAGGTTGGTGAAAGTTTTGAAAAGTTGGTTTCGAAGTATTTGAAAATTATGAAATGATGGTGGTATATTTAGAAGTGATATAAAATATTTTTGAAAGAAATTTGTAAATTTAATGTTTGTTTGAAAAATAGTTTGGGAAATATTTGGAAGTAAAGTCATTTTCTAGTATTTTGAAATACTATGATTTAGATGAAAAATTGATATGAATTTTTAGTAAGATGTTTCCTTGGAAAGTATGTTTGCGAAATGTACCATTTCCCCATTTTATGGGAAAATTGATTTGTGAGAATGTTTTGGAAAGGAAGGTGGAAAGATTGTTATCTTTGGAAACAACGATGTGATTGTGTTTGCCATTGTTGTGATGGTTTTTACGGTGTTGGAGTGCCTTTGAGTGTAACTATTGGGGATAGTTGTCATAAGGGCATACACTACATGTGACTGGCAAGCAGTGATTGTTTGTAATTATCCATTGATAGTTGCTTTTCCATGATTTTGGAAGAATATTTTAGAAAAAAAAAGTTGAAATGATTTGAAATGACGAATTTGAATATGATGGGGAAATATTGTGAAACGTGATTTTGGGTAAGTGAATTTCAGAAATATTTGGTGAAAATAAGTTTGTAAATTTTTTAAACATGTATGATTTGGAAGTGATATTTTATGTGGACTATGACTTTTCAAAAGCATTGCTAATATTGTGAATTTTGATTTTTAAGATACATCCACCATCGAAAATGTAATTTTGTAAAAATAAAAATTTTATGAAGTGTTTTGAAAAGAACTCCACCATCGCAAATCTTGATTTTAAAAATCTTTGCATTAAGGATTTTGAAAAGGAAAATCCACCACAATTGTATTTATTTTGGAAAGTAATCTTTGAAAGTTGAATTTATGTAAAGTTGAAATATTTGAGAAAACACTTGGATTTGGAAAGTTACGTAGTTAATTTTTTAAAGATATTTTCAAAGTGATTTGCTGTTCAATTTTGAAAGTGATGTTTGAAAAATACCCTAATGTTTATAAGATATATGATTTTGAAGGTATGTATATACATATTTTTGAAAAGTATAAGTATTTATGTGAATGTTATATATTTTCTTTAAGAGAAATTTGCAGGGATGCAATTTCCTACAGGGAGGAGCCTATAACAACCTTAGATTTCGAGAAGTAATTAATTAAAGTCTATAATTGGAATTTTAAAGATTTAATGTAAATGATTATGAAATTTAATTGGAAATAAGGGGAATTTGATGATAAATTACTTTTGTGATAAATATTTTGAAGTAATTAATTTTTAATAAATGAAGAAGTTACTTTTGATGAAAAATATATAAAGAATTTAATTATCATTCTTTGAGTAATTTTGGTATTTTAAGGTTTCAATGATAATTAAATATATTAAAAATGATTGTGATGTTTTCATAAAGTTTAGAGATGATAATAAATTTGAAGTTTATTTTAGAAAGAAAAAGGATTTTACTTCATTTATATAAGGGGTTTTGTAATTTATTTAATTAATGTAATCAAAATATAATAAAGAAAGGATTTATAGTAAATTGAGTTAAAATAAAGAAGTAAAATTTTATAAAATTGTATAATATGATTTTTTTTCATTTAAATTGGGCTAAGAATAAGAGTGAGCATTATTTTAATGATTTATATATCCAAGCCAATAAAGCTAAGCCCAAATCCTTACTTCGTGAAACCTATTCTAGACATTTCTTTCTTTAGAACTGTTTACATTCCTCATTTTAGCAATCTACGTTCAAACATTTCTTCTTTCATTTTCGTTTTATTTATTGCTTCATGAAATGGCAACCAAACCCTCCTCCATTCTAAAATCAAAATAAAATCAAATAAATATCCAAAAATCATGAAACTTTAAATCGTGCTTCTCAACACCTATTTACACAACTACAAGTTGTCAACGTCTAATTTTGATCAACTTAGGATGGTTGAAGAATTGTTAGATTAGAGTTTATTTTCCGGTTTATGAACAATGGAAAAGAGGCTTGTTCAAAGAGTAAGTTTGGAGACCAAATCAAACAATTATAGCTTCAAAATTTTAAGGTAAGTTCCATAGACTCTTATCTTAGTTTAATACAAATATCTTATATTTATATTGTTATAAACTTGATTGGTGATGGCATTTGTTGATGTGCTTGTGTTTTGTGAAATTCTGTGTTTTTGAACCCTCTTCAATGTAAAATTCATATTTAATCCATGTTAAAGTTAAAATTTCCCAATTTTTGATATGTTGTTTCTGACATGTTCCAGCACCACTATTTCAAATTTCATGCATTTTCATTGAGTTTTGATATGTTAAATGTTGTGATTTCCGCAAGCTTTTCCTGTAAAATCTAGGCAGAAAACGCCTGTTGATTAGAAATTCATAATAAATTGTAGTGAATTCCAAAAATTCTCAAATTTGGATATTTTATTATCAACTCAATTTTAGACAGCAGGTAGAAATTTCAATTAAATATACCGTGTTTTGATATCCCAAACCGTGGACTTACAGAGATGTGCTCTTGCTGCAAATTGATTGTATGTTTTCAACAAATATAATTAGTTTCCATGTTGAATGATCATACTCTCTACCCATGATAAAGTATATTTAATCTCTGAAATATGGGTTTTGATTTACTTTAGGACTTCTTGTGTTAAAATTTGAAAGATGGATGAATTTGGAAAAATATATAAAATGGTATAATTTTGAAGATTTTGTGAATTAAAATTGTTTTGTAAATGACGAGTTTTGAAATTTTGTTGAACAAGTGAAGTTTGAATATTTATATTTATTTACCATTGGTTATAAATAAATTATGTATTTATGAACTCACAGCTAGAAATAGCCTGACTCGAGGTTTGTTTTTATCGACAATCCTCGGGTCATACCGATGATTTATTGTAGGTTTAGCCGATATACTTTGTTACGAGGTGATGGACAGACAGAGTCAACGAATTTATGTATTCATTTGTCTTAGAAATTGATATAGTTGTACATTGTAATTAAATGGCTTGAAATGTGTAACAATCTACCTTTCTTACACCTAAAGACGACACTTAGTACATCCTTGGTATTCGTGTGCCGATCATTTAAGTGTCCGAAAGACAAGTCATTTGGGGTGAGGAAAGTAGAAGACAGAACAGAATCTCACATCGTGAAGAGAAATATATAATATAAACAAAATCTTTACAAAAATAAATCTTCTTTATTTGTACACAACATCATAGTATACTTTCTTATTATCAGGCTGGATAGTTATAACAGTCTGTCCTTACAAATGTTGATTGACACAAACAGAAAAGAAAGCAGCAGAAAAGTAAAAGATATGTGACTATGACTTGGAGGCATCTGGCTCGTCTCCTGAAAGCTCCAACGTATCCAGCTAAATCCATAAAATATGATCGTGCTGCCCCGAGCATTATAATAAAATAACGCCCAGATCAGTTCGTTGAACCAGCATGAGAAAGCTCAATCAAATCATATTAATTTCTACATTTGAAAACCCTTTCAAAATAAAAGGTATCTCACAAGACCACGTTGCACATAAACACGGACGGGTTTTTACATTATGATTACCAAACCATTTTATTATAAAAATCTAGTGATATTATAATAATGTCTATGGGTTTAAAATACCAATAGTCAACTAGTTGTGATGTGTGTGCCTCACAACAATAATAGGAATACAATCGAAAACCGAAGGTGCTTATTAAAGAATGGATTTCCAACAAATGGCAAGGTAAGGGAATATCTTTCGAAAATGGTACACCTCAAGATAAAATGTACCCGAGGATGAAAACCTTTCGACCTCTGCCAACACAGAACTGACCTACCCTTTATTGGATAGTACCGAATATGTCATCACTCCTGTTATTCCCAACATTTATAGGGAGCTCTCATGCACAACCAAATCCATAATATGATAATCCAGAAAGGTGAGGATACACCCTAATGGGAGCGACCTACATCGCTCGGTTGCATCTACCATGTTTTAGCCATTACCGAGGTGTGAGGCTTGAGAGACTATGCTCTTACCATTTCCTCATAGCAGTTCCCTCTTGGAATGCTAACACTACCCTCCAGGCAAAAATGCAATGCCAACATTCATCCATACAAGTTCGTTCTGGGTCTGAACAAAACCGAAGGCACTAGCTCTACTACATCCATTTTGGAATCATCCTCACGATTAGTAGCAAATAGCCCTTTCACTTCAAAGAACTCTGTCTTCAATCATCATTGCGATGTATTTCATTCGAATGCTTATGTTGGTTTGAAGTGGTTTTCGAATAACATATTGAATCCTAGTCTCTCCGAACCAACAACCGATAATTTCCGGTTAACTCATTCTTGATTCTTTCAGAAGAAAGCGGACTACACTAGAGTTCCAAGTGGATCTCTATTCTATCTCTTAAAGCTAGAGACATTTCACTAGAATGGGTTCTCCAAAGGGAACTCAAGTCGTATGAACACGCGAAGCATCTGTTTACTTTCTAAGTCAAAACTGGCCAAGATTTGATAGTCGGTTATTTAACTATCAAATACACAATCAAACAACAATCCAGAGATTTAATTATTTCCATAGCAACTTCTAAACCTCAAAATAAATAATTCATTTATTTAAATCTCTTTCCAAAATATTTATCAAAATATTCATATACTTATCTCACTGGCATAATTATTTTCACAAAACATTGTGAAAGATTTCTTATTTCAAAATCATATTAAAGGATCAAATAAAGTTATTTAAAAAGAAACAGAGATAAATATAACCCTAAACACTATTCCTTTGGTTTCAAGTGTGGAACGAATATTCCATACCACCATAATTAAGAAGGTCGGTTTAAGGAAATCAAATCTCAATTTCTTTTATAACTTCTTCTATATATCCTTCATAAACAAATTTCTTTCATTTATGAAATCTCCTACACTAAAATTCCAAATCCATTTATGAAAACTCTTTATATATCTCTATATTTAATTATAAAACTCTTGTATGAATATCCAAAACCATTTATATAACTTCTTTTATAAACTATCCAAAATCATTTATAAAACTTTTTCCCAAATTTCAAGAACTCTTTTCAATATATAAAACTCCTTTAATAAACCTTATTAAATCAAGTTCCTTTGATAAACAATCAATTATTTATATTACCTTTAAATAAACAAGTTATTATTTAAAACATCCTTCATTTAGTTATCTTTAAACCACATTAACAAAATATAAAACATATTAAATTACTTCAAATGCCTTTAATAAAATAATTGTTTTACTATCCTTTAAATATCTTATTTAAAATGGTAACAAATTTTAAACCATTTTTAAAAAGAATAAAATGAAGTATTTGACTTCACAAAATCAGAAAGTGGCTTAATGACCACAATGGTTCTTATTTAATTGAGTTTAACTTTCCAAGTTATAACATGGGTATTGTAACGAACCGCAAATTTATGACTTTGATAAATTATATTTATTTTTAAAATTATTTAAATAAAGGGTTGATCATAGAAATAATATTATTTTGAACGATAATAATCTTATTTTGAATAGATGTTTACAAAATATTTTCCTCGAAATTTAAATCGATAAAATGGCCGAAAATCATTTTATCAATAAACAGCTCTATAATCATAAAACATCGCATACAGAGCTCGATACATATGCTCATTTTATAATTGAATAAGAATATGAAATAAAATTAGTTACTGTATTTTTGAAATTTAAATGTATTTATGACATTGTTAGTAATGCCCTTAAATATAATAATTGGTTTATTAAATTTAATTAGAATTTAATGATTTAATAATTATTATAATTATTCAAACAATTATTTTTAAATGATAGTAATTCCTTTTAAATAGTTATAAAGTGTTAAGAAAACATTATGATAATTTTATATAGACAAATAATTGATTTGAAAATATAAGAAAAAAATCGATATCACTTTATAGGTAAAATGGCAATTACTGTAAATAATTATTAATATTAATTTATATGATTTTATAAATGAAATGTGACCATTTTAATTTATTAGTAATGATAAAAAAATTATTTTCAAATTTTGTATTTTGTTTACAAATATATGTATATAAATTGATAAGTGAAAATGTGACCGATAATCGGTTTCCTAGTTTTCAATGATTTAACGAACAAAAGTTGTTCGAAGTTATTTGTAATGTTGTTATCCTCGTATGCACATACATATACATGCATATACATGTCACATGCACATAATAACATATATATATATATATGTACATGAACAGTTAAATATATACATATTAGAAAATATTAAAATAATTTCCTAAACTTAATATTTAAGCAACCAAAAAGAAAACATCAACTCATCTTTTCAGCACCATCACTTCAACATCACCATCTCTAACATAAAGGGGCTTGCCGTGCGTGTGTAGGAGGGGTAGGAGGGGTGTGGGTCAAGGTAAAAATGGTATTTTTCCATTAGATATTTTTTCCAAATTTTCTCCTATAAATACCCATCCACTTTCTCATATTTTTTCACCATATTCTTATCATATTCTTCTCCATTTCAAGCTTCTTTTCATGGCTTCTATTCTTAACAAAATTATGGCAAAATATTTAGCAAAAGAAAATTAAAATCGTATAATACATATAGGTTATCAAATCCACTTCAAACGAAGACGAATCTCCTCCATTCCTCTTCCTAAACCCATGGCCATCTTCTCCATTCATTAAGACCATGACCTCCACCATACAGAAGGCTAGGCCAAGCCCTCCTAAGGGTCTCACTCAATTTCGCTAATTTTGATTTGATCGTAGCGGAGCTATAGCCGATTTTAGACTAGCCCGTTGGAAAACGAAGGTGAGAAACTCCGAAACTATATTATTATATGTTATTGGATGTTATATATGTTTGATTATAATTTTTGATGATAATTTTTTTAATATGAATGTTGAATATATATGCAAGTCACGGAAATACATATCGATAAGCATAAAAGAAATCACTTTCCTCTATTTAATGAATTGGTGTATATGGAGTGTTAAACCTCTTTAAAAAGGTTTTAAAATGAGTTTGAAATATTTTATAAACATATGAAAGTATTTTCGCAAAGTTTGAAAGGTAATTGAAAATTTAGTCCAAATTAGGCACGTCGCGTAACGGTAGTTCGCGATTTCGCGCCATAAAAGTCAAACGGGTATATAGAATGGAATATAGCTCGAAATTCTTCAAGATAAGAATTTTCCGAACTATTATATCCATAGTTTTTAAACACAGAATGAAAATCAAGATTTCGGTAAATAGATTTTGAAATATGAGTAAAACAAATTTTTGGAAAAATCAAGGTTTTGCTGTTCAGAATCCATAAAAGGATTTCTTTAAAAATAATATTTTAAAATTATTTAAAAATATAAAATAAATTCTAAAAATATTTAAAAATGATTTAAAAGTGATTTGAGTTATAAAAATGAATTTTCAAATGATAAAAAGTCATTTTTATCAATATAGCTTAAAAAGCACTTTCCGCAGCACTTTTCTATAACACTTTTCTAAAACTTTTGAAAAATAGTTTTAAACGCCACCATTCTTTTACGAATCTTTTGTAAATATTTTCAACTGATTTATAATGTGTTTTAAAGACGATTTGAAGGATTTATGGAATGGTTAAATATTAAATGATTTAGAGTCGATCAAATTACTTGACCGCCTCATGGGTGTCAAAGAGGTAGTGTCTAGGCTTAAGTTTGGAAAACCAGTTTTCTGCTCTCCTTGGCTATCCGGCTGGCCCGACAGATGAGATAGTAAATTTGGTTTACTCGGATCAAAAATTTCCAAAACGGGAAAGATATGATTTTCCCAAAAATAAATTACTTGGATTTTATGGGGAAAATCTTCTTGTATTCGGCGTTAAAGCCCGAAGAGGGAATTCATACTATTCGTGAAATTTAAAAGGTGATCTCGCCATTATTCTGCCTATAGTACTTGTTGAATACGGAAATTGATATTCGGTAGAATTAGATGATTTCTAAAGATTCTGCTCACTTAATACTTGCTAGTTTAGGATTAACATCCTAGATACCATGGTTTTAACTCAATCAAAATTTTGAGTTTTGAATTAAGAAATTTATGTTAAGATTTAAAAGAAATGGTTTGGAAATATTTTCCTAAGTGAAAATTGAAATGATCTTGAATTATTCCAAGTTTAAAGTAATCAAAGAATTTGATAAGAGAGGTTTAATGATTCCGTATATACTGGAAAGAATGTTTTAGAAATATATATCTCCAAAAGCGATTTTGGTAAAAAGAACCTAATAAATTAAAGAATAATTCCCTATTCACTAAACATCTTTTTATCGATGATTGGTTCGAAGGAACTGGGGTCGAATTTGGAGTAATTCCTATTTGAAAACCACTGCGAACCAATTTACGTATTCGAAGTAAAGACATGGATATGATTTGGAAGATGGAATGTAGGGCCGCTTGTCACTAACCCTCGGGGGAAATTTGCCATATCGTATTATGTGGTAGTAGTTCTTCATTTAAGATCTTTAATACAAGGAATTCTCGCTACTAATTCTAGGGGTAACTGTCGACGAGATGTGGTAGGAGAGTGCCTTTGGTTTGTCCTATTCCTGGGCAACTTGTATGGGTGAATGTCTAACATTGCATTTCTAGTTACATAAATTGATCTCTATGAACGTATCATCTGTTTGGTGGCGGAGAAGGCAACTTATCTTAGCTTAACACCCTTTCCTGAGACGTGCGAGCTCAGGAGTTATACGTTTGTAAAAAATAGTTGTGTGACTATGGGATGGCGGTGTGGCATTCAAAGTGGAATGTGTTATGTGAGAGGTAATCACTACCTCAGACCTCATCACATGGTAATGGCTTAAACAGGGTACGCCGCATGGCTATGTGGTTCGCAACCATTAGGGTATGGTTATCACCTTTCTAGATTACTCTCTATATGTCGAGTATGTGGCGTATGCTATAGGTCCCCGGATAGGACTACGACCAGGGTGATGTCATATTCGGTTGTATCTAGTCCATGTATGAGTGCCAAATAGGGATAGGCCAGTCATGCTAGATGCGGAGGGTTGTTTGTGTATCCTCGGTACATTCCTCTAGAAATGTACTGTATGGAAGGTAGTCCCTTACCTGCCATTGTGCAGAAATCCATTCTCCGAACGAGCCTTGTAAGAGTTTTGTTTGTAGAGCCTAACATACCAAACTTTTAATATGGTAACATTTTCGACTAAGATTAATAAGTTTACTTGCAAATGTTTTTAAGGAATGTCATTAAAAATAATATCAAATGATTTTACATATCAAATTTTTTAGTTATTATAAGGTAAAAACTCGTTCGTATTTATGTGTGGGCATGGTCTTATGAGATACCTTTTCTTTTCAAACCGCGTATTTTGAGTTTCTCGCATTAGTCACATGAATGACCCGGAGTTTATTTTTCTTTCCCTTAAACTCCGGGTGCTCTAATTTTCCCCAGGCAGCCTAGTAGTCAGGTTTAGTTCGAAAAAATCTAGAAGAGCCTGTAGCTTGGATTTAGAAGATTTTTTTCTGAAGATTGTTTCCACCACACTTGTGTAGTGTATTCCGCCTTTGTAAGAACAGATATATATAATCATCCAATTTTAAACTCTGATAAATGTATGTAAATTTCCACTGTAAAGATTATTTGTTGAAAAAATATATGTGAGATTCTATTCTATCTTTATTTTCTTTCTTACCCATGAGAATCCGCCTCTCTAGCATTTGGATTTGTGGCACATGAATACCGAGCATGTATTAATGTCGATTTTCGAGAGTCGAAGAAATGGGTCTTCGCAGGTATTTACATAGAAATCAGATATGTCAAAAGGATTAACCTAACAACCAATCAACATATAGGTAAATTTCTAAGTTACCAAAATAGTAGAACCGAGTTTATATTTTGCTTAAATAGATGTCAACATAATCTACTTAGTGAATTATAGCAGAACCTCATCCTTACGCAAGAACATGTCCCCCCTTTCTTAAATATCCATTAATGCTCCATGTACTAAATGTTTCATTATGTTTCTTAAGGTATCTTATGTTAAACACCTTTTAATTTCATTTTATTTTTCCTAACAAGTCACATCATTATTATATACTGAAGTATATATATACAAATATATTCATATAATCATAATCTTTATTTATAAATGTATGTTTATAATTATACAATAGTGCACACAATGTATCCGATAACTTTAGCAGACAAAAAATCAAAAATTCAGAAAACAAATTCCAGTCACATTTTCGATTTTTCTTCAAACTAAATATATTCGTAAACAAATTTGGAAAACAATTTCTCCATCACTTGTTATTATTTAAAAGAGTTCTGTTTTAACTATAAAGTCTATTATTTGGAAATTTAAAATTAATTAAACATTCGCAAATCAAAGCGGTGAAATTCCGAGTTGTTACACTCCCCCCTTAAAAGAATTTCGACCCCGAAATTTTGCCTCAACCCTATCCCGAAAAAACTTAACACTACTCATCAGTCTATATGATGTACATAGATCATTTCCTTGCAAAATCTAATTTGATCACTCACTTGAACACATAATTTTACCTTTGAACTAGTATCGCTCACCCGACTTCTTAGTGTGGACTCTAATCAGGCTTCTTAATTAGAAACCTCCATTCTCCTTACATAGCTATATACGATGACTGAAAACTTTTGGTTCCACGTTAAGAACCCTCACCAAATGTTCGCCGTCAAAAATGAAGTGATAGATCCTAATTGGAAACGGTGTGAAACACCTTAAGTCATGTATTTGAATCTTGGATCAAGAATTATGTAAGAAGGGAAAATGATCTACGTACAATCCACGTACTCATCTAAAGGTTCTTACTTCCCAACTACATTTTACCCTTCCAAAAAATTTATGAAAACATTTCCCAAAATTTCAACTTAGGTTCTAACGGTTTTAAATGATACAACTTTATTTATGTGAAACCCTTTCATAAAATCATTTTACCTTATTATTTGCATAATACTCTCCTACATCCTAAGAGTATATACAAAACATCAAATTTTGAATTGAATTCAACTTATTCTAGTCAGATGTAGGCCTGAAATAATTTTGGGTTCTAAAACTGCGTCGACCGATACAAATTTTTTTCTCATCCAGTCTGGTAAGTAGCTAAGAAGAGTAGGATTTTGATATCTAAACTCCATCCTAGAGTCTACTTTTCCTTGGACGCCTTTAATGTAAAAATGTTTATTAGCCAACCTAATAACATCAAATGATTTTTCACATCCTAGATGTTAAAGTCAAAAGACGCAGTTTAATAAAACAAAGTTTATTAAAACCCATTATTAAATGTAGCTTAATTAAAAATTTCATTTATTAACCTACAATTTAATCAAAATACCTTTTAATTGAAAACTTAGGAGCCAAATACTGTGTTTTATTTAAGAACTTTTTGAAATGATACATTATTTTTAACCTATAGAAAATATACATATTGTAACGACCTGCAATTTCAAACCATTCGCATCCGCACATGTTAGACTTGAATCGCTCAAAACAACAGATTATTAATTTATATTTTGCAAAACTCAGCATATATTTGGCAAAACTCAGCAAAACTCAGCATAAATCAATCATAGAATTACAGACATGGAGTATTACAACAATAAGCAGCGGAATGGATAAATAGTAGTTCATGAAGCTACTATAACATCAGAGTCTGAAACAAAATACAACAAAATTTCAAATACAAATGAATCTCAAATACATAAGCAGCTGACGAGTCTGGACATAAATGGCTGAAATAAACTGAAATAACTGAAAGCTGGATAGATAGATCTTCAAACAAAGCTCCAATCTCCAAAGGTGAGTCTCAAATGTTGTGACACCCAGTCTGACCCGAGCGTAAAGCAAAACACAAAACACTCGAGTCAGGATTAACATTCTTATATTGATAAATTCAACTCAAGTGAAATGTCAACTGAAATACAAATAACTTAAAGGATGTTGGGATATCCATCCTCTAAGGATCCGTGGAACTATCTACTATGTAGTAATATACGCTATTATAATATGTCTATAGTAAAGTAAACTATTAAAATAGCGTTAAGGCGTTACCCATATCCCCCTTAACACAATTTTATATATTCCCATAGTTTATACAGTACCATAATTCATCCTTAAACTGGAGGGCTATCAGAGGGCACTCCATAGGTATGGTACAAACCAAACTCGTAGAAGGCGCGATAGGGCATGTGATAAGGCACGCAAGGCAATGCCAGGGTAGATATACTGTTTGCGGATCTGGACTGGTGGTAACGCATAGCAGCTACTACCGCCCACCTCGAGACACACTCCCAAATCAAAGGTGCACCCAATCAAATCATAAAGTAATAGAATGGTATCGAAGAAATGTGTCTGATAGGAGGAATGACCTCACTTGGCTCGGCATGGCTCCTGTTTTAGCCACATCAAGCTGACTCGCGGGAGTCAGGGCTACGTTAATACCTTATACGGAATCGTCGCCAAACCATCCTACTTTGTTCTGGAATCTCCACCACGTGCACAGTTGTTAAAGTGGTTTTTGGTATTGGCAGAGAGTATGACAATATTCGATCCCGGTCTCTTTAACAACCAAATGCTTATTTCACACCGTGGTCACTTCATTTCAAATAGTTCATACTTCAAATCAAAATATCATATTCATTTCAAAACCATATCAATTTGATATCATTATTCACTTTAAATAATATGCATTTCCAGAATTGTAGCACTTTCAAAATCATAACACTTTTGAAATCATAACACTTTCGACTTAATCAGCTTAGATATTGAAAATAGTATATATATTAAAATAGTTTATATATTAAAATAATTTATATATTAAAATAGTTTATTTATATTGAAAATACTTTATATAATAAAAATAGTTTCCTATAATTTCACAAATCGATTCAAATCGGCTTAAATTCCAAAATTCAATTTAAATAAATCCATTTTCAACACTTTCAATTTAAAAGGTTAAAGATTCAATTCAAATGCTAAATAAACCATTTCAATTTTTATCGATTTCAAATCCAAGTTTGAACTATCATTTCAATTGGACTAAGATTCAAGGTTTAAATATTCTAACATTTACAATACAAGTTTCATTTATATTTCAACATTTAATTTTAATTTTATTCAAACTGGAAAATATTCACTTATTAATTTTAATAACAATTAAATAAAATCTCAATTTATAAAATTAAATCAATATTAAGTATTCAGTCTCAATTTTATTTAAAGTTGAGAATGTTCATTTAATCACGTTTTATCAAATCAAGTTATAAATCATATCTTTCAAAACCTCAAAACTAAATAAGCTTAAATCAATTCTTATTTAAATTCAATTATTAACAAATTTAAATTCCAAGTCAACATTAATTTATCTTCCCAAGCTCTATTATTAAAGTTATTGAAAATCTATTTTTAAAATATTAATATAAATTTAAATAAACACTTAAACATATTATAAACCAATTAAATTAAATTTTATTAAATTAAATCTTATTATTAAATGTATTTCGTATTAAATCTTATTTTATATATTTTTAAAATAATAAAATTCTAAGAAAAATCTTAAAAATTATATTTTCAAAAATAACTTATAAATTTAAAATTCCCAAAACATATAATTTTAAAAATCTAAATTTTACACATATATTAAAATAAATTCTTTATATTATAATTTAAAAATCAATATTTAATAAAATCCATATATTCTCTTTCAAACTCTGGAAATCATTTTTCAAAATAAACCAATAGTGTCCGTATATAATTTTCTATCCTATGGTCAAGTGATACGGATATTTATCATTTTAATCCATAATTTAAATATTTATGGGTATATATCATTTCAACCCGCAATCCCAAAATTTCAAAATAAATGAAAATCACTTGGGTTTATCATTTCAACCCATAACGATTTTCCCTTATTCTACAAGATCGTTCGGGTATGTATCATTTCAACCCATAGTGATTTCTAAACTAACAGGGAACTTGCAGAGTGAGAACAAATAAAATAAAATAACATATCAATGATGAGCATATATCATAATTAACAATTTAAATATACAATTAACAGGTCATGGTGTCATATGTCATAGATGAACAATTGCAGAAAATGGCATATCATATTTACCAATTAAATACTTAACAATTCAAATTTAACAGCATATTTCAATTGTCGTTTCAAGTGAAATCAAATTTACTAAATATAAGAATGTTAATCGTGAGTGATTGCTCACCTTTCGAGGCTATGAAGATGATAAAACAAACAGGCTAGGAATTGAATCACGGACTCGACCATCGACTGATCCGAACGACAAACTCTAAAGCAAAGCAAGGCTGGTACCCAATATCGATGAAACAACATACATATAATTTTATATGAATTATATATATTATATTTAAAAATAATTATTCAATTTGAAAACCCAGATTTAAAATAAGTAAATATATATATATATACACTTCATTATAAACATCTATACATTTATTCTTTAAAATCTGTATTATTATAATCATATGCATAAAAAAGCCAGCCAATATGCAATATAATTTTTGGAAACATATATATATATATACACTAAAGTAACCGCAACATACATACATACATACATATATATATACACACACACTAGCAAAGATATATTAGCATATAACATATGATATATCCTTTTTCTTACTTCAAATATAAGAATAGAACAATAGGTTGAAACTTATAATATAATGTAATGTAATATGATATAATATAATATAATATAATATATAATATACATATAATACTGTAAAAAAGAAGGAGGCCGATGGTTGTTATGATAGGCTGCTCGCTGGTTGATGGAGATGCAGGAAAGCGAGGTCGGTTGTGGAGGAAGATGTTTGGCCAGAGGTAAGGCAGATCTGGGTTCGGTGGTGATCTCGGTGGAGCATGGGTGGTGTTCGGCTCGGCAGTGAATGGGTTGCGTCGGAGGGGTGTGTTCGGTCTACGGAGTGGGCTGTTGTGATGCTCGCATGGAAGCGCTTAAGGGAAAGAGGAGCTGGGTGGTTGCCGCATGGGATGGGTGATGACGTGGGGCAAGCAGTGTTCTAAATCGGAGGAGATGATGGCAGCCAGGCAAGGTCGGGACGGATGCGGTCAGTGGAGGATGACACGCGAAGCCTATATGTGGATCTAGGTGGTGAAGGTCGTGCTCAGGTGGAAGAGACGGTGGGTGGGGCCATTGTTTTGGTCGGAGAGGCTGTGGCGTTCGAGTTGCCGAAGGTGGGAGGTCGGTGAAGCTAAAGGTGGATGATGGTGACTTCATGGCAGAGGAGTGAGGCGGTGACATGGGTTCATCGGAGATGGGACGTGGGTGGTGGTGAACTGTGGTTCGGCCATGAGAATGCACAATTTTGAGAAAGAGAAGGAGAGTATAAGTTATATATATATATATATATTTATTTATATTTGAAAGCTTTTGATATGAACAGTGAACTAATATGAAAATGAAAGGACAAACCCACGTGGGAATAGAAAGGGTCAAGCACGAATTTAGAGTAGTATTAAATGCTACTGCCTATTGATTTACGGTGGGAAATGAAAGGGTATGGGAAGCTAAAAGGTCCAAATGCGGAACCGATACGACTGATTAGTTTACCGATTTCGTCGTGTTCTGAACTCCGAAATGCATAAATGAATATATTGCAGAGATCAGCACGACGAGACGATCAGAATGGTACACAGATATCAGTGATACGACCATCCTATCAAAAGTCGATAGTTCGATGCTAAACTGCTACAAATTCATCGAAAATAAGATAAACGGGGCTAGAGAAGTTCAAATTTGACAAAACGGAATAAGACGTCTCACTTAGAAAATGATTTACATTTTTATTATATAAAAATATTCAGATTTCAAAAACATTTTAATTTCATCAAATTAACTGATTTTAAATTGAAATTGAAAACTGCACAACAGAATTAACTTCCATATTTTCCAATGAAAATCTACCATTTGCTATGTTTAAATAGACGCATACCAAATAACAAATTTTCATTTCCAAATTTAATTGTTAAATTTTCAAGAAAAATTCAGTTATTTACGTTATTAAAAACCGTTAAAATCTAGGGTCGTTACACATATAGCCTAAGTAACTCAAAAATTATATCAAGGAACTGGGTACCACTAAATAGTATCATATATCCCTTTACCAAGAAGAGTAATACTCAAGGGAAGTGTTTACCATCCGAACACATCTCCTACCCATTTTTAGTCACTTTTGAGTCATTCAAACTAGTTAATTATAAAATACTTCTTCTTTTCGAATCCCTTTTTGAAACAATACTATATATATTTCTAGCTAAATAGTTTTTAACAAAATATTTATCATCCACTTACTTCAGATTCATTCGGATTCAAACTTGTTTCGATCGTACAATGAAAAGAAAATAATTTACTAAGTGCACTATCACATTTGACTAAGTAAACATTCGATTGTCATTTAGAAGATAATTCAGATCATCATAAACAAATCGAGACTCATTTCCCGAACTATCCAAAGAAAAATTTTATTCTCAAATTCCCTTTCAAATATTTATACTTCAAAATATTTTCTAGTAATACTATTATTACCTTTTCTCCAAAAACATTTGAAATCCTTTTGAAAGACACTGGGATTTTAAATTATCCAAAACTCCTTTCAATTAAAACATATTTTATAACTCTGATTTCTGAAATTAAATCTCTATAAAACATCTAAAATATTTCTTTTTAATAAACACTTTATGTTAAAATTCAATTTTAACCCAACATATCATTAAATGCCTTATAGTCAAACTGTGAAACTTGATTCACAATGTGTTCATTTTAATGTTTCCCCAAGTTTCTACCTACCCAACCCATGGTTTAAAAAGAAAGGTTGCATATAAATCATAGAAAATGTTCAAGACTGGGCGAGCATGACTAATCAACAATAATTGATAATACTTCAATATTATCATTCTAACAACCAATCACAACATATGTAACTATATTAATTTCTGAAAATTATTCTTTTCATATATAAAATGTAATCTAGGTAAAATTATTTCATTTACCCAATTTCAAAATAATACTGTGTCAGTTTGTCTTGTTTAAGTGTTTAGAAATCTCTATCGATACAGTTGTCCCTTCTACACCGACCATAATTCATAAACCACAGATAAACCAACATAATATAAAACTTTTTTATAGCACTAACAAATACACACTCTATATATATACTCAAAATCATTCTAGGATATTACTAATCCCATCTCCAATGAGTTACTCATTCTAGGGTATTACTGACCCTATCTATAATGAGTTTACCCCGCTAAGGCCTAGGTGTTCGCTCAACCTAAGCTCTGATACCATGTTGTAGCGATCTGGCTTTCTTCCACCTAAAGATGACACTTAATACATCCTTGGTATTCATGTGCCGATCATTTAAGTATCCGAAAGACAGGTCATTTGGGGTGAAGAAAGAAGAAGATAGAACAAAATCTCACATCGTGACAACTAGTATATAATATACACAAAAATATTTACAAAAAGAAATCATCTTTATTTATACACAACATCAGAGTACACTACCCTATTATCAGCCTAGATAATTATAATAGCATATCCTTACAAATTCCGATTAACACAAACAGAGAAGAAAGCAGCGAAAAAGTAAAAGATACGTGACTTCGTCTTGGAGGCATTTAGCTCATCTCTTGAAAGCTTCAAAGTATCCAGCTAAATCTGGAAACTATGCTCGGGTTGACCTGAGAATTATAAGCAAATAACGCCTTGATCAATCTGGTAAACCAGCGTGAGAAAGCTCAATCAAATCATATTGATTTCTACATTTGAAAACTTCTTCAAAACAAAAGGTATCTAGTAAGACCACGCCGTATATAAACATGGACAAGTTTTTACTTTACGATAACAAACCATTTTATTATATGATATTATAATAATGTCTATGGGTTCAAAATACCAATATTCAACTAGTTGTGATGTGTGTACATTACAATAATAATAGGTAGACAATCAAAAACCAAAGGCGCTTATTGGAGAATGAATTTCCAACAAATGGCAAGGTATGGAACTACCTTTCAAAAATGGTACACTTCTAAATAAAATGTACCTGAGGAAGAATACCTTTCGATCTCTGCCAACACAGAACCGGCCTACCCCATGCTGGATAGTACCGAATATGTCATCATCATGGTTATTTCCAACCTTTATAGAGAGCTGTCATGCAAAACCAAATCCATAATATGATAATCTTGAAAGGTGATGACACCCCCTAACGGGAGCGACCCACATAGCCCTACTGCATCTGTCATGTTTCAGCCATTATCGAAGTTTGCGGCTTGAGAGGCTACGCTCTTACCATTTCCTTATAACAATTCCCTCTTGGAAGGCTAACACTACCCTCCAGGAAGAAATGCAATGCCAGCATTCATCCATACAAGTTCGTTCTGGGTCTAAACGAAACCAAAGACACTACCTCTACTACATCCATTTTGGAATCGCCCTCAGGATTAGTAGCAAGTAGCCCTTGCACTTCAAAGAACTCTGTCTTCGATTATCTTCGCGATGTATTCCATTCGAACGCTTATGTTGGTTCGAAGTGGTTTTCGGATAACATATCTGATACTGTTCTCTCAGAACCAACAACCGATAATTTCTAGTTGACTCATTCCTAGTTCTTTCAGAAGTAAGCGGACTACATTAGAGTCCCAAGGGGATCTCTAGTATATCCCTTAAAGCCAGAGACGTTCCACCAGAATGAGTTCTCCCAAGGGAACTCAAGCCATATAAACATGCAAAGCTTCTATTTACTTTCTAAGTCAAAACTGGTCAAGATTTGATAGTTGATTATTTAACTATCAAATACACAATCAAACAACAATCCAGAGATTTAATTATTTCCACAGCAACCCCTAAGCCTCAAAATAAATCTTTCATTTATTTAAATATTTTTCCAAAATATTTATCAAAATATTAATATACTTATCTCACTGGCATAAGTATATTCACAAAACATTGTGAAAGATTTCTTATTTCAAAATCATATTAAAGGACCAAATAAAGTTATTTAAAAAGAAAAGGAGATAAGGATAAAACTAAACACCATTCCTTCGGTGTTAAGTATGGAACGAATGTTTCATACCACCATAATTAAGAAGGTCAGTTTAAGGAAATCAAATTCAATTTCTTTTATAAACTTCTTCTATAAATCCTTTACAAATAAATCTCTTTCATTTATGAAATCTCTTGAACTAAAATTCCAAATCCATTTACGAAAACTCTTTATAAATCTTTAAATTCATTTATAAAACTCCTTTATGAATATCCAAAACCATTTATAAAACTTCTTTTATAAACTATCCAAAATAATTTATAAAACTTTTTCCCAAATTTCAAGATCTCTTTTCAATTTATAAAACTCCTTTAATAAACCTTATTCAATAAAGTTCCTTTGATAAACAATCAATTATTTAAAATATCTTTAAATAAACAAGTCGTTATTTAAAACATCCTTCATTTATTAAACTACATTAACAAAATAATGATTTTAAGCAACCATTTAAAAAGTACTAAATTACTTCAAATGCCGTTAATAAAATAATTGCTTAATTAACCTATAAACATCTTATTAAAATGGTAATAAATTTTAAACCATTTTTAAAAAGAATAAAATGAAATATTTGATTTCATAAAATCAGAAAGAGGCTTAGTAACCACAATGGTTCTCATTTAATTGAGTTTAACTTTTCAATATTATCACTTTAAGATCTATGGAATTTGGTTTTGGTCAAAATTTCAGTATTATCCATATTCAACTTGGTTAGTCTATAAATGAAGTTCTTGGTTCAATAATAATATTTATTATAAACCATACTACTCTAGCCAGAGATTTGACTTTGAGTTAACTACAGTTGACCATGATACTAACCTCATACAACCAAGGAGATCAATTCTCTATTGAATATCGCTTCACTTTCTATGATTCTACTCAAGCCCAACTATAGTTGTTCGATGGTCATCATGCCATGATTTAAGTAAAAAGTGGAAAATCCATATAGAAGTTCCAAAGGATTCATAAGTAGAGGGACTGTGTAACATCTCACAACGAGATTTCCTCTTTGTCCTAGTTGTTATTAACCAACATGAAAATCTCGAATGAGTATCCAATAACTTCGAGTACATAACACATTGATGCACCTAACGGCCATGAGTAAAACATTGCTTACCATTTGGAGAGTGTGACATACTCTAGTCCCAATGAATGTATCAATATTCTTTCTCGAAACATCTTGACCAAGAATCTTTAAAACAATATGTTGTTCTATATTGTGATAATCTTCTTATGATTACGATTATTTGTAATTATTACAACACTACACATTATTTAAGGATTTTTTAATTAAATACTTCAAATAATTTCTTAATTAATTATATCACTATATAACAAAATATATAATAGAACTCAAACACCTTTATTATGAACAAGGTTGAGTACAAAGTTAGACATAGGTGAAAAATTACATAATTACCTCTAGGGCATACAACTAACTCTCTTAGTGCCAATATCATTTTCTTGATATATCTTGACTAGAAACATTTAAGCAACAAGTGTATATGTATGCATGTATGTATGTATGTATGTATAAATAATTATCGATTCAATACTTATGGTTACGAATACCTTCATAATTGCAATCGATAAAATACTACTTCTAAGAGTTTTCTACTTATGTATACTTTTAGTGTATTTAATTCATTATTTAGGTCTATAAGTAACAACATATATAAAAGAAAAATAAACCAGATGCATACATCATTTCTAACGAGATTCTCTTATAAGAGTTAAGTTTGCCCCTAAGGCACACTCTTAACTCTACCATGAAGGACTTTAGGTCTATGCAATTAATTACATATACAATTATAGTTTTTGATCATTGACCAAACTTTGGATATCTAAGTGATACAGCAATGACAAAAAGGAAACATGCACAAATTATCTTTATAAGGTGCAGCTTAATAAAGATTAGAAATTGGTTTCATCTAAATGATATATGAGCGACTGAACTTGTCCTAATATTATACTTCAACAAAGTCTTTGCACGCTTCGATATTTAATTTATTTAAATATTGATTGAGAACTAAGTTCATATGAAGGAGTCAACACAACTATGTTATTAGCTTATTTCCAAGGTCAACCAATTTAAAATTAATTTATAAATATTATAAATTAATAATAAAATTAATACAAATATTGTATAGAATTTTATGCTATTTTAATTATATATTTAAAGCCCTAAAATTAATTAAAATGATGTATAATTGTTATATATTGATTTAACTACAATGTGTGGGCTTAAATGAATTAATCAAATAATTATTTAAATATTAAATTAATTAGGCTCGAAGCCCACAACCTTCCAAGGGTTGGTTGGCCATACATAGGAGAAGGGGGAGAAATTTTGATTGTCGTATGTGCTCTAATCAAGCATTGGTTGATTAGAAAAAAAGATGGAAAGAAATATTTTTCCCTAGCCCAAGGGAGGTCATAAATACATCTCTTTCTCTTATTCATGAGAACACAAGAAAAAAACCTCAGCCTTCGTTGTTAAAATTTGGTGAAACTTAGAAGACAAATTTGCAACCTCTATTCAAGGACAGAGAAGTAGGTGTTCAGGAAGGAGATTGTTAACAACCATGGTGTCGGTAACCGATACGATCATAAAAATGTATATGTTTCACTTAAACATATCTATGTGTATTGATTAATTTTTCTATCATCATCTTTTTGATTTTGGCCATTAAGGAAAACCTCTTTTTTCTTCCAAAAGTTAAAATTAATACTTAAAAACATGTTTTAACTAATACGCACACACAGTTTTAAATACTTTTCAAATTTTTTTCCTTTTTCCTCCCGGCTTAGATATATATATGTCTGTGAGTGTGTGTATTCAATTTTGTTTTCTTGGTTTTAGAAAAAACATTTTATTTCAAATTTGATATTTATGTTTATATATATTGTATAGTTTCATTAAAACAAATATATATATATATATGTGTGTGTGTGTGTGTGTACATTACATGACATATAAACAACGATCAACGGACAATTTACATACCTTCAAGTTGAACGATGGTTGATCACCGTAACTTCAAAAATTATTCGGCAATCGACCATTGTGTGATATTCCATGGTGGTTTTGGTTTTAACCGTTGAACAGTAAATTTGGGAAAATTGGCACATTTTTTTCGACAGTTGTACACCACGTTAAGTCTTATTTCATGGCAGGTAACCACCGACTCAAGTTCTACGGTAGGACAAGCTGTTGTTCATGAAATTATGGCGAATTTTGTTCAGTGGTTGTAAAGACCCGCTATTTTGGACCATTCGCATCCGCACATGTCGGACTTGAATAATTCAAAATACCGCGTTGTTAATTTAAATTTGGCAAAACTGAGCATATACAGTAAATAAATAATCACAGATCACAGACATAGAGTAATAAATGCAGCGGAAATAAAAGAGATAGTAGTTCATGAAGCTACTATATAAATATATAGGTTACATCAGAGTTAAACCAGATACAACGGAAGAGTAACATGATACATCATATACAAATCATAATACATCACTGGAATCATCGAATACTGAAAGCAGAATAGATGGCTGGATCTTCAAGCAAAGCTCCAACTTCAAAGGTGAGTCTCGAATACTGGTACACTCAGTCTGAATCGAGCGTAAAGCAAAACACAAAACACTCGAGTCAGGATTAACATTCTTATATCAATAAATCCAACTCAAGTGAAATAGCAATTGAAATACCAGTAACTCAAAGGATGTTTGGAATAACCATCCTTTAAGGATCCGTTAAACTATCTACTATGTAGTAGTGTACGATAAGTAGATAATGTCTATCAGTAATATAAAGTATCAAAATAGTGTTAAGGCGTTACCATTATCCCCCTTAACACATTTATATAAGCATTATAGTCTATACAGCACTGTAAACTCCACCGTAAACTGGTGGGATATGTAACAACCCGGTATTTCGCATCAATTAATAATCGACATTTAAACGATTAGTGTCGATAGCTAATTGTTTTTGGAAGTTTTAATTGGTTGGCATTCTTTTCTATAATTTGATTAAGGAAGTAAGCGGGCTTTAAAATGCAAATAATTGGCCCACGTTCCCTTTGGGGGTGTGATATTCATCATAGGCCGATGCCCATTCCCTTTTTATTCATTCGTTCGCACGCCCTAATTCAAAACAAAAGAAAAATGGTGGCTGTGCTCGTTCGATCAATTAGGGTTTTCGAGAAATTTATGGGTGCCGACTTTCAATCGACCAGTGTCTCTCGAGATGATTTCGGCCGCGATAAGATGTTGGGTTCTTCGGTGACAAAGGTGAGTGAATCGATCTCACTCACATCTAATTCACTCGAATTCTTTGATCTTCGTTCGTTTATAATTGTTTGAAGTTGTCATTCGATTTGTGTTGGCCATCGATTTTGTAGTGATATTTGAGATTTTTCACTGATTTTCATTTCATAACGGTTTTGAACTGTGATTTGGTTCGATCTGTTAACTCTTTGTCACCTCGGTTTCGAATGTGAATTGTTCGATTCCGATCTTTTTGGCTTCGTGTTGTGATGTTGTTATGGGATGGTTTTGACCTTCGTGGTTGAACTTGCAACTGATTTATTTCCTTTGCGACTTTTGTCATTCGAGCAATTAGATATACATTTGAGTATCATCGGTATCCATCTCCTTACGGAGTAGTGTTGTGACTTTTTACCTGTACCCACTGCAAGTTGTAATTTCAGGCTATAGTGAAAATTGAGCTTCATTCTTCCTGAAGTCACTTGTGTCACTCATCAGTCGAGTGTGCTTGTCTCGATCTTTGACTTCATATGTATGCACTATCCACCTGTAGCATAGCTAACTAAGTATCATACACTACTCGAGACTTGCACTTAAATGTCAGTTCCATTTGTACCATTAGTGTACTGTCTCAAGCTCGAGTGTGCACTGTCATGTGCATTGAGTTGTAGATGCATCATTGTATACGATCCCCTCTTTGGTCTTGGTTGTTTAGTTGTATGCATATGCACTGATTTGTTCATCACTAGTCTTTGCATTACCCTGTACACTCATTTCCTGTAGTTTATGTCACTGTTTGCCTGCGTATACTTGTATTGCAGTGCTTCATCTTGTTCTATGCATACTTGAACTGTCATTGTTTCACTTGTTCATATGCCAGTTAGCTGCTGCATATATGTGCTTTTTGATTGCACTGTCCATAGCAGTATCATGGTGACAGACTTGATCACTTGAGATGCCTGCTTGGTAGCTTTTGTTGTTGTTCAGTTTGTACTTGCCTTGTTGAATTTGTACATGCATTTGCCTTGTTGCTGTGACATTCTAGATTGCATTATTGCTACTACTTGAATTTGTAGTTGTCCAATTGCCTTCTGATACTTTTGACCATTTGTATACATACATTCATGTATGTATACAGATGTATGTTCACTTTTGCACATTCATGTGTTTGCTGTCTTATATGATGGCACTTGACTTATAGCCTATCTAGTTTCATTTTGTTGTTACTGCAACTTTGGTTCGCATTTTTATTTTACAGACATTTGAACATTTTCTATTGTCAATAGTGTGTGCTGTGGTGCCATATCTATGGTGCCCTCACCTTCATACTACTCTGTTCATATAGTTGTGTCTGCACTTATATACTTCTTCATTTTTTGCCCTATTGGCTTCACTGCATCATCTGCTACCTGTTGCACTTGCTATGATGTTCATATGTACTGCCCTTGTACATGCTTCACTGCATCATCTTCTACCTGTTGCACTTGCTATGATGTTCATATGTACTGCCCTTGTACATGCTTCACTGCATCATCTTCTACCTGTTGCACTTGCTATGATGTTCATATGTACTGCCCTTGTACATGCTTCACTGCATCATCTTCTACCTGTTGCCACTGTCTTCTTTGTAGTTGCATTCTGCCCTTGTCTTTGCAACTGTTTGCTACTGTAGCTTCATCGTGGTGGTTGCTTCGTATTCGCTTACGTCTGCAGTTGCTCGTGTTTTGCAGTTTTTCCCCTGTTGGGATTTGCTTTTTGAATCACTTGTGTTGAACCCGATTTCGGGGTTTGACCTGGTGATCATTTGTGACTTTCACTGAGCCTTTGCGTATCTCTTGCGATAGTGGCGAGGCAGTGCACGCGTGCGTGCACTGCAGCCACCCAGAATCGATTGCTTTACATTGATTTAGTCGATTTGATAAATTGTTTATTTATCTCTGTTGATGATTTAAATCTGCTGATTTTTGTTAAACACTGTTAAGTGTTATATTGACCGTTATCCGGTTTCTTTGTTTAAAGAATCGGATAGACGGGAATTATTGTGACTGTCGTCTATTTAAATTATTACTGCCTACATGCACTAATAAACTGGTTTGAATTAGACTGATCCGGGTATTATTTTCTTTTGAATGTAATACTCGGGTCAGACCGAGTATTTACAGGTTGTAAATTTTTAGCTTTGGGTTGCTGCTAGAGCTATGAAGACTTTTTATATCATTTGAAGTGGTCTTCGTCTTGTTGTAGTAGTCAGTGTGTCTGTTTTAAGATGATAATGAATTCATGTATATTAGTCGATAATGTACTTGTATATATAACTTCTTGAGTCGACAGTTGTAGTTGTATCATTTGTATTGTGTCAAATGTATTGTAACTGATATCAGTTATTGTATATATGAGACTTTTCGTTCCATCTGTATTCCGCATTTATGTTATCTGTGTTATTTTTATATCTATTGTCCTAAACTATTATAGCCACTGTGTAGTAGCTTTGAGTTTGTAACGGTATGTCGGATTTCCTCTAAAAGATGAAATGCATGTTATTCTATCTGACATATCGGTGCTCGCATAAAGCAATTACATAGATGGTCGCTCCTCAACAGCCTTATTCTCCGTGCTAGTTGACAGCACCACACCGTAGTGTTCTTGGCTAGCGTGGGTATAGAGGTGGAGCGTCACAGCTTGGTATCAGAGCCTGGGGTTTAGGACAATTATAAAACATAACTTAGATGGAGCATGTGTTACAACTATTTGTCGATGTTTTATCTCTCATCTTTATATATGATTATTTTTGACTGTTAGGTATGAATTCCTAACGCTTATTCATGTGTTTTCGGCTTTGAATTGATTTAGCCGATGTTGATTTTGTTTTAATTTGGAAAATTAAAGCCATTTTGACTTTTGGACTTTGTTCCACTTTTGTTCTATGCTATGAGTGTCATTGTGTACCTGTTACACTGTGATGAAAAAATAGCTGGACCAGTTGCAAAATTGAGTAATTTTGATTTCTCATTCACATCTAGTTTGAATCCCAGCGATTTTGAACTTGATATTTTGTGTTTTCCTCATCTTGAATTCCATTCGACTTCGGTCACTTTGTTTTTGAGAAATTGCTAATTTCTTGATTTTTAAGACTCTGATTTTGTTTGCCGTTGGTTTCTTTGATAATGATGATTGATTCATTTTGTACTCGACTGCGGCTATTAATTGTTGACTTCGACATTGACTTGATTCTTACTTTTGTTGAAGTCATTTATGCATTTCTGCTCGATTTGCGTTGTTTTTCCAGTTGATAATCGATTCTTCTTTTCTAATTAGTTGTTATCACCTTTGTCGATTTTGATAACTTCTATTTCTGGAATTTTTGGGTATTCCTACTTTGATGAATTTGGAATCGAATTCTTTGGATTTTATTCATGTCTTCGAACGTGAAATTTTAGTGAACTGACTTGGTTTCCTAATTTAATCGATTCTTGATCATTTCCCCGATTTGTTGCTATCATTTATTAGCAACTTTGATGACATTTTCTTCGGGATTTTTGTGAACATACTTTCTGATGGATTCAGTATCGATTTCTTTGGATTCCATTCACATCTTCGTATGTGAATTCTTGTGATTGATTGTTTCTACAATCATTTTTGTGATTTATCACTTTAAAAATATAAAGGTTTTCTATACTAGTAGTAAATATTAAAATCCTTTTTCCAAACGATTTCAAAACTATTTTACTACAAAGCTCTTTTTCCTAAACCGTTTTCCAATCTATTAGTATATACAAGCCTTTATTTCACTCGTATGAGAAATTGAATTAAACGGCTTAGTAAAACAAGTGGTATGAAACGCTTGCGTTTACTTCGTCGGTTAACTCCTGGACTTGTTCGATTGAACTTTTTGTGACAATTTTCTAGTGTAATTGACACTTCTCGTTGATCATGACGATCATTTTAAGGTTAGTCTAGACCGCAGTAGTGTGATTCCGACTCACACATATTTCTTTGTGCGCAAGGTTAGACTAGACCGCAGTAGTGTGATTCCGACTCACACATATTTCTTTGTGCGCAAGGTTAGACTAGACCGCAGTAGTGTGATTCCGACTCACACATATCTCTTCGTCCGCAAGGTTAGTCTAGACCGCAGTAGTGTGATTCCGACTCACACATATCTCTTTGTTCGCAAGGTTAGACTAGACCGCAGTAGTGTGATTCCGACTCACACATATCTCTTCGTCCGCAAGGTTAGTCTAGACCGCAGTAGTGTGATTCCGACTCACACATATCTCTTTGTTCGCAAGGTTAGACTAGACCGCAGTAGTGTGATTCCGACTCACACATATCTCTTTGTCCGCAAGGTTAGTCTAGACCGCAGTAGTGTGATTCCGACTCACACATATCTTTTTGTTTGCAAGGTTAGACTAGACACCACTTGTGTGATTCCATTCACACATACCTTTTTGCTTTTTGGTTAGTCTAGACCTTAAATTTGTGTGATTCCACTCACCCATGTCTTTTTCTCTGCGAGGTTAGCCTAGACCTCAATCTGTGTGATTCCGACTCACACGCGTGGGATAGCGACCCACGGTCTTCGGACCATTCCTGTGTGAAACTTTAATGGATGGCTTCCATGAGATAGCGTCTCATCTTGTGATACCGGTATTTTGGAGTTTTCATGCTCCCATTTTGTGATAGGCATTTCCCTTTTCCTTTTTATGGTTTAGACTAGCAAATGTGCGATGTCTCTTTCTCTGCGAGGTTAGCCTAGACCTCAATCTGTGTGATTCCGACTCACACGCGTGGGATAGCGACCCACGGTCTTCGGACCATTCCTGTGTGAAACTTTAATGGTTAGCCACCATGAGATAGCGTCTCGTCTTGTGAAACCGGTGTTTTGGAGTTTTTATACTCCCGTTTTTCTGATAGGCCTTTCCCCCCTTCTTGTGATTTCTGGATTTCTTGTGATGATTTCTGGAATTTTGTGCTTCACCAATTTTCGTGATTTCTATTGATATGTTTATCAATTTTTGTGCATTGGTGAATTCATGTGTTATTGACTTGTTATGAATACAAGTTTAGGGTATGATATCCCTTTCTATCTTTGAGAAGATTCTTGTGACATTTTTGATGAATGAAAATTCATTTGGCATTATATTTTGATGCCAGTTATTTTGATGAGATTTTGACGTGTTAGCTTCAGTACCCGTCAATTTTGAAATGGATTTACAAGCGGTTCTCCCGCAATACTAATATTGCTAATTTAATCACGTATTTTCAAAATTCGTTATTTAAAAAAAAAAATGTTTCAAAAATATAAATTAAAATTATTTTCAAAATTTTTTACAGTTTACATTTTCAAAAGAACGAGGAAGCGATTTAAACGTTTCAGAAAAATCGAGGACTATGACCCCTTTCTTTTACTGATTCGCTTAATTCCGGACTTGTCCGTTTGAGAATGTGAAATGTTATTTTTAAAAACACACAATTCTGCACTTTCAAGGAAACGATAAAGAGACTTAAACGATTTAGCAAAAGTACGGAGTATGAAACCATACTTTTACTACTTCGGTTAATTCCGGACTCGTTAATTGAATATTTATGACTTCTGATTATCGTTTTTGATAATCAGATGTTTGTGAAATTTGATTATCGTTTGAGATAATTAAATATTTTTCGATTTGATAAATCGAATCTTTGTGATTTCTGATTATCGTTTTTGATAATCAGATATTTGTGAAATTTGATTACCGTTTGAGATAATTAAATATTTTTCGATTTGATAAATCGAATCTTTGTGATTTCTGATTATCGTTTTTGATAATCAGATATTTGTGAAATTTGATTATCGTTTGAGATAATTAAATATTTTTCGATTTGATAATCGAATCTTTGTGATTTCTGATTATCGTTTTTGATAATTAGATATTTGTGAAATTTGATTATCGTTTGAGATAATTAAATATTTTTCGATTTGATAATCGAATCTTTGTGATTTCTGATTATCGTTTTTGATAATCAGATATTTGTGAAATTTGATTATCGTTTGAGATAATTAAATATTTTTCGATTTGATAATCGAATCTTTGTGATTTCTGATTATCGTTTTTGATAATCAGATATTTGTGAAATTTGATTATCGTTTGAGATAATTAAATCTTTTTCGATTTGATAATCCAATCTTTGTGATTTCTGATTATCGTTTTTGATAATCAGATATTTGTGAAATTTGATTATCGTTTGAGATAATTAAATATTTTTCGATTTGATAATCGAATCTTTGTGATTTCTGATTATCGTTTTTGATAATCAGATATTTGTGAAATTTGATTATCGTTTGAGATAATTAAATATTTTTCGATTTGATAATCGAATCTTTGTGATTTCTGAATTATCGTTTTTGATAATCAGATATTTGTGAAAATTCGATTATCGTTTTAGATGATTGAATATTTGCGATTTTGAGATTCGAGTTTCGTCTTTTTCTCTGACGATTCAGGTGAGTAATTTGATTTACTCACATTCAATTCGTGCAGTACGTGATTTCTGCTCTGATTCCTTTTCTTTCAATTGCTAGAACTCGATTGATTCTTGCTTTTGATAGTCGTCTGATTTTGATTCCTTGATCCCCACGATGTTGATTCTTTTGATTTGAATCAGTCGAACCTTTTGATTCTATATCTGATACTTCCATAATTCTAATGCTTCCCTGTTGACCTTTGCTTTGCTTATGCATTCAACATTGCCATGCTCTTTTGGTTGTTACCATTTGTCCATTTATTCCTTATGATTGCGAGGACGCAATTTTTTTAAGGAGGGAGTCTGTAACAACCCGGTATTTCGCATCAATTAATAATCGACATTTAAACGATTAGTGTCGATAGCTAATTGTTTTTGGAAGTTTTAATTGGTTGGCATTCTTTTCTATAATTTGATTAAGGAAGTAAGCGGGCTTTAAAATGCAAATAATTGGCCCACGTTCCCTTTGGGGGTGTGATATTCATCATAGGCCGATGCCCATTCCCTTTTTATTCATTCGTTCGCATGCCCTAATTCAAAACAAAAGAAAAATGGTGGCTGTGCTCGTTCGATCAATTAGGGTTTTCGAGAAATTTATGGGTGCTGACTTTCAATCGACCAGTGTCTCTCGAGATGATTTCGGCCGCGATAAGATGTTGGGTTCTTCGGTGACAAAGGTGAGTGAATCGATCTCACTCACATCTAATTCACTCGAATTCTTTGATCTTCGTTCGTTTATAATTGTTTGAAGTTGTCATTCGATTTGTGTTGGCCATCGATTTTGTAGTGATATTTGAGATTTTTCACTGATTTTCATTTCATAACGGTTTTGAACTGTGATTTGGTTCGATCTGTTAACTCTTTGTCACCTCGGTTTCGAATGTGAATTGTTTGATTCCGATCTTTTTGGCTTCGTGTTGTGATGTTGTTATGGGATGGTTTTGACCTTCGTGGTTGAACTTGCAACTGATTTATTTCCTTTGCGACTTTTGTCATTCGAGCAATTAGATATACATTTGAGTATCATCGGTATCCATCTCCTTACGGAGTAGTGTTGTGACTTTTTACCTGTACCCACTGCAAGTTGTAATTTCAGGCTATAGTGAAAATTGAGCTTCATTCTTCCTGAAGTCACTTGTGTCACTCATCAGTCGAGTGTGCTTGTCTCGATCTTTGACTTCATATGTATGCACTATCCACCTGTAGCATAGCTAACTAAGTATCATACACTACTCGAGACTTGCACTTAAATGTCAGTTCCATTTGTACCATTAGTGTACTGTCTCAAGCTCGAGTGTGCACTGTCATGTGCATTGAGTTGTAGATGCATCATTGTATACGATCCCCTCTTTGGTCTTGGTTGTTTAGTTGTATGCATATGCACTGATTTGTTCATCACTAGTCTTTGCATTACCCTGTACACTCATTTCCTGTAGTTTATGTCACTGTTTGCCTGCGTATACTTGTATTGCAGTGCTTCATCTTGTTCTCTGCATACTTGAACTGTCATTGTTTCACTTGTTCATATGCCAGTTAGCTGCTGCATATATGTGCTTTTTGATTGCACTGTCCATAGCAGTATCATGGTGACAGACTTGATCACTTGAGATGCCTGCTTGGTAGCTTTTGTTGTTGTCCAGTTTGTACTTGCCTTGTTGAATTTGTACATGCATTTGCCTTGTTGCTGTGACATTCTAGATTGCATTATTGCTACTACTTGAATTTGTAGTTGTCCAATTGCCTTCTGATACTTTTGACCATTTGTATACATACATTCATGTATGTATACAGATGTATGTTCACTTTTGCACATTCATGTGTTTGCTGTCTTATATGATGGCACTTGACTTATAGCCTATCTAGTTTCATTTTGTTGTTACTGCAACTTTGGTTCGCATTTTTATTTTACAGACATTTGAACATTTTCTATTGTAAATAGTGTGTGCTGTGGTGCCATATCTATGGTGCCCTCACCTTCATACTACTCTGTTCATATAGTTGTGTCTGCACTTATATACTTCTTCATTTTTTGCCCTATTGGCTTCACTGCATCATCTGCTACCTGTTTCACTTGCTATGATGTTCATATGTACTGCCCTTGTACATGCTTCACTACATCATCTTCTACCTGTTGCACTTGCTATGATGTTCATATGTACTGCCCTTGTACATGCTTCACTGCATCATCTTCTACCTGTTGCACTTGCTATGATGTTCATATGTACTGCCCTTGTACATGCTTCACTGCATCATCTTCTACCTGTTGCACTTGCTATGATGTTCATATGTACTGCCCTTGTACATGCTTCACTGCATCATCTTCTACCTGTTGCCACTGTCTTCTTTGTAGTTGCATTCTGCCCTTGTCTTTGCAACTGTTTGCTACTGTAGCTTCATCGTGGTGGTTGCTTCGTATTCGCTTACGTCTGCAGTTGCTCGTGTTTTGCAGTTTTTCCCCCTGTTGGGATTTTCTTTTTGAATCACTTGTGTTGAACCCGATTTCGGGGTTTGACCTGGTGATCATTTGTGACTTTCACTGAGCCTTTGCGTATCTCTTGCGATAGTGGCGAGGCAGTGCACGCGTGCGTGCACTGCAGCCACCCAGAATCGATTGCTTTACATTGATTTAGTCGATTTGATAAATTGTTTATTTATCTCTGTTGATGATTTAAATCTGCTGATTTTTGTTAAACACTGTTAAGTGTTATATTGACCGTTATCCGGTTTCTTTGTTTAAAGAATCGGATAGACGGGAATTATTGTGACTGTCGTCTATTTAAATTATTACTGCCTACATGCACTAATAAACTGGTTTGAATTAGACTGATCCGGGTATTATTTTCTTTTGAATGTAATACTCGGGTCAGACCGATTATTTACAGGTTGTAGATTTTTAGCTTTGGGTTGCTGCTAGAGCTATGAAGACTTTTTATATCATTTGAAGTGGTCTTCGTCTTGTTGTAGTAGTCAGTGTGTCTGTTTTAAGATGATAATGAATTCATGTATATTAGTCGATAATGTACTTGTATATATAACTTCTTGAGTCGACAGTTGTAGTTGTATCATTTGTATTGTGTCAAATGTATTGTAACTGATATCAGTTATTGTATATATGAGACTTTTCGTTCCATCTGTATTCCGCATTTATGTTATCTGTGTTATTTTTATATCTATTGTCCTAAACTATTATAGCCACTGTGTAGTAGCTTTGAGTTTGTAACGGTATGTCGGATTTCCTCTAAAAGATGAAATGCATGTTATTCTATCTGACATATCGGTGCTCGCATAAAGCAATTACATAGATGGTCGCTCCTCAACAGCCTCATTCTCCGTGCTAGTTGACAGCACCACACCGTAGTGTTCTTGGCTAGCGTGGGTATAGAGGTGGGGCGTCACAGGATATCAGGGAGTACTCCATAGGTATAACACAAAACAAATTCGTAGTGGTCGCGTATATAGGGATCCAAGTATGACAAGGCACATGAGGCAATACCCAAGGTAGTGAAACTACCGTTTGCCTGATCCGGACTGGTGAGAACGCATCGCCGCAGCGACCGCAACACCACGAAACAACACTCCCAAAATCAAGGGTGCACCAATCGACAACAAGTAATGAGTAGTTCGAAGAAGTGTGTTCGCTCGAGGTAGCTAGCCCCCATTTGGCCTGGCACGACTCCTGTTTTAGTCATTTCCAATTTGACACAAGTGTCAAGGCTATCCATTATCGTTCTCATCACGTACATCATTCCAACCACTTCATTCTGGATCACAACTCCATGTATAGTTATTAAAGTGGTTTTCGGTTTAGACAGAGAGTATGTCCATAACCGATTCCGGTCTCTTTAATAACTTCCATAATTATTACACCGATTGGTCATTTAATAAATTTCAAAACCAAATCAATTACAATTTCAATTAGAATTTGTAAATCAACATTTCATTTGACTTTCTAAATCAATTTCCATAATTTACGTTTCAAAACATCCAAATTACCATTTCAAAATCTTATAATTCAATTTCAATTTATATTTAAACCATTCAAATATTGATTTAAATTCGTATATAAGTTTCATTCCGAAATCATTAAATTAATTTAATTTAACATTCAAATCAATTTAAATTCCTTTATCGATTTCATTCAACATTCGTCAAGTAAATTTATCATTCAAAACAATTTCTATTAAATTTCCAATTCATTAAATCCATTATTTAAATTCAACTTCATTATATCAAAACTTACAAATTGAATTAAATTAAATTCATCAAATCAAATTCTTTAAATTTCAAGTCTTACATTAATTTCAATAAATCACATTTTATTTTTTTGTTAAAGAAATTCAATTTCACTTATTTACTTACTTAAATAATTTTCCAAAACTTAATTAATAAAGAAACTCAATTTCAATTATTTACGAAGTAAAAATTTCACTTATTCAAAAGTTCAATTTCCCTTATCAAAGAATTCAAATTTTATTTAATTATCAAATAATCAAATCTTATTTAATTATTAAATATTTCAAAACTTAATTATTAAATAATTTCAAAGCTTAATAATTTCATACTTAATTATAATTTCAAACTTAATTATTAAATCATTTCAAACTTAATTCAATGAAAAGTTCCAAATTTAATTCTCAAATAATTAATTTCAAAATAAAGATCTTTCAACAACTACTATGTCAATATTTGTTTCAGATTTTAAATATTAACATTTCCTTTCATTAAAAATTCAAATTCCAGCTTCATTTCAAAATCTTATCCTTTCAAATAAAAACTTTATTTTATTTTAAATCAAATTATTGACCAATCGGGTTTTATTTAATTCTCTATCCTAGGTCAAAGTTTAATTTGGGTATTTATCATTTCAACCCGATTCCAATTCAATTAAAAATCAAAGAATAGCAAAGGGAACTTGCAGTGTGATAACTGGGATGGTGTCAAAGTAAATAAACAAGCAATAACAACAATCAATAACAACAATCCAATAATCAATTCAAATAATCCCGAAATAATCGTATTAATTCGCATTGTTGTTTGTGCAAATTAATATAATTATTCCTAGAATCTACACTATCATTTCATGTAGATTAAAGATTATTTCACTAATATTAATACGGTTCTTCACTTGATATTCATTATTCAATTTATACTACATCAATTTTATACAACATACATTCAATGGTTCAAGGTGAAGTTAACCATATTACTATGTGTCGAGTGATTAAACATTTAAAGGGGTCATATTATGCAAATTTAACAAATCAAATTCAACATATAGATCCAATTTAAATTGTGGACTATCCTATATCAATTCAATTGCATATTATTTATCACTTTAACATTAACAATTTAACATCCAATATAAACATCAACAATCAATTAATTATCAACCAAACTGGATTATCATTGTATATATAACAGATAATAGTGTCAGATGTCACAGGTGAACTGATACATGTAATAGCATATATTTAACAGTGTAAATAACTAGCAGCAGCATATTTCAATTGTCGTTTCAATTTAAATCAAATTTAATAAATAAAAGAACATTAATCGTGAGTGATTGCTCACCTTTCGAGGCTAGAGAGATAGACAATGAAGTTGAGCTACGAATTCCAAAGAAATGCTAGATGGACACGATTCGATGAAGAAAACGGCATGACGGACAAAGCTGATAAATGGAAGATCGATGAGAACAAATCAGAATCAGATTTTGATATAAACTAAAAATTTGATATATTATTAAGATATATATTTAAATAAATAGTCAATCTAAACATACATATTTAAATAACCAATCTATATAAAAACTTAAATTAAAAATCAAAACCTACCATCCAAATCTATATATTCAATGCAAACATTATAGACAATATATATGCGATAATATTTTTATAGCTATTATAAATCCTAGCCTAAACATTGCAGACTAATTCATATCTTAAAATATGCACTTTAACTACAACCTTGTATAACTTTATATGGATGTACACTGATATATAACAAACATACCTACCACTTAGACATGTGCAGACTATTATATAACAAAATATATAGATGCAGACTTAAACTCTATAACTGACGTCAACCTAGCATAAGACCAACCTATTGTATAGTAAATCAAAAGGTAAAATATACAATACCTCTCATATATATTATATAAAGTACACTATTTATGATATATACCAATGCAGACCAGTACAACAAATATAATATTCCTACCATATAATAAGATAAAATATAAATCAGCACGCAAATCAACTTTTACATTATATACATAAGCTGCACCTAAACTTACATATCTCCATTATATTTTACAATATTAACTATAAACAATGCAGCTTACTTTAAACTTTTATAACGTTATAACCTCCTATATATAAGCGGCCCTACAAGTACATAAACGTATTATTAAGTCAAGATATATATGAAATAAAGTAACAGAACTATATTTTTCATCTATACATATAATGAAATATACAAAACCGTAGCTCCTGTATATATATAATATATGTAAACTTTTTCTTTTGAACATACGTATAAATTTTCGAAACAAGAATAAACTAATCATTATTTCTTAACATATAATGTATATCGAATACCAAATCTCATATACTTCTGCAATGATACTTTTATCTTCCTAAAATATAACAAAGCACAAATCAGGAGACATATATGTACACGGCTATATACATGAGCCGGCAAAGCTTTAATATTTACGCAACATAAAAATATATCACTAACCATATTATATAAAAGTAGTAAAGTAGGCTTCAAGCAAACAACATGTGTGCATGTATATATATACCCATACTATAAATAATAGTAGAACAAAGAGCAGTGTGAAAGTTCAAAAACGTATATACTTTAAACCATTAAAATACAATACTAAAAAAAACCTAGCATATATATATGCATAACGAGTCAGAGCATACAAAGTACATATAATTGCAATCATACATAACTTGCCTACACAAGACACTGGCAACATGAACCAACCCAAACAACTATATGTTTAAGCTAACCTTCAATATATATACTTACATATAATATTAGAAGGAGATGAGGAGGAAGGCCATGCAGCTGCTAAGTGGCTGAAGCTGTGGAAGGAGGAAAGTAGGGTGGCCTTCGGGTTTTAAGGTGGAGGAGAATCGGTCGCATGAAAGAGAGGGGGAAGGAGCAAGCATCGATTGGTCGGTAGTGGAGGCTAGGTGAGCCGCAAGAGGTTGGGTGGTGGATCAGCTGAAGTGGAGGGGCGACTGATGACGTGGCGGGGTGGTGCGACTCCGTTGTTATGCGGAGCAGTGGAAGGTGGCCGATGGTCATTCGACGTTGCAGGCGACGTGGGGTGGAGGAGATACGAGCCAAATTATATATGTCATATACAAATATATTTTTTTTGAGTGAAGGAAAGAAGCTGGAAGGAACGAATTGCAGAAGAAAAAATAAATAAAATAAAAATGGAGGAGCAGGCTTTTAAGATGAACAACCAAAAGCTTTTTGTTATAATAATTGTAGTCTATTCTTTTTGAAGTTTGTGACCGAAAAAAGATGAAAGGATAGAACCATAATTTGAACTATTGGGAATAGAAATGGTAAGCACGAGATCTCAGGGAGTATTAAAGGTAGCCGTCTGTTGAAAGAATTTAAATAGCCAAAGTAAACAAAAGGCTCCAAATGTATATCGTTACATCGAACAACTCAATCGCTTCGTCGCGCAACTCCAACACAGAAATGAATATACCGCAGTGCTCAGCACGACGAGACGATCAAAACAGTATACATATATCAGTGGTATGATTGAATTATAAAAATTCGAATTTTCTACTAAAATGCAGCAAAAACGCAGAAAAATAAGATCGACGGAGCTGAAGAAGTCCGAATTTGGAAAAACGAAAATGACGTCTTGCTCAGAAGATGATTTACAATTTTTCTATGTAAAAATATTTTGGTTCCGAAACATTTTATTTTCATCGCTTTTTAACTGACTAAATTGAAGTAAATTTACGCGCGAAATAAACTATCGTATTTTCGGACGAAAATTTACTAGTTGCTATGTTTAATTAGACGCATTCCAAATATCAAATTTATATTTCAAAATTTTATCGTTTAAAATTTCGCAAAATTTCAATTAATAACTTTATTAAAACAGTTAAAATTTACGGGTCGTTACACTCTCCCCCACTCAAAACTTTTCATCCTCGAAAAGGAAGAAGGTAGGAGAATAGAACAACTAGAAAGAAAATAGATTGGAATACAAGTAAACAATTAATTTAAACCATATAAATTTCAATTTAAATTAATTAATATTTAACCAGTTGATTTAAACCATTTGATTTCACTTAAGTCAAATCAAACTCAACTATTTCTGAATTCATTATTTTTTTTTCTAATTATCCTAAATCAACAACTTCTAAATCATTAATTTGTATAATCATTTATCATACTCATATTTTATTCAACAAATTTAATTCTTTTATTCCAAATTATTATTAACTTTATTCCACTTAATATATCTTATTACATATATTTAAACCATATAAATTAATTTAAACTATATAAATTTCAATTTAAATTAATTTATATTCAATAATTGGTTTTAAATTCAAGGTATTTCCGTAAGTTAATCAAATTTCAATTTATTAATTCCTTCAAAACATATTTATTTGTCTCATCTATTATTCAATTAACTTATAATTCTGGCATCTTTATTAGCATTTTTTATATTAAAATCTGTATAACATTTATTATAAACACTCAAATTTTTATTTATAAAATCATTTTATATTGTATATTATCCAATTACATTTTAACTTCTGAATAATTTAGGTAAGTTATTTTGAAATGGAATTTAGTACTATACAAATAAAATTTCGAAATTCAATTATTTCAAGTTTAAATACTTATTCCAAATTTAGTTTTATTTATAATTGAAAACATCTTTTAACATGATTTTTAAGAATTTAATTTTCGTTTAATTTCAAACCCTTTAGAAATAATTATGTATATATTATATATATTAAATCAAATTAAATTTAAAATAATATACCCATATATATATATATATATATATATAAATCAAGTCATACTTAAGAAATTCAAATCAAAAATATTTTTCCAAAACAAAACCGTAGCAAAGCTACAGAATGGTTTCTCCACTTCGAAACTCGAAAATGAATATCGATGATGCGGCCGTCATCACCGAAATTATTTTCCAACGACAAAAGAGAAGAGTACTGATTTAATCATTTAAAATTCTTTGAAAACGGTTTCTATTTGAAAATACGTTCAGTAATATACATTTTAAATTTTAAAAACCAAAGCTTGAAATTTTAGGAAATTAAATTCTAAAATTCTTACTTTAAATTCATTTAAATTTATAAATAAATCTATAAACCAACTTTTATAATTCCATTTATTTTTATGTTGGAATAATCAATGATTTACAAAACAAAAAGTGAAAATCAAATATTACCTTTCTGACAACTAATTTAGTTAACAATTCAATTTCAGAAAATTTATACTTATATATAATATAATCATACAATATTATTTTATTTACCAAATTTTGAAAATACTATTGTGTCAGTTTGCTCTGTTCAAGTGTTTTGGAAATCCTATCGATAGCGTTGATCAGACGAATCGATCGAAAACCCAAATCAACATCAACAACTCAAACAACACAATATATAAAACATTTTAGTATAAATTTACAACTATACTCTATACAAGAATAAATTTTCAAAGCAAGGACAAAGATTTAAATTTGATTAATTCAATCAAAGAAAATTTTGATTTGAGAATAAGTTGGAACGAAAGATAAGATGATATTTAACCGAATAAGGAAATAGATAATCTTATATAAATCGTGGGCAACGATAACCGAGTCGACCGTGACTTCAAGAATAAGATCGATATGGAATTCTGAGGTAAATCGACATTCGATCTCAAGAAATAAAATTCAGGTATAACAGGAGATAGATAGCTTCGTAAACCGAGGATACAGAAATCTCTGGTAAATCAATGCCTATTGTAAAGGAGTTTCACCCCTTTACAAGTCATTCGAAGTTTGGCGAGATTGCCGATTCAATATAAAGATCATTCGAAGTGGAATTATGGGGTACTCCGGAATTAGAAGACGAATAGTGAGGGACACGAATGAATTTTGGAACCGAGTGGACGTTCCAAAAATTCAAAGGAATCGAGTCAAAAGGAAGAGATTTGAAACTCGAATGAGAGTGATTCTGTAAATACATTTACCCTATATGCTAAGTTTTGCCTAGAGCTACCAAAGCTCTGATACCAACTGTAACAACCCGCTATTTTGGACCATTCACATCCGCACATGTCGGACTTGAATAATTCAAAATACCGCGTTGTTAATTTAAATTTGGCAAAACTGAACATATACAGTAAATAAATAATCACAGATCACAGACACAGAGTAATAAATGCAGCGGAAATAAAAGAGATAGTAGTTCATGAAGCTACTATATAAATATATAGGTTACATCAGAGTTAAACCAGATGCAACGGAAGAGTAACATGATACATCAGATACAAATCAGAATACATCACTGGAATCATCGAATACTGAAAGCAGAATAGATGGCTGGATCTTCAAGCAAAGCTCCAACTCTAAAGGCAAGTCTCGAATACTGGTACACTTAGTCTGACCCGAGCGTAAAGCAAAACACAAAACACTTGAGTCAGGATTAACATTCTTATATCAATAAATCCAACTCAAGTGAAATAGCAATTGAAATACCAGTAACTCAAAGGATGTTTGGAATAACCATCCTTTAAGGATCCGTTAAACTATCTACTATGTAGTAGTGTACGATAAGTAGATAATGTCTATCAGTAATATAAAGTATCAAAATAGTGTTAAGGCGTTACCATTATCCCCCTTAACACATTTATATAAGCGTTATAGTCTATACAGCACTGTAAACTCCACCGTAAACTGGTGGGATATCAGGGAGTACTCCATAGGTATAACACAAAACAAATTCGTAGTGGTCGCGTATATAGGGATCCAAGTATGACAAGGCACATGAGGCAATACCCAAGGTAGTGAAACTACCGTTTGCCTGATCTGGACTGGTGAGAACGCATCGCCGCAGCGACCGCAACACCGCGAAACAACACTCCCAAAATCAAGGGTGCACCAATCGACAACAAGTAATGAGTAGTTCGAAGAAGTGTGTTCGCTCGAGGTAGCTAGCCCCCATTTGGTCCGGCACGGCTCCTGTTTTAGTCATTTCCAATTTGACACAAGTGTCAAGGCTATCCATTATCGTTCTCTTTCTTCAGTCATCACGTACATCATTCCAACCACTTCATTCTGGATCACAACTCCGCGTATAGTTATTAAAGTGGTTTTCGGTTTAGACAGAGAGTATGTCCATAACCGATTCCGGCCTCTTTAATAACTTCCGTAATTATTACACCAATTGGTCATTTAATAAATTTCAAAACCAAATCAATTACAATTTCAATTAGAATTTGTAAATCAACATTTCATTTGACTTTCTAAATCAATTTCCATAATTTACGTTTCAAAACTTCCAAATTACAATTTCAAAATCTTATAATTCAATTTCAATTTATATTTAAACCATTCAAATATTGATTTAAATTCGTATATAAGTTTCATTCCGAAATCATTTAAATTAATTTAATTTAACATTCAAATCAATTTAAATTCCTTTATCGATTTCATTCAACATTCGTCAAGTAAATTTATCATTCAAAACAATTTCTATTAAATTTCCAATTCATTAAATCCATTATTTAAATTCAACTTCATTATATCAAAACTTACAAATTGAATTAAATTAAATTCATCAAATCAAATTATTTAAATTTCAAGTCTTACATTAATTTCAATAAATCACATTTTATTTTTTTGTTAAAGAAATTCAATTTCACTTATTTACTTACTTAAATAATTTTCCAAAACTTAATTAATAAAGAAACTCAATTTCAATTATTTACGAAGTAAAAATTTCACTTATTCAAAAGTTCAATTTCCCTTATCAAAGAATTCAAATTTTATTTAATTATCAAATAATCAAATCTTATTTAATTATTAAATATTTCAAAACTTAATTATTAAATAATTTCAAAGCTTAATAATTTCATACTTAATTATAATTTCAAACTTAATTATTAAATCATTTCAAACTTAATTCAATGAAAAGTTCCAAATTTAATTCTCAAATAATTAATTTCAAAATAAAGATCTTTCAACAACTACTATGTCAATATTTGTGACGCCCCACCTTTATACCCACGCTAACCAAGAACACTACGGTGTAGTGCTGTCAATTAGCACGGAGGATAAGGCTGTTGAGGAGCGACCATCTGTGTAACTTCCTTGCGCGAGCACCGATATGTCAGATAGAATAGAATGCATATCTTTTAAGGAGGAAATCCGACATACCGATACAAACACAAAGCTATCACACGGTGGCTATATATGATCTTCGGAAACAAATATAGAAATAAACGTAGAACAAATCAGTCACAGACAATTCATATCACAAAGGCGGAAAGAGATATGAATATAACACATGAAAGTGTACATCAGAGTGGTGGTCTCGAGTCCTAATTTGACCGTATGCAAAAAGTAGCTTTTCGGACTAACATCCGACTAACAATAAAATATTTAAATATAAAATCGATAAATATGCGGGTTGTTACAGACTCCCCTCCTTAAAGAAATTGCGTCCTCGCAATAAGTAAGATGGAAATAAAAGAGTAACAACCATAAGAGCATATCAATACCAAAGAAAATTTGAAATGAGAAGTTCACCAAAAAGAGCATGAAAGAGAAAACCCGGACGAGTTCGCTCGATGAATTCTCTAGATTTCCCAAGAGAAATCCTTGGGATTTGAGAACCATAGAACTTTCACAAGAAGAACATCTTTATTTCGAAGGCGCTGAACCTCCGAAGCATTGATGCGAATAAAATGTTGCTCAAAAGTCAAACAGGTGAAAATTCAATTTCCACACTAACACCGGGCTCAAGAATATAATTGGAATCCCTAAGGCATTTCCGTAGTTGGAAGACGTGGAAAACGTCATGAATAACAGAAAATTGAGCCGGTGGAACGGCGTAGCACAAAAATCGATACGCCTAAGAAACTGGAAACCCGAACAACTCCGAACACCGACGTAGTACAAAAACGGTACGTCCAATGAATCGAAGGCCATAAAAGAACATCGGACGCAAGTCCATAAAGGAAATGAGATAAAACTTCATAAAAATGAAGTATGTCAAAACGTCCGATGAACTTGATAAAAAGATTATTCCTTTCGGACATCATCAAAGAACCAACCACTTGTTGCATACAAATAATCGTATTGGCAACACGATTTCCCTTCCGGGAATAAAAGGAATATCAAAATCATAAGATGCAAGAAACTCAAGCCAATATTAAGTTCCTTATGAGAAAATAAATATTCCAAAGATTTATGATTAAGGTAGAGAACAAATTTCTCACCCAAAAATAGTGATGCCAAATTTTCAGAAGGAAAAACAATAACCGCGAGCACTAGATCATGAGTGGCATACCTAGTCTCGATAGGCTATAACTATTTAGAAGCAAAAGAAAAAGAACGACATCCAAACCAATACAATTAGCATTGGTACAAAAGATAAAGTCTTGGTTCCCATCGGGAATCACAAGAATAAAAGTAGCGGAAAAGAATTCTTTCAAATAATCTTTCTAGAGAAATTTACATTTTACTGTGTCGGATTGTCTCATCAAAGCGTTTAGGAAATTTCTATCGATAGCGTTGATCAAGCGCATCGACCAAAATTCTTAAAGCACTCAATGGGCAATACAATCACAAAATCATCTTCAAGATTGTTTCTTAAAAACTCTTAAGAATATTCTTTGTTTGCTTAAAGAATAAAAATCCAATTTTACTTATAAATAAATCTTATGAAAAAGATTTGCAAAATTTTAAATTGCTATTTTCATCCAAAATCAAAGAATGGAGTCATCGAGATCGTAGAATACTCGATTCATCAAACGGATGAAATAGTTTGACAAACTGAATGACATGATAGGTCATTCATAAGTTTCATAACGAGTGCGGAATGCTGTAAATGGAATGCCAACTCCCGCAACTCGTAGCAAATGAAAATTGGTGGCAAGGTCGAGCTAAAAAGAGTCCTTATCACTACTCAAAAGATTGCTTAGGTGATAATCCTAAGATAAAGTCAAAAATACCGGAAAAATTCTCAAACTACATGAATGAGAGAAATGACGCCTTCCTCATCATGTGAGCTTAAAGAATAAAATGATGCCATCAAATTGGGATCAAAATCTCAAAGGAAAAACAGAAATCTGCTTAACAGATTGAAAATGTCGAAGATGAATAGTCCACACGGGACAAAGGATATGGCTTCATAAAAATTAAGTCAATCCTTACAAAAATCAATTCCGAAGCATAAATAAAAAAATCAGATCGGAAAGAAAAGTCACATAAAATAATTTCGACATTAATTAAAAAGAAAACAAATTGAGTGTTGCGGATCCACCAACCCGGATTCGCAATCCTCAAAGAAGTCATAAGCCAAGAAATGTTTAAAGAAAAAGAATCGCAAAGTTCTTTTGATATAAAAATAATGAGATGGAACCCATATCAAAAAGAACTCGAATAAGATAATCACAGAATAAATGTTATCAAGGATAGAATGGATACCTTGACCAAGAGAAGTGCTAGAAGAGGCCTGCACAACCTTTAGCTCTCCCTCCTTCTTGCTTGAAGTATGGGACACGCAGTTATATGATGACTCAAACTTTTGCAATAGCGACAATAGAGGGGTTGCGGACACTCCTTCGCATAGTGGTCCATAGAATCACAATTGTAGCATCGTCCACGACTAGTGGTAGGAGTCTTTGCTACCGGAATTTGTTGCTTCCCTTTCTTGTCGGGATTGGGATTGGGATTGGGGTCTTTAAACTTAATAGCCCTTTTCATGTTGTTGTTGAAGTTTTGTTTAGCACTCACAACTTCAACATTACTCTCTCTATCGGCCTCTTCAAGACGAAGAGCGATATCGATAAGCTGATCAAATGAAACCTCGAGTTTCAGGAGTAATGGCTTCTTAAGACTCTTATTCAAGCCATAGACAAATCTCTGGTTCTTCTTCAACGGGGTGTTGATGTATTCAACCCCATATTTGGACAGAGATTCGAAAGATGCGACGTAGTCCGTCACAGAAGATTCACCTTGAACAAGGTCGATAAAACGCCGGGCCAAGGTTACTTTTTCAGCCTCCGGCACAAATTTCAATTCGAATCTCTCCCGGAATTGCTCCCAAGTGAGATCCGCTTCAACGATTTCAGAAATAAGAAGCTCATACCAATCCAATGCTCTTTCTTGGAGCATGCTAGAAGCCACTTGGACTCGGTGGAGATCAATAAGATTCATGCGAGAGAAGATGCGATCGCATGTTTTGAGCCAAGCTTGAATTTCAATAACACTCTCGGATCCCCGGAATGGCCTTCCACCCAAATCGGTATAATCTCTACACAAGCGTGCAAAACCGGATCGAGGATGAGTAGGCTCTGGAATGGGTCCGATAGCTTGAGCATTCTTAACAAGATCTAGAAGCTGCTGGGCAGACATAAATACTCCCTCCTGAGGAGTAGCACTGGATTGACCGACGTTGGTACGGCCAGATCTAAACATTTCTCTTCTTTAAGAAAGAAAGAAGAAGAAAAAGTTATTCTCGGAATGAATATCAAACAATCATGATTGATAAAACAAGGAATCATAAAATGAAAATAGGATAGAACGGTACGAAGACCCGAATCAAATCCTATGGCACGATTCCTAAGAAAGACTTAGGACAATGATCCTTGCTAGATTATTCTACATTGTTCCGAAGTTTGGCTCTGATACCAAGCTGTGACGCCCCACCTTTATACCCACGCTAACCAAGAACACTACGGTGTAGTGCTGTCAATTAGCACGGAGGATAAGGCTGTTGAGGAGCGACCATCTGTGTAACTTCCTTGCGCGAGCACCGATATGTCAGATAGAATAGAATGCATATCTTTTAAGGAGGAAATCCGACATACCGATACAAACACAAAGCTATCACACGGTGGCTATATATGATCTTCGGAAACAAATATAGAAATAAACGTAGAACAAATCAGTCACAGACAATTCATATCACAAAGGCGGAAAGAGATATGAATATAACACATGAAAGTGTACATCAGAGTGGTGGTCTCGAGTCCTAATTTGACCGTATGCAAAAAGTAGCTTTTCGGACTAACATCCGACTAACAATAAAATATTTAAATATAAAATCGATAAATATGCGGGTTGTTACAATATTTGTTTCAGATTTTAAATATTAACATTTCCTTTCATTAAAAATTCAAATTCCAGCTTCATTTCAAAATCTTATCCTTTCAAATAAAAACTTTAATTTATTTTAAATCAAATTATTGACCAATCGGGGTTTATTTAATTCTCTATCCTAGGTCAAAGTTTAATTTGGGTATTTATCATTTCAACCCGATTCCAATTCAATTAAAAATCAAAGAATAGCAAAGGGAACTTGCAGTGTGATAACTGGGATGGTGTCAAAGTAAATAAACAAGCAATAACAACAATCAATAACAACAATCCAATAATCAATTCAAATAATCCCGAAATAATCGTATTAATTCGCATTGTTGTTTGTGCAAATTAATATAATTATTCCTAGAATCTACACTATCATTTCATGTAGATTAAAGATTATTTCACTAATATTAATACGGTTCTTCACTTGATATTCATTATTCAATTTATACTACATCAATTTTATACAACATACATTCAATGGTTCAAGGTGAAGTTAACCATATTACTATGTGTCGAGTGATTAAACATTTAAAGGGGTCATATTATGCAAATTTAACAAATCAAATTCAACATATAGATCCAATTTAAATTGTGGAATATCCTATATCAATTCAATTGCATATTATTTATCACTTTAACATTAACAATTTAACGTCCAATATAAACATCAACAATCAATCAATTATCAACCAAACTGGATTATCATTGTATATATAACAGATAATGGTGTCAGATGTCACAGGTGAACTGATACATGTAATAGCATATATTTAATAGTGTAAATAACTAGCAGCAGCATATTTCAATTGTCGTTTCAATTTAAATCAAATTTAATAAATAAAAGAACATTAATTGTGAGTGATTGCTCACCTTTCGAGGCTAGAGAGATAGACAATGAAGTTGAGCTACAAATTCCAAAGAAATGCTAGATGGACTGTAACGACCCGTATTTTTTCACGGATCGAAAAGTTCGTCAAATCTGGAATTTTTGCATTTTTAAGTCATTTCAGATTTTTGGGGAAATTTGTCTAAGTCCTAGGTCGTGGACGACCTAAGAGCTAAGTCGTGACCGAGTTAAGGACTTGCGAGTTAGTGTTAGGTCGTGGGTTAGTTGGAGCGACCTATAGAATTGTGCAACCTAGGATTTAGTTAAGTAATTAGGTCGGCAGGGCGAGTTAACGACCTAAAGACTGACCGACTTAAGGATATGGCGACTCAAGGGTAGGCAGACCTAGTGGTTCCGGGTTAGCGACTTAGTAATTAAGTTGTTAGGTCGGTTGGGACGACCTATAGAAGTTAGCAGTGTAGTTAGGTCGGCAACGACCTAAGTAGTAGTGAGCGACTTAAGGAGTTAAGTCGTAAGTCTGGGTAGAGTTAGGTCGCATCCCAGTTGTTCGCGACTTATGTTAGGTCGCGTGGAGGCTTAAGGAATTAGGTCGTAACCTGTTAAGTCGTAGGTCGCTGGGTTTCGTCTAAGTGTTAGGTCGTAACCTGTTAAGTCGTAGGTCGCTGGGTTTCGTCTAAGTGTTAGGTCGAAGTATGTGTTAAGTCGTAGGTCGACTTAATAGTTAGGTCGTATGCGCAGAAGTGTTAGATCGTAGGAGTTGAGGCGCGCGTATCTGTTAGGTCGGAGTTGTTGGCTAAGGGTTAGGTCGGAGGCTCTGTTAAGTCGTGGGGGTTTTTAGGTCGTAGGTCGGCATATGTTAGGTCGGCAACGACTTAAGGAGATAGCCGAGTTACGACTCAGGCAGTTTTCAGCTATAAATAGGAGGGGTTGTTCTCACTTTTTGGGATCCGGATTTTGAAGCGACGAAGTGCTGCCATTTTGAGAGCTCGACTTCTACACTTCTTCACTTCTTTTCTCCACTCTAATCTAGTGCTTCCATCCATCCAAATCGAAGATCGAGATTGAAGATTTAAAAGCTTGGATTGAAGATCTTCATCTTTTCAAGAGAGATTTCTTCATTTGAAGCGGATTTGTGATAGATCTAGCTTCATCCTTCGCTGTCCAGATCTGAAGTGTGTTGATTTGAGGTTGTTTAGGTGATTTGGTGAGTGGTGATTATCTCTCACACGGATCCAAAGGAGTATATCGGATTGTTGGCTCGTTTTGGTGTTAAAATAGAGATTTCCATGCATTTTCTTCATCCTATGTGTAGATCCATATAGATCCATTGTTCATGATGATGTTGCATCCATTTTATCATATGTTAACCTATGCAAGTTCATTCATCAAGTTTATAGAGATATAATCCATGTTTTCATGCTTATTGGACTTTCAACTCTTTAATTACGAAAATGCCATTATTGTTATAATTGTCTACTTAGATCATTTTTGAATGCTTGATTGCTTGGATTGATGTTTGATTTGATTGATTGTTATGAACTAGATGATTGATGACTAGATTTAGATCGAAGGTGATTCAAAAGCTAAGGGAAAGGCTCTTGAGTTGGAAAAGCTGCTCGTGGCATATGTAGCGGGATGATGAAGCTCTTATGCATAGATTTGATGATGTGAAGTTGAGATGAAGCTTTGCAAGGGTGTAATGAAGCGAGGCATCATATGATGAAGACTTGGTCTAATCCAGGCGGGATCATTCCAAGCATGTTGATAACTCGGTGATATGATTCGAGTTGAGGATAATGGATGCTCGAGAGGCGCTTGAGCTAGTATGGCAATAGTCGTCGAGGAGGATGACTAGGAGGTTGAGATCTCATCGTTGTTGAAGGTTCTAGCATGCTCTAAGCAAGAGTACATGGGGACGCCCAAAAGACTAAGTTGATGGTCGAGTACTCTGGGTAGATTCGATAATCCTAGGCACGGGTCACGATGACGTGCGGGAGTTATGTCTAGAACCGGGGTTACCATTAGCCCTTGACGGACGGCTGAAAGAATGTGCCGGTCATTCAATTAACGGTGATATCGCAACAAAGATAACAGTGATAGCCGAGTCATGGATGTTTGGTTGTATCGTCATTCGGTCTCAAGAGCGGTATTTCCTGGGTGCTTATCTGACCTTGGTTTTAGACCTTGGGATTTGTACTTGGAAAACATCGCTCTTGACTCGAGTGACAATTGCTTTACTTTAAATTGTATGCTCTGCTATGTTTGCTTCTGCTTAGTGTGTGTCTGGGGGCTATCACTGTAGAATGAGGTTGGAGTGGGAGGGTTGTATTCCTATTCCTTTTCCTTTATGCTCTTTTGGTATGTTGTTAGTTAATTTACTGCTCACTAAGACTGTTGTCTGACTCAAGGCTTTATGTTTTTAATTCTTATTGCCTTGGGCTGTTCGTCCATTTTGGGACGGGCAGACTAGGTAGCAGGTGACAGGTGCTGTTCTCTTCTCACGATGCTGATATCGAAGACGAGCTGGAGGATTGCATATTATCTTCTTATTATATGTACTGGATATTCCGCTGTTTTGTATTCTCTGAGAGATATGTAGTGAGGCTGGATGTATTGACTATGTGGATGCTTGTATTCAACTATTATGGAGTTGTATATGATGTCATTTTGTTCTGTAAAGCTTCACTATACATATGTTCTATTGTATTTTGTCCATGCGCTGTGAGTAATACGATAGATTCTTTCGTTTTAAATCTTACCTTGACAATCGTCCATGATCGCCTGGCACACTTTACAGCGCACTATCTCTAGATTCGGTGCAGGGGTCATGGGCGGTCGTCACATTTGGTATCAGAGCATTGGTTGATCGATTTTACCCAACGCTCGCTGAAGTAACTACGTATGAGAGACGTAATTGTATTTTGATGGATGATTACTATATATAATATAGTAGCTTAGTAGGTTTGAGTCCTTTATGCAGTTGTTTCTCTAGATGTTCTAATCATTCCTTTTTATAGATATTGAGAATGAGTCAAAAAGGGAAACCAGCTGCTAGGGAAGGCCGTGCTACTGAAGGGGCTGCTGATTATGATGCTATGTTCGAAACCATGATGACTTCGATCAGGAGAAGGATGTCAGCCCCGGGGCCATCAGTAGATGTTGGGGATCAAGTACAGGCTCCAAGATTGATGGATCACTTGGACGATTCATTTAGGAAGCTTGTGGAGGAAGCTCTCAGACATGAGAATCTGTTTCCTAAGGAAGGATCTGTTGTTGCTGTGACCAGGGAAGAGTCTAAACCCCAGCAGGGTAGAAACAAGAAGAGGAAGCAGCAACAGCAGAAGGGTAAGGATGGTCAGAAGAAGCCGAAAGGCGAAGTGACTTGCTACAACTGTCAGCAGAAAGGCCATCTCTCCAAGGATTGCAAGAATCCGAAGGCGCCGGCGAAGTGCCACAACTGTGACAAGCCAGGGCATTTCAGGAAGAATTGTCCAGAACCGAGTAGGGACAAGCAGATTGTGCAGGCTTATGCTTTAGGAGCTGTTCCGTCGTCTTCGAAAGCTCCTACTGCTGAAGAGAAGGGAAAGAGTGTGGTTGTTCAAGGTATTCTTTTCCTATGTGGTGTTCCAGTTAGAGTTCTGTTTGATACTGGAGCGTCGCATTCGTTTGTGTGTAATAAACTAGTAGGCCGGTTAGGTTTGAAGCCGGATATTGTTGATAGGCCATTGGTTGTGACTAATCCAGTTGGGGGTTCGTCTTGTTTGTGTACGTTATGCCGTGGTCTAGTTGTGTCGAGTCATGGTTGCTCTTTTGTTTGTGATTGTTTTGTTCTGAACTTTGCGGGGTTCGGAATTATTTTGGGTATGGACTGGCTTAGGAAGTATGCGGCTAAGGTTGACTGTGAGAGGCTGGAGGTGACAGTCGAGAATGTGGAAGGGCGAAAGATTGTGATACGATGTAAGCATGAGGAAGGCGTCTTCATGAGCTTCATGTATTCGCTAGTTGTTCCACGGGATGGACTGTCTTTAGTGCCAATCGCAAATGGATTCGAGGATGTCTTTGACGAAGTCAAAGGGTTGCCGCCGCATAGAGAGATCGAGTTTCGTATAGATCTAGTTGAAGGAGCCAGACCTGTTGTGATGCCTCTTAGGCGGATGGCGCCTAGGGAACAGCAAGAGTTGAGGGTGCAAGTTGATGATCTTTTGCAGAAAGGATCCATTCGGCGTAGTGTGTCCGAGTGGGGTGCACCAGTTGTGTTTGCAACCAAGGCAGATGGGTCGTTGAGATTGTGTGTGGATTATCGTGGGCTGAATAAAGTGACTAAGAAGAACAAGTATCCATTGCCGAGGATAGACGACTTGTTTGATCAGCTTCACGAAGCTAAGGTGTTTTCTCAGATGGATTTGGCAACGGGATTTCACCAGTTGAGAGTGGCTAAGGATAGTGTGCCGAAGACTGCTTTTAGGACAACATCCGGTTTCTTTGAGTGGCTGGTAATGCCGTTTGGATTGACTAACGCGCCAGCATATTTTGTGGATCTTATGAATAGAGTGTTCAGAGATCAGTTGAACAAGTTCGTACTTGTGTTCGTGGATGATATTCTGATTTATTCCAGAACGGAAGAAGAGCACAAGACGCACTTGCGTATTGTTTTGGAAATCTTACGGAAACATCAGCTGAAGGCTAAGTTTTCGAAGTGTCACTTCTGGAAGAGTGAAGTGAGATTCTTAGGCCATGTGATTTCTGGAAATGGAATAGCGGTTGATCCCGCTAAGGTGGCAGCAATCCAAGATTGGGTTAGACCTAAGAATGCGTCTGATGTGAGAAGTTTTCTTGGATTAGCAGGATATTATCGACGGTTTATTAAAGACTTCTCCAAGATAGCTGCACCGTTAACAGGATTGACGAAGAAGAACCAAGTGTTCTGTTGGGATGCTAAGTGTGAGCAAGCTTTCGGAATCCTGAAAGAGAGATTGACGAGTGCTCCTGTTTTGACTATTCCAAGTGGGAATGATGAGATGGTGGTTTACACCGACGCGTGTGGTACTGGACTTGGGGCAGTGCTGATGCAGAAGGATAAAGTTGTTGCGTATGCCAGTCGACAACTGAAGCCGCATGAAAGGAATTACCCAACTCATGATTTGGAGTTAGCGGCGATTGTATTTGCTCTGAAGATGTGGAGGCATTATCTGTTGGGAGTTCGATTCGAGTTGTTTACAGATCATAAGTCGTTGAAGTATCTTTTCTCCCAGAAGGATTTGAATCTTCGGCAGCAACGTTGGCTAGAGTTTTTGGCATCGTATGATTTTGGAATAGCTTATACTCCGGGAAAAGGTAACGCAGTGGCAGATGCGTTAAGTCGAAGACATGCAGGATTGGGAGCCATGTTTTCTGAATGGAAGAGTCTCGAGTATTTAGCTGGATTTGACTTCAGGCCTAGATGTGAATTGGAACCTGAGATGTTGGCAAACTTATCGATAAGACCCACTCTTGTGGAAAGGATTGGCGAGGGCCAAAAGCGAGATGATAAGCTTGTCAAGATTATCCGTGGATTGGAATCTGGATTGGATCCAGAAAAGGATAAAGGATTCGAGGTCGATAGAGAAGGTTGGCTTCGAAAGCAAGGACGACTAGTTGTTCCCGATATAGATGAATTGAGGAGTGAAGTTCTGAAGGAAAGTCATCACTCGAAGCTGACAATTCATCCAGGAGGAAACAAGATGTATCGGGATATGAAGAGAACCTACTACTGGGAAGGCATGAAGAAGGATGTTGGAGATTTCATTTCCAAGTGTATGAATTGCCAGTTGGTAAAAGCCGAACAGAAGAAGCCAAGTGGATTGCTTCAGCCCTTAGAAGTTCCTACATGGAAGTGGGAACAAGTGTCGATGGATTTTATTGATGGATTGCCTAGAACCAGAATGGGAAATGAAGGAATTTGGGTCATTGTGGATCGTCTGACAAAGAGTGCACGATTCATTCCTGTTCGATCGACTAGGACCGCATCAAAGTTGGCTGAGTTGTATGTTAAGTGGATAGTTCGTTTCCATGGTATTCCGAGGAGTATAGTGAGCGATCGAGATCCATTGTTCACTAGTGGATTTTGGAAGAGCTTCCAGGAAGTTTTGGGAACCGAGTTGTGTTTGAGTACAGCTTATCATCCCCAAACAGATGGTCAGACCGAGAGAGTCAACCGAGTTTTGGAAGATCTCCTCAGAGCTTGTGTTTTAGATTTCGGAGGATCATGGGAAGATCACCTTCATTTGGTGGAGTTTGCGTACAACAACAGTTACCAGTCAAGCATTAGTATGGCACCGTATGAGGCGTTGTATGGAAGACCGTGTAACTCTCCGACATGTTGGTTGGAAACTGGAGAAAAGCTGATGCTTGGGCCAGAGATGATTCATCAGACTTCAGATTGTATAGAAATCATTCGGCAACGAATGAAGGCAGCCCAAGATCGTCAGAAGAATTATGCCGATAAGCGTCGAAAGGATTTGGAATTCGACGTAGGAGATATGGTTTTTGTGAAGATTTCTCCACTGAAGAATGTTATCCGATTCGGGAAGAAAGGAAAATTGACTCCGAGATTTGTTGGACCATTCCCGATCATCGAGCGAATTGGAAAGCTCGCCTACAGATTGGAGTTACCGGAGGAGATGTCGGGTGTGCACAATGTTTTTCACGTATCGTATCTACGGAAGTATGTGCATGACTCGAATGCAGTGGTTTCTGCTGATAGCTATGAAGACTTTGAAGTTGATCCAGTTGATAGAAGACCTCGTAAGCCACTTCGTGTTGTGGAAACCGACACGAAACAGCTTAGGAGGAAGGTAGTTAAGTTGCTCAAGATACAATGGAGTGATGATGATAACGACTGTACGTGGGAGGTGGAAGAGAGGATGAAAGCAGCTCATCCTGAACTCTTCAAGGTATGGCCCTAAGGTGTCGTGTCATCTCACGATATTGTAACTTGTTCTAATTTTAGAATTCTGTACGCTAAGTTAGAATTGGATGCATGGTTTGTTGATTGCTATGGATGGTAGGCGTACGGAATAGTCTTTGATTGCTTTGTTTGCTTGGAATTTCGGGGGCGAAATTCCTAAGGGGGAGAGAATGTAACGACCCGTATTTTTTCACGGATCGAAAAGTTCGTCAAATCTGGAATTTTTGCATTTTTAAGTCATTTTAGATTTTTGGGGAAATTTGTCTAAGTCCTAGGTCGTGGACGACCTAAGAGCTAAGTCGTGACCGAGTTAAGGACTTGCGAGTTAGTGTTAGGTCGTGGGTTAGTTGGAGCGACCTATAGAATTGTGCAACCTAGGATTTAGTTAAGTAATTAGGTCGGCAGGGCGAGTTAACGACCTAAAGACTGACCGACTTAAGGATATGGCGACTCAAGGGTAGGCAGACCTAGTGGTTCCGGGTTAGCGACTTAGTAATTAAGTTGTTAGGTCGGTTGGGACGACCTATAGAAGTTAGCAGTGTAGTTAGGTCGGCAACGACCTAAGTAGTAGTGAGCGACTTAAGGAGTTAAGTCGTAAGTCTGGGTAGAGTTAGGTCGCATCCCAGTTGTTCGCGACTTATGTTAGGTCGCGTGGAGGCTTAAGGAATTAGGTCGTAACCTGTTAAGTCGTAGGTCGCTGGGTTTCGTCTAAGTGTTAGGTCGTAACCTGTTAAGTCGTAGGTCGCTGGGTTTCGTCTAAGTGTTAGGTCGTAACCTGTTAAGTCGTAGGTCGCTGGGTTTCGTCTAAGTGTTAGGTCGAAGTATGTGTTAAGTCGTAGGTCGACTTAATAGTTAGGTCGTATGCGCAGAAGTGTTAGATCGTAGGAGTTGAGGCGCGCGTATCTGTTAGGTCGGAGTTGTTGGCTAAGGGTTAGGTCGGAGGCTCTGTTAAGTCGTGGGGGTTTTTAGGTCGTAGGTCGGCATATGTTAGGTCGGCAACGACTTAAGGAGATAGCCGAGTTACGACTCAGGCAGTTTTCAGCTATAAATAGGAGGGGTTGTTCTCACTTTTTGGGATCCGGATTTTGAAGCGACGAAGTGCTGCCATTTTGAGAGCTCGACTTCTACACTTCTTCACTTCTTTTCTCCACTCTAATCTAGTGCTTCCATCCATCCAAATCGAAGATCGAGATTGAAGATTTAAAAGCTTGGATTGAAGATCTTCATCTTTTCAAGAGAGATTTCTTCATTTGAAGCGGATTTGTGATAGATCTAGCTTCATCCTTCGCTGTCCAGATCTGAAGTGTGTTGATTTGAGGTTGTTTAGGTGATTTGGTGAGTGGTGATTATCTCTCACACGGATCCAAAGGAGTATATCGGATTGTTGGCTCGTTTTGGTGTTAAAATAGAGATTTCCATGCATTTTCTTCATCCTATGTGTAGATCCATATAGATCCATTGTTCATGATGATGTTGCATCCATTTTATCATATGTTAACCTATGCAAGTTCATTCATCAAGTTTATAGAGATATAATCCATGTTTTCATGCTTATTGGACTTTCAACTCTTTAATTACGAAAATGCCATTATTGTTATAATTGTCTACTTAGATCATTTTTGAATGCTTGATTGCTTGGATTGATGTTTGATTTGATTGATTGTTATGAACTAGATGATTGATGACTAGATTTAGATCGAAGGTGATTCAAAAGCTAAGGGAAAGGCTCTTGAGTTGGAAAAGCTGCTCGTGGCATATGTAGCGGGATGATGAAGCTCTTATGCATAGATTTGATGATGTGAAGTTGAGATGAAGCTTTGCAAGGGTGTAATGAAGCGAGGCATCATATGATGAAGACTTGGTCTAATCCAGGCGGGATCATTCCAAGCATGTTGATAACTCGGTGATATGATTCGAGTTGAGGATAATGGATGCTCGAGAGGCGCTTGAGCTAGTATGGCAATAGTCGTCGAGGAGGATGACTAGGAGGTTGAGATCTCATCGTTGTTGAAGGTTCTAGCATGCTCTAAGCAAGAGTACATGGGGACGCCCAAAAGACTAAGTTGATGGTCGAGTACTCTGGGTAGATTCGATAATCCTAGGCACGGGTCACGATGACGTGCGGGAGTTATGTCTAGAACCGGGGTAAACATTAGCCCTTGACGGACGGCTGAAAGAATGTGCCGGTCATTCAATTAACGGTGATATCGCAACAAAGATAACAGTGATAGCCGAGTCATGGATGTTTGGTTGTATCGTCATTCGGTCTCAAGAGCGGTATTTCCTGGGTGCTTATCTGACCTTGGTTTTAGACCTTGGGATTTGTACTTGGAAAACATCGCTCTTGACTCGAGTGACAATTGCTTTACTTTAAATTGTATGCTCTGCTATGTTTGCTTCTGCTTAGTGTGTGTCTGGGGGCTATCACTGTAGAATGAGGTTGGAGTGGGAGGGTTGTATTCCTATTCCTTTTCCTTTATGCTCTTTTGGTATGTTGTTAGTTAATTTACTGCTCACTAAGACTGTTGTCTGACTCAAGGCTTTATGTTTTTAATTCTTATTGCCTTGGGCTGTTCGTCCATTTTGGGACGGGCAGACTAGGTAGCAGGTGACAGGTGCTGTTCTCTTCTCACGATGCTGATATCGAAGACGAGCTGGAGGATTGCATATTATCTTCTTATTATATGTACTGGATATTCCGCTGTTTTGTATTCTCTGAGAGATATGTAGTGAGGCTGGATGTATTGACTATGTGGATGCTTGTATTCAACTATTATGGAGTTTTATATGATGTCATTTTGTTCTGTAAAGCTTCACTATACATATGTTCTATTGTATTTTGTCCATGCGCTGTGAGTAATACGATAGATTCTTTCGTTTTAAATCTTACCTTGACAATCGTCCATGATCGCCTGGCACACTTTACAGCGCACTATCTCTAGATTCGGTGCAGGGGTCATGGGCGGTCGTCACATGGACACGATTCGATGAAGAAAACGGCATGACGGACAAAGCTGATAAATGGAAGACCGATGAGAACAAATCAGAATCATATTTTGATATAAACTAAAAATTTGATATATTATTATGATATATATTTAAATAAATAGTCAATCTAAACATACATATTTAAATAACCAATCTATATAAATACTTAAATTAAAAATCAATACCTACAATCCAAATCTATATATTCAATGCAAACATTATAGACAATATATATGCGATAATATTTTTATAGCTATTGTAAATCCTAGCCTAAACATTGCAGACTAATTCATATCTTAAAATATGCACTTTAACTACAACCTTGTATAACTTTATATAGATGTACCTGATATATAACAAACATACCTACCACTTAGACATGTGCAGACTATTATATAACAAAATATATAGATGCAGACTTAAACTCTATAACTGACGTCAACCTAGCATAAGACCAACCTATTGTACAGTAAATCAAAAGGTAAAATATACAATACCTCTCATATATATTATATAAAGTACACTATTTATGATATATACCAATGCAGACCAGTACAACAAATATAATATTCCTACCATATAATAAGATAAAATATAAATCAGCACACAAATCAACTTTTACATTATATACATAGGTTGCACCTAAACTTACATATCTCCATTATATTTTACAATATTAACTATAAACCCTGCAGATTACTTTAAACTTTTATAACGTTATAACCTCTTATATATAAGCGACCCTACAGGTACATAAACGTATTATTAAATCAACATATATATGAAATAAAGTAACAGAACTATATTTTTCATCTATACATATAATGAAATATACAAAACCGTAACTCCTGTATATATATAATATATGTAAACTTTTTCTTTTGAACATACGTATAAATTTTCTAAACAAGAATAAACTAATCATTATTTCTTAACATATAATGTATATCGAATACCAAATCTCATATACTTCTGCAATGATACTTTTATCTTCCTCAAATATAACAAAGCACAAATCTGGAGACATATATTTACATGGCTATATACATGAGCCGGCAAAGCTTTAATATTTACGCAACATAAAAATATATCACTAACCATATTATATAAAAGTAGTAAAGTAGGCTTCAGGAAAACAACATGTGTGCACGTATATATATACCCATACTATAAATAATAGTAGAACAAAGAGCAGTGTGAAAGTTCTAAAACGTATATACTTTAAACCATTAAAATACAATACTAAAAAAAACCCAGCATATATATATGCATAACGAGTCAGAGCATACAAAATACATATAATTACAATCATACATAACTTGCCTACACAAGACACTGGCAACATGAACCAACCCAAACAACTATATGTTTAAGCTAACCTTTAATATATATACTTACATATAATATTAGAAGGAGATGAGGAGGAAGGCCATGCAACTGCTAGGTGGCTGAAGCTGTGGAAGGCGGAAAGTAGGGTGGCCTTCGGGTTTTAAGGTGGAAGAGAATCGGTCGCATGAAAGAGAGGGGGAAGGAGCAAGCATCGATTGGTCGGTAGTGGAGGCTACGTGAGCCGCAAGAGGTTGGGTAGTGGATCAACTGAAGTGGAGGGGCGGCTGATGACGTGGTGGGGTGGTGCGACTCCGTTGTTATGCGGAGCAGTGGAAGGTGGCCGATGGTCATTCGGCGTTGCAGGCGACGTGGGGTGGAGGAGATACGAGCCAAATTATATATGTCAGATACAAATATATATTTATTTTTTTTTGAGCGAAGGAAAGAAGCTGGAAGGAACGAATTGCAGAAGAAAAAAATAAATAAAATATAAATGGAGGAGCAGGCTTTTAAGATGAACAACCAAAAGCTTTTTGTTATAATAATTGTAGTCTATTCTTTTTGAAGTTTGTGACCGGAAAAACGTGAAAGGATAGAACCATAATTTGAACTATTGGGAATAGAAATGGTAAGCACGAGATCTCAGGGAGTATTAAAGGTAGCCATTTGTTGAAAGAATTTAAATAGGCAAAGTAAACAAAAGGCTCCAAATGTATATCGTTACATCGAACAACTCAATCGCTTCGTCGCGCAACTCCAACACAGAAATGAATATACCACAGTGCTCAGCACGACGGGACGATCAAAACGGTATATATATATTAGTGGTATGATTGAATTATAAAAATTCGAATTTTCTACTAGCGGAAAATGCAGCAAAAATGCAGAAAAATAAGATCGATGGAGCTAAAGAAGTCCGAATTTGGAAAAATGAAAAATGACGTCTTATTCAGAAGATGATTTACAATTTTTCTATGTAAAAATATTTATGTTCCGAAACATTTTATTTTCATCGCTTTTTAACTGACTAAATTGAAGTAAATTTACGCGCGAAATAAACTTTCGTATTTTCGGACGAAAATTTACTAGTTGCTATGTTTAATTGGACGCATTCCAAATATCAAATTTATATCTCAAAATTTTATCGTTTAAAATTTCGCAAAATTTCAATTAATAACACTATAGTAACCATCTTGTCTCGATTGGCAACCACTGACTCAAGTTCTACGGTCGGAAAAACTGATGAACAGTGAATTTGTGAGAAGTTGGCACGTTTTGTTCGGTGGTTATACATCAGAGTAACCTTCAACTCTTGGCAAGCAACCATCATGATTTGTCCTACGACCACATCAACCGTTGAATAGATGGCTTCTTCGCATAGATATCTTTAAGGAGCATGTAACCACCATAGGAAAATCATTATGGTGACACTTAACCACCAAAATTTTATTTTTTACATGGCAAATCATTGCCAAAGGACTTGGTCAATTTACAAAAATATTAAGTAAATTCATTTATACATATTATCTAAAATCAACAAAGAAATTCAAGCAATCCAAGCACAACAATATTGACATAGATCCAATATAAACTAAATTCAAGTAATCCATCACAATAATTAGATAAGAAAGTCATACATAAATACTTCATTCAAGCACAACAAATCCATCACAAGTTCATTACATTACAAAGTGGAAACATACAAGTTCATTGTATGACAAAGACCAAACATCACAAGTTAATTACGTTACAAATTCACATATAGATACTTGAGTATCACAGTTTATTTCTTTGATCATTCGAACTTTTCTTGCGTTACTTAGTTTGTCCGATTCATTCAAATTTTCCTTCAACATGTCCACAACTGCTTGCTCTAATTCCAATAACTTTGCCACTTTCTAGGAGGAGGAGAATTCAAATTTTGCTTAAGCATTTCTACTGTAGTATCGACAGCCAAAATTTGCAAATGAAACATATTATAATACAATTATATGTTATAGAAGGTACCACATTATAAATAAAATCTTACCAATTTCTCTACAACATCAACTTTTCTACCACTACTTTGCTCATCTTCGAATGTTGAATTGTAGGATGTGATACATTCAAGTATCGTGGCATCTATTTAGCAGTATAATCCTTAGGTTCGACTACCAACTATATTCTTGATTTTGAAGACAATACATGATCCTGCCAATTTTCGGCGTAACAAAAACAATTATCATATGTAACCATATATTGATTAGCACTCAATCCTCTATGACATTTTTTGGTTTTATTATATTAGTTGGGGTTATTTGACAAATACCAAAGTGCTATTGTACTCTTTGTGGATAGTGTGGCTCGACAATATCAAAACATATTATAACACCGTTGTAAAATGCAACATCAGGCAATAGGTAGTGATCAAATCTCACATCTCAATAAGGGTCCCAATATACCTACGATTTTAAAAATAAACTCAACAAATATTATTAAGTAAAATATATTTTAAAGATATTTTACACTTACGTCTTGTGCAGTTCAATCGTCGAGTTGTTCTCATAAACAGATTATGGCTGAGGTTACATTATCGGATTGTTTCACCGGTCGCCATCTACGCATCCTAGTCATTATGTTATTATAATTTAGAAACAACATTTAATAGCATAGGAAAATGATCATAAATCCATGGCTGAATTAATATGTATTGATATAGTATTATAATATTTATTAGACAATATGAAATAATGAAATACTCTCAAAGTCAATAGTTTCGAGTATCCCGCCACATGCCTAACATCCTGCCTAGAAATCAAACCTAGTTGACGAATAAGTAAGCTAATAGTCTCATTTCCCATGCTTGTTCACCTAAATGGTTAATGTTTTACAAACACCTCAAGTAACTAACTGACACCTTCATCCCAAACTTGTCACAAAATATAAAGCAACCCAAAAAAACAAAGAAGATAAGCATAAGCAACAATCTCGTATCATGTTCATTTGCATCTTCTTTATTTTCTCTTTCACTGAATTTATCCAATAAAAAGTGAGCTTTACTGAATACGAGTCTTTTTTTGTTCCCTTGCTTCGCTTTCATTAACTAAAAGATATTCCACTAATTTTTCAATTGCATTCCGATCATCCTTCTCCTTGTACAAGTACTAACTATGAGAACTTTCAAATTTTGGGCAACATCAGCTGGAGTTATTGTCATTTCTCCAAATGGCATATGAAAAGAATTGGTTTCTTGATGCCACATTTCGACGAAAGCTGATATTGTTTAACAACATGCTTATATGTGTATTGAACTAAATTATACAAACCTGAATTTTTAACTTTTTGCACTACTTCACTTGGCTTGTCCTCTAAACCTCATTCCTGTAGCTTTCTCTAGTGTGAAATGCATTTTAGTGGTCCTCTCTCCTGTAGTACAATAAATCATAATTTAAAACAATAAATTACAAAATTAAATACATGTTTTACTAAAATGCTCAAACCTCATGCTTATTTGAAATTCCATATGTAATGTGTGTGTTAAAACTTTTAAGGAGAGAATCGTTAATAGTAAGTGAATATTTGCAACTTCGCTAGCTTGGGAAGTGGTAGGACTCGTAATTAGCAACTTAGTGAGTAGTTCTGGTTCTTGGTTATTCAACTCATCCTCCTTGCTAGAACCATCACTATTCAACTTATTCTTAATCGACCCTTCATCCATAGAACTATCACCATTAAGCCTTTATTACTTGATTCATCTTCATTACCACTTGCTTATTCTTTTTCCAACTCTTTTTCTGACTCTTTGACAATGGTCATTTTTCTTGCATTGTCAAGTTCCTTGGCTCGTTTGCGTCGTAAGGACACAGTTGTTGGTTGTTTATCTATTTTGTATACAATGGGACATAGTCAAACACAACAGCAAAGTTTGTCAATTTCAAACAAATGGCGATAATAAACCACCGCACAATAAAAAAAATTGAGGCCAATAACAACCACAACAAATGATGTGCTATAGCTATTAACCACGACACAAAAAAACAAACACAACTACTTTCAACGGCTCATAACCACCCCACAAAAAAATATCACGGTCGTAAACCACTGTTGTATGAAAATTAATCCGGCCAATAACTATTGGCTATAATTTTGTACTAACTCAACCAAACGGCCATCAGTCGTCGTATCGAGGTTTGCGTAATGTTTTTAAACACCCGATGGTTTGAACTAGACCAGATTTGTGAACGAGATAAGGGTTTAAGAACTTACTTTGAGACTGTGATTTTTTCATTGTTGCTAGTCAGTGGCGTCGATTTGTTTGGGTGGCATGATTTGTTGCATGACGGTGGTGGTTTTCTTCATGTTGTTTCCGTTTTTTTAAATCCTGGAACAATAGAATGATAATTATGGTTAGAAAGAAGGGTGATAGCTGTGTTAGAATTGTTATGGTACTAGGAATTGAGTGGTTTTAAATAATATGGTAGTTTTCAGCAATGTAGTAGGAAGGAGAAAAAAAATGTAACATTACTCAAAATAATAATAGTAATGAATAAAAATAATTCAAAGGTACCACTATCATTAAACAGAAGAGACCTTAACAACCCAGTTTAATCGAAGACTAGGTTGAGACCCGTGCTTCACACATGGGCAGATAGTGGTCTTAAAGTATTGAAAGCGGGTGATATATTTTATATGAGGGTGCATGTTTAATCTTAGTGTGAAGTCAACGCATCATAAGTGCGTCACATAGTTTAAGTACATGCAGACTCCCTCATGTTGTTGAAGTAGTTTGAAATCAGTATTATAGTGAATGAGAGGATATCAATCATTTATGCATGCAGAGAAAAGTCATGGTGACAACTATACGTTAGATAGTTCAATATTAAAATAGTATTGCAATCCAATATTACAATTAAAAATGCTAATATACAAGTTATTCATCCCGAAGGACCTTAAACAATAGATATGTAAATTAAACAATACAACCGTATTTCAATCAGTTTCCATAACAGTAGAAATATTATGAATATGAAGATGTGCAAAATCCTCAAGAATGGTAGAGAATTTCCTAGCTGCATAGTCAACGCAAACCATACAGACCTAATATTTTCGATGGAAAAATGCACTTTATTCCGACTACATAATATCAGTATGATGAGCAACAATTTTTCTACATGATTCAACAAAAACATACTCACATGTGAGAACTGTCGCCCACATGATTAGTTAACCAAGATCTGCATTTTAAAATCTTTAAATTTTGTATAATTCGATTATAGTCTAACAGACATAAAATTGGATCCTTCTATCTACTATGTTATAATAGTTAATGCCATATTTAGCAATTATGCCATTATAGAATCATTCACCATATATGTGTAGTTACAACCGAAATCCGCATATGAGCTTGATTGTTGTATCTTTCTTCGATCATTCTTGTGTTCTGCACGGATGCTTAAGAACTGCCATAATTTCCATACGAAGTTGAAAATCACAAAAATGAGAGCCATTTGAAAATTAAGGAAATTTTAGAAAAACAAGTATAGCAATTTAATTATATTAACTCGATGTCAATCTATAAATGCTGTTGTTATTTGTATATGGCTTTAATTTCGCAGGTACTGTGACGACCCGTCTTTCTTAGCCCAGAAAGACGTATCATCATTAAGAAAGAAATGGATAGAAAAGAGAAAAGATAGAGAAGAAAGAACTAAACAACATCAGAATCTCACAGCAAAACGAATAAATTATATTAATCACATAAGCTATTACATAATATACAACATCCATCAGAGTTATACAGCTTATACATCACATACTAGACAGTTATAAACATCTGTCTAGATAATACAACTCAAATACAACACAGAGATACCAACACAGTGGAAACACAATATATCTACAAACGTTGAAGCCTCCTGCTCCATACCTCCTTCAGAATTCGTCAAAGCAAACCTGAATCCCTTGGCTACTCGTAAAAATTTGAGTACCCAAGAGTTTAAGAAAACAGAAGATAAACTCCGGGTCAGACATGAGTCTGGTGTGAGTAACAGGTTAAAGTTGCTTAACTTTGAAAACCTTTGGAAACAAAAGGTATCTCGTAAGACTTCCCGCACATAAACACGGAAAAGTTTTTACCTTACGATAACCAAAACATTTATAGGAAATCTAGTTATATTATAATAGGTTCTAGGGTTTTCAAATAAATATTCACATAACTGAAATTGTTACATGATTAAATTCCAGCATACTAGCCACAAAGTGGGTTATACAATCAAGTCCGCGATCACTTATTAGAGTTTGGATTCCATACAATGGCAGGGCTGCCGGGGTACCGCCCATCACAGTACGTATCCTAGATCAACGTACCGAGGATCACTCCCAATCCCCTGCAACACAAAGCCGGAACCATCCCTTACTGGATAATCCCAAACAAGACAACCCCAACAGTTGTTGCAATCAACTGCCCACACAGCCGAATAAATAGAAGGGACCTCTAGACAAGGGAAATCTTGTCCTACTTGAGTGCGACTCACTTAGCCTTGCTGCACCTTCCCTGTTTTAGCCATTCCCGGTTGATGAAGCTTGAGGCTACGATTACCTTATCAGAACACATCACTTAGAATGCTCATCGTCCACCTGACGATGTTCTGAAAGCATTCAATCCATACAAGTTCATTCCGGGTTCGAACGAAACCGAAGGCATTATCTCGTTACACTCATTTTGGAATCACCCTCAGAGTTAACGATAATAACCCTTGCACTCTGAATCTTCATCTTCACTTGCGATTCACGACCTATCGTTTAACTTGGATCGATATGGTTTTCGGATATCCAAATCTGGAAAGCCGATCCCGGTCTCATTGAAATCCAAAACGTATCTTTTAGGCCAAGTTGTTTTAAAGTTAAAACAATTCAATTCTATTATCTATATTCACATAGATAGATAATTCACAATATCTCAATAGATAACTCATATCATTACAATTCAACCAAAGCATCTCAATATCACAGATCAATACATATCTCATATCAAAGATATCAAACCATTTAAAGCAATCAATGTCATCCAACCATACATAAGCAAAAATATATTAATCACACCATCTTTAATTAATTTAAAATGAATTAAAATAATTACTTAATCTCTAATTAATTTAAAATAAATTAAATTAATTTCTTTTATCACATAAATCTTGCTTACTTAATCATTAATTAAACCAATTAATTAATCATACTCTAAGTATCCATCTTAATTAATCATACTTGATTAATTATCCTTTAATTACTTTAAGTAATTAATCCTTAATTAATTATACAAATTAATTATCCTTAACCATTACAGTAATTAACCTTAAATTACTTCAATAATTAATTAACTATAATTAATTACATTAATCCTTAATTAATTATAATTAATTAATTACTTTATAATCGCTTATCATTGATTAATTAATCTTAATTAATCAACCTTTAATTATACCATTAATTACATTAATTAATGATCCTTTAATCACTTCTTAATTAATTATTAATAATTAATCTTTAATTAATCTTTATTCATTAATCAACCTTGATAAATCACATTCTGTAATTAACTACCCTTAATTACTTCATTAAATAAATTAATTACTCCTTAATTAATTATCTTTAATTAATCCCTTGATTAATTACAAAAAGTAATTAAACTTAAATTACTTCCATTAAATAATCACCCTTCAATTAATTACATCCAGTAATTACCCATTAATTACTTCACTAAGTAATTACACTTTATAAATTACACTAAGTAATTATACTTATCAAATCATCAAGTGATTATCTTAAATTAATTAACTTAAACTAATCACATTTATTTAATTAATTACATTGAGTAATTAATCCCTTAATTACTTTCATTAAGTAACTTTACTTACCCCATTCCACAATTGATTATCCTTAATTAATTAATCTAAATCATAAATTAATTAAATTGATTAATTATCCTTTAATTACCTTAATAATTTAATTTATCCCAAATCATTAAATCTTAATTTACTTTAAGATAAAACATTCTTCTTATTAATGACTTAATTATCATTTACAAATGCATTTGAAAACATTTTACTTTTGAATTTACTTTTAAATTCCATTTCAAATTAAGATTCAAAATAAATACAAATTTAACTTAACAAAATTTAAAAACAATTTAAAAACCTTTTTAAATCACATGTTAAGAAACACTTATCTTATAAAAGAAATTTAAAAGAGTTTTAAACCAAATTCATTTTAAATTCAAATCATTTTAAAATACACTTTAAACATTTTAAAGTTGTTTAAAACAATTCAAATTCAATAAATCTTCCTTTAATTTCAAAACTGGAATACAGATGAAATTTTATTCCAGATTAAACTTTGATTAAAAACTTTATTTTACAATTTAAAATTTCATTTTTAAATTCAAACCAAATACACTTTAAGTACTTAAAAAGTTGTTAAACCCTTTAAATTCAAAAACTTAAATCATTTTAAAACTAAGATTCAAATTAACTTAAATCCAGAATTAACTCAGATTTAAACCTTGTTTTAAACTTTACTTTACATTTAAACTTCATTTTTAAATTTAAAAATAGAACAGGTTAAAAAACCTATAACCAAACCTTACCCGAGCCACCACCTAGATGACTTCGAGTCCAAATCCAAACTGCTTCGAGCAAAAACCTAATTACTTTGAGAAAAACTCGAGACTACTATTCTATCCAAACCAAAACTTCACCATGAATCCACAGTGCACCGTGCACATGCACGGTGCCTTCGACCATCTCCGGTCAACACCACACCATCGAGCAAGACGGCGACCATCCTCTCACCAGAATCTGATCATCACATCGAAGTTACAAACTCGAAATTAAATTCGAGTTTAAGAACCCAAACCTGGAACAAGATACAGGAAACACCACCTCACCTGGAAATGCGTCGTTCCCACATCTCCGACCACCAGAGTAACAGCAACTCCGGCCACACATTCGCCAACTACCATGCTATCATCACCCAAAATCTTATTGAACTCGATCAACTCCAAATGTCGTGGTGATTAATTAACCAAGCCTAGTTAAAAACTAGGGTTCCAGACTCAAAACCTCAACCACCACCTTCACCATGCTCTAATCTTCTTCCTACCAACTTTCCTATCATCTTCGATCACTCCACTATCATCACTGAAAATCCCAACCTCTCCGATCATAGAGATCACCAGAAAATCCCAGTTTACCATTTCCAGTTCAAACAATAACTGCACTTAACTCCTATTACTAAAAATCTTGATTTTAGTTTTGAAAATCATGTCTAAGGATAAGAATTCAGTTTACACTCCTGAATTTATAAATTAAGATGTTTGTATTTTGACTTATTTAAAGTTTGCTCAGTTTTTCTTGATTCCCAAAGACATTACCAAATTGTTTTAACTTAAATAAGTTTTTAAACCTTACTCTATCATATAACAAACAAATTTTATTTAAATCCTAAGCCTTAACAACCATCAGATCAAGAGACAATGTATTTTGATCAAAACTTGGGTTTGAACTGGAAACAAATGTCTCAGGTAAAAACAGACATGCAACTCATCCATACATTCATATATATATACACAGAAACTTATTTCTATATTCACAACATACACATTTTCCAGATATAAACATACAACTAATCCAGACACTTAAGTTTTAAAGGTGATGTTACTCACTTGAAAGAAGATGAAGAACATAGCAGTTGATTTGAAAACAGTTTTGAACTTAAAAATTGAGTTGCTTGAATTTGTCTTTGATTTTAAAACTTGCATGCTTGCTGATGTATGAGCTTGTTGCTGAACTTGGTTACAGACATCATTGTATTTTCTTGCTCTCAAAACAGAGTTGAAGAAATGTAGGCTTGGGTTTTAATTTTGAAAATGCACTTCCAGGTTTTAGTTTTGAAGAAGATTATAGGCTTCGATTTCAATTTGGTTTTTGAAAATAAGTTTACAGGTTGAAGAATTTGATTTTAGAAAAAGGGTTTGCAGATTTTGTACTTAGCTTTAGTGTAACGACCCGGTGTTTTCAACCATTCGCATCCATTATAAGTGTATAGGTAGACACTCATGCCGGAATTGAATTGCTCAAAATACCGCGTTGTTAATAAAAATTTGGCAAATCTCAGAATATACAGTAAATAAAATCACAGATCACAGACACAGAGTAATAATAATGCAGCGGAAGTAAAAGAGATAGTAGTTCATGAAGCTACTATATAAATATATCAGAGTTACATAAGATACAATAGGAGAAAATAAAGTACAACAGAAGTCTCAGGATGACAACCAAGTACAAGATGGATAGAACAACAGAACTGGAATAGGTAAGACTAGATAAGCAGATAATCTCCAGCTATTCCAATCTCCAGAAAGTGGAATCCAAATCTGTGAATAACTCAGGCTGACCCGAGCGTAAATAAAAATACAAACACTCGAGTCAGGACATACATACTTATACAATGTAAACCAACTCAAGTGAACTGTAGTAAGAGTACAAGTAACTTAAAGGATGCTTGGGACCGCCCATCCTCTAAGGATCCGTTAAACTATTTACTATATAGTAATATACGCTATATACAGTAGTGTCTAATCAGTAAAGTATAATCATATAGAAAATAGCGTTAAGGGGATGGTGAACCTTAACGCGGTCAGATCTTTAAACCAAAATCGTAGTGGGCTCGATATGGTAAGTGACACGGCACAACTAGGCAATGCCAGGGTAGATATACCAATTACGCATCCGGGCTGGTGGTGACGCATAGCAGCCACTACCGCCCACCTCGAACAACACTCCCAAATCGAGGGGTGCACCCAAACAATCACAAAGTAATAGAATGGTATCGAAGAAGTGTGTCCGATAAGAGGTGCTACCTCCTTGGCCCGTCAATCGCTCCTGTTTTAGCCACTTTATGCCAACTCACGGGAGTTGGGTCCACGTATATACCTTAGGATCGTCGTCACCATCCTACTTCATTCTGGAAACTCCACCGCGTACACAGTTGTCAAAGTGGTTTTCGGTATCGACAGAGAGTATGTCCATATCTGATCCCGGTCTCTTTAACAACCCAGCGTTATTATAACCCGTGGTTATAAATTTCAAAATAGTTTATATTTCAAATCAAAATACATCCTTTAAACCATTTCAAAATCATATCATTTATTTCAAAATAATACATACTTTCAAACCCAAAACATATCCATTCAAAACCAATTCAAAAATATATCATTTCCATTTCAAAACCAATTCAATAATATATCATTTCAATAAAACCCAAATTTCAAAATCACTGAATATTTCCTTTAATTTATTAAACTTGAAATCTTCCTTTAAATTATCATAGCATTTTGGAAATGTAACCTTAAGGAATCATAACATTTTGGAATGTAATATTTTCCAATTTAACATTTTATATAATCAAAGTATTTATATACTTACAAATTTTTAACATGGTCATTTTATCATAGCCTTATAGTTAAATAAACTTTGTTACTGTAATATCCAATTTAATGTTGAAATTCTTATGTTAAGTTAAAAGTACCTTATTAACTTACATTATCATTACAATAAAGAAACTTTATTGTTTTAGTCATTAACATATGTCATTTACATTAATTAAAACTTACATATTAAATGTACTTTTTAACTTACATTTCTATTACAGTAAAATGCATTTATCATTTAATCAATATTACACTAATTAAACTTACATTATCAAATGTACGTTTTAAATTTACGTTTTATTACAAAAAGGGCATTTATTATTTTAATCAATATTACACAAATTAAGACTTACATGTTTCTTTTATTAATTAAGACTTTACATGTTTTTTTCAGTAAGTAAAACTTTACACATTTCTTTCATAAATTAAAACTTTACATATTCTTTCATTAATTATAACTTTACATATTCTTTCATTAATTATAACTTTACATATTCTTTCATAAATTAAAACTTTACATATTCTTTCATTAATTATAACTTTACACGTTTCTTTCATTAATTATAACTTTACACGTTTCTTTCATAAATTAAAACTTTACATATTTCTTTCATTTTTATTATTACAGTAAAGAACATTTATTATATTAATCAATTAAAATATTAATTAAACTTACATCTCACATGTGTGTTTAACTTACATTTTTCCATTTTAAAGTCATAGCTATTTATCTTACAAAACATAACATTTCACAAAAGAATATTTTATCATAGTTAATATAACAATCAAATTCTGTACAAATTTATTTCTTTAGACATCAATTTGACTATGATTCCAAAACTTATTACAAGATGTCCCATAAAAAAATGTATTTCATTTTATTTATTCAAAAATACATTAGTTCTTATACAAAATATGTCCATCCCAGGAAACAACCTTTATTACAATTACTAGGTTATATTTAAGATTCCAAATTAAATCAAACTTAATTATTAAGTTATTTATCATAAATAAGACTCTTTAAATTCCATTAATTAAAATTTCATGTCAAATGTTCATTTTTAACTTACATTTTATTTCACAATAAAGAGCATTTATTGTCTTTAATCAATATCACATATTTCCAAATTAGGTTATATTTCCAATCACAAATTTCCATTCATTTATTTAACATTTTTAATACATAGGAAATCATTTTTCACTTTATTAAATCATTTTAAAAACAAAATTAAAATTAAAATATCAAAATTTACATTTTTAAAATACTTAAAACTTCCAGAAAAATAAAATAAAATAACCACGGGTCTATATAATATTTTCTAACCTAGGTCAAGTGATACGGATAATATATCATTTCAATCCGAAATTTACAAAGAAAAATCCGGGTTCTATCATTTCAAACCCGCAATCCCAAGTTAAATAAAATAAATAAAAATCACTTAGGCTTATCATTTCAACCCATAACGATCTTTCCATATTCTAAAGTCCGTTCGGGTATGTATCATTTCAACCTATAGTGATTCTATTCTACAGGGAACTTGCAGTGTGAGAACAGAATATAAATAAACAGTAAAATAAAATAAAATATAACAGATGATGTAACATGCATATAAACAGTATTTAATATCATATAAATATATCACAGGCATGTATAACATAATATAATATTTTTACACTTTCACTTGCTATCAATTCACAGTTATATAAGTATGAATGTCAGGGTGATTACTCACCTTTTTACGCTGAAGTTTGCAAAGCAAACACACAAACAAAAATCCGGAAAGCACGAAAGCACGAGTAGACACAATTCTGATTTGAATGGATGGAGAGCCAAGATATTGATCTTGTATATAACAAATACACAAATCATAAGAATAAGATTCAACACAACAAAATGAATTAAACTATGCAATTACGAATCAAAGAACATAACCTTGCTTTCAACCACCAAGTGGGTTTGGCCATGGTCTAATAGTGAGGAGGAGGTGATGTTGTGGTGGTAGAGGCCGAGCTATGCAAGGAGAAAAAAAAGGGAAAAGAAAAAAAAGGTGGAAAAAGAAGAGAGAAGGAAGCCATGGATCTAGACTTTTTCCTTCCTCACTCAAATGATACAATGAGAAACCTTTTTTTATTTCATGTGAATGATAAGAGGCGGCTAGGTTTAAAAAGATTTGAATGGCTAAAGTTTAGGAATAGTTAGAAAATAAAAAGGAAAGGAAATTTAAAAAGGCATAATTTAAGTAGGGAAAAGATCTTGTATATATAAATCTTAAACAAATGAACAGAGGAGTTTGATAACTTTGTACGTGATTGAAAAGGAGAAAATCACATCTATGCATTTATGAATAGATATGGTAGAAGATTAAAAGGTGGGAAATATATAAAGGCAATAAATAAATGAAGAAACGTATGCCTATGTTTAAAACGTATCTTAGTTGATTTGTTACTTATCCAATAAATATAGATGTATATACACAAAAGAAACCTTCACTAAATAAATAAAGTTTATACACACCATAGAAGTAAATAAGAAGATGGAGGATGAGCTTAGCTTGAAGGAAAACAAAGAAAATAAAAGAAAATAGAAGAGAAAAAAAATAGAAAAACAAAAGAAAAGGAAACCATTACTTTCAAGAAAATTTCTCACGTGAAGATGCAAATGAAAATGAGATTTGGTAAAAGGTTTTTGTACGTGAATTAGAATTTACTACGGGAGTTATTCACGTCTAATCAAGTGCAATGAATTGGCAAGTAATTAAGTGCTTAAATGGCTAGAGATTTGAAGGGGTTTATTTCCTATTAAATAAAAAGAAACAATGGAACAAAATGGGGTAAGTTACTTGCTTTTTCATGTGAATTGATAGGGTATGAATGGCTAAAGAGGAGTAAATGATAGAAAAACAAAAAAACTAGGAAATAAAATGCAAGAAATAAGAAGAAAGAAACACATACACACACACACATATATATTATTCTTAAATGCAATTGAAAAAAAGATATTTTGACATGTTTGTACGCGATTAATAAGAGCAATTCATGGCTATGAACGGTGAATGGCTAGGGTAAGTAATAAAGAGGGTAGGTAAATAAAAAGGCAAGCATTAAAGAAATGTAACGCATGTCTCCTTGATTTCTTCCAAGCCTTTTATGAAAAGATATACACACAAGTGAAATCCAATAAATAAAGTTTAGATAAACAAAATAGAAAAATAAAATGAAATAACATAGAAAATAAAAAAATATATAAACGCACATAGAAAAATTGAAATTGAAATACAGAAAATAACTGCGTGTAAAATGCTGTAATTTATCTAATTTAAAAAGTATAACTCAGAATTTAACGAAACGAAAAGCAGAACAGATATCATAAATATATTCTGCTTCAAAGAAAAAGATTAAAATTTAAAATTCAATTTTTTTTTCTTTTAAAAAAATTTAAACTGAAAATTCAAATTTTGACCAAAATATAAAATTTTCAAAAATCGTTTATTTATTGCATTTGAAAAATAAATTACAAACAAATTCCAAACTTACATTGGAAAAATTCAAAAAAAAAATCACTTTTAAATGATTTAAAAATCAAAATTTCAAATAAAAATTTAATTAAAAATATTCACAAAATTATGGGTTGTTACACTCTCCCCCACTCAAAACTTTTTGTCCACGAAAAGGAACGAGGCATGGAAAATAGAGACAACAGATAGAATGAGATAGAACTAAGACAATATGAAAAAAGAAGATTGAAATTATACCTAGCGACAGTCGTTACAGGTAAATTCAACAAGACGGAGATGATCTTCCCAAGATCCTCTTTAATCAAGGACACAAGCACGAAGAAGATTTTTGAAAAGTTTTCCAAAACAGACTGGTAAAGGTATTTTGGGAGGAAGAACTACAAATCGAACTTTAGAAGATAAGATCAATTTGGAATTCAATTCCCCGCTTAGGATGCAGGAGAATAGGAACAACCGAAGGATAAGAGATTGGAAAACAAAATAAGATGATAAATTTTTAAACCATAAAACTTTCAACTTAAATTAATAATTGATTTCATCCATTTGATTTTTCCTAAGTTAATTAAATCTTATCTATTTATAATTTCATTATCTTATCACCCAATTAACAATTTCTAAAATCGTAAATTTGAGATCATTTATTAAACTCAAAATTTTATTCAATAAGTTTCATGCTTCTTTATTTCAGATGGTTATTACATTTATTCCACTTAATATATGTCTAATCACATAAGTATACTTACACTTATTATGACTTACTCCAATTTATTCATAAGTTCCTTTAACATCACTTTATACTGTATATTATTCAATTAACTTTTTATTTTATTTACCTTTATTAATCCTTTATAACTAAAGTTTAAGTGTATAACATTTATTATGACCACTCAAATTTTATTTATAAAATCTCCTTTATATTGTGTGTTCTCTAATTACATATTTAACTTTTAATAATTTAGGTAAGTTATATTGGAATGCAAGAGAATATTACACAAATAAAAATTTCTTAACTCAATTATCCAAGCTTCAATATTTATTCAAATTTTGATTTCCTTTTATAATTGAAATTATCCTTTAAGATAAAATTTAAGAATTAGATTTCCGATTAACTTCAAACTATTTTAGAGAAAATTAAATATACACAATATATATCAAATCAACTCTTAAATCACATATATTATAAATCAAGCATAATTAGAAAGCCAAATCAATTAAATTTTCCAAAACAAAAGCATAGCAAGGCTACAAGATGGTCTATTCGCTTCGAAACTCGAAAATGAACGTCGATGATGCTGCAGTCATCACCGAAATTATTTTCCAGCGACAAAGAAAAGAGCACTGATTTACAAATTAAAAAAATCCTTTGAAACAATTTCTACTAGAAATACTTTTAAATAATATATCCTTTTAAAATTTTCAAAACAAAGTTCGAAATCATCGGAAATTAAATTCTCACATTCTTGATTTAAATCCATTTAAATTTCCAAATTAATTTATAACCATGTTTAATTATTTAGATATGAAACTAAAGCCAATGATTATAAAATACATGCAAAGTTAAATATTATTTCTTAACACCCAATTCCATTAATTATCAAAAATTCAAAAAAAATTAACCTTATACATATTATAATTATACAAAATTTATCCATCTACTAAATTTAAAAAAAACATATATTGTGTCAGTTTGATCTGTTCAAGTGTTTTGGAGATCATATCGATAGCGTTGATCAGACGAACCGATCGAAAACCCAAATCAACATCAACAACTCAAACAACACAATATATAAAACATCTTTAAAATATAAAAATTTCAAATACAAGATTAATTTTTCAAAATAAGGATAGGGAATCAAATTGGTGGACTCAAATTAAAGAGGACTTTTTTTTAGACAAATTGGAGACAAAGATAAGACGATTAAATAACAGAATAGGAAGATGGGTAAGCCTATACATATCGTGGGCAACCTTAACCAGGTCAACCGTGACTTAATGAATAAGATCGATGTGGATTTTCTGGGATAAATCTACAGTCGATCTCACGAGATAGAATTCAGGCATAGCAAAAGATAGTAGCATCATAAACCAAGGATATAGAAGTCTTAGGTGAATCAATGCTTTTTGTAAAGAAGTTTCACTCCTTTACAAGTAATTAGAATATTGGCGGGACCGCCAATTCATTAGAAAGATTATTCGGAGTGGAGTTATGGGACACTCCAGAATCAAGAAGACACGAATAGGGGAGGACAAGAATGGACTTCGGAACTGAAAGGAACGTTCCAAAATTCAAAGGAAACCGAATCGAAGATGAAGGAATTCAAGCTTGAACGAAAGCGATTCTGAAATTAAATTTACTCTATATGCTGAGTTTTCCTAAAACCAGAGCTCTGATACCAACTGTAACGACCCGGTGTTTTCAACCATTCGCATCCATTATAAGTGTATAGGTAGACACTCATGCCAGAATTGAATAGCTCAAAATACCGCGTTGTTAATAAAAATTTGGCAAATCTCAGAATATACAGTAAATAAAATCACAGATCACAGACACAGAGTAATAATAATGCAGCGGAAGTAAAAGACATAGTAGTTCATGAAGCTACTATATAAATATATCAGAGTTACATAAGATACAATAGGAGAAAATAAAGTACAACAGAAGTCTCAGGATGACAACCAAGTACAAGATGGATAGAACAACAGAAATGGAATAGGTAAGACTAGATAAGCAGATAATCTTCAGCTATTCCAATCTCCAGAAAGTGGAATCCAAATCTGTGAATAACTCAGGCTGACCCGAGCGTAAATAAAAATACAAACACTCGAGTCAGGACATACATACTTATACAATGTAAACCAACTCAAGTGAACTGTAGTAAGAGTACAAGTAACTTAAAGGATGCTTGGGACCGCCCATCCTCTAAGGATTCGTTAAACTATTTACTATATAGTAATATACGCTATATACAGTAGTGTCTAATTAGTAAAGTATAATCATATAGAAAATAGCGTTAAGCGGATGGTGAACCTTAACGCGGTCGGATCTTTAAACCAAAATCGTAGTGGGCTCGATATGGTAAGTGACACGGCACAACTAGGCAATGCCAGTGTAGATATACCAATTACGCATCCGGGCTGGTGGTGACGCATAGCAGCCACTACCGCCCACCTCGAACAACACTCCCAAATCGAGGGGTGCACCCAAACAATCACAAAGTAATAGAATGGTATCGAAGAAGTGTGTCCGATAAGAGGTGCTACCTCCTTGGCCCGTCAATCGCTCCTGTTTTAGCCACTTTATGCCAACTCACGGGAGTTGGGTCCACGTATATACCTTAGGATCGTCGTCACCATCCTACTTCATTCTGGAAACTCTACCGCGTACACAGTTGTCAAAGTGGTTTTCGGTATCGACAGAGAGTATGTCCATATCCGTTCACAGTCTCTTTAACAACCCAGCGTTATTATAACCCGTGGTTATAAATTTCAAAATAGTTTATATTTCAAATCAAAATACATCCTTTAAACCATTTCAAAATCATATCATTTATTTCAAAATAATACATACTTTCAAACCCAAAACATATCCATTCAAAACCAATTCAAAAATATATCATTTCCATTTCAAAACCAATTCAATAATATATCATTTCAATAAAACCCAAATTTCAAAATCACTGAATATTTCCTTTAATTTGTTAAACTTGAAATCTTCCTTTAAATTATCATAGCATTTTGGAAATGTAACCTTAAGGAATCATAGCATTTTGGAATGTAATACTTTCCAATTTAACATTTTATATAATCAAAGTATTTATATACTTACAAATTTTTAACATGGTCATTTTATCATAGCCTTATAGTTAAATAAACTTTGTTACTGTAATATCCAATTTAATGCTGAAATTCTTATGTTAAGTTAAAAGTACCTTATTAACTTACATTATCATTACAATAAAGAAACTTTATTGTTTTAGTCATTAACATATGTCATTTACATTAATTAAAACTTACATATTAAATGTACTTTTTAACTTACATTTCTATTACAGTAAAAAGCATTTATCATTTAATCAATATTACACTAATTAAACTTACATTATCAAATGTACGTTTTAAATTTACGTTTTATTACAAAAAGGGCATTTATTATTTTAATCAATATTACACAAATTAAGACTTACATGTTTCTTTTATTAATTAAGACTTTACATGTTTCTTTCAGTAAGTAAAACTTTACACATTTCTTTCATAAATTAAAACTTTACATATTCTTTCATTAATTATAACTTTACATATTCTTTCATTAATTATAACTTTACATATTCTTTCATAAATTAAAACTTTACATATTCTTTCATTAATTATAACTTTACACGTTTCTTTCATTAATTATAACTTTACACGTTTCTTTCATAAATTAAAACTTTACATATTTCTTTCATTTTTATTATTACAGTAAAGAACATTTATTATATTAATCAATTAAAATATTAATTAAACTTACATCTCACATGTGTGTTTAACTTACATTTTTCCATTTTAAAGTCATAGCTATTTATCTTACAAAACGTAACATTTCACAAAAGAATATTTTATCATAGTTAATATAACAATCAAATTTTGTACAAATTTATTTCTTTAGACATCAATTCCACTATGATTCCAAAACTTATTACAAGATGTCCCATAAAAAATGTATTTCATTTTATTTATTCAAAAATACATTAGTTCTTATACAAAATATGTCCATCCCAGGAAACAACCTTTATTACAATTACTAGGTTATATTTAAGATTCCAAATTAAATCAAACTTAATTATTAAGTTATTTATCATAAATAAGACTCTTTAAATTCCATTAATTAAAATTTCATGTCAAATGTTCATTTTTAACTTACATTTTATTTTCACAATAAAGAGCATTTATTGTCTTTAATCAATATCACATATTTCCAAATTAGGTTATATTTCCAATCACAAATTTCCATTCATTTATTTAACATTTTTAATACATAGAAAATCATTTTTCACCTTATTAAATCATTTTAAAAACAAAATTAAAATTAAAATATCAAAATTTACATTTTTAAAATACTTAAAACTTCCAGAAAAATAAAATAAAATAACCACGGGTCTATATAATATTTTCTAACCTAGGTCAAGTGATACGGATAATATATCATTTCAATCCGTAATTTACAAAGAAAAATCCGGGTTCTATCATTTCAAACCCGCAATCCCAAGTTAAATAAAATAAATAAAAATCACTTAGGCTTATCATTTCAGCCCATAACGATCTTTCCATATTCTAAAGTCCGTTCGGGTATGTATCATTTCAACCCATAGTGATTCTATTCTACAGGGAACTTGCAGTGTGAGAACAGAATATAAATAAACAGTAAAATAAAATAAAATATAACAAATGATGTAACATGCATATAAACAGTATTTAATATCATATAAATATATCACAGGCATGTATAACATAATATAATATTTTTACACTTTCACTTGCTATCAATTCACAGTTATATAAGTATGAATGTCAGGGTGATTACTCACCTTTTTACGCTGAAGTTTGCAAAGCAAACACACAAACAAAAATCCGAAAAGCACGAAAGCACGAGTAGACACAATTCTGATTTGAATGGATGGAGAGCCAAGATATTGATCTTGTATATAACAAATACACAAATCATAAGAATAAGATTCAACACAACAAAATGAATTAAACTATGCAATTACGAATCAAAGAACATAACCTTGCTTTCAACCACCAAGTGGGCTTGGCCATGGTCTAATAGTGAGGAGGAGGTGATGTTGTGGTGGTAGAGGCCGAGCTATGCAAGGAGAAAAAAAAAGGAAAAAGAAAAAAAAAGGTGGAAAAAGAAGAGAGAAGGAAGCCATGGATCTAGACTTTTTCCTTCCTCACTCAAATGATACAATGAGAAACCTTTTTTATTTCACGTGAATGATAAGAGGCGGCTAGGTTTAAAAAGATTTGAATGGCTAAAGTTTAGGAATAGTTAGAAAATAAAAAGGAAAGGAAATTTAAAAAGGCATAATTTAAGTAGGGAAAAGATCTTGTATATATAAATCTTAAACAAATGAACAGAGGAGTTTGATAACTTTGTACGTGATTGAAAAGGAGAAAATCACGTCTATGCATTTATGAATAGATATGGTAGAAGATTAAAAGGTGGGAAATATATAAAGGCAATAAATAAATGAAGAAACGTATGCCTATATTTAAAACGTATCTTAATTGATTTGTTACTTATCCAATAAATATAGATGTATATACACAAAAGAAACCTTCACTAAATAAATAAAGTTTATACACACCATAGAAGTAAATAAGAAGATGGAGGCTGAGCTTAGCTTGAAGGAAAACAAAGAAAATAAAAGAAAATAGAAGAGAAAAAAAATAGAAAAACAAAAGAAAAGGAAGCCATTACTTACATGAAAATTTCTCACGTGAAGATGCAAATGAAAATGAGATTTGGTAAAAGGTTTTTGTACGTGAATTAGAATTTACTAGGGGAGTTATTCACGTCTAATCAAGTGCAATGAATTGGCAAGTAATTAAGTGCTTAAATGGCTAGAGATTTGAAGGGATTTATTTCCTATTAAATAAAAAGAAACAATGGAACAAAATGGGGTAAGTTACTTGCTTTTTCATGTGAATTGATAGGGTATGAATGGCTAAAGAGGAGTAAATGATAGAAAAACAAAAAAACTAGGAAATAAAAGGCAAGAAATAAGAAGAAAGAAACACATACACACACACATATATATATTATTCTTAAATGCAATTAAAAAAAAGATATTTTGAGATGTTTGTACGTGATTAATAAGAGCAATTCATGGCTATGAACGGTGAATGGCTAGGGTAAGTAATAAAGAGGGCAGGTAAATAAAAAGGCAAGCATTAAAGAAATGTAACGCATGTCTCCTTGATTTCTTCCAAGCCTTTTATGAAAAGATATACACACAAGTGAAATCCAATAAATAAAGTTTAGATAAACAAAATAGAAAAATAAAATAAAATAACATAGAAAATAAAAAAAATATAAACGCACATAGAAAAATTGAATTGAAATACAGAAAATAACTGCGTGTAAAATGCTGTAATTTATCTAATTTAAAAAGTATAACTCAGAATTTAACGAAACGAAAAGCAGAACAGATATCATAAATATATTCTGCTTCAAAGAAAAAGATTAAAATTTAAAATTCAATTTTTTTTCTTTTAAAAAAATTTAAACTGAAAATTCAAATTTTGACCAAAATATAAAATTTTCAAAAATCGTTTATTTATTGCATTTGGAAAATAAATTACAAACAAATTCCAAACTTACATTGGAAAAATTCAAAAAAAATCACTTTTAAATGATTTAAAAATCAAAATTTCAAATAAAAATTTAATTAAAAATATTCACAAAATTATGGGTTGTTACATTTAGATTTAGAAAACGAATAGGAAAAAGAATGGAAGGAGACATGTATATATATAGGCTGAAATTTGATTTTAAATAAAAATAAAAGAAAACTAAATTGAATGACACTTGTCCTATATCATATTTAACTAACTAACACTTGTAATAATGAGGCCTTAAAATAATAACACATGTCTTTTTAAGTTAATTAGTATTTATTTTAAATGTTAATAAAGGTTAGTGTAAACTTATGCTTAATTAACTAGTTTATAAATACTTATATATATATATATAATTTTTAAAAGAAATAAAACCAATTATATTTATAAATAAAAGTTTATGCAAATATAAAAAAATCCAAAACAAATTAAATATCTATTCTTTTAAATTCCAAAACTTTAAATTCAAATTCAAATCATATTTATCAAGCTATATTCAAAAATAAAATAAGACAAACCTTTTTGTTAATTAATTTAAATTTTAAACTTAAGCTAAAATAAATTTAAACAATTAAACATTTATCTTGAGTGTTTAAAAACCATATAGTTATTTATTAAATAACTTTGAAAAACTATATATTAAATTAAATCATAATTACCAAAAGTATTAGTATTAGAAAATATATTTTATTTGTTAAATTTAAAACAAAGCTTATCTATTTACAATATATACAAATAAATATATACATTATAAATAGAAAACAATTTAATTAGCTTTTAAAAGATAAAATTTACCAATTAAATATTTATCAAAGAAGTTTATTAAACCAATTTAAATTTTTATTAACAAAGATTATCAAATCAATTTAATTATTAATAAAGATTATTAAATTGATATTGCCTAAAATTTCGGGATATCACAGGTACGAATGATTTTTTTCCTGATTGTTGAATATGAACACTTGGGTGTGTGTTTGACACATCAAAACCATATAACTCAAGGCTTGTATCATTTAACGACATTAACATTAGAACCCAAAAAAAGTAATTTAGCACTTTATAAACATAAATTTTATGATCCCTTCCTTCAACCATTAATTAAAACAACTAAGCAAAATTTGTACCGTATAGTTTTAGTTCACACTTCAATTTCAGATTCAATAAAGTCGGATTCATTGCTATTTTGAACATACTGCACTATGTATTAGATGAATCATAGCATGCGAGCTACCTAAAACCTTGAAGTACAATATATCTATGACTGCTATCATTTGTGAACTACTTCAAATGGTGTGCTGCACTATGGAATGAACATTTTAATTAAAATAACTACATGTTTTGAGACATATAAAAAATAAAATTATCATTTTGAACAAGTATGATTTTGGAAAAAAATTGAACTTTAGAATAATATATATAAACACACTTATTAGTATTCAAATTTTAAAATATATCAGAGGGTTCATACTTGTTTAAATGTTGTGGAATCAATTAGAAATTACCTTTTATTAACAGTTGTACATTAATTACACATGTTCACATATATTTATTTTTCCATTTTATATATGGTTAAAACTTGTAATTTGGTTGCATTAATGTGGCCGTTACAATAATTAAAAAAGTAAAGTAAATTATTTTATAATGCATAGATAGATATATATTCATGAATTAATAAAATTGATTTGAGTAAAATAAATAAATATATAGGTTAATTGGTTGATTAAGTGATTGATTGATTGTTAATTGATCGATTTAGTTAATGGAATGTGTACACATACTAACATAAAACCAATGTTTTAATAACGAATTAAATGATATAAATATGTGTATATTTGGATTTGTTGAAATGAATTAATTGGAGTAACTTTTGGAATTTGGATCCCAAAGGTTTGTTTATAATATATAAGTGGTGCCTTTATTTGCTTTACATTTATTATCACATCCACATTCTCTTTCTTTTCATTTTCATGTTCTCCGTGTAGGTTCCACTTGAGCATCCATTTAATTGTTAGACTACTCATTCATTTCTTATTAATCAATAATAGCCTCATTTGATTTATTTCTAATTAATAATTGTCGCATTCTTTTCGTTTGTTTCTCATTTGTTCATTTGCTCCTTTCCAAGTGCTTTACCTAAAGTTTTTTTTCTTTTCTTTTTTCCATTTTTAATGTGAACATCCAAATTAATATTCATGCCAACTCATTAGCATTTACTATTCTCCATTTTTGAAGTTTATTTTGCTTATGCATTATTAGTTCTTGTAGCTTTCTTTCAATTGCAATTCTTTCTCCTAAAGCTTCATATTTAATGTAACGACCCTTTTTTTGGATGGTTTAAATCGACAATAAAGCACACATGTCGGACTCAAACCATTCAAAAGGGAGGATTGTTATGGGTAAATAAGAAAAAGAAGAGAAAGGGAAGAAAACAAAACACGGAATCTCACAGCGGAATGACAAAATATAATAATCAAATAAACAGTTCATGAAGCCGTTTTACAAATAACATTTGATTACACTTTTACAATACAGATCAGAGTACATACAACAGGAATACATAAATAACGCAGCGGAACAACATGATGCAGTGGAACATATATGAAATAATATAATATACAAATCTCCGTCTTCGTCCTCCAGAAATAAAGTCTTCAATACACTGAAAAGCTCAGACTGACCCGAGCGAAATAAAAAGACAAAACACTCGAGTCAGAACTAAAAGATCTTATGTAAGTTAAATCAACAGTAAATAAATATGAGTGTAATGGCTTCAGAGATGTTTACGGGGTTTTACATCTCCTATCCAATGTCTAACGTGCGTGAAATAACTTAAGAGATGCTCGGGATTACCATCTCCTAAGGATCCTATAAACTATTTACTATGTAGTAATATATGCAACTATAATATGTCTATCAGTAAAATAAAGTATTAAAATAGTGTTAAGGTGTTACCCATATCCCCCTTAACACATTTTTATATATTCCCGTAGTCTATATAGTACCGTAATTCCTCCGTAAACTGGAGGGCTATCAGAGGGCACTCCATAGGTACGGTACAAACCAAACTCGTAGTGGGCGCAATAAGGCATGTGACAAGGCACGCAAGGCACGCAAGGCAATGCCCAGAGTAGGATACTACCGTTTTGCAGATCTGGACTGGTGGTAACGTATAACAGCTACTACCGCCCACCTCGGAACACACTCCTAAACTCAAATCGAGGGGTGGCCACCAAATCAATCATAAAGTCATAATATGGTATCGAAGAAATGTGTCCAATCGGAGGTGCGACCTCACTTGGCCCAGCATGGCTCCTGTTTTAGCCACATCAAGCTGACTCGAGGGAGTCAGGGCTACGTTAATACCTCATACAGAATCGTTCACCAAACCATCCTACTTCATTCTGGAATCTCCACCACATGCACAGTTGTTAAAGTGGTTTTCGATATTGGCAGAGAGTATGACAATATCCGATCTCGATCACTTTAACAACCAAACACTTATTACACACCTGATGGTTCTTTTACATTTTCAAAACCATTTCATATTGATATCAAAATATCATATTCTCAAAATCATATCACTTTCGAAATCATATTTTCAAAATAGGTTAATCCCATATTTCAAATCATCATATTTACTCAAAATATGTCATTTCACTATAAAATATCATTTCAAATCCCAACTTAGGTTATAACATCATTTAACCATATTCGCTTCTAAATCCAAGATTTAAATATAACCAATTCAGCCTTGCACAGTTTGAATTTTTGAAAATAGTTTAGATAGTCATAAATAGTTTCAAAATAATTTAAAAATAGTTTTAAAATAGTTTAAAATACTTTAAATGGTTTGGAATAGATTTAAATTAGATTAAAATAGTTTAAAATAGATTAAAATAGTTTAAAATAGATTAAAATAGTTTAAATAGTTTAATAGTTTAAACTAGATTAAAATAGTTTAAAAATAGTTTAAAGCAGTTAAAATAGTTATAATAGCTTAAAATAGATTAAAATAGGTGTAATATAGCTTAATAGTTTAATATAAAATGGTTAGAAAATCTAAATAAATTTTAATTTAAAATAATATATTTTTAAACAGTTTATATTAAAATAATTAATTTGAAAGTAATATCAAATTAAACTATTTCCATTTCAACAAATCTGGACCATATCCAGGTTTCAAATTAACAAACTCAATTTTTTATCTTTCAATTCAGATTCCCAATAAAACCATTTAAATCTGTGTCGATTTCAAATCCATGTTTAAACTATAAATTTAAACTACTTCAAATTAAGTAGATTTCAAAGTTTAAATATTCAAACATTTTCAATAATTCAATTTCGATAAACTTCATTTATACTTCAAATTCAACTTTAAAATTTCAATTTAAATCCTTTATACAATTCATTTAAACCAATTCCAATTTCAACATTTAAAGCTTGGATTTTCAAAAATAATTCTGTTTATATAAACCAAATTTTATTTCAAAATATCATTTAACTGAATTCAAAAATTTAGGATTTAAAATCATTTAATTTAACCAATCTGGTGTCCGTATATAATTTTCTACCCTATGGTCAAGTGATACAGATATCTATCATTTCAGCCCGCAATAATTTAAAATTTACGGGTATATATCGTTTCAACCTGCAATCCCGAGTTAAAATTCAAAATCCATAAAATCGCTCGAGTCTATCATTTCAACCCATAACGATTTTCCTAATCTATAGATCGTTCGGGTATGTATCCTTTCAACCCATAGTGATTTTCCTAACAATAACCAAGGGAACTTGCAGTGTGATAACAACATATAAAATAGACATCCATCCAATCATCCTAATATCAACAATTAAACATACAACACAGTCATTATTCAAATCAACCAATAAATAACAACAATTAACTGATTATCATTAACAGGTATTTATCTGGCAATTTAAATTCAATACTAAATTAAATAGCAATTAAATTCGATAAAATTCAGATTTAACGGGAATGACAAATTAAATATACCAAACAACAAGCAATCAACTTCTAATCACATCATAAATTTAGTTTAACTAACATAAGATAGTTTAGTAGTCGTGAGTGGGTTAAAACACTCATCTTTTATTTCAAATCGATTTGAAATCTAAATAAAGACCCAAAATTGAACAGTCTCAAAATTCGACCAAACTTGTGACGACCCGGAATTTTTGTATATTTGAAATGGGAATATTTAATTTATTTTAAATATTAGGAGGGTAAATTTTAACTTTAATTTCAAATATACAGTATTTATTTGGATAATTAATTATTAAATTTAATTATCGGGATTGGGTAAAATATTGAATCTTGATTTTAAGCCTGTTAAAAATAGTTCAAAGGTTCAGAAAATTTATTTTGTTAATATTGAAGGTGATGAAACTTTTAAAATTGAATTTAACAGAGATTGGTTCTGTTTTGAAATTTATCGTTTTAAATTTGAATTTAAAATAGCCGTCCGAGGCATAGTCTCGGAATTCGACGAAACCAGTTCCATTGAGTCCGTAATATTGTATTATTATCGGGTTTCAATTTTCGTAGCATTTGGGGTTGTTGTGTAAGCATACGTTATAAAAACGCGTTGGAAATTAAATTGGAAATAACTGATTTAGGATTTAAATACAATAATTCGACTGGTCAAATTCTTCTCTCATCAGCATTTAAAATATCTTCCTTCACATCGTAGACCTACAGCCGACTTCCTTTCATATCCGTGTTTCTTCTTTTTATAACAACACGCAATCTTCTCTGCAATCGTCCAACGCAAGCAGTTCAAACAAGGAGAAGTAATCAAAGCCGAGCCTTCTGGATCACGCTGTCTGTCCACACGTGTTCAACTGGGTAAACACGCGTCTCCTTCTCCTTTACAACTTTTCAACCGAGCCTCTCAGTTAAAAGAAAAACGAAATGGCCGAAGCCTATTCACAATCAATCCTTCTCTTCAAATTAATTCATAAACCCAGATTTTTGAATAAATCAAAGTCAAAATTTAATTCAAATCATGGCCGCCGTTCGGTATTAAATCGAAGTGAAGTCGCGATGGGGGCTTCGCGTTGGCTGGGCATCGCATGCGAAGGGGAGGGTTGCCATCGTGTCTCCGGTGGGGTTTCGTGTCAAGGCAGCTAGGCGCGTTCGTTTTTGGGTCTCTGGCCGAGCTCAAGCGGCGTACATCGTGAATAGGAGGGAGGTCGTATCGATTAGGGCTGGAAGTTGGAAGATCGTCGAGTAGCAGTTGCGAGGTGTTCGATTTGACAGCAGCGAGTGGATCGATTGGGGCAATCACGTCGCCGTGATAGGCGATATTAGCTCGGTGATGAAGCTCGATGTTTTCCCTCGCGAGCTTAGCTGTGTGTCAGAGGGATTTTGGCATCGCGATGGTTTGGGGACTCGAGTGTTTTACCTGAGGTCGTGACGATGGCCTGCAATGAGGTATACTTTCAGATTATCGTTATCAATTTAAATGTTTATGTAAACAAGAAAAAAAGAGAAACATGTTTTGCTGGCAGATTGATAGGATTGTAACAGAAAGAAATATATATGTTAAAACTTTAACAGTAAAAAGAATTTCAGTTTGTTTATATATAATGTAGGAAAAGTTTGGAAATATATATATGAGGATATTTTAACTTACTGTAAAAGTTTAAGAATATACCTTAAGGCAGTTTAATTTTATAACATTTTAATTTACCAGTTGTTTTTAAAAATATATAAAATATATATACAAAGTGATGAGTTTGTTCCATAAATTTACTTGATCTATTTTAATTACTAAGATAATCTATGAGAAGGGAAAATTGGGTTTAAATTAAATTATAGGTTAAAATAAATAAGTAAATGTTAATTTATTTTTAGATTTGATTCAAGTATTAATAAACTATATATTTATACAAGGTCTGAAATCAAGGAAAATCAAGTCGAGATTGGATTGGGATTGGTTTGCAAATAAAAGGTGAGTTAATCTCACTCAGTTGAATTTTATTTTAAATTTAAATGGTTAAATTTAAATAATTGATTGGATGATTGCATTGATTGAATATGCTATATTATATATATAGTAGTATATAGCAATATATACATATTGGCATATGTATATATTTGAGTTGTTGATATTCCCGCATTTATATAGCGGATGAGACCCTATGCGCCGCATAATAGCGGATGATATTTTATAAACCCATATACCGCGATATTCCACCTTGAAGTGGAATTGGTATTGTGCTAACGTTTGTGGATGCAGGAAAACAGGTTGGAGGGATCCAACTGGATTCCTCAAAATTTTCTAGACTGTTTTATATTCTGTGTTATGAATATTGATATCCTGTGATGATTTTATTGGTAATTGAAATATTTAATAATATGGTTGGATTGAATATTTCAGAAAAAGAAATTATCAAAATGTATTGAATTGGATTTTTTGGAAAGAAATAAATCTTAAGTTAAAAGTATTTTGAAATAAATGAAATGAGCAAGGAATTTATTTCAAAGTAAAGTAAATCGGAAATCAATTTGGGATTTGATTTAAGCGTTAAAACGGGATTTTTAAAAGAGAAGTGAGATTTTGGAATTTATAAACTGGGTTTATAAAGTAAAATAAAATATCAGTAGATATTTGAAAAGATAAATTCAAGGTGGGAATTTATAAAGGGATATGAATTGGTTTAAAAATAAATAGTGATTTATTTTGAAGAATGTGAAAGAAAAGTGTATCTCCCTGAATAGCCAAGTATGTTTTCAAAATAAAACTTCTAAGTATAAGCTAGAGGTTTAAAGTTGATTTAAAATATGTTTTTTGGAAAATCTATTATTTATAAATGTGAAACTTTAAAGCGAGTATCTTTCAAATTTATTTTAATAGTAATTGTTTAAAGATGGTTTGGTATTATGTTTTAAATGATAAAAATCTAGTTTTATATTTTATTACGTAGCTTCATTTTGAATATTCTTAAAGTATAAATTTTTAAATAAAGTATTAAAATAGTTTTAAATTTAAATGTTTTAAAGTATATTTTATAATAAAGTGCTTTAAATTATTTTTAAATCTAAAAGTATTTTGTACTTGGTGTTTCAGAGGAAATAAACATTTGGGAAATGTATTCCGTAAGCGGAAACTTTTTGAAATTATTTCAAATGAGTTTTGAAAATTTGGAAATATATCTTGCGAAGATATTTGAGATTAATAAATAATTGGGAAATATTTATTGTTTGATGGATGATTGTGAATGTTGATTGATAGTTAAAGAACCGACTATCAATATTGGCCAATGCGCTGATCGTTTCGAAGAGACCGGGATCGAGTTTCCGTATACCGGGATTCTAGGTCTGGAGACTCGAATACCACTTCGATCCGGTTTGTACGTTTCGTGTAACGATTTCGGAGTCGAAGATGGAGCTGTGAAGTGCAAGGGCTAGTCGCTACTAATCCTGAGGATATTTCCAAAATGTATGTAGTAGGAGTAGTGCCTTCGGTTCCGTTCAAACCCAGGACGGACTTGTATGGACGAATGCTTGCGAAACATCGTCAGCGGACGATGGGCATTCTAAGGGATATGTTCTGAAAAGGTATCGTTTAGCCTCGAACCTCATCAACCGGGAATGACTGAAAATCAAGGGTTATGCAGCAAGGCTTCGTGGGTAGCTCCCACTGGAGGGTAAGGTCATCCCTGTCTAGATGTCCCTTTTTTATTTCGGCTTAGTGGTGCGGTTGCTGATCCCAACCGTGGGGTGATTTTATTCGGGATCATCCAGTAAGGGATGGTTCCGGCCTTGTGTTGCAGGGGAGCGGGCGTACTCCTCGGTACGGTGATCTAGGCCACGTACTGTGATAGGTGGTACCCCAGTGCCTAGTCATTCGTTGGAAATCCATTCTTCCTACGTGCCTTGTACGGTATTTGTTTGTATTACCCACTTTGTGGCTAGTATGCTGGAATTTAATAATGTAACAATTTCAGCTATTTTAATAAGTATTTGTATATAGACACTATTATAATATCAGAGGATTTTGATATAAAGTGTTTTAGCTATCGTAAGGTAAAAACCCGACATGTTTATTTGTGGCGTGGTCTTACGAGATGCTTTTGTTTTCAAAGGATTTTGAAACTTTAATAATCAATTTGAGTGTGATTTTCTCACGCTGGTTTTCCAGACTGACTCGGGTATTGTTTTATATGATGCTCGGGTCAGACCGAGATAAACAGGTTCAGGATATGATGCTGTGGAGCTCAGGAGACGAGCTGGATGACGATACGTACTCTCGTACTTGCTATTATTTTTCCGCTGTGTATTCAGTTGTATGTTATGGATGTTGATGTACTCTGATGATGTATTGTATAAACAGATATAGTTTTGATTTGTGTAAAGATCTGTTGGTATATAATATATTTTATTCCGTTGCGATGGTTAGATTCTGATGTTGTTTCCTATTTTCTTCTTCTACCTCTTCTTCTTACTTAAATGGTCCGGTTTTTCGTGTAAGAAAAACTCGGGTTGTCACACTTGGTATCAAAGCTTAGGCTGGCGATAACCTTGGCTCTGGTGGGAATTTTGAGAGTATTAATAGATATGAGTGCGTATTTGTTAGTGAATATAAAATGGTTTTATATTGTGTTGGTTGATTTATTGAGTGGCATATGAACCTTCGTCGGCACAGTCTGGACAACTGTATCGAAGGGGTTTCTAAACACTTGAATAGAACAGTTCGACACAGTATTGTTTTAAATAGGGTGAATGAAATAATTTTGCCCAAATTATTTTGTATATAAAAGAAATAATTATTTAAATTATTATGGTTATATATTTGGATGCTTGGTTGTTAGAAAATGACAATAATGAGTTAGTCTCATTATTGAGTAGAAATTGAAACTTATAACCTAAGTTGAAGAATAAATTTATATAACAAATGGAATTTGAGAATATAGACTATAAATGAAATTTATAAATTGAGATAAACTTTATATACAAATGTGAATTACAAATGTGATTTATAATCAAATGAGATAAATTCATAAACAAATGAATTTTGTAAATGTAAATTGTATATGTGACTTATAATTTGAAATAAAATGTGATAGAATTCCAGAGTAATGTTTGGATATAAAATTGAATGGATTGTGAATTTGAAGTTTTGGGAAAGGTTTAAATTCCTTTGGATTTAAAAATAGTTTTTAAAGGTTTTGGGGAAATAATAGTGATATTATTTCATGAATATTTTTGAAATTGAATTGAAATCTGGTGGGATTTGGGATTTAAAAATGTTTGAAAAGTTTTAAAGTGATAAAAGCATAAAAATTCTCTTTTGGTCGCTGGAAAATAATTTCGGTGATGACTGCAGCATCATCGATGTCTATTTTTGAGTTTCCAAAGAGAAATTGCTACCAAACTGTTTTAAATTGGAAATGATTGTGAACTGGGTTGGTTTTGAAATTCAAAGGGAAAATTGTTTGGTAAAAGCAGATTGTTTTAGAAATTGGGGTTTGATGTGATATACCAAGATGTGTATGAGTTATTTATGGATACAAAATGGTTTTGAAATAAAACCGGGCAATTGAATTTTGGGAAATCTATTTAAAATATAAATGTGGAAATTTAAATGAATCAACAATATAAAGTATAGAATGAAGTTGATTGAAATAAGAAAGGAATGAAAGTTAAATTCTGGGATTATAATTATGAGATGGAAATAACTAAATGAGTAATATAAGTTGGTAGATAAAAGAGTTAGAGAACTTGAAGGTGAATGAATTGTAAAACTTGTATAAAATTGTATCCTAGAATTAAAATTTAATTCGAGTATATGAAGGTGAATAAAATATATTTGAATTTAACTTAAGATAAGTTAAATAAAATTGAGGATTGGAATTGAATTAAATGTAAAATGCTTATAATTGTGTAAAGAAATTCATATTCTTAAGTTCTTAAGTGTAATAATTTGAAATTGATTATAAAGATGAAAATGGACTTAGATGAATAGCCCCAGATCTTAGGTAAGTAAGTTAAACTTATGAATAGAGATGAAATTGTAAGTCATAAATGGGAATTCATTTCTTTGAACCATTAAGAGTTATAATTTGAAATTGTAATTATCAAATGGAAATGACTAAGATGAGCAATCTTAATTTTTAAATAGATCCAAACTTGAATTATAAAATAAATTGAACTTAAGAAAATTAAGTGAAGTGATATTTGGAATTAAAAGGCAAGTATTTAATTTTAACCAGTGAAGGAACTAATTAGATAATAAGTTAGTTAATGAAATTGAATTGTGAGTTAATGAAATTGGATTAACATAGTGATGGTTTGAATTGCGAATGAAATCCAAATAAGAAAATAAATTGGAAATGACCTGGTTATTAATAAAATAATTTCAGATGAATTGAGTATGGAAATTAAAAATTCATAATGATTGAGTGAATGAACCACTTATATTAAATAAATAAATGGATGGAATTTGATTAAATAAGAATCAAATGAAAGATGGAAATAAAACTTTAAGGGGTTGGTTAAATGGGAAATAAACTTAAGTTATTGACTTAAGTAAATGTGGAATGGAAACTGAACTCAAACAGAGGAGTGGTTTAAATAAGTTGAGAAATAATTATTGAATGAATTAACTTGGATTGTTTTCGAGCCAAATAAAATTCAATTTTTGGAAGTAGTAAATTGAAATTCATATGGAATTGGGATTCGGTTTGAATATATACACTTCGGTGGTGAAGTAGTAAATAAGTATAAGAAAATTTATATGAACTTAAGAATTGAAGAATGAAATTCTTAAGAAAATTTGTATTGGAGGTATACTTAGTAATTTTGGAATGAAAAAAATAAAAAAATATATATATATATACTAAGTGAATAGTTGAATGAAGACTAAAACTGAAGTTGTGAAATGGAATAGTTGTGAATAAGGGGATAACAATCAAAATGAATGTGAATAAAAGAGAATTGATATAATTGGTAATCAATTGGAATTTATACGTAAGATGTACGTATATTATTTTATTCGCATAGCTATTTGGTCCAGATGTCGAACACAGAATTTCGAGATAGTTTTATCGATCCGAATCAGGATTTTTCACTCGATTTTCAACGGCGAACCTGGATATGGATTGTTGATTGATTCTGGATATTCTCTATCATAGTTTGTGGCTATGCAAGGAGAATGACGGTTTCTGATCAAGGAACCAGATCTGAGTCCGCACTAGGAAGTCGGGTGGACGATACTAGTTCGGAAGTGAAATTGTGTGATCGATTGAGCGATCAAATGTGATATTGCGTACGGATGATATATGTGCATCGTACGGGCTTCAGTAAAGCAAATATTGAAAATTTGTAAAGGAAAGTATAAAATGACTTTGGAATTGTGATTGAATATTATTGCTTAGTAGGATATACAGGTGTATAAAAGCAATGGATAAATTGGGATTTTTGATTTTAGAAGATAAAATTTAATGGCCCGACAAAAGGTATGTATTTGAATTTCTATATGAAATTTGATTGGGTTTTGGATCCAGCCACTTGGCTTTTTGTTTTCTTTTTGAGATTGGGAGGCCGTAGAGCCATTTTGTAGTAGTACCGAGCTAGCCGCGCAAAGGAGACGCTGGCGAAATTTTTCGGAAATTTAAGGAGTTAGAAAAATTTTGGAAAATTTTGATAATTCAAAATTTGAATTCAAATTTAAATTTGAATGAATAAGTAGGTGGTATGAGTTGAACTTATGAATAAGTTTGGGAAGTTAAAAGATGATTAGTGTATTATTAATAAAAGAATTGTTATGGAAAGTTGTTAAAACTATTTGGATTGGGAAAAAGAACGGGTATCGAATCATTTCTCTTAACTGGTAATTTCGGGGACGAAATTCTTTTAAGGGGGGAGGAATGTGACGACCCGGAATTTTTGTATATTTGAAATGGGAATATTTAATTTATTTTAAATATTCGGAGGGTAAATTTTAACTTTAATTTCAAATATACAGTATTTATTTGGATAATTAATTATTAAATTTAATTATCGGGATTGGGTAAAATATTGAATCTTGATTTTAAGCCTGTTAAAAATAGTTCAAAGGTTCAGAAAATTTATTTTGTTAATATTGAAGGTGATGAAACTTTTAAAATTGAATTTAAAAGAGATTGGTTCTGTTTTGAAATTTATCGTTTTAAATTTGAATTTAAAATAGCCGTCCGAGGCATAGTCTCGGAATTCGACGAAACCAGTTCCATTGAGTCCATAATATTGTATTATTATCGGATTTCAATTTTCGTAGCATTTGGGGTTGTTGTGTAAGCATACGTTATAAAAACGCGTTGGAAATTAAATTGGAAATAACTGATTTAGGATTTAAATACAATAATTCGACTGGTCAAATTCTTCTCTCATCAGCATTTAAAATATCTTCCTTCACATCGTAGACCTACAGCCGACTTCCTTTCATATCCGTGTTTCTTCTTTTTATAACAACACGCAATCTTCTCTGCAATCGTCCAACGCAAGCAGTTCAAACAAGGAGAAGTAATCAAAGCCGAGCCTTCTGGATCACGCTGTCTGTCCACACGTGTTCAACTGGGTAAACACGCGTCTCCTTCTCCTTTACAACTTTTCAACCGAGCCTCTCAGTTAAAAGAAAAACGAAATGGCCGAAGCCTATTCACAATCAATCCTTCTCTTCAAATTAATTCATAAACCCAGATTTTCGAATAAATCAAAGTCAAAATTTAATTCAAATAATGGCCGCCGTTCGGTATTAAATCGAAGTGAAGTCGCGATGGGGGCTTCGCGTTGGCTGGGCATCGCATGCGAAGGGGAGGGTTGCCATCGTGTCTCCGGTGGGGTTTCGCGTCAAGGCAGCTAGGCGCGTTCGTTTTTGGGTCTCTGGCCGAGCTCAAGCGGCGTACATCGTGAATAGGAGGGAGGTCGTATCGATTAGGGCTGGAAGTTGGAAGATCGTCGAGTAGCAGTTGCGAGGTGTTCGATTTGACAGCAGCGAGTGGATCGATTGGGGCAATCACGTCGCCGTGATAGGAGATATTAGCTCGGTGATGAAGCTCGATGTTTTCACTCGCGAGCTTAGCTGTGTGTCAGAGGGATTTTGGCATCGCGATGGTTTGGGGACTCGAGTGTTTTACCTGAGGTCGTGACGATGGCCTGCAATGAGGTATACTTTCAGATTATTGTTATCAATTTAAATGTTTATGTAAACAAGAAAAAAAGAGAAACATGTTTTGCTGGCAGATTGATAGGATTGTAACAGAAAGAAATATATATGTTAAAACTTTAACAGTAAAAAGAATTTCAGTTTGTTTATATATAATGTAGGAAAAGTTTGGAAATATATATATGAGGATATTTTAACTTACTGTAAAAGTTTAAGAATATACCTTAAGGCAGTTTAATTTTATAACATTTTAATTTACCAGTTGTTTTTAAAAATATATAAAATATATATACAAAGTGATGAGTTTGTTCCATAAATTTACTTGATCTATTTTAATTACTAAGATAATCTATGAGAAGGGAAAATTGGGTTTAAATTAAATTATAGGTTAAAATAAATAAGTAAATGTTAATTTATTTTTAGATTTGATTCAAGTATTAATAAACTATATATTTATACAAGGTCTGAAATCAAGGAAAATCAAGTCGAGATTGGATTGGGATTGGTTTGCAAATAAAAGGTGAGTTAATCTCACTCAGTTGAATTTTATTTTAAATTTAAATGGTTAAATTTAAATAATTGATTGGATGATTGCATTGATTGAATATGCTATATTATATATATAGTAGTATATAGCAATATATACATATTGGCATATGTATATATTTGAGTTGTTGATATTCCCGCATTTATATAGCGGATGAGACCCTATGCGCCGCATAATAGCGGATGATATTTTATAAACCCATATACCACGATATTCCACCTTGAAGTGGAATTGGTATTGTGCTAACGTTTGTGGATGCAGGAAAACAGGTTGGTGGGATCCAACTGGATTCCTCAAAATTTTCCAGACTGTTTTATATTCTGTGTTATGAATATTGATATCCTGTGATGATTTTATTGGTAATTGAAATATTTAATAATATGGTTGGATTGAATATTTCAGAAAAAGAAATTATCAAAATGTATTGAATTGGATTTTTTGGAAAGAAATAAATCTTAAGTTAAAAGTATTTTGAAATAAATGAAATGAGCAAGGAATTTATTTGAAAGTAAAGTAAATCGGAAATCAATTTGGGATTTGATTTAAGCGTTAAAACGGGATTTTTAAAAGAGAAGTGAGATTTTGGAATTTATAAACTGGGTTTATAAAGTAAAATAAAATATCAGTGGATATTTGAAAAGATAAATTCAAGGTGGGAATTTATAAAGGGATATGAATTGGTATAAAAATAAATAGTGATTTATTTTGAAGAATGTGAAAGAAAAGTGTATCTCCCTGAATAGCCAAGTATGTTTTCAAAATAAAACTTCTAAGTATAAGCTAGAGGTTTAAAGTTGATTTAAAATATGTTTTTTGGAAAATCTATTATTTATAAATGTGAAACTTTAAAGCGAGTATCTTTCAAATTTATTTTAATAGTAATTGTTTAAAGATGGTTTGGTATTATGTTTTAAATGATAAAAATCTAGTTTTATATTTTATTACGTAGCTTCATTTTGAATATTCTTAAAGTATAAATTTTTAAATAAAGTATTAAAATAGTTTTAAATTTAAATGTTTTAAAGTATATTTTATAATAAAGTGCTTTAAATTATTTTTAAATCTAAAAGTATTTTGTACTTGGTGTTTCAGAGGAAATAAACATTTGGGAAATGTATTCCGTAAGCGGAAACTTTTTGAAATTATTTCAAATGAGTTTTGAAAATTTGGAAATATATCTTGCGAAGATATTTGAGATTAATAAATAATTGGGAAATATTTATTGTTTGATGGATGATTGTGAATGTTGATTGATAGTTAAAGAACCGACTATCAATATTGGCCAATGCGCTGATCGTTTCGAAGAGACCGGGATCGAGTTTCCGTATACCGGGATTCTAGGTCTGGAGACTCGAATACCACTTCGATCCGGTTTGTACGTTTCGTGTAACGATTTCGGAGTCGAAGATGGAGCTGTGAAGTGCAAGGGCTAGTCGCTACTAATCCTGAGGATATTTCCAAAATGTATGTAGTAGGAGTAGTGCCTTCGGTTCCGTTCAAACCCAGGACGGACTTGTATGGACGAATGCTTGCGAAACATCGTCAGCGGACGATGGGCATTCTAAGGGATATGTTCTGAAAAGGTATCGTTTAGCCTCGAACCTCATCAACCGGGAATGACTGAAAATCAGGGGTTATGCAGCAAGGCTTCGTGGGTAGCTCCCACTGGAGGGTAAGGTCATCCCTGTCTAGATGTCCCTTTTTTATTTCGGCTTAGTGGTGCGGTTGCTGATCCCAACCGTGGGGTGATTTTATTCGGGATCATCCAGTAAGGGATGGTTCCGGCCTTGTGTTGCAGGGGAGCGGGCGTACTCCTCGGTACGGTGATCTAGGCCACGTACTGTGATAGGTGGTACCCCAGTGCCTAGTCATTCGTTGGAAATCCATTCTTCCTACGTGCCTTGTATGGTATTTGTTTGTATTACCCACTTTGTGGCTAGTATGCTGGAATTTAATAATGTAACAATTTCAGCTATTTTAATAAGTATTTGTATATAGACACTATTATAATATCAGAGGATTTTGATATAAAGTGTTTTAGCTATCGTAAGGTAAAAACCCGACATGTTTATTTGTGGCGTGGTCTTACGAGATGCTTTTGTTTTCAAAGGATTTTGAAACTTTAATAATCAATTTGAGTGTGATTTTCTCACGCTGGTTTTCCAGACTGACTCGGGTATTGTTTTATATGATGCTCGGGTCAGACCGAGATAAACAGGTTCAGGATATGATGCTGTGGAGCTCAGGAGACGAGCTGGATGACGATACGTACTCTCGTACTTGCTATTATTTTTCCGCTGTGTATTCAGTTGTATGTTATGGATGTTGATGTACTCTGATGATGTATTGTATAAACAGATATAGTTTTGATTTGTGTAAAGATCTGTTGGTATATAATATATTTTATTCCGTTGCGATGGTTAGATTCTGATGTTGTTTCCTATTTTCTTCTTCTACCTCTTCTTCTTACTTAAATGGTCCGGTTTTTCGTGTAAGAAAAACTCGGGTTGTCACAAAACCCATCCCATAATGTTTGGAATTCTTATACGATCGCAACGGAGAAAGCCGTGTATGAATCCGACTCATATGAAAAAGTTATTCTGATTAGAAGTTAGACGATTTATATTACAGAATAAATAAATAAATAAATAATAAAACATAGACCTGTCACCTAACACGTTACCTCACTCAGACCAAACCTCGACATCGCGCACCTCCTAGGGTTTACATCCCCCACCAGTTCAACGCTACCACATGCCGCTCCGACCACATCCACGCCGATCTGCGATCTCCAGTCGAACGTCACTGCCAGGCCGCACCCTATCCCCACGCGCGGCGCTCCACCATGTCGTCGTTGCGCCTCTGCCGCCGCCTCATATAATCACCATTACTGGCGTTTTCAGTTACACCTGAGACGAGCTACTACCCTGGATCGACTGCACTTGACCTCGTCTACCCACTGGTGACCTCCGATTGTCATATCGTCACAAATCCACCGTTGGATGGAAAACCAAATAATGGACGACCGAGGTTCAACCTCGACTTCTGGTCAAACTATGAACCGGATTGAAAAACAAATCACTGCAGTGGATTACGCTCGTCGAGAGCTTTCCAACGATATATAGTTTGCTAGGGTTTGGAGAGTTTGAATTTTGAAATTGGATTTAGGGTTTGTAATAGGAATTTGGTTTCTTCCATTGGAAGGAAGGAATAGGCAAATAGAATTGTACGTACAGAATAACTGACTGGCTACTAGGGTTTGAGAAACAAAAATCTATTTATATAAATAAGGCCCGATAAGAAAGAATGAACATATCGAATTGGTTCGAAACGATAATAACGACCCAAAAAGCCCATTCCGTCTTCGAAACGAAAGTAGGTCATCCCATATATCAAAATAGATGTTTTCGATATTTTTAAATTCAATGGAACATGTTTCAAGTCCTAATTCTATTGTATGAAGAAGTTAGTCTTTAAAATCATGTTATTTCAAATTGAGTTCATTAAATTGATTTCTACGCGTTTCGTGTCCGCACGATCAAACGACAAGTCCGATCGTTATGAAACTTGAAATTCAACAATAATTCACCGTTACGGATCCAATGAAACTAGTTTCGCCGAAATCCGAGACAGTGGCCAAAATGGCTATTTTCACGTTTATTAAATAAATTATTATTAAATAAATTAAATCACTTTTAAATTCAAATTTTATAACTAACAATTTTCATCATTTCTAATTTCAAAGAAATTAACAATCTTTTTAAAACCAATTTCCCATGTCAAATTCAATATTAATTATTTCACTAATTGCAGCGTTCAATCTCAATTGAATAAATTCATTGATTATTATTTTAAATTCCAATAAATCCATTTACTTGATTTTTCATCTTCTTATTTAATCCATTATTACTTTATGGACATAATTAACATTGGTTTATGTTTTATTACATCAATAGTCTATAGTTATCATTTTAATTCATATTAACTACAATATTTAAATAGATTAATTGCAATTGATTTCCAATTTAATTTCGGCGGACTAAATAGTGAAATGGTAATTAAACAATTGTTACAACTTACAATTTCAACCACATTCCTATGTTTATTGTTAACAAACAAACTAATAAATTCACGTACTATTCCATATTAACCAATTTCAATTTATTACGTAAAATTTCACCATTAAATACAACACTTGGTTTATTTACTATTTACAATTTATAACCAAATTTAAAATTTACAATCATTTCAATTAATTGAGGTTACATTCAAATAGTTATCAATTACCTTAAATTAACATTATTAAATTTCATTCTAGTTCGTTTATCATGAACAAATCATAAATTTTTAATTTCTTTCAATATTAAATACCAAAATCTTATTTGAATTAATATTTTAATTATCGAAAATTACGGGTCGTCACATTTTAAAACGAAATATTTATTTTTACCTTCATTCATGTATTTATTCCTTTACTTAGCCTCTTTCAATATTACCATTTTTTTAGGGCTGCTCATATTTTTACTTTATTTCAATTTCTAGTTGTTTATATATACTTTATTTGCTTTTTATAATTTTCCATCTTCATTCCTGTAGCCTCATTTCATTTTCAAATCTCATCTTCTATAGCTTTATTTTTCCAAACAAATCTTCCATCTTATTATTTTTTCCTCTCTTCACCTTCCTTCTTTTTCATTTTTCTTCTTCAAATCTCCTTCTTCTTCGTTTTTTTCAAAGCTTTCTATTTTTTCCTATTCTTCAAATTCTTCTTCTTCTTTAAATTTTCTTCTTCTTTTTCAAACCTTCTTCTTCTTTAAATTTTCTTCTTCTTTTTCAAACCTTCTTCTTATTTCCAAATCTTTTTCTTCAAATCCATATCTATACAAACTTCTCTGTCTCTTTCAAAACTTTCTAAATAAAAGATTAAGATAGCAAGGAAAAAAATCAAAAGGAAAAAGTAGTATCTGATCCAAATCTGATTAGAAAAGGGAAATCCAGATGGTGAGTATTTAAACTCTAAAATTTTATTCCAAGTTAAACCAAGTTATATAGTGATAAAATTATTGATTGTTGGTTGGGAATTTTAATTGACCTTTAATTTGAATACCCTTGATAATTAAACACCAATATGTGATAACTAATAATTATGGTGACATGTTATTAATTGGTTGATTAGTTGAATTAGTTGATTTGAATGTTGATTGTATGTTGTGATGGATGCTATTGTAATTGAATGTGTGTTTGTTCATTTATTTTGATATATCCCTCTTATCACCATATATTTTATTGTAATCATGTAAATTTTTGTATTGATTATTTGAACACTGAATAAGGATACAAAACCCTTGGATTTCTTATATTGACATGTGAAAAAAATTAGTACGTTTAGATTTACTTTTTGAACCATAAAAATGATTTTTGAGAAATAAACTGTTGTTACCTTATTTGAAAGTCTTCAAATTTAAATTATGGAACCTTGCGAAGTTTTCATAAATTGAATTTTTAAAATTTGGAAAATTTTCATAAATCAAATCTCTTGAACTATGAAATTTTATTTGGAATTTTTCTGTAAATTTGTAAGTTATTAGAATGGATCTATTGTGAAATCTATTGTATTTTGAATATGAAAATAACAAATTGTCTAGAAATTTGAAACTTTAAAAATGTAGTTTTCTACATTCATTCTTTCATTGATTTTGATTTAATTTTCATAAGAATTTTAGTTCTGACTCTAGTGTATTATTTTCATTTATGCTCGGGTCAGCCTAAGTATTTCAGTGTTACGAAGATATTATTTATTGAAGATGAAGATGGAGTTTGAAGACCGTATTTATTAATAATATTCCACTGCATTACTTTATTATATCCGTTAAATGTATAATTTTGATGATATTGTAAAGTGAATTTATTGTATATTGTTAAACGGCTTCATGAACTGTTCATGTAATTATTATAATTTTGTCATTGCGCTGCGAGATTCTATACTTTTATTCTTCTGTATCTTATTTCTTTAGAATAAAACCCCATTGATAATCTGTTCTTTTGAGCTGTTTGAGCCAGACATGTGTGGTTTATCGTCAACTTGAATCGTCCAAAATGGCGGGTCGTCACAGTTGGTATCAGAGCGAGAACCTTGGCTTTGTTAAGGTAAACTCATTAGAGATTGGGTCAGTAGTACCCTAGAATGAGTTAAGAGTATTGAGAGAGCATATTTGTATTTTATATAACTATGAGTTAATACCCATGAATTGGAGCAAAGGAATTACTATAAGAATTAAGCATATTAAAGGCCTTAATTATGTGATTAAAACAAATTGGATATGCTATCAATTTAGACTTATTTAAAATAATGAATTTGGTAAACCATTGGATTCTAAAGAAACTTCAGTCAAAAGCTTGTTTAAAATGCTAATGAACTTAAGAATAATAATTTAAAAATTAACTGATGAAGATTTTATTATATGATAGGAGAATCCTATTAAACGCTTAGTCCGATTAGGATGACTAAAAGTGCAACATGGAAGGCAGCACGTAGGGTACGAAAAGTGGCGGAGAAAGAACATGAGAAACTGATTAGGGAAAGGTCAGAACCAAGCCCTTATGATAACATCATCTATTATAGGTGTCATAAAAAGGGACATTTCGCAGCTATGTGCAGCAAGAAGAGAAAGCGAAAGGAAAATGATGAAAAACGTGTTCACTCTGAGTTTGTATATTTTAAGTGTCGTAAAGAGGGTCATTTTCTAAGCCATTGCCCTAAGGTGAGGAAGAAGAAGCGTGTACCCACCGTATCAGTTGACGAATCAACCATTTTCTTCCATTGCAAGCAGACTAGACATATAGCCAAAAATTGTCCCAAGAGACAGCGTGGAAGGCAATTTGTGATGCGCCCCGCTCAAGCGGCATGCGTAAGGTTCGAAAGGGAAGATGGAAGTATGGTGTACATTTGTAGCAAATGCAAGAATTGGGGACACATTGATGTGGAGTGCACCGGCCATTTTGAGGCAACATTAGGAAGGATAAATACCGAAGCATTGTTCTTGAAGGGATGTGGAGTGTAACGAACGCGATTTTTCGTCGCTCGAAAATCGACATTAATACATTCACTATATCAACTGCCGAGCAATCGAATGCCGGAAAATCGAATTGTTATGGAGAAAAAGAAGAGGAAGAAGAAAATAGAAGAAAGAGAAAGAAGAAATAACAAAAACACAAAAACAGAAATAATATCAGAATCTCACATTCGCAGCGGAACAACATATGATAGATAAATGAATAATCTTTAAATCAAAGAACTATATCAATTTATACATTAGGTCATCATCAAAGTTTACAACAACAGTATACAACACAACTGGACAGTTATATGAACTTGTTCATATACAGAATACACAGCGGAATAATACTATCATATACAAGTGGTACGTCTCGCCATCCAGCTCGCCACTAAGCTCCACAACACTCCAAAATCCAGAATAATCTGATAACCTAACTCTAGACTGCCCGTGTGGAAAATGATGGGCACCCAGAGTTTAGGAAGGAAACAATAAACTCCAGGTCAGTCATGGTGACTAGTGTGAAAACTAAAACAGTTTATCTTTAGAAATAAACAACAATAGAATTTTAACATTGAAACCCGCAATGCTTTTAGAAAATGAAACTACCATAAGACCTCCCACCACACACACAATGCAAACGCAGAATTGGAGGAAATTTCTTCTTATGATAATTAAGCATGCTTACTACGCAAAATCATTTGATTATTATTATTAGTGCATAGTGTAGAAACATTTCGAAAGTATAATATAAATCTTAGCCAGCATAGGCATTCCGCACTTATGCCTACTATAGCTACTATGTTCAATAGCAGGTTACCGCCATATTCCATAGCAGGTAATACAACTAAAACCGTAGAAGGTTCGTATTGTTTCTTTGGATTTTCCAACAAATGGTCAGGCTAAGGAACTTCCTTTCCTCCTGCCGAATGGGATCGCCTCTGGCTGGACGTCCCGAGAGACAAACTGCTCTCTGCCAAACAAGGCCGGGTTACCCCTATAACAGGTAACTCACGAATATGTCATCACCCGGTCCTTTGGGACCTTTATCCGAGCGCTCGGTAACCATCATCACACATAATAAATAAGTGTATCCACATGAGTAAGTATCTGGGCTCCATACCATGATACCACCCCTTTTCAGAAGGAAATGACATACCCTAAAGGGCACGACCCTCATAACCTTGCCGCAACATTCCTGTTTCGACCATTTCCGGGTTGTTGAGGCCCTGACGAAGTCTCTTCCACAAAGCTACGCTTTTTCACAAAAGCTATGCTTTGGGTCAAACAAATGATCAACCTATGATCACAAAGATAAATGATCAAACAAATGATCATATCACAAATGATCAAACACTGATCATCACACAGCAACACTCAGCATGTCACATTACCAAATTGGGAATATATCGCTGATAACCTTCAACTACATAACCTCTGAGCTCGTACGTCTCAGAGAAGGGTGTTAAGCTAAGAGAATAAATTCTCCGCCACCAACAGAAATGTATTTGAAAGAAATCGGCTTTACATCTCAATTTGTAATGTCAGACACACAATCCATACAAGTCTGTTCCGGGATCGAACAGAACCGAAGGCACTTCTCACGAAGCCCTTGCAAATCCGGATAATTTTCAATCACGTCCGGACTTCCCGTCACTAAGGTGATAAAACCTCTAAATCGAAGATCAGTCGATGTAGAGTAACTCGACGGTAATCCTTCTGTTTTCAAAAATATCCGGTCTTCAACACCGGTCATCAAATGCGATTCATAACGACGTATCACATATTCAGAATGGGTTATACGACCCCATGGTCCTTTCCCGGCTAACCCGAATAGTGAGCGCTTATTCAAAAATAAGTGTGGTATTCAAATTCATTCAATTCACAACAAATACCTATTCAAGGTAATTATTGATAGTCGGTTATTTAACTATCAATAGAGATGCGCAACATTATCAGATTCCAAATAATTTTCCAAATTATTTATCTTCTAAAATATCTTTACAAGATATATAATTTCCACACTTCAACTATTTGAAAACAATTTCAAATCAATTTCCACATTTCAATTTATCTTTAAAGATAAAATCTCAAAACATTTCACTTCATATTGGAAAAACATTTCCATACCTATTTAATAATAGGTAATTCACAAATCCATTTATTTTCAACATTTGAAAATATTCAATATACTTAAATCAAAATTAAGTATATATTTCATTCTTTAAGGAAATCATTCTCTTTCATAAATTTTATTTGAGTCAAAACGAATGTTGCGTAAAACATCGTTACAACAACTCAAAATCACTAGTATAGGGATTCGAAATTTAGATAGATATATAAATCCCAATACTATATAAAACATTTCCTTTCAAAAACCATTTACTATAACAACAGTGTTATAGTCCACCATTTCCTTATTTTCTCGAAACGTCTATTTCAACAATAACTGTTGAAATCTATGTTTCGATACTTAACACGTTTTAAAACATCTTTTAAAACAACTACTTTATTTAACAATATTTCTTTTTCCCAAAATATATTGATTTTATTCAATAATATATATTCACTGTCCAAAATCGTGAATATAATCACTATCCCAATTTTAACAATTTCTACACAATTTATTTCAATAATAATTCACTATCCAAAATCGCGAATATACTTCCTTTAATAATTTTCTATATTCAATTTATCAAATTCCATTGATTTCGAATTTATAAACAATGTCTAAAAATTCTTTCCCTATTTATAAACTTCGATTTATAAAAATCCCTGAATTAACAAATTTAATTCATAACTCGATTTTATATCAAAAATCTAATTTATAAGTTAATTACTTATAAATCTTTTATTTTATAAAATCTATTTATTTTATAACTTCACATTATAAAACTTCTAAATTTCATTAACTTATGAAATCCAATTATACTCCATTTTTAACACTTATAAAAACTCATTTTATAATTCCAACATTTTAATTTATAAATATCCATTTTACAATCTTTTATATAAACCGTTTGGAATAATTCAAAAATCCCAATTTAAAATCAACTCGTTATTTTTTAAACTTCAAAAATGGATCCGATGATACAACAGCACCAAATAGTCAATCACAACATCCAAACATCATATATCATCATATGATAACAGAATATACAACAATATCTGTAAATAAATCACTACGGTGAGGAATCCAGTTGGATCCCTCCAACCTGTTTCCCTGCGTCCAAAGATGTTAGCACAATACCAATTCCGCTCCAGTACGGAATTATCACGGTATATGGGTTTAATAAATATTATCCGCTATTATGCGGCGCAATAGGGTCTCATCCGCTAAACAATGCGGGAAAATCAACAACTCCAATATATATATATATTCCAATATATATATATTGCTATATATATATATATAATACCAATTTCACTTCAATGTGAAATTATCGCGGTATATGTTTTTAATAAATAACATCCGCTTAATAACGGCGTATAATGTCTATTTCAACAATACAGATAACAATTTATCATCCAATCACACAATCAAGCAATTTTAAATCTAACTATTTAAAATTTAAATCGAAACAAAACATTCGATTGAGTGAGGAGTTCTCACCTTGATTTCAATTCCGTTCCAGCTTTTTATTTCGAATAAAATCAAACACGCATTTAATTTTACTCGAAATTTTCACTGACTCCGATCGCTTCCAATCCAGTTTCATAGCGAAGTGCTCGACAATACGATTCCAACGCAACTTGTTTCGTGCGTTTTCGACCTCGTATGAAAGAGATATTGTATTTTGAATATTATACAAATTAAAATTTAATTTAATTTACAATTTTTTTTTTAAACCTAACCAAATCAGGCCGTGCCTTCTCAAGTCCAAGCACATCAGGCCGTTCACGTCTCCTTCCTCCATCATCAGGTAAAGCACGAACAAAGTGAACCCATAGCCGCCTATCTTCATCCAATTTTCACGACCACCTCGTCGACTTCTAGAACGATCAGGACCCATCATCTCGAAGGCCTTCGCGAGCTCCATCTTCACCATGAATAGCTTGAAACTCGGCTGCATCTTTTGCCTCGAAAAACGTGAAAAACGCAGCGACTTTGAACGCGATTTCCCGTTGATTCTTTGCTCCGTTTTCGATCATCTCAGTATGGATTTGAAGCTCTCATCGAGCTCTTCGACTTTCGTGTTGGAAGTTTTCTCTAATTATCGACGGATTTTGAGTAATTGAGGGGAGAAGATTCGTGCATTTCTGGCCATTGAAGTATAAGTGGCGGCTGGAAGAAATGAATTAGGGTTTCTCACCTTTATACGTATATATATACACGTATATAAATAATATTAAATTCATTTTAAATCGACTTTTTCAAACGATCTCCAAATCTGACGTGCCGCCTGGCGTTCGTAAGGTTTACCCCACATTCCGAACACAATGGAATGTGTTTCGGAGGCTAATTCGATCATATGTGAGAGTTACGGAAATAAACAGTCAAATTTAAATCAAATCGATTTAAACCGATTTCAATGCGTTTTGGCTTGCCCCGGACAAACGGTATATCCGATTGACACGAAATTTGAAACCATATAATAATATCACATTACGGATCCGATGAAACTAGTTTCGTCGAAATCCGAGACTTTTTGAAAAATGACTATTTCAACTCGCCAAATTAATATTAAAACAATTTCAATACGTTTCGAGCTGCCACGGTCAAACGACAACTCCGATTGCTACGAAAATTGAAATCCGATAATAACAAACTATTACGGATCCAATGGAACAAGTTTCGTCCAATTCTGAGACTGTCTCAAAAATGGCTAATTTCACTAGTCGATTAAATATTAAAATATTCAATTTTTACAATTTAACTTTTAATTCAATTTTAAAAGTTCTATAACATCTCTATAACTTCAATATGATTTAATATAACTTTATAAATCATTTTCAATCACATTAGATCCAGATTTCAATTATTTCTGGAATTTCACCAATTAATTTATCGATTTAATTATCCAATTAAATCCAGATATTCGAAAAATAATTTATTCAGCTTATTAATTTCACAAATTAATATTCAAAATTAAATAAATATTCAAATTTCAAATATCAGAAATTTTGGGTCGTTACAAACTTCCCCCCTTAAAAGAATTTCGTCCTCGAAATTACCAAGTAAGAAAGATTCACAAAATCCATTTAACTTTCTAAAACAAACCATTCAAATTAGATTTACAATCTCTTAAGTGTTTAACTTTTCCAAGATTCATAGTTAAACCTCTTACAAAAACTTTACTAAGTTTCCAAATCATACTTAGTTTTCAAAATTTCCAATTTTCCCAAAAATATTCTAACGCCTTAAATTTTCGAAAAATTTCGCCATAGCCTCCTTTGCGCGGCTCGATCCGGAAAAAAATGACAGTGTATATATATCACAAATATACATCTCATCAAGTGATGAGGCATCCCGTAGGGAAAAAGTGTAAAAGTACGATATTTAATCCGAGATATGTACCTTATATATTATTAGCGAGCGTATACGGCTAATATAGCACGAAAGCGAGCTACAAATGCGAAGCAAACGCCATCTGCACCTACTAAACACTCAATCAAATAAATGAGAACATATATATAGAAAATAATATCGATATACATCATATAGCAACATAATAACTACATGTGCTAACATAGCAATGCATCAAAACAACAAATACAACCATCAAACAACTATCATCCAATAACATCTAACAAATCAATATCTCATTAATATTTATTCATTAATGTTCATTGAATTGATTTTCAATTTAATCACAATTGATTCATTAACATTGGATTTAATTAATATTCATTCATTCGTTTCCAACTAGTTCACATTCACTAATTTATATTTGTTCACTTTCAAATCAAATTCAATTCTATTCAAATTTATTTACTTCAATTTGAATTTAATTACTTTAGCTTCCAATTTCGCTAATTTACTTTCATTAACTCTTAATGAATTTATACACAATCAACTAACAATCAAATAACAACCAATGTATATTCAACACAACCAAATTATTAAATTTACATATTATCAAATTGGTTCAACACTTTAAATTAAATTGATTGATATTAAATTGACTTTTATTCAATTTCCAATTTATTAGCTTCTAATGAATTAACACTTATATTCATTGTTTCATATCAATTATTTACATTCAATTGATTAATCATTCCATCCATTCACATTAGATTGATTAATATTCAATCCATTTATTAATTCAATTGCTAATTCATTTAACAAATAAAATTGAATTTTATTTATATAGCTCAAGTTCACATTCATTTAATAAATTCACTTTATTAATTTACTTTGATATCACAATCAAATTCATTCAACATTACTTAAGTTATTTTCCATTTCAAACATCATTTGTTCAAATTAACTTAAGTTTCCACTTATAAATTAAATTTAGATTCCCATTCTAAATAAATTCTATTCAACTTTTACTTAAGTCAAATTCATCACTTATTCCAATTCACATCTCATTTTGCTTAACAAAATTGTTTAACCATTTTTAACAATCTGTTTTACTTACATTTTCTCACTTTTAATAAGTTATACAACTTATATATTTAAACTTCCAAATCTGATTTAATATATTTAACTTTCTTTTAGTTAAATTTCACATCATATTTCATTATGCTACTCAAATTCATTAACTTTACCAAAGTTAAATCTATTATCTCATATCATAAGTATAAATCTTATTTCACTTATATTTATCACTTTACAACTTGGATTTTAAATCTAATTTGTTTATCACAACAAAACTTCAATTTCCAATTCACTATGGGTAGCAAATCAATCACACAGAAACTCGAAAATGATACTGATGATGCTGCAGTCATCACCCTTATTATTTCCCAGCAACATAGTGAATTCAGTGCTTTAAATTCTTTCAAAAATTTCCTTGATTTATAAATCTCATTACAAATCATTTACTTATAAAATTTCTCTATTTATATATAAGATTATTTTACCATTGTAAATCATTTTAATTATAACTTCACACATTATAATTCATTTGCTTATACAATTCATTCTTTTACAATCATTGTTTTCATTTAACTTATTCAAACAACTTTTATTAACTTATATATATTTACATTTTTAATAACCAAACAATCAATTTATTGTATACACTTTAATAATTTCCGAAAATTATTTCTTTATATACAAAATATAATCAAGGTAAAATTATTTCATTTACCCAATTTAAAACAATATCGTGCCGAATTGTTCTGAATAAGTGTTTAGAGATCCCTATCGATAGAGTTGTACAGACTATACCGACCAGAATCCATATACCACTCAACAAATCAATCATCACAATATAAAACAATTTTATATTCACTAACAAATACGCACTCATATCTATTATTACACTCAAACTCATCCTAGAGTACTACTAACTCTATCTCTAATGAGTAACACCCAACAGAGCAGGGTTGTCACTTAACCATATGCTCTGATACCAAATGTAACGAACGCAATTTTTCGTCGCTCGAAAATCGACATTAATACATTCACTGTATCAACTGCCGAGCAATCGAATGCCGGAAAACCGAATTGTTATGGAGAAAAAGAAGAGGAAGAAGAAAACAGAAGAAAGAGAAAGAAGAAATAACAAAAACACAGAAACAGAAACAATATCAGAATCTTACATTCGCAGCGGAACAACATATGATAGATAAATGAATAATCTTTAAATCAAAGAACTATATCAATTTATACATTAGGTCATCATCAAAGTTTACAACAACAGTATACAACACAACTGGACAGTTATATGAACTTGTCCATATACAGAATACACAGCGGAATAATACTATCATATACAAGTGGTACGTCTCGTCATCCAGCTTGCCACTAAGCTCCACAGCACTCCAAAATCTAGAATAATCTGATAACCTAACTCTAGACTGCCCGTGTGGAAAATGATGGGCACCCAGAGTTTAGGAAGGAAACAATAAACTCCAGGTCAGTCATGGTGACTAGTGTGAGAACTAAAATAGTTTATCTTTAGAAATAAACAACAATAGAATTTTAACATTGAAACCCGCAATGCTTTTAGAAAATGAAACTACCATAAGACCTCACACCACACACACAATGCAAACGCAGAATTGGAGGAGATTTCTTCTTATGATAATTAAGCATGCTTACTACGCAAAATCATTTGATTATTATTATTAGTGCATAGTTTATAAACATTTCGAAAGTATAATATAAATCTTAGCCAGCATAGGCATTCCGCACTTATGCCTACTATAGCTACTATGTTCAATAGCAGGTTACCGCCACATTCCATAGCAGGTAATACAACTAAAACCGTAGAAGGTTCGTATTGTTTCTTTGGATTTTCCAACAAATGGTCAGGCTAAGGAACTTATTTTCCTCCTGCCGAATGGGATCGCCTCTGGTTGGACGTCCCGAGAGACAAACTGCAATATATACATATATAATACCAATTTCACTTCAATGTGAAATTATCGCGGTATATGTTTTTAATAAATAACATCCGCTTAATAACGGCGTATAATGTCTATTTCAACAATACAGATAACAATTTATCATCCAATCACACAATCAAGCAATTTTAAATCTAACTATTTAAAATTTAAATCGAAACAAAACATTCGATTGAGTGAGGAGTTCTCACCTTGATTTCAATTCCGTTCCAGCTTTTTATTTCGAATAAAATCAAACACGCGTTTAATTTTACTTGAAATTTTCACTGACTCTGATTGCTTCCAATCCAGTTTCATAGCGAAGTGCTCGACAATACGATTCCAACGCAACTGGTTTCGTGCGTTTTTGACCTCGTATGAAAGAGATATTGTATTTTGAATATTATACAAATTAAAATTTAATTTAATTTACCATTTTTTTTATTATTTTTAAACCTAACCAAATCAGGCCGTGCCTTCTCAAGTCCAAGCACATCAGGCCGTTCACGTCTCCTTCCTCCATCATCAGGTAAAGCACGAACAAAGTGAACCCATAGCCGCCTATCTTCATCCAATTTTCACGACCACCTCGTCGACTTCTAGAACGATCAGGACCCATCATCTCGAAGGCCTTCGCGAGCTCCATCTTCACCGTGAATAGCCTGAAACTCGGCTGCATCTTTTGCCTTGAAAAACGTGAAAAACGCAGCGACTTTGAACGCGATTTCCCGTTGATTCTTTGCTCCGTTTTCGATCATCTCCGTATGGATTTGAAGCTCTCATCGAGCTCTTCGACTTTCGTGTTGGAAGTTTTCTCTAATTATCGACGGATTTTGAGTAATTGAGGGGAGAAGATTCATGCATTTCTGGCCATTGAAGTATAAGTGGCGGCTGGAAGAAATGAATTAGGGTCTCTCACCTTTATACGTATATATATACGTATATAAATAATATTAAATTCATTTTAAATCGACTTTTTCAAACGATCTCCAAATCTGACATGCCGCCTGGCGTTCGTAAGGTTTACCCCACGTTCCGAACACAATGGAACGTGTTTCGGAGGCTAATTCGATCACATGTGAGAGTTACGGAAATAAACAGTCAAATTTAAATCAAATCGATTTAAACCGATTTCAATGCGTTTTGGCTTGCCCCGGACAAACGGTACATCCGATTGACACGAAATTTGAAACCATACAATAATATCACATTACGGATCCGATGAAACTGGTTTCGTCGAAATCCGAGACTTTTTGAAAAATGACTATTTTAACTCGCCAAATTAATATTAAAACAATTTCAATACGTTTCGAGCTGTCACGGTCAAACGACAACTCTGATTGCTACGAAAATTGAAATCCGATAATAACAAACTATTACAGATCCAATGGAACTAGTTTCGTCCAATTCTGAGACTGTCCCAAAAATGGCTAATTTCACTAGTCGATTAAATATTAAAATATTCAATTTTCACAATTTAACTTTTAATTCAATTTTAAAAGTTCTATAACATCTCTATAACTTCAACATGATTTAATATAACTTTATAAATCATTTTTAATCACATTAAATCCAGATTTCAATTATTTCTGGAATTTCACCAATTAATTTATCGATTTAATTATCCAATTAAATCCAGATATTCGAAAAATAATTTATTCAGCTTATTAGTTTCACAAATTAATATTCAAAATTAAATAAATATTCAAATTTCAAATATCAGAAATTTTGGGTCTTTACATGGAGAAGTGGAACAAGCTGTGTAGGACTCGTTATTTCTTAACTTCTAGCTAGTTGTGTCTAGGTCAAGGCCTTTCTTTTAGTGCAACCTTGTGTATGGGATGTATGATCTTATTGTATCCTTAGTTTCTGAGTTGTTGTTGATGCGTCAAGGTTAATGATATGTATAATTAAGTTCTTAATGCTTGTCCATAAAATAAAAGTTTGGGAATATCCATAAGTAAAGAAGAAATTGAAAATGGATAAAAGTTAGTATGTATTGTATTCTTTTGGAAAATTGTTGGAGACAAATATATCTACAACAATATGTTGAATGAATACCATTTATTAATAAGAAGTTTGTGATCATGGGAGAAATTTTTTTGAATTAATAAAGGTTATGTATTTAATCTAAACAAATATTTGCAATTATGAAATGATTTAATATTAGAAAATGACTTATATAAATATGGTTTTGACTAGGAAGAAATTGAACATGAGAATTTGAGGATTGGAATTCCGATGTTTTGAAATCGGTTTTCTAAGATGTTGGAAAAAAAATAGTAGCATTGTTTGAAAGTATTTTCCGCATTGAAATGTTTACAAAATGATTTCAAAAGAAATAAAAGTGTGGAACTCACTTTTGTCGCTGGAAAATAATTCGGTGATGATTGCAGCATCATCGGCGTTCATTTTCGAGTTTCAAAGTGGAAGATGTCACTATAGTAGCTTTGCCACATATTTAATTGATGAAACAGATTTTGATTCAAATCACCGAAGTACGATTTGATATTCAAAAGATATGTATATATTATTTCAAACGATTTGAAATAAAACCCGGTGTTCAGTCATCGAGTTTCAATTGAATAATATTATGAACACATGTATCCTATCCATTAGGATTGATTGATCGATTGATTGTGCATCTTATTGAGATGATTGATTGCTGATTTCCAATTTAAAATTGGAATTTGATTTTATTTTTCTTTCCGACTATTTTGAATGATCGAACACTTCCAAATTCAGAATTAATTTTCAAAGCTAAGTATTTTGGAAAGGATATAAAGTTTAGTTTTGAAAATTTTAAAGTAAAGACTAATAGAAGTTGAACAAGTTTTAAAATGTTAAATATTTTGATAAGTAAATTATATAAGATTACTTTGAATTATACAAGTATGAAATTTAGTTTTGAGATGTTTTGAATGAAAAGAGTTTTAAGAAATGTTTAGAACATAGTAAATATTTACAAAAATTTATTGTTGGCAGATTGATTTTTAAGCAGTTCTGACTTTGTATAAATACGAAAAATAGTTTCGAATGGTTTATAATGGAATTTGTTTTAAGAAACATTTTGAACCTAGTAAATGTTCTATAATAATGGATTTTGAAAAGTATTTGATTTGGAAAGAAATTTGATTTTATCTGAATTTGAATATAAAACTGAAGTTGTGGAAAACTATTGATTTGAAATTTGGAAAATTTTGAATTTGAATGATATGTGATTTGATTGTTGAGATCGTATATGGATTTGAAACTGAACTGATATTTGAAAGTGGATTGATTTTGAAGACCTTTGACTCTATATAAATATCTAATTTGGAAGTTTTCGATCCTTATATGAAAATGGTTGGTATAAGTTGAAGTTATAACGAAAACTATTGATTTTGGAAGGTATTCGATCTGAAAAGCGATAATCTTATATATATAATGGAATTTATATAAGAATTTGATATGATATATTTGGAATTATTGATTTGGAAAGTACTCATTTTGGAAATGAAATCTTATTTATAATGGAATTTATATATGTGTGATATTTGATGTTATGATTTGAAAAGGGTACTATGTATATTATGATACATTTCGAAATTGAAGATATGGGAAGTACCCTCTATGAAATTCGGTAATCTACTTTTTGGGTTCATTCTATTGATTTGATTTTGGCTGTCCGGACATAAACTCACGAGTTCCTTTGAATTCCATAGCATAACCTATGGTCTTATGATTTAGATCGTAGCGTAAATCGAGGATGGAGATTACCTACAGTACAAATGGATTCTGCTGGGATAGTGATGTAACCATTGTGTACTGCGATCTGCAGTGTTATTTTTTTTAGATCGTAGCATAAATCAAGGGTAGAGATTACCTCCAGTACAAATGGATTCTGCTGGGATAGCAACGTAACTATTGCGTACTGTGATCTGCGGTGTTCGAGTGGTACTTTTCATATCTGTTTTTAAGTATTTTCACCGGGTATTGAAACAGGTCTACTAAGTATTTGGAGATTTCTAGTCTTGCGCCTGATCAACGTACGACCAGAGCCTGTAAGAACGAGGATAAACTTGTTAAAACATCGAGTTATAAAAGTATTTTGATAAAAGTATTATATAAAGGATATTTGATTATTATTATTTTCTTTTCTAAAAACTTTAAAAATGTTTAAAAGATTGTTTATTTATGTAAGACATGGTTTAAAAGTTAATTATTAATGTTGTAAATATTGTGATTAATTCAATAAAACGTAGTTAAAGTTAATGATTATTGATTTATTAATAATAATTGAAAAGTATTTTGGGGTTAAACTAATAAATTTATAAATAATAGATTTAAGGTAGCTCCTTTCTAAAAATAAGTAATGATGTGTTAAAGAAACTAGTAGAAAAAATACGTAAGTTGTGCTTAGATCATTTTATTCGCACAACAGTTCTGATTTAGATTTGAATATATGATTTCTAGTAATTCACACCAGTCTGAATTAGGATTGTTTGCTCGATTCTTGACGGCGAACATTTGATACGAATTTTTGATATGAATTTGAAGTTTCTATCATAGTTTATGGCTATGCAAGGAGAATGGAGATTTCTAATCAAGAAACCGGATCAGAGTCCGCACTAGAGTAGTCGGGTTATCAATACTAGTTCGAAAGTGGAATTTGTGTATTCAAGCAAGTGATCGGAATTGATATTGTGTACAAATGTATATGTACATTATATGAACTTTAATAATTAAATGGTGTGCTATGATTGTTGCTTCTGATTGCTATACTATAATTGGTTGCATGTAACTGTTACATTCCATTATAATTGCTTGTAGAAGTGCATCTTACTTATCAGTTGTGTTACAATGCTTTGTTGCATATGATTGATGTTTGTGTGTTATTGGTATATATGATAGAATGGTTAGTATATTGTCCTTTTATCATGTTTAATTCTCTTGAATTATGTAAGTAAGATACAGGTTTATGGAAGCAATAGTTGTTGCTTTTGGTTTCATAAATAAAGTTTGTTGCCCGAAAAATAGGTACGTTTTCGGATTACGATTTTATAGCGGTATTTTGTTGTTTTCCCATGGTTTGGGATTCTTTATTATTAAAATATGATATATATGATATTATTATTTTTCCGGACCTAACCGCGCAATGCTACCGAAATTTTTCGTGAATTTATGACTTAGAAAATTTTATGGAAGTTGAGTTATTTTAAAATTTTATTAAACTTAAATATGTAAGTTAAATTGTTATAAATTGACTATTTTGAATAAAATATATCATATCTCTTAATTCTTTTATGTTCCTTTTCGAGGACGAAAAGTTTTGAGTGGGAGAGATTGTAGCAACCCGTATTTTTCAACCATTTAGAAATATTAAATTTAATATAATTATTGATTAAAAATGGTTAGATATAAAGATTTTATGATTTATTAATGTAAAAATTTGTTAGAATATAAAACATGATCTTAGATATTCTAAAATCACAAATTTCAATGAGATAAAAGATGGTAATGCGTATCAAAATATAATTTAATAATATTGATTGAATGTAACTCACAACTGTTTTAATGTAATTTCAATCAATTGTAAGTTTAATAAGGAATAAAATCAATGATGTATTAAATGGTGAAATAATATGTTTTTAGGTTGAAATTAGTGTTAGCATACAATAAGAAATCAATTATTTAGTACGTAAATTTATTAACCCTTGTTGTAAACAATAAATTTATAAATATGTTCAAATTACTTAAATGTAACAATTGTTTATTTCTCACCTTTTTGTTTAATCCGTTTGAAATCTAATATTGAATATAAACTCCAATAAGAGTTGTTGGAATCCTTTAATTGAAAAGAAAACGACAAGTGTGCATTGTAATTAATAAGTTCAACATAAGAACTTACATTTAAATTAAATTAAAATGAACCTTTTAATGAAGTATAAGCTTTGACTTGAAAAGAATAAATTGAATGTTTATCTCTAATCGGAATAACAAATGTTGAATTTAAATAAAGAATTGAGTGAATGTTTTAATGAAAGAATAACATAAGTTGTTATTTGAAATGTATCTTGGAGAAGTTGATTTTCAATAAGATAAAACATTTACTTTGTAAATAATGTATAAATTTTATTGTATACGAAATTTTATAAAACATGTTTGAATTATAAAACATTTACTTTGTAAATAGTGTATAAATTTTGTTGTATACGAAATTTTATAAAACATGTTTGAATTGGTATAAATGAAAAGAATACAGTGTTCATAATTAAAATTCATTTGAAATTAGTAATGAAATGAATTGGAATTAGATTAATTGAAATGTTTTAATTAAAAGGAAACAGAAATGAAATTGTAATGAATGAGTTAATATAGGAACTTGCGTTTTTGTGTCAAAATGGAATGAACGTTTTAATTAAACTAACTACATGTTTTGAGACATATAAAAAGTAAAATTATCATTTTGAATAAGTATGATTTTGGAAAAAAATTGAATTTTAGAATAATATATATAAACATACTTATTAGTATTCAAATTTTAAAATATATCAGAGGGTTCATGCTTATTTAAATGTTGTGGAATCAATTAGAAATTACTTTGTATTAACAGCTGTACATTAATTACACATGTTCACATATATTTATTTTTCCATTTTATATATGTTTAAAACTTATAAATTGGTTGCATTAATGTGACCGTTACAGTAATTAAAAAAGTAAAGTAAATCATATTATAATACATAGATAGATATATATTCATGAGTTAATAAAATTGATTTGAATAAAATAAATAAATATATAGGTTGATTGGTTGATTAATTGATTGATTAATTGTTAATTGATTGATTTAGTTAATGGAATGTGCACACATACTAACATAAAACGAATGTTTTAATAACGAATTAAATGATATAAATATGTGTATATTTGGATTTGTTGAAATGGATTAATTGGAGTAATTTTTGGAATTTGGATCCCAAAGGTTTGTTTATAGTATATAAGTGGTCCCTTCATTTGCTTTACATTATTATCACATCCACATTCTCTTTCTTTTCATTTTCAAGTTCTCCGTGTAGGTTCCACTTGAGCATCCATTTAATTGTTAGACTACTCATTCATTTCTTATTAATCAATAATAGCCTCATTTGATTTATTTCTAATTAATAATTGTCGTATTCTTTTCGTTTTTTTCTCATTTGTTCATTTGCTTCTTTCCAAGTGCTTTACCTGAAGTTTTTTTTCTTTTCTTTTTTTTCATTTTTAATGTGAACATCCAAATTAATATTCATGCCAACTCATTAGCATTTACTATTCTCCATTTCTGAAATTTATTTTGCTTATGCATTATTAGTTCTTGTAGCTTTCTTTCAATTGCATTCTTTCTCCTGAAGCTTCATATTTAAAAACGGAAGATTTATTTTTATCTTCAATCATGTATTTATTTCTTTAATTCGCCTCTCTTCACCTTCCTCCTTCCTTCTTTTTCATTTTTCTTCTTCAAATCTCCTTCCTTTTTTTCAATGCTTTCTTTTTTTCCTATTCTTCAAATTCTTCTTCTCCTTTTTCAAACCTTCTTCTTTTTTAAATTTTCTTCTTCTTTTTCAAACCTTCTTCTTCGTTCCAAATCCGTTTCTTCAAATCCAGATCTATACAAACTTCTCTGTCTCTTTCAAAACTTTCTAAATAAAAGATTAAGATAGAAAGGAAAAAAATCAAAAGGAAAAAGTAGTAGCTGATCCAAACTGATTAGAAAAGGAAAAGGCAGAAGGTGAGTGTTTAAACTCTAAAATTTTATTGCAAGTTAAACCAAGTTATATAGTGATAAAATTATTGATTGTTGGATGGGAATTTTAATTGACCTTTAATTTGAATACCCTTGATAATTAAACACAATATGTGATAACTAATAATTATGGTGACATATTATTGATTTGGTTGATTAGTTGATTTGAATGTTGATTGTATGTTGTGATGGATGCTATTGTAATTGAATGTGTGTTTGTTCATTTATTTTGATATATCCCTCTTATCACCATATATTTGATTATAATCATGTAAATTTTCATATTGATTATTTGAACACTGAATAAGGATACAAAACCCTTGGATTTCTTATATTGACATGTGAAAAAAATTAGTATGTTTAGTTTTACTTTTTGAACCATAAAAATAATTTTTGAGAAATAAACTACTGTTAACTTTTTTGAAAGTATTCAAATTTAAATTATGGAACCTTGCGAAGTTTTTATAAATTAATTTTTTAAATGTTGGAAAATTTTCATAAATCAAATCTCTTGAACTTTGATATTTTATTTGGAATTTTTCTGTAAATTTGTAAGTTATTAGAATTGATCTATTGTGAAAACTATTATATTTTGAATATGAAAATAACAAATTGTCTAGAAATTTGAAACTTTAAAATTGTAGTTATCTACATTCCATATTTCATTGATTTTGATTTAATTTGCATAAGAATTTTAGTTCTGACTCGAGTGTATTATTTTTCTTTATGCTCGGGTCAGCCTGAGTATTTCAGTGTTTCGAAGATATTATTTATTAAAGATGAAGATGGAGTTTGAAGACCGTATTTATTAATAATATTCCGCTGCATTACTTTATTATATCCGTTAAATGTATAATTCTGATGATATTGTAAAGTGAATTTATTGTATATTGTTAAACAGCTTCATGAACTGTTCATGTAATTAATATATTTTTGTCATTCTGCTGAGAGATTCTATACTTTTATTCTTCTATATCTTACTTCTTTAGAATAAAACCCCATTGATAATCTGTTTTTTGGGCTGTTTGAGTCAGACATGTGTGGTTTATTGTCGACTTGAATCGTTCAAAATGGCAGGTCGTCACATCTAAATTCAATGTACATTATATTAATTATTTAGATTAGACTTAAATAAATGTTTAGACTATATTCTTTTATTTTATTTACAACATTTATTATTACTTTTTCACTAAAAATATGAAAGCATGATACCGGGACCGAAACTTTCGAAATTGTTCGAAAGCAAGAAAATTTCAAATGAACGAAACCGAATTCTTGAACCTTGTATACGATGTATAAATGAATCTAGCAGAATGTAGTTCTGCTATGTTGATAAGGTGTAAATCTTAAAATCACTTTACCAAAAAAGTTAAGAATATTAAATACTAATATTTAATGGTAAATATAAAGTCAAAGTTATGTAAAACAGAAATAGAAACTTACCTTCAACAATCATAAAAATGTTAATCATATGATGTACTGCCTAGCATTGCCCACTTAACAGTTCAAATAATAGTTTTACCCATTTTACATTAACATGATACGATACCTACTACAATAGTTTTCATAGTACAAAGTCAGTATGGTTGGTTTGAAAATTAAATTCAAATACATAAGGATGATGGATTATTTTATTGAAACTTGACATTCATGAGAATGGATAAAGGTATTTCATCTAGATTTCATTCCCACTTTACAGTGACAAAAAAACTCAACCAGTAATAATTAAATTCCACTATGCAACCTCTGTTCGCCATCATGTTTAGCAATCCATTTCAAATCTATGTACATGAGAAGACAAAGTGATCAAAATCATGACTGAGTAGAGGCAAGCGTGCACTGTTATATCAAAGTTTATAATGAGAATCAGTTGGCTTGAACAGAATTGAATATACCATGTTTCTTTTTTTGAACATTGGTCTAATTGGCTACAGTGGATAAAAACTGTGTTCCTATAGCACGCTAACTCAAATGACCATATATGCTTAACCCCTTCCGTTGGTTAATTGCTTAAATATATTCAAAAAGTTCCATTGTTTAATAATTTGCATGTAAGAGTGGTTATGGTCAAAAGGCGCATAAAAAAGACAAACCTCATAAAAAGGACAAATTTTTAAAACAGGAAATTATTGTCAAGGACAAAATTTCTCAGCATTTTAGCCTCAAGGACAGACCTTCAGTATTTTAACCTGAAGGACAACTTTCTTTAGGTATCGGTTTTTAGTTATTGATAGCATTTTTTAGGTATCAGTTTGTAGTTATCGATAGCAGTTTTTAGGTATCATTTTTTAGTTCGGTAGCAGTTTTGGAAGAATGTTTGTCCTTATGAATAATTTTTAGGAGAATGTTTTTCCTTGTGGTTAAAACATTGAGGTCGTGTCCTTGATGCTAAAAATATACAAATTTTTGTCCTTTAAATTAATTCCCCCACAACAGGGTTCAGAAAATAACCAATTGCGAAAATAGGCTTCGGTTCAAATTATTTACAAAAATAGGCTTTGTTTTTGCTCTAATACTTTGCAAATGCGCGTATATGGAATGCGCATATGTAATTATTTTTAAAGCGCATTCCATATATGCGCACAAAGGAAATCCCTTAGTGTGCATACATGGAACGCGCATGAACAATATAACAATATTGTTCATGCGCATTCCATTTATGAGCACTAAGGAATTTCCTTAGTGCGCATATATGAAATGCGCATTAAGGGGACACGAGCTTTTAACAGCCAGTCCCTTACTTTCTCCCCCATTTTTCAATTTTTCCCCAATCCCTAAAACTATACCCATCCCCAAATCCAAAATCCCTAAAATCAGCAAATTAACTAAAGATTTGATTGAAGATTCCTAGATACAACTATTTGATCAAAGAATCAAGGTAATCTATTCGGATTTTATTAGTTTTGTTTGCAGAATTTGGAAAAGCATTTATTTTTTTGTTTTTAGACAATGTCAATTGTTCCAACGATTATTTATTATGATGGAGAATTGGTAATAGATGATGAAGATAAACCTAAATATATTAGAGGGAAGCGGAAAGGATCAAAATTGAAAAAGCATTGTAGTTTCGTATAGCTTAAACGTTGCGTTTATGATATCACAAAAATTGATCCTCATACATTTGATGTGAAGTTGGTTTGTAAATGGGTTAGAGATGATGGTTCATCGGCTATAGAGTTATCAGACGACGATGACGTGCATTCTTTGTTTTCCGTTGGAATGAAGGTTATTAAACTATATGTAATGAAAATAAATCGTGCTAATATTGAAGAGGTACGATATCCGACACAAGTAACGATAGCCTCAACGTCGATACCCTAATTTCTAGAGACCCAATCATCTCTTCCGTTTGGCGGAGGACCATATATTCAAACACATACAACCGCCAAGTGAGTACTACCATTTGTAGTTCTTTTTTTAAGTTGTATATCTTTGTAATCCCATATTTATATATGTTGTTTTTGTTTGTAGCATCAATATGCCTATAGTTAGTGAGTCATCAAATTATGTGGAAGAAGACGCTGACAACCATAACGAAGGAATGTTGGATAGCATGCAAGTTGCTTGTGCAAATGAAGATGATAGAACATGGATTGACAATATGCAAGTAAACAATGAAGCACCGGTAGTTGATGATACCCTATCGATTGAAGATAACGAAGAAGACATGATTATGGATGATCCGTTGGAGGGTGACTTATGTAATGCGAGCATGATGGCTGGCTCAATTCAAGAAAATGCTCAATTGGAGGTGGAAGTGTTTGGAAGCGAATGTGTTGAAAAAGGACCTCGGGTTGGTTTGATTTTTGAAAACAAACAAATTCTTATTGAACAACTAAGTGAATGGGCTATTAAATGTTCGGTATCTTACAAAGTTGTCAAGTCCTGTGCAAATGAGTATACGGTTCGATGTGATGTTGATGAGAAATGTGCATGGAGGTTGCATGCTAGTATATCAAAGAAAAGCTCACAAAATTGGTGGAAAATCAAAAGGTATTGAGGAGATCACACATGTTTGAACCCCACCATTAATTTTAATCATCGACAAGCTGCCTCTAAGTTTATTTGTAGCAAAATACAAACATTACTAAAGTCTGATACAAATATGAATGCACGATCGGTTCAAGATACGCTCTTGAATATGTTTCATATCAAAATAAGGTATTCTAAAGCATGGCATGGATTGCAAAAGGCGGTTGGAATGATTTATAGAGATTGGGTGTCATTGTATGTGGAGTTGCCTAGATATCTTAATGCAGTAAAAAAGACCAATCCCGAAACCGTATATGATATTGCTACTAGTCATGGTGTATTTGAAGGTGTATTTTGGGCATTCGGACCTTCGATTGAAGGTTTTACTCGTTGTCGTCCGGTGCTTTCTATTGATGGCACACATTTGTATGGGAAATATTTAGGAACCTTACTTATAGCAACCGGTGTCAATGCAAATCAATGTCTATATCCGTTATCTTTTGCCATTGTGCAGACGGAAGCATGGAACACTTGGTGTTGATTTTTCCGATGTATGTGGGAGCGTATTCCTTTATTGCAACGTAGATGCATTACATTTGTTAGTGATCGTATGAAAGGAATTCCTTGTGCTCTCCGTGAAGGTTGGCCAGCTACACATCACCACCGCTATTGCATCCGACACATTAAAGAAAATTTTAAAAAAGCGGGTTTTGGAGCAGACGAATTTCAAAATTTGTTGCATGCTTGTGCAGTTGCATCAGAAGTTGTAAAATATGACGAGCTCAGAAAGCAGATTAAGGACATGAGTCCCGCAGCAGATATGTGGATCGAAACGTGTTTGAAAGGTGAAGAGGAAAATTGGATGCTTTGAAAAGACGGAGGACTTAGATTCAATATGATGACAACCAACGTATCTGAAAGTTTTAATGGGGTTTTGAAAGGTACACAAAATTTACCTGTAAAATCATTAGTTGCACGAACATTTCATCGACTTAATCATTACTTCTACGAACACCGTACTCAAGCGGAGGGTTGGACATCACAGTTGACACCTAAATGGGAAGAAATAGGAAAGAAAAGAATGGACGAGTCAAGAAGGTTGAGTATCGAAAGATTTAGTGTAATGGAGTGGCAAGTTAAAGATGTGCATATGTTTGATTATACTATAAACATTGAGGAAGACAAAGCTAACTGTTCTTGTAATATGCCGACTTTGGATCATTTTCCCTGTTCTCATGTATTTGTTGTGGGTTCTCGTGGTTCGGGAGGTGCGAATAGAGCCTTTGCTGATTTAGTTTCTCCTTAGTATACAAGTGAATACTATAAAGCGGCTTATTCTCCTTTATTTCACCCTATCCCGGATAGTCGGTATTGGGAAGCACAAGAAGGTCCCCGTATCAAACCACCACCAATCCAGAGGAACACCGGAAGACCACGGTCGACGCGTATAAAGGGAGCAATGGACCAACGAACAAGTGGTGGGAAAAATAGGTGCAGTAAATGTGGTAGAGCAGGGCACAAAATTAGATCATGTACGAAATGATTTGTAATGACTATGTATTTTGTTGTTTAACATTTTCCATGTATGGATGATTTATGGAGTAGTGCAGTAAATTTTTATCGTTTTTCATGTTTTGTGGTAAGTATTGTATTGCAATATAAGTGAGCTGGAATGAAATGTATGCAAATAAAGGTGAATATGTTGAATATGTTGAATGGTAGCAGCTTTCTGCCTTCGAAATCAACCCAAAACCTTAATGCGCATTCCATTTCTGTGCATTAGTATTATGCGCATAAATGGAATGTGCATTAAGGTTTTGGGTTGCTTTCGAAGGCAGAAAGCTGCTACCATTCAACATATTCAACATCAACATATTCAAAAAGCTTAAACTACAACACATTCAACATCAAACTTCCAAAAGCTAAATTAAACTTCCAAAAGTAACATTCAACACATTAAACTACAACCATTCAATGTCAACATCAACATTAAACTTAAACTACAACAAACTTCCAAAATCTCAAACACATTAAGATTGTTCTTAGTACAATCTTCTAACTTCCATAGGCGTATTCCTTTTCGACCTCCGCTTAGTGCGTCTTTTCAATTGCGATGCTTCGGGTGTTTCTTGCGATGGTTGCGTTACCGGTGGTGGTATGTCTTCAGGTTGTTCTTGCCATTAAGATGGATCATGCACAAATGTTTTAGGTTGTTCTTGCCATTGAGATGGATCATGCATAAAGGTTTGAGGTTGTTCTTGCCATTGAGGCCATCCCGTTATGGTATCGACCGGTGGAGGTTGACGCTCTACTTGAGTCCATTGTGTGTCCACTGGTTGTGAATCGTGCTCTTAGATTGGAATTTCTTCTACATGTTCATGTTCCATAGTAGGTGGTTGATGCTCTTGGATTTGAATACCCGAAGCTGTTGGTCTCGACGCACGACGTATTTTGTTTCTTCCGAGAATACTGTCAAGAAACTACCGCAAGCCCAAACATTTTGTTTTCACTTTCTCAGGCTCATCGACACACCTCTCGATATCATAGACCCTGTCAATAGCTTCATAAATTCCACTAACCTGGAAAAAAAATTCTTGTAAATATGTATTATATAAATATAGAATGTGTATAATCTTTAACATAAATATACTAACCACATTACATTCCAACGGCGCTCGGGGAATGTAAGCCACTAGCCGTCGTGAAGAATCTTTCAATATATATCGACGGATTATTTGCCAATACCATTCATACTCACTCAATGAGATAGGAGGTGTACGTTCACGTATTACAAAATTAAGTCTTCTTCTCCACATATCCATGGTTTCGTTGACAACATTGGTCCAATGATCCGGATTTGTGTCAATTGGAATGATCGGGTCGGGAATGTGTTGTGATAATCCAAATTGTCTCATCACACGGTCCGGATTATAATTTTGAAATTCATTAAATACAATCAACCGACACTTCGACCCCAAATGTTGATGGTAATATGACCAAAAAGTGCCAATAGGATAAGGATCCCACGTTACTAATTCTTTCGGAAGAATATCGAGCTCGTTACGATAAAAATTAACATTTTTCGGAGTTTCTTTCCAATGTCGAGCGGCTTTCCATCTACAACCAAATGGGAGATCAGGATCTAATTGGGTTGAGAGGGTAACATCTGGATGACCAATAGCTATATGTGTGCATGACCAAAGTTGAATTTAAGTACATACAACCGCTTAACGTATTTGATTTTTGAAGCGCAACTTCACTCAATTCGTTATGCAAATACGCAAGTAAAGCGCCACCCCATGAATAAAGTGTACATCCCTTCCAATTTCTAAGAAATGGTAAAAACTTCAAGGAACAACGACCTTTAGAATGATCCGTGAATAATGTGGAGTTTATAATATACAAAATCACCGCACGACTACGTTGTAAAATCTCAATTTTGGTCGCCACTTGCCTAAGTGGTTCTTTAAAAACATTTCTAAACCAACTCATGCTAACATAATAAGCCCATTTTCTTTCATCCTCCGGAATAACTACACCAAACAACTCCGAAAACAACTCCATATAATCTATACCCGGATTTTCAACATAGATTGGTTGACCATTCGTTTGTATCCCTAACATATGATGTACATAGGCAAGAGTAATAGTCATCTCACCTATTCTAAAATGAAATGTATTTGTTTCTGGTCTCCATCTATCAAAAAGATCCGTAATTAAATGGTGATCGAGCCTAATATAGTTTATTTGCATTGCTTTCCAAAATCCGGCTTCTTTTAAGTGTGGTTCAAGTCTTGGATCTTTACAATAAATTAACTTTAACTTACTAGACCGGTCGGTCGGGATTACCAATTTTGTACATCTCATAAGTGGTTTATTTTCACTTCTATGACTTGCTTGCAAATACAACACACTTTTATCAACGGGTCCGGGTTCTAAGTCTACACAAAATTGACGCCAAAAATTATTTAGAATTTAGGGAAAAATTGTCATAAATTTGGAAATGATCATCTACAATAACTTCTTCATGACAATTACATGTACATTACAATGTTAGATCAACGAAAAAAACAACCAACTATTCAAATAAGAAATTATAAAAAGTTGAAATTATTAATGAAATCACAAATTCAAAGATGAACATGTACCTATCACTTGTGAAGATGAAGATGTGCCTTCTATTTGAAGAAAATTGATTGAAACAAAAGGAAAATTGAAGTAGGATTTTGATTTTGGGGATGAGTTTAGGTTTAGGATTTTGGGAAAAATTGAAAAATGGGATGAAATGAGGGAGAAAGTGGAGGACTAGTTGTTAAAGCTCGTGTTCCATTAATGCGCATTCCATATATGCGCACTAACGTAATTCCTTAGTGCGCATATATGGAACGCGCATGAACAATATAACAATATTGTTCATGCGTGTTCCATATATGCGCACTAAGAAATTACCTTAGTGCGCATATATGGAATGCGCTTTAAAAATAATTACATATGCGCATTCCATATACGCGCATTTACAAAGTATTTGAGGCAAAAACGAAGTCTATTTTTGTAAATAGTTTGAACGAATCCTATTTCGCAATAGGTTATTTTCTGAAGCCTATTTCAAAAATTTGTCCTCATAAAAATATGGCCAAAACAGATCCATTTTCCTAACAATATTAGAAAGGGAAAAAACTCAAAAGTGGTGATTTTTTTTGTTCATGGCAAATATCATATGTTTACAACTTCGAATGATCACAAACAACTGGTTGTACCAACAATATGGGTTTCGGGCAAAAGGATTTCGGGGTAAGTTAAATTATGATAAAGACATGTAAAATTAAGCAGACGACACTATTTCAAATAATTACTGAAGCATCAATGGGGCATGATTTGAGTAAATGCAAAGGAGTGATTGATTTTGTGTTGAAATTAATTTTCGCTGAACTAAAGTACATTCAAACAAATGGTTGAAATAAATGATCTATCAAGGAAGTAGACAGAACTGGGTACTTATTTTAATCGCATATATCAAGTTACAAATATATAGTAAGCTTAAAGGGATGTAGATCACATTAGCTAACCAGTGAACAAAATATGTTGTCCTTTTTTTTCGTAGTTCGTACTTGACATCGATGTCATATGTAGAAGCTTGGATTTAATTTCTACATCTTAGCTTGTAGTGTTGAAAACAAGTTATTTTCTAGCACAAAATCATACGTGAGGAATGTTACAATTAACATTTAAAATACATCTAGATAATTTACTTTTCAGCATTTATTAATTTTTCTATAATATCTATTGGTAGGCATTTGTTTATGATATTTTATGGGTATTGTTAAAGGGATTCCAGTTTTGGATACAAAAGGTCAAAAAGTTCGGTCAATCCTGTCAAAAAATACGTATTTTACACTCTGCATGGTGACCCGTGCCAAAAACACATCAAAATTCAATGATCCCCTACCAAAATCAGCCTTATATCAAAAAGTGGAGTCCCTTTGACAATCCATTTTTTTAAGCCCTAAATTTTTGTCATGAATCTCATAAACTCATTAGGTAAAAGTACCTTTACTAGCATTATTTAAATCCCTAGGAATGTTACCTTGATATTTTCACCAATCCTATATGCTGGTTACTGTATCAAAAGTCTTAGCTAGAATATATGGTTTCAATCTGTACCTAGAAAGTATTGTTGGATCTGTTTTGTCTTGATTTAGGAATAATATTCCATTTTACATTTTGAAACCATTCTTTTGTATGTGATGTATGATTCGTCAAGGATATTTTTCAGCTATAGTTTTTTGCTTCTATTTCCTTATCAATACCTTAATTTTTGCGTATGATACTTACTAGAGGGGGTGTTGTACAACAAGAAGGATTATAACCTTGCAAAACACCCATTGATTGATGTCCCAAATCTCCAAGTTATCAAACTGATGTCGGGCTTTAAATCTCGTGAATACGTGAGGGAGACTTTTGCATGGGAGCATTACTATTGGTCACTCACTAATTGATGGGATTGAGTTTCTGATGAGTTATTTGAACGTTCAATCTAAAATTGTCCTTGCTACTTTGAAGAAATTTGCCAAGCCTCTGAGTTAACCATTCGGATCTGGCCCACCTGGCGATCGTCCTAGGTACAAGAGGAAACTAAGGTAGTGTTTGGTTCGTTGTTTTTAGTTTTAGATTTTCGTCCATACAAAAATGCACATGACGCATGAATCTTGTCGAAAGCGACTAATTTAGAAAACCAAGTTAACATACAAAATAGAAAACAACTTTTTTTTATTTTATATGTTTTGGGAAATAACACAAGCACGTGAAACAATCCATTCTTCCATCATTTCTCTATCTCATCCGTCTTTTTTTATCCCTCTGTCGTCCCTTCATTTTTTCTTCTTCATATTTTGACATACATATTGAAAACCAAAAACACAAAATTTGATTTTAAACCAGACACTACCTGAATTTTTTATGTTTGTTTACACACACACATATGACAATGATTGGCTATACCTCAATCCCCCTTGATTTCCAACAAACGTTCCACATTAAACAATATAGTTAGTTAGTTATTGGAAAGAGAGAAAATATTATTATCTAATTCGCTATGTGATATGGAAATCGAGGGGGAGAGATTGAGGTGTAGCCGGTCCTTGTCCACACACGCACATACATATACATATGAGCGTTCAATAACATTCCAAACAGTGCAGCACTTCAAATGTCCCCTGATTTCTACCATAAGTTTCAATTTAAATAATAGTTCATTCTCACTCTTTTCTCTATCACTATTATTTAAATCGAAACTTGTGGTGGAAATCTGGGGGCATTTGAGATGTGAACTGTTAAGGGTACTATTGAACGCTTCTCATATATATATATATGTGTGTGTGTGTGTGTGTGTATCTATATGCGCGCGCACATGTATATATACATGAGGCTGGCTATTTGGACACAATTTGGTAATACAAACGGTGACACACAAATTTTGGACCATTGAATCTTTTTTCTTTTATATGGAAGGTGGAACAAAGAGTACAATCCAATGGTAGAGATCCATTGTGTTACCAAATTGTGTTCAAATAGACTTTTCATATATATGTATATATCTATGTGTATATCTATGTATGTATGTGTGTGTATGTGTGTGTGTGTCTGTATGTATGTATGTATGTATGTATGTATGTATGTGTGTATGTGTGTGTGTGTATGTACATATATATCTATATGTACATATATATGTATGTATGTGTATGTGTGTATATGTACATATATATGTATGTATGTATATGTGTGTGTGTGTATAATATGTACATATATATGTATGTATGGTGTGTGTGTACATATATATCTATATGTACATATATATATGTATGTGTGTGTGAGTACATATATATGTATGTACGTATGTATGTATGTATGTATGTGTGTATATATGTACATGTTACCACCAAAGTTGGTCACTAACCTCGTTGAGAAAGATTGTGTAGAGAGATAAATGAAGAAAGTAAATTTGAACAGAAGATTGTATGCTAAGTTAAATGCAGGAAACAAGAACACCAAATTTATAGTGGTTCGGCGTAATTTCCTATGTCCACTTTGAAGCTAATCTTTATTGCTTTCCTTGATAATCAATTACAGATACAATCCATACACCAATTACTTGAATGCAATTGCTAAGTACAAAGGATGAGTCTTGAAAGCGGCAGAGTCTCCCCAGTGTTCTCAAAAAAGGTCCCTTTCACTGTGCCCATTCCTCTCTATTTATAGACGAAGATGGGTTGGGCTTCCCTAGTGGGCTTAGTAGCCAAATACCTCAGCCCAAAGGGAGTAACCTCTACGTACCAAACCACAAATGCCGAACGATATCTCTATGCCGATCGAGGTAATGTGTTGAGTGGAGAGTGCAGGCCAAACGAGAATCAATGCCGGACGAGGGGAGATGCCGAACGTGGCTGGAATGCCGAACGAGGCTAGAATGCCGATCGTGGCTGGAATGTCGAACGAGGCTAGAATGTCGATCGAGGCTGGAATGCCGAACGAGGCTAGAATGCTGATAGAGGCTGGAATGCCGGTCGAGGATGAATGCCGATCAAGGATGGAATGCCGACCGAGGATGGAATGCCGACCGAGGTTGGAATGCCGAACGAGGGCTGAATGCCGGTCGAAGATGAATGCCGGTCGAGGATGAATGTCGAACGACCTTTGATTGACGAACGAGGCTGGATGCCGAACGAGGCTTCCGAAGCCGGTCGACCTCTGAATGCCGAACGACCTTTGATTGACGAACGATGCTTGGATGCCGATCGAGGAAAGATGCCGAACGGTGCTTGGATGCCGAACGGGTATAGATGTCGAGCGATCTCTGAATGCCGAACGATCCAGCTGTGCCGAATGACCTAGTTGTCTGGTCAAACCTCCAGGTAACACTTGCCCCCCAAAGTGCATCATGTGGTCAAACGTGATGTGCTTTGAATCACGAGCACCCCATACCCTCCCCAAAACTCTCGCTTTGTTTCTCCGGAGGGCTTTCCTGAATGCCGAACGAAACGTTTGATGCCGAACGACACTTGGATGCCGAACGACCCAGCTTTGACCGGTTCTACTGGTTGGTGCCTGTTCAGCTTCCTTCCTCTATAAAAGCTGATACTTCTTCTCCTTCTCCCTTTTACTCTTATTTCTACACCACAGTACTTACAAACTCGTGTCTTCCCAATCCCTCGCCAACACCTTTCCAACTCTTTTACTCCCCAAGTCTCCTTGGTTACATCTTGATTACCTTCCATAGCGAGCCCGAACAGATCTCCACTTCCAATTTAAGTATCTCGCCAGATTCCTTTCCCTTCTCTTAGGTATGGAAACTTCGCATACCTGAATCTCTCCGATTAGAGACTTTGGATGAGACTCGGATTATAACTTTCCCTTAATCTATAAGTAACGAAAGTCTCGTAGATCAGGAAGTTGGGTTTGAAATTTAAACAGGCCCTAGGATTAAACGGAGTGGAAGTTGGAAGAAGGTGTTAGCCCGGTGAGAGCCGGTGAGGTTTGAGATGCCAGGACACTGGTGGCATGTGAATTGAAGTGTGGGAGTAAAGGTGTAAGGTCGAGGTTGGGCTTAGATGCCGAGCGATGCGGCTCGGTATGATCACGGCTCGGCATGACTTGTTCATGCCGAACGATGAAGGGGAAATACCGGAGTGAAGTCAGGGTTAACTTTAGCGTGCCGAGCGACGTGGCTCGATACGACTACGGTTCGGCGTGATTCTCTCGTGCCGAATGGTAGAGAGGAAAAGTGGGGGAGCGTTGTTGCCGAGGGTAATAGTGCCGAACGATGAACCTAGGCCGGACGGCATTTAAGCCGAGTGGGATTGAGGCCGAGCGACATCTAGGCCAAACGGCAGTTAGGCCGAGCGACATTTAGGCCGTGTGTTTCAAGTGTCGCTCGGTCTTGACCTTTGACGAATAGACAACGTCAATCGAAATCATTCCAACTTGAACATAACCCTTGTTGAACTCACTTATTTCCCACGCCTATTCATATGACAAAAAACAAGGACAAGGACTTAAGCAAACCAGCATATCGAACTAACCCGGACCGATGACTCCCCAGTTTCAACAATTATATGTCTGAATTCAAATCGATAAAAACAGATAATAGCCTTTAACATATAGTTCCAATGTCCGAGTCCAAAATTGAAAAACATGATAGGGTAGGTTTTCAGAGACGGTCAACGATGACGGTCTTTGAAGATGACAGTTCAAAGTTCAACTATATCATCAACTCTACGACTTTTAATTTCTCAGCACTTATATTTGGATGGTCACGCTAGTTCACACACCACACGGGGGGAATACTTACATTGTTAAGTCTAATGTTAATTGTTTTTCAAGTATAGTTCAAACAGGTGCTTGGTTGGATTCGATCTTCATTAGAGATGTCTAGAAAATCTAGCTCTGCTACGATCTCAGACAGACCTGGGCCATCCTCTAGACAAGAAGTTGTAGATACTTCGAATCTGTCAACTACCCCTGCTCAAAACTTACCGAGCGTCGCGATAGCATCCGTCGATTTAGCTCCTGACATTCTGGAGGCAGTTATTTTCTTAGACGACCCAGCCGATTCACAGTTCTCAAAGATTAAGGAAAGTACACTCCGTCGGATATGCTCTGTCCACGGAATCCCTTTCGACGACGTGTTAGTTCCTTCGGGGAATGATCGTCCACATTTGCCCCCAGCCGGGTATACAGCCTGCAATAAGTTTATGTGCTGGGTCAGCAGCGTTCCACCCTTCAATTCCTTCCTTCGCGACTTATTGCAATATATCGAGATCGCTCCTTCACAACTGCCTCCGAACAGTCAAGCTTTCTTATATGGCACTTGCATCCTCTTTATGAGTGTCTTCTCCAGGATTCCGACTCCAGGCGATATCCGTTATATTTATCGCTTCAAGAGACGGTCGGATAGCCTGTCTTTCATATTTCTGGAACCATATAGTAAATGCCAAATCCTGACTGAGGCATGGAGCAAATTCGCCCAGTACAAGCAGGAGTGGTTCTATATTCGTTGTCCTCCCGGTTTCGCTAGGAGATGGGTGGAAGGGAGTAAGTTCGTTTTCTAGATCAACACTTGAATTTGGCGGAATCTGCATCTTTTCTGACTCTTTATCCACTTTTTCAGGTATCACTCCACATCCCGAAGGCTCCGGATACTCTGAAGCAGTGGCAACTACCGACCTCTCCCCGCAGAAGATCGGGACATCAAATCCCTCATTTCAAATGAGTCACTTGTGAGATTTGGGCTGCTGGCGGAAGGTCGCCGAATAAACCTTCCCCAAGGCATCACTCTATCTAGGCCTGCTTCAGGCAAGGGAAAAAGGCAGGTTGGGCCTTCAACACGTAATGCCCCTGACACGCCAGAAGAGGGAGAAATTAGAGAAGGCAAGACGCCCAAAGTACCGGGTGAAGATATTAGTCCCACTCAGGACCCGACGGTTGAAGTCCATGATATTGAGACGTCATCTTCCCCTTCAAAGGGAAAGAAGAAAATGACTTACAAGTTGAGGAGGAAGAAAGTGGGTGGAACTTCTAAAGTTACCCTTATTCCGGAAGAGAGAGAACCTTCCCCTCAACCCTTAGAAAGTTCGCTGAAAGATCTATCGAACCTCACCATCCCTGACGATCTGCTCAATTATGGTTTCGACGACTCAAAGGCGCTTAAGCTTCATTCGCCGGCCAGAGGCAATGCAGGCGCTCGAGCCCACATCCATGGAGAAAAAACTCCTATTAGTAAAGATAAAGAAACTGGTCCGTCGGGGGGAACACTAGGACACACACGTACACGTGCACTTCACCTTACACTTCAATCTTTGTCATCACCCCGATCTTTTCTAACTTGTCATTATTCTCATTCTATGCAGGTGACATGGGATGCTCCCACGGATTCGATCGTCTTCACGGCTCATCAAATTTTCATCATTCTAGCCGGGATTCGGGCACCGGCAAGCGCCGTGACAGAGATGACTCCGGAGACCGAGACAACCGTCCCCGAGAGTCGACTTACCGAAAGAAATCACACAGCCAATCTTCATACTCCCGCGGTCTCCCTTCTCAAACAGAGCAAGGCAAAGAGAAGCTTTCGCAGAAGGGGTCTCAACCTGATGTTTCCCGTGATCAACATTCCGGTTCATCTAGCACACGGTAGTCTCGAGAACATCGTAAGAGAACCGAACTTTCAAAGCCACCTCCCCCAGTTCCTGCAGCAGACCCGATGATATCGGAGAAGCTGGCCGAGCTTAAAGTCAAATTTCCCAAAATCTGCTTCGACAGTCTGAAGTTCCTTCCAGCAATTCATCATATTTCGGGGCAAGTCAAGCAGAGCGCCATTGCTTGCAACAATGACGTTTATGTTCATTTAGTCGAGAAAGTCTCGGAAGTTTCGGTCGAGTGCCAACAAGAAATCGACCGCCTGAAACTTGAAGCTATCTTTGATAAGGACACTATCAAAAATAAGGACAAGGAGCTCTCTTTATATAAATCCCAACTCGAGGCTGCCGAACAGAGTGCTAAAGACACAAAGGAGGTCGTCACCTGCCTAGAGATGACTCATAAAAAGGAAATTAACGAAGCAGTCCAACGCTGTGGAGCCCTGGTTAGAAAAAGACTCCATCCAGAAAGAAAGGGACACACTCTCCCTGCAGGTTAAAGATTTGAAAGAGCTACTCTCTAAGGAGAAAGAAGAGAAGATAGCTGCTCAAGAGGAGTCTCAACGATATTGCAACGAGATTGTTGCTACATGACTCTTGAAGGCAAAGCTTGACGATGAGCTTTCTAAGGTCGAGATGATGAAGGACGAAGCCCATGAAGAGGGCAAAAGAATAGCGTCCGCGGAGATCGACTCTCGCCTTGAGGCGGCCACAGAGGTCGGCAAAGAGGAGGTCAAGTGTATGTTTGACCCATTGATAGCTGAATACAACGCCCGTGTCCTCATGCACCGGGACTTGACTTTCTTAGGCGAGGGCTACCTTGAATCTTTAGCCGAGGCCTGGGAGACTTTAATAAAGATTAGAAAGGCGGAGTCGGGTACTGAGGAGGTGGATGAGGAGGCTCTAGTAAAAGAGTTTCTCAGGGGGAACGAGCCTTTAGATTTGTCTGCAGCAATGGCTCTTTTTGGCAAAGGCTCTTCTCCATCAAAGGAGAAAAACGACATGGCCGGTCCGTCTGGAACCGGGCCTTCAACTCTTCCTCCTACTCAATCGGCTGAATGGCTAGTGCTTGATCCGTTCGAACAACACGCCGGTTACGATCCGGAGGATCCCGGCCTCGGCATTCACGTGCTATCTCCCATTCTAGAGGGTGAGACTCCTCGCACGGCTGAAAGCCAACAAGAAACCGATATAAAATTCTTCTTCTTGAAGTTCAAAAATCTGTCGCTTTCGGCGAGAAGTTATTGATTCTAACGTTCGTCCCTTGTGTTTTTATGCAGGCCGCTCTGACCCTGAACCGACTCCAAGGAGCGATGACGCCAAGGAGGAGATAGGGAAAACAAGCGAGGCTACTCATGCGGGAGTAACCCCCGGTCCCGATGCTCAAGTGATTGGAGTGCTTGACGATGATAAGTCTGAAACTTCGTCTTCCATCGAAGGGAGTTACGAAATTGAGATTACGGGTGCCACTGAACATACCTCTAAATTGAGCATGAAGGAACAACTTGAGGAAGAGAAAAAGAAGAAAGTTGAGGTCAAGATCGAGTCTCAAGTAGTAGAACTTGACGATCCGTTGAACAGGTCTCTAAAATTCATTCTTCTTGGCAGATCCAAACCACTGGATGTTCCTCCTCCCACTCCAGATACTGTTTCTCTGGCGAGCAAAACGTCCAAGAGAAAGCGCGTGGGGGAGGAGTCGTCCAAACAAACGAAGGAAGAAAAGAAGCTAAAGAAACCGAAGAAGTAGCCGCTACACTCGTTCGACGAGGGTTAGCTTAGATCATGCAACTATTTTTATTTATTCATTTTCGTAGTTTATGTAGATAGACTTTTGACTCCGAGCTTTGAAGGAGTGGTTGTATAACCCCATTTTGGATTAATGAATAAAATTTGGTTTCTTTGTCTTTCGAATGATTTTTGCTTTTTAGCTTTCTGTATAACTGTGGTTGAAACTCAAGTTCTTATGAGTTACATAAATTCCCAATCCATTTTCACATTGCTCGGACATTCTTTGGAATTGTACATCTCTTATTTCACATTTCTGGTACTTAGAATACTTTTCAATTCGCACTCTAGGGACTTAGAGTGCTTCAGTCCGCATTCAGGGGACTTGGAGATTCTGAGTCGTTTATACTCTAGCCCGCACTTCGGAGATTTAGATACTCCAGTCCGCATTTAGGGAACTTGGAGATTTAAGTCGTTTATACTCTAGTCCGTGCTCCGGGGACTTAGAGTACTCCGGTCCGCACTCAGGGGACTCGGAGATTTAAGTCATTTGTACTCTAGTCCGCGCTCCGGGGACTTAGAGTACTCCGGTCCGCACTCAGGGGACTCGGAGATTTACGTCGTTTATACTCTAGTCCGTGCTCCGGGGACTTAGAGTACTCCGGTCCGCACTCAGGGGACTCGAAGATTTAAGTCGTTTATACTCTAGTCCGCGCTCCGGGGACTTAGAGTACTCCGGTCCGCACTCAGGGGACTTGGAGATTTACGTCGTTTATACTCTAGTTCACGCTCCGGGGACTTAGAGTACTCCGGTTCGCACTCAGGGGACTCGGAGATTTAAGTCGTTTATACTCTAGTCCGCGCTCCGGGGACTTAGAGTACTCCAGTCCGCACTCAAGGGACTCGGAGATTTACGTCGTTTATACTTTAGTCCGTGCTCCGGGGACTTAGAGTACTCCGGTCCGCACTCAGGGGACTCGAAGATTTAAGTCGTTTATACTCTAGTCCGCGCTCCAGGGACTTGGAGTACTCCGGTCCACACTTAGGGGACTCGGAGATTTACGTCGTTTATACTCTAGTCCGCGCTCCGGGGACTTAGAGTACTCCGGTCCGCACTCAGGGGACTCGGAGATTCAAGTCGATTATACTCTAGTCCGCACTCTAGGGACGTAGAGTACTCCAGTCCGCATTCAGGGGACTTGGAGTTTTAAGTCGTCTATGCAAGTTCGTACGTCAGACAGAATAATGTAACTCCAGTTGTTTGTTACCGGACTATAAGGTACAGGAACATCAGTAATTCATGGAAAAGATGGCTTCAAGCCTTTATTAATGAAAACAAACTAAATTGTCTGAATACACGGTCAAAAAGAAACTAAGAAACAATGGAACAAAAACATACGGGAAATAACTGCACCTAAAACACGAAAGAAACAAGCTAAATATAATAACGTCGCAAATGTTCACTATTCCATGCTCGGGGGAGTGTCATGCCATCAACGGTCGCTAGCTTGAAAGTTCCCTCTCCAAGCTTCCGATCAACGACATATGGTCCTTCCCAGTTGGGATTCATACGTGATGGTACTGGGAAAACTCGTTTCAAAACGAGATCACCCACATCAAAGATTCTTGGGCGGACGTTTTCGTTGTAATATCGCTTGACTCGGTGCCTATATGTTGCCGCCCTTAACTCAGCTTCTTCACGTTTTTCATCAACGAAGTCTAGTGATTCCAACAGGAGATCCTGATTCGTCTTTGGATCATAATGTGTCACCCGATGTGATGGAACTTCAACCTCCACGGGTATAACAGCTTCTGAGCCGTATGCCAATGCGAATGGAGTGTGGCCGGTCGCGGACTTGTGGGTAGTTCTATAAGCCCATAGCGTTGTTGGAAGTTCATCTACCCACTTGCCTCCAGCCTTTTCCAAACGCTTCTTCAATATGGACTTGATTATTTTGTTTACGGCTTCAACTTGTCCATTAGCCTTCGGATGAGCAACGACGGCGAACTTTTTCTCAATGCCGTACTTTAAATAGAAATCTTTGAATTCTCTACTTTCAAATTGAGTTTCGTTGTCTGTAATGATGGTTCGCGGAAGGCTGAAGCGGCATATAATGTTTCGTACAACGAAGTTAATGACCTTCTTGGAGGTGATTGTGGATAAAGGCTCTGTCTCGGCCCATTTTATGAAGTAGTCGACTGCAACTATCGCATATTTTGCGCCACCTTTGGATATAGGCAAAGAACCGATTATGTCGATTCCCCAGATTGCAAACGGCCAGGGACTAACCATTTGCGTGAGTTCCATTGGTGGAGCTCTCGGGATTTTTGCGTGTCTTTGACACTTGTCACATTTTCTTACATAGTCTGCAGCATCCCGATTCACAGTTGGCCAATAGTACCCGTAGCGGACGATCTTTTTTGCTAGTGTCTGCCTCCCAGTATGGTCGCCACATTCTCCTTCGTGAACCTCCTCCAAGACCCGCTTTGTCTCATCATGGGCAATGCATCGTAGTAAAGGGACCGAGAATCCCCTCCGTTACATTACTCCTCCCTGCATCACATATCGCGCGGCTTTGCAAATGACATGTCGTCTTTCGCTTCTTCTTTCGGGCAAAGTCCCGTTTAGCAGGTATTGTTTGAATGGGGTTATCCACGACTCCTTCTCGATTTCCGTTCCCAACACAAAATCGACTTTCATCACATCTATGCTTGGAGCATGTAAGGTTTCGATGGGAACCAATCCCATTTGCTATGCATCGCCAGTACTTGCGAATTTGGCCAACGAGTCGGCTTCCTTGTTCTGTTCACGCGGGACGTGCGAAATGTCATAATGTTCGAAGTTCGTCAATAGTTCCTGAACCAAAGCAAGGTACGGAGCAAGCTTTTGTCCCCTTGCTTGGTAATCTCCTCGCACTTGGTACACCACCAACTGTGAGTCACAGAATATTTCAACTGACTTTACCCCAAGTTCTCCAATAAGCTTTAAACCAGCATTCAATGCTTCATATTCTACTTCATTATTCGTAGCCGGGAAATTGAGCTTCAAAGCATAACAAATCGATCGGTTTTCTGGGGTCACAAGAACTACACCAGCCCCAGAGCAACGGTCATTTGATGCCCCATCGGTATATAATTTCCATCGAATGAAGGGAATGACACTATGACTATCTGGTTCGTCTGATATAGTAAACTCAGCAATGAAATCTGCTAATGCTTGTCCTTGTATGGCTCTTCGTGGCAGGTAAGTAATATCGAACTGACTCAACTCGATATTCCATTTTAACATCCTTCCAGACGTTTCTGGTCGTTGGAGTACCTGCCGCAAGGGCTGATCGGTATAGACACTGACTGAGTGCGCTTGAAAGTATGGACGCAGCTTACATGATGCAATCACCAAGCAATAGGCCAATTTCTCAATTTTAGGATAATTTCTTTCTGCCCCCGTTAAACGTTTACTAACGTAATACACCGGCTTTTGGACTCGGTCCTCCTCGCAGACCAAAGCCGCACTTATAGCATGCGGGGATACGGCCAAGTACACGTACAACATTTCGTGGTCTACTGGTTTCGACAGCACTAGAGGACTCTCCAAATGCCTTACCAGATCTCGGAATGCTTCCTCACAATTGGATGTCCATTCAAAATTCCTCTTTCCTTTCTTTATTATATTGAAGATGGGAATACACTTGTCTTTGGCTCTGGATATGAATCAACTCAGCGCAGCCACCTTACCGTTCAAGCTTTGCATCTGTTTTATAGTTTTGGGTACTTGTACGTCTCGAATAGCTTAAATCTTTTTCGGGTTAGCTTCAATTCCCCGGGCATTAACAATGAATCCCAAAAACTTCCCCGATGCAACGTCGAAGGAACATTTCAGAGGGTTGATCTTCATCTCATAATATCTGAGTATGCCAAACATCTATGCTAAGTCTCGTATGTGGTCGTTTGACTTTCATGACTTCACGAGCATGTCATCCACATAGACTTCCATTGTTCTACCAATCTAATCTTTAAACATTCAATTCACCAAACGCTGATAGGTCGCTCCCGCATTTTTCAATCCAAAGGGCATCACTATGTAGCAGTATAGTCCAACGTCTGTGACAAAACTGATATGTTCCTGGTCCAGAATGTGCATCGGGATTTGATTGTATCCCGAGTACGCATCCATGAATGACAATAACTCATGTCCTGCAGTGGAATCGACCAACTGATCAATTCTAGGTAATGGGAAACTGTCCTTGGGGCATGCTTTGTTTAAATCGGAATAATCTATGCAGGTTCTCCACTTCCCATTCGCTTTTTTCACTAGCACGGGGTTTGACACCCATTCAGGGTAGATGGCGTCGCGGACGAACCCATTAGTTTTGAGCTTGTCCACCTCCTCTCCGAGAGCAGTGGACCTCTCTAGGTCCATTCCTCTCCTCTTTTGCTTAACTGGGACGTACTTCGAGTCTATGTTCAACATATGACTCGTAATAGCAGGAGAAATCCTGCACATGTCGGAATGTGTCCAAGCAAAAACATCGAGATTCGCTCGGAGGAAATCACTAAGGTCTTCAGTCATTGAGGGGTTGAGTTGTGATCCAATCTTCAATACTCACGATGGATCGTCTCGGCTGACCGAAATGTCGATCGTCAGTTCAGCCGGTGCTGCTTTTTCTTTCCTGGGTTCCTCATCATCGTCTCTCGGATCTATGTCTCTGTAGATCCGAGAAGTTTGCCCGAGCCAGGGCCCGGGCATTACTTGTCAATTGTCGGTATTCTGGATGCGGACGGAATTGTCCACAACCTTCCCTTTCTCTCTCCGTTGGGCCTCTCGAAGCTCAGCCACATAACATGCACGACCAGTCGCCTGGTCGCCATGAACAACACCTACTCCTTTGTCAGTCGGAAACTTTAAAGTCAAACACCATGGGGCCAATGCCGCCCTAAACTCGGCCAGGGCCAGTCAGCCGAGAAACACATTGTATGGAGAATCTACATCCAAAACTATGAAAGGTAGGATTTGCACCCTCCTACGCTCACCTAGTCCCAGTTCAACTGGCAACTCAACATACTCCACTGCGTAGTCGCTGCACCGTTAAAGCCATGTATACGAGCTTTAGATGTCTTCAAATCCTTCGTCTCCATCTTCATCTGGTCATAAGCCTTCTTGAAGATAATATTGACGGAACTTCCACAATCAATCAAAATACTTTTCACAAAAGCTGGCCCGATTGTCGCAGATATGACCATCGGGTCAATGGTAGGAGCCTCCACCTGGTCAGCATCTCTGCTTCTGAATACTATATCGTTTGTCATCATGCGCAACTGTTTAGCAGGGGTCCCATCCTCCACGTTGGAACAAAACTCAAAATCTGCATGCCTCAAGGAATTTGCATACCGCTCCATTTCTTGCTAGTTCTTATCTGCAGGGTGAGGTCCACCGATGATCGTGTTTATAACCAGTCTGCCCACGGTCCGAGCAGGCTCCTCAGGGTGGCGTGGAGCTGGAGCACGACCAGGATTGGACGTTCCCTGTCCACTTTCTTGCGGATTCTTTACAAACTCCTATAACTTTTTCTGCCCAATCGACTTCTCTATAGCGTCGTGTAGGTGTCTGCACTCTTCAGTATTATGCCCATAAGTCTCATGAAAGCGGCAATACTTCCCGGTCTGCTTTTGTTCTTCAGTTGACTCCTTTGGGCGTGGCTTTCTGTACTGAAAGGTATTGCAAGTTGATAGGTAAATATTTTCAAGAGATGCATTCAGTGGGGTGTACTCGTTGTAGGTTGTAATTCTCGGCTTCCATTTCCCCGCTTCTCTCTTTCTCCTCCTGATTTTTCCTCCGGACTCCTTAGATTGCCCGGGCTTGTTTTGGACATTGACCTGAACTTTCCCCGAGTTGTCTCCGGATTGCTTCACAGCAATGTTGCTTTTCACGGACTCCTGAACAGGCCCCGGTGCCTTATCTCGCCTTATCCACATGGCTTCCTCTCTTTTTATGAACTGATGTGCCTTTGAGTAAAAACGCTCTAGCGTAGTTGGAGGTTTTCCTGCCAGCCAATCTCCAAACTCTAAATCCGGATCCACACCTCGCATCACAGCCATAAGAATTGCGTGATCATTGGGATTACTGACTTCAGTAGCCGCAACATGGAATCTCTGCAAATACTCCTTCAACGACTCTTCAGGAGCTTGGATTACACTTGATAGAGACATCACGTCCTTTGGACGAGTAGTATGTATTCTGAACTGCTCTATAAATTTCTTCGCCAACTCCTCGAAACTGGATACGGACCGCGGAGGAAGTCGGGTGAACCATATTGTAGCGATCCTAGATAGAATTATTGGAAAGCATCTACACTTGGTTGCATCATTCACTCTAGCCGAATCCATCATCCACTCGTATCTCATCACATGCTGTCGGGGATCGCTCTTTCCTTCGTAGGCCGGGATAGTTGGCATGCTAAACTTCCTGGGGTATTCTGCTTGTAGAACAGCGTCTGTGAACAGAGTATGACTCCTGGATACCCCCCAATCATCATTTGTCAGGCCTTGATTTTCTCTCATCAGTCGTCTGACCATAGCTGATAAGTCTGGGGTTTGTATGGAAGATGGCAGGTTGGAGTCTGTCCTTCGGGATTGATCAGGTTGATGCCTCCTCTGCTGGTGATCTGCCAGACGTGCATCTTGAGGTTCGGCATCATTGGCATCTTGGTGAGTCGGGCGTCCAGCCTCCACCTGCACTCCAGCTCCTAAGTTTCCCGTTCCTGCTCGGTTGCGGTCTTCGAGGTGTAAACGATCCCCAGTTGTTCGATCGGCAGCACCTGCCCGTGTAGTTTCAGTCTTGCGGCGTCTACGCTTGGGAGGTTCATCGGATGACGTTGAGCTATCAGATGAAGAGTAAGGAGCTGGACTGCCCCCAGCATTCTGATGCTGTTGTTGAGTAAGTTGTGCCATAAGGTTGGCGTTGGCTTGCATCTGCTCTCCAAGTTGTCTCCTGCTTTTCATGAGCTCTCTCATCAAGTCGTTGAACTCTTTTCTGGTGACAACTTGCATTTGGTCCTGGGCGGCAGTCCATGTGCCTTGATTTGCTTGCTAATTGCTAGGTCCTACTTGTTGTACGCTAGCGGTCTCATGGGCATCCGCATTATGAGAGGTTGATCTGGTACGTGGTCTTCCCATTGTAGAGTTATTGGTAAGAACTCTGAGTAGAATCAACGGACGTCTTATGAATGACTCGCATCTACTTCGGGGGATTTATTCAATTCAGTAGCTTCAAAGCAGATCCTTATGGCCTGAGAATTCGATTCTCAGTGAAAGCACCAAAGTGTTAGCACCAAAGTTGGTCACTAACCTCGTTGAGAAAGATTGTTTAGAGAGATAAATGAAGAAAGTAAATTTGAACAGAAGATTGTATGCTAAGTTAAATGCAGGAAACAAGAACACCAAATTTATAGTGGTTCGGCGTAATTGCCTAAGTCCACTTTGAAGCTAATCTTTATTGCTTTACTTGATAGTCGATTACAGATACAATCCGTACACCAATTACTTGAATGCAATTGCTATGTACAAAGGATGAGTCTTGAAAGCGGCAGAGTCTCCCCAGTGTTCTCGCAAAAAGGTCTCTTTCACTATGCCTCTGCCTCTCTATTTATAGACGAAGATGGGTTGGACTTCCCTGGTGGGCTTAGTAGCCAGATACCTAAGCCCAAAGTGAGTAACCTCTACGTGCCGAACCACAAATGCCGAACGATATCTCTATGTCGATCGAGGTAATGTGTTGAGTGGAGAGTGCAGGCCGAACGAGGATCAATGTCGGTCGAGGGAAGATGCCGAACGTGGCTGGAATGCCGAACGAGGCTAGAATGCCGATCGTGGTTGGAATGCCGAACGAGGCTAGAATGCCGATCGAGACTGGAATGCCGAACGAGGCTAGAATGTCGATCGAGGCTGAATGCCGACCGAGGCTGGAATGCCGACCGAGGTTGGAATGCCGGTCGAGGATGAATGCCAGTCGAGAATGAATGCCGAACGACCTTTGATTGACGAACGAGGCTGGATGCCGAACGAGGCTTCCGAAGTCGGTCGACCTCTGAATGCCGAACGACCTTTGATTGACGAACGACGCTTGGATGCCGATCGAGGACAGATGCCGAGCGGCGCTTGGATGCCGAACGGGTATAGATGCCGAGCGATATCTGAATACCGAACGATCCAGCTGTGCCGAATGACCTAGTTGCCTGGTCAAACCTCCAGGTAACCGTACATATATATGTATACATGTGTATTTGTCTGTTTTAGATACTTTGAGTCTAAGATATACTAGAGGTGTGTAAGAAACAGCAGTTTTTGCAATGAACCAAAGAGGTTGAATACTTGAATGTATGAGAACTTGGATTTTGCAGCTCCCATCTCAGTCAAAACAGGCCTTTATTGGCATTGTTACTTCATTCTTTTCAATTTTCTTTTATAAAAGCATGAGATTATTAAGACAGCAAACTTACATGTTTGCAATTTTTGTAAAGACCTAAGGGTAAATTAATTACGTTTTTCTTTTTGTTCACCCTTTGCAGTAAGTTAGATTATTCTATTAACTACAATCTTCTTCTACTGTTACTGTCCCATTAGTCAGGTCTATCTAATTTAGTTGTTCGTTTACATTTATATCTGAGATAATATGAATACTGATTCTGTAACATTTTTCTTGTATGGAGGCCCACGCTTTGAAGGAGATAGACCAAGGTTTGGAGACATGGAAGGTTATAGAGGAGCTCCTCGTGGTGGCCCAAGTGATTTTGCTGGTGACAAGGCTGGTGCCCCATCTGAATATCAACCTGGATTCAGGCTAAGTTAGTTATCAGCTTATTACAACTTATAAAATGATGCTAGGGTTTCCTTTTTTGTTGGCTCCGATGTTAGATGCACTCCTTGGTTTTGAGTATCGATGTCGCAACATTTTGGTTGGTTTGTATTAATATTTCCCTTACTATTGGCTTACAAAATACTTAATACCTACATAATACGTATTTTATAACCAGTCGCTTACCATGATGCTGTTTTGTTAGACCTCGTGTATTAAATGCTCCTTTAAGTCCATAACATTTATTAACACGTGCTTATATAGTTTCTAAGGCTTGATAAAACTAGGTTTTTCAACTTGCGGAAAATAAGTGGAAAGGAACCATTTATCCATGTATTTTAGTTGATTAACTGATCTTATCTGAATGTAAGCTATAAATAACGGGCTGGTTTTCGATGCTTTCAATACCAAGCGACCCATTGTCTTTCAACGGTTTAAATGTCAAGATGTTTATTTTTATGACTTGGTGAATGGGTCTGGTTGCTACATTTTTATAGATGCATTTCATTTTCTGTGCATAGTAGCTTCATTGAAGGCTCTGCTACCGAATAGGACAATGTGCTGATAAGCTCATTTTATTGATACCCTAGCCAAAACCTAAATAAGCTAATAAGCTCATTTGACGTAATCATGCCAAACGCCTAAATGAGCTAACAAACTTATTTGACTTAACTTAGCCGAACACTTAAATGCGCTAGTAACTCGTTTGACTTAACCTAATCAAATACCTAAATGATCTAATAACTCATTTGATGTAACCTAGCCAAACGCCTAATAGATTCATGCAACTTGTTGGGTGTCTTCTTTTATAAGTTCAATTGTCAAACTGGTTGATTGGGAGATTTTTCTTGCCATGTAAAACCACTCAAGTTATTTGTTTTTTTTCCGGGTTTTTTAACTTTCTATTTTACCTCTAAACTTTCAAGAAATTTTGTAGTTACAATTACACGTCTTTATTATCCATTTTTCCTTGTGTATACATTCAGTTTTGAAAATAAGTAAATAACACAAAAACATTCATACCGTACCATAAGCGTCAAGGTTTTAAATATCGAATTTCGGTCACGTTTCGTCTTGGAATTTTTACACAAGTTATCTCGTATCGGGGGAGATCTCGGACGAGATGAGTACATATCGGGTATACATCTCAGATTGACATCTCGGGTCTTATAATGCATCTCGGGAATATCTCGGATGTACTTATATGTCTAAAATTGATGTGTCAAAAATTTATTTAACGGTTATAACTTAGTAAAAATAAAAATGGTAACATACTTGATTTACATGGAAAAAAGAATATTTTTAGAAGAGTAGTAGCTTGATTAGCTTAATTGATTCGGTAATGATTGAATAATATCCTTTTATTTGAACATAATAAAGAAGTGAAACCTTTGGCTATGACTCATTAAGATAAAAAGTAAAGAATATGTTCAAGAAGTAGGTAAATTATAATTGGATTGAGTAGTTTCTTTTGAATCAATATGAAAATAAAAAATATTATGGAAAATAAAAAATGTATAATTTCGGGTGAGATCTCGGATTGAGATTTTGATCCATATATCGGGTGAGATTTGAATATCTCGGACGAGATGAGTGTCGAGGGAGATATGGAGGAGATTTGATGTCTCGTCTCGTTTAAGTGTGAAAAGAAGATCTCGAAGGAGATCTCGGGCGATATATAGAAGATTTAAAACCATGATAAGCGTTATAGGAGATTAGCCGAAGAACCGAGGATAAATGGAGCAATTCTATAGTAGCCTATGTGCTTGGAACACGTCCCTACTATCATCATTTTAGGGATTTTGTGTCTAAAACATGGAACCCAATTAGCAATATCGAGATTTAATTACACCAGAAATCATGGTTTCTTTATCATCAGATTCTCAGATGAATCTGACTGCATAAAGTTATTCATAACGGCTCATTCTTTATTAGTGGAAAGCTTACAATCTTGAAAAAGTGGGACAAGAAAATTGTTCTTGATCGTGATCTACTATCTACTTATCCACTCTGGATAAGGCTACCAGAATTAAATCTCAAACTATGGGACAGAGAAGCTTTTGCTGCTATTGCTAGTGTTGTAGGCAATCCGATAAAACTAGATGAGCCTACGACCAATGAGACCAGACTCAGCTATGCAAGAATCTTGGTTGAAATCAAAGCTTACCACATCTTGCCTACATCACTATGCATGATGGAGAAAACATTACACAGAAAATCGAGTATGAATGGATTCCTCCAAGGTGTATGAAATGTGCTTGCTTTGGACATCTCACAGAAGCTTGCTCATTGAAATCAGTTTGGAAAGAAAAAGAAAATTTAAATCTCAATACTATTATGAGGAAAACGCCAGATTCGGAAAATATAGGAAATGACACTAAAACAAAACAGGCTTTTTACAACGGGCAAAGCCCGTTGTAATATGTGTTCCACAATGAGCAGCGGACCGTTGTAATAGGTGATGTTGTAATAGGTCACCCATATTTTACAACGGGCAGTTAATGTTGTAAAGACCGTTGTAGTAAACTTTTTTACAACGGTCGCCGACCGTTGTAATAGACTGTAATACAAACTACATTGCCCGTTGCAAAATACTATCATACAAGATGGATAGCATGTTTTACAACATTCCCTGACCGTTGTAAAAAACATTTTGACAACGGTTTTCGACCGTTGTAAAAAACTTTTTGACAATGGTTATTGACCGTTGTAATAGAGTATAATACAACGCGCTTTGACCGTTGCAGAAAAAATGCAAATTAAAAAAAAATTACAACAACGTATAGGTAGCACATCCATACAAATAATGAATAATTTAACAGTAATAAATATTACGCACAAACAACCAAAATCACATGCGAAAAGACTAAAAGATAGTCATAAAATTCCAACACTCCAAAAAGTCAGATAAGTTTACCTCCCAAATTCATAAAGCATTAATACATAACAGTCGGCTATAAATATCAAGTTCTAAGTACAATCATACTAGACTAAGGATATAAAGTCTTTGTGCCACGCGACGGTTGATCCAACGGCTTCTTTAATAGTGGACATCTCTGAATAATTTGGACATCTCTGATTTTGGTGGACTACCCAACCTACTAAAGCTAAAACTTTACCACTATTTTCATAATTAATATGGTCACCGCAAAACAACTATTTTAACAGGGGCAATTATGCAAAAATACACAAAGCAACCAATCACAGAGCACAACTGAAAATAAACATGTCCAGAAATTACCCTTCTGCACCTCCTACAATCATCATTGTCCTCCTCAGCAACGCTCCCAGCAATCGCCTTTGCAGTCGCACACTGCGCGATCCCAGCACCTGCTAGTACAGCTACTCTGACAATGCCCAAAATAGATGCGGCGGAGACTGGAATCTTAATCTTACCACTGCAATGGCGGAGCACTATAGTCCCCAACGCAAAGCCAGCTGCAGATGCAGCTAAGTTGATCGCAACTACCACTAAAGTTGCCCACCTTAATCTCAGCGTTACTATTTGTAATAATCAAATTAGTGGTTTGGACATTTTCGGATTTTCATTTATGAGTCTAGTCTAGGAAAGTATTTGAAGAAGTAGGTTTAACAGTAGTTGCGAAACACACAATTGCCAGCTAATCGAGTGGCAAGTGGACAGGGAGAGAGGTAACCACTTGGAGCAAGATGATTCTGCAGTTAACATTTGATTATTGTAAGAACAAGCTAAACTAAAACAATAATACATCAAGATATAGATGGAACAACTTTAAAGTGAAACTTGAACTGGAATTACAAACTTGAACAAAGTTGGTGTAAACTCCTGCTTTAATGAGGTCACCAGCAATTTGACAAAATTTTCCTTCCTGCAAAAAATTGAATGCGAAAACATCAAATCACGTCATAGAAGAACGCATTAAGAATGCAAAATAGAGTGAAACACTTGCACAGAGTGGAACAGAAGCAACTCCAGCATGGGGGCCTCCCAGCGAGATGTAGTTTTTAATCTATTAATGCAAAAATAAAATGAAAAATTACATTCATTAATTAAGTTTCATGATGAAAGCTCCCAAGAAAAACAAAGAAAAAAATGAAAAAGAAAAAGAAAAAGAAAAACATGACTTGAATCAAGTTAATCTAATGCAAATATGAAATACATGACTGTTATTTGCAGAACTTACAGGAGGTCCTCCATCGCAAAATTCAATCAGTCCTCTTGATATAAGATTACCCTGAATAAATAATGCTAGTTAATATCAAAAATACAACTAAATATTGAATCAAATAAACATATAATTAGTCTGATTTAATTTGACTAAAAATATATTAAGGTTGCTAGCTAATTTATTTCAGGATCACAGTAATTCAATGGAAGTCATGTGTGATAGGACATAAACTGTGCATGATAAAGCTGCAAACAACAGTTCACCTGAGAAAGTCCGACTATATTGTAACCCCCTGCCAGTTCTTTCATTTTTTTTAACCTATTCAAGAAGCAGAGTTGTTGAAATTTACCTGTCTAGAAACTTAAAAGGAACATAATTTTTTCTTTTTCTTTTACAGCTTTATCACCTTTTCACACGCAAGGCTCGACTGCAACCACACCCTAAGATTACTTCACCGATTCCACCAAAAAATATACAAATTATAATCATATTAAGCGTGAAGTCTATTTAAATCTTAAATCATATTACGAAATCCTAAATACAGTTTTGCAGAAAAAACAGAAAGAGATCGTACCTGAGATCAATGCTTACGAATCGCGTCGTCTGAATTAAATTTCGAGAGAAAATAGGAAGATTTCTACGGAGTCCAAATGATCAGCCTGTCGAATCACACATATAATTATTGAACACCCGATTTACCAATAATTAAAGAATACAATCATAGATTGGAACCATTCATTTAAATATAGACAAATATGTATCTAATAAGGATATTGAAAACAATATTTAACACTATTAAAATAAGTCATAAGGTTATTCGAGCAAATTATCTTCAAAGCGGAATGATCTCTAGCAGCATTGAAAATGTAGCACAACTGCGAATTAAACTCAAAACTGTGTACATAGAGATGACTATTGAGTGGTGCTGTTTTGTTTTACTTGTTATGTTCAGGTAACAACTGTGTAACTATTAAAAAATTCAACAAATCACTTGCATTCATCTTTAAAAGAAGGCAAGAGCATGATAACAAAAAAATAAGTTTATGCTTTATACATCTTTAAAAGAAGGCAAGAGCACCAATGAGCCTGGAAACAGAATGCTGCTCTATGTACTTTGACATATAGATTTAGATCAAAAGGACCTCATCATTGAAAAACTGCTCAGCAAGTGCCTTTGCAAGCTCAGTTTACACCAGTAGGACCCAAGAGCAAGAACGAATCATTGGGCTGCTGTGGCCAACCAAGCCTAGCCCTTGATCAAAGGACAGCTTCAGTCATTGCATCTACAGCCATATCTTGATCAAATAACAGCTTTCCCATTTTGGCCAAGTCCTGTTACTGGAATGCATGCCTATCTACTTACAAGCTCTGCAATTTGCTCAGGACCAAATGTCTTAGTCAACATAACATTGTCACCTGTCTCCCCTCCAAGTATTGCAATGGACTCGTCTATCCCTTGGCAAGCACCATAATTGATATTAGCTGCACCATCTACAACATGAAAATTGGAACGTTGTATCAGGTAATGTTTTAGATCTTTACAGATAAGCATTATACAGTTGCCATGACAATATATAATCACCAGTAATTCGTAAGACACAAAATGACTAGTATCTCATTCTAATTAGACTTGCTTACAACCAAATAATCTTCAAGCAATTTAGTGAACAAGTCCATTATCGTTACACTAATCACAAACAATTTAAAGTTGTAAGTCAAGGGGAGTTCCCAAACAAGTTGATGCTCAACAATACCCATATAACATTAACAACCATATAACCAGTAAATAAGAACCAAGGTCCAGAACAAGATATCAGTTAGCTTTTTATAGTTGAAACCATTAGATTGTAAACGGTAGAGACGTAAAAATGAGGGGTGAGAAAATAACTTTTTTTCCCACTCATTTGTAGATATCTTTACTATTTGAATAATGTTGGTTATGACATTATTACGCAATATTAATTTATCAGTCATAGTAAATAAATTTGACTAATAGCTATTAAACAAGATTTTTAAGTGGATTATTACTAACTTTAATTTTTCATATTAGGACTTCAGTAGCATTGATTTCCGATACAAATTTGATAATCTGCCCAGTTGCAATGGATTTCGGTTTATCGGAATTTGGTTTTATGATATTGATTTCTTAATTTTACTTCATGCACTGTTTGGTTATAACAATGAGTTTTACCTACTATTATATTATGTCTCTCCTTTCTCTGTATATTTGTTAGGCTTGGATCTACACTGCATTGAGTACTGTGAAATATAGAAAAATATGTTTCTTAGTCATAAATTTCAAGATGAAGAAAACAAAGAGTGTAGCTTATTTCAGAATTTAAGAATCTAAACAAACGTATTAATTATCAATATGTGTACAGTGGCTAATTTCTGTATTAATAATCAGGAAACATAAGCAGTAAAATTTTGTTTTGTAAGGTAAGTAAGCCTATGATAACTAGCTTGCAATGACAAAAGAATATGTTAGTTTAGGTTGAAAATGGAATAGTAAGCATAGAAGCAAGACTATTTTATGTTTTGTCATTGATGGGCATTTTTACAGACCTAACATTTTTCATAAGACAAATTATATGTAGCATTGACTTTAATGGTAATGCAATTCAGCAAACAAATGTTGACAAATGCAAAGAGAAGGCCTAGGCAAGAAAGCATGAATTATCAAAAATTAACAAGTTCCAAATCTATCTCCACCTTTATTTTTCTCAAATATCAAATAAGTTTAATCCTTCAACGCAGAAAGTTATCAACCGCAACCCGTTATATCACAAATCACGGAAGCAAATCACAGTAGATAATGATATACAACATCAGGAATCAAAATCTAAAATCTTACCACTACGTTCTCGTTTAACGAGGAATACCCAAAATGCTCATTTGCTCTAGATTTTGAACTGTCGGTGAATAACTGCAATATGCGCCAAACTACAGAATTGTGGGCAGACACGAAAGAAGAAAAGCTGATCTCTTTGATTGAGTTACTTTGACTTGGACCACAATGTCATGGGAAGACGAATCTGAGAGGTTATGGTTGGGAAGAAGAGGGAGTACGGATAAGAAAATATGAGTTTTCCATCGGGAAGCTCCCCGAGATAGGTCTTGCTTACACTGTCCTTCCAAATCAGATTTTCTTTTGTGAAACCTTTTGTATATTGCTGGAGTAATGCAACTGAAAACGATGTAATTTTCGTTGTCTGAGACTCTAACTTTGGGAATTCAAAAGGACGATGTAGTCTGATCCTGCAGCTTTTGGTTATATCTATGGAATGTTCCATTGGTTCTTCTGTTGTATCATCTTCCGGAACTGTTTTCAAATTCAACAAATGTTTAACAAAAAATATACGAAAAGCTGCAAATGAAGGAATGTCGATGACTGGTTTAAACTTAAAGAAGTCTTATGCAACATACTTGAACAGAGCCTTCGAACATCTGAGCGCAAAACCCTAAATCGCGACCTACCACTGCCAATCGCCTGCAGCCTATCGATCTTCGAACCATTTTCAATCGATCCACTTCTGCAAAATCGAGAACCTCGACCAAAATCCCTAGTTTCGATCCAAATTGGAGAAGCCCTGACTTGATTGAGAAGACGGCAGCTTCATTAATTTTTCCAAAACCCTAGTTCCGAGCAAAGGGAACGAGCAAAGAGGAACGAGGAGGAATGAAAATAAAAGGGGCCGGCTTTTTTTAATTAACGCTTTCTGGCCGTTGTAATTTGTGAAAAGGGGAATTTGTGACTATGCGCCTTTTACGACGGGTAATTTGTGACCGTTGTAAAGTTGGCATCTATTACAACGGACCATTCAGGCCCGTTGTAATAGCTTTCTATTACAACGGACAGCCAATGTCCGTTGTAAAAAAGCGGTTGTATATGGCATCTTTTACAACGGGCCTGAATGGACCGTTGTAATAGTCTTCTATTACAACGGGCAACTAGTGCCCGTTGTAAAAAGGGCGTTGTAATAGGGTATTTTTGTTGTAGTGTGAGCATCATCTTTCCTATCAAGAAAAGAGCAATCAGGTTTCAAATGCTGTTATCTCTGAAACAAATAATCTTTCTAAAAACCCACCCATTTTTGATAATATTTCAGTTTCAGATAATACTCAAATCTTTCGAAATAAGGAAAATGTTCCAAACCCAGAAATCTCAAAAGACAATATGGAGATTATAAGTATTGATGAGCAATCTGAGAGCCCAATTTTGCAAGCTATTTCAAAAAACACAAAAGAGAAAGAATCAAGACTCAATATAGCCATGAACACTAATCAGTAGAAGGAAATGGTCGGTTCTGCTGATAATTTAGTTCCAAATGGCAATATAAAAGAAATCAAAGAGAATCAACCACAAAGTCATGGGGATAATAATGTACAGTTCTTGATTCTCTCCTCCCCCCCAGCAGGAAGAAGCAATTTAAATTACAGATAATAACTCAGAAGATACACAAATGGAAATTTCTACAATCTCGTCTAAAAGTTGTCTCCTTAAGGGCTCAGTCATCTCTGAATCCTTATTAGAGAATGCAGGCCTCCTACTCTCCTCTTCTTCTTCCCCTGTCAGCAACAAAAGGAAAAAAGCCAGAAAAAAGAATATACATGATATTATAAATAATAATATTACTGACAGTTCAAATTCAAAATCCTTTGAGAAGAAATATATCATCAAAAATTCTTAATGGGAGGAATTCTTAAAAGTTCAAAGCAAAAAAGACTGCAAGAAAAGAGGAGGGAAAGCTTCTGAAAGCATAGAAGTTAGCAACAATCTTCACTTTAGCTGCTGTGATATCCTTTCACATATCTTATATTATATATTTAATTATGTCTATAATTCCCCTGAAAGGAAATTGGATTTTTCAAATTCATTGCAATCTTATAAGCCTAATATGGTCGGTATTTTAGAACATAAGCTTTCTGAGAGTAATATAAATCCGTTCCATAACAGATTTATTAATAGCTGGAACATTATTCATAATAATTCTTTGGGGGGGGGGGGTAATGGTAGGATAATTGCCATTTGGGATCCCAATATTTGGGAAATATGTCATTATTCTCTCAATTTGCAATTTATCCATTGTTATTTTAAAAATAAAGGGGGTCTTTATATTAATGTTACTTTTGTTTATGCTTCAAATTCTGAAAAAGAAAGAATCTCATTATGGAATTCTTTGGATAAATAGTAATATTAATTTTCCTTGAATTATTATTGGGGATTTCAACACTGTTATGAAAGCTTCTGAAAAAAGGGGAGGAATTCCAATTCCTTTCAAGAAATTAGAATTCCTCTTTAATTTTCTATTTAAAACAGGTTTAATTGAACCCTCTATTAAATGAAATAAATTTACTTGGCAATCAGGTGAATTTAGAAATATTCATTGTAAACTGGATAGAATTTTAGTAAATCAAAATTTTATTAAAACATTTCCTAATTTTAAACATTCCACTTTACCCCCAATCAACTAGTGATCATACCCCTCTTCAGCTTATATTCTCTCAAGTAAGCATTATCAAACATAATTTCCATTTTAGATTTAAAAATGGTTGGGTCTATGATAAAAATTACATATTGGTTACTCAAAATTGCTTTTAGTTTACAACTGAAGGCTCTGCTCAATTTAAGTTTAGGAAACTCTTACAGCATACCAAGGCTACTCTAAAATACTGGAACAAAAATAAAAACAATAATGATATCAATCATTTTAGAGAGGAATGTGTGAGATTGCAAGATAGTTTAGACCTTGATTGCTCAGACCTAATTAATATAAATAATTTTTTCATATGCAAAGAAAGCTTTCCAAATCTTTTCATATTGAGGCTGTTAATCTAAGGTAGAAAGCCAAAGTTAATTGGCTTACTAGTGGAGACCTGCCTAGTAAATTTTTCTATGCCAAAATGTCAAGTAGAAAATACCATAATGACATAGGAAAATTACTCAATGACAATGGATCTATTATTAATGAAGCCTCATAATTAGAAAATGAAGTTATTATGTACTTCTCCGATTTGTTTAATACTGAAGGAAGTCCAGACACTTTTCCTAATATCATCCCTACATACTTATTGCATGCAAATAGTGAGGAAATATTACTTGCTCCAATTTGTTTAGATGACATAAAAAAAATTGTTTTTTTTGCTAAGGGTGACAAAAGTCCAAGCCCTGATGGTTTTGGGGCCAAATTTTATAAGACTCGCTGGGAAGATTTGAAAAGCATGATTTTTGAGGCTGTAAATTAATTTTTTTTCTACTAGCAAACTTCTGAAAAATATAAATCATACTTTCATTACTTTAGTATCAAAAACAAAAATTCATAATTGTCTTGGATACTTGAGGCCAATTGCCTGTTGCAATTTCTTATATAAAACGAGTATGTATGCACGCCCAAGTGGGCCTGCATCTAATCACAATGTGCATGTTTTAAGTCATGTATAATGTTTCGTTTACAAATATAGTACACATTCTCCATTCATGCCATAGTGTCCATTAATTTCGGTTTATTTTTTAGGCATGGACCATGTCTAGGAATTAAAAGCATTGATGAGTTGAAGGCTATATAGTAGTCTTATCAAAATTTGATAGTGGCTTATTTCATATTTATTTTCACATATAAAATCATAATGCAATGATTTTGTATTTGCAAAGGGTATCTATAATACTATGTTTAGTTTCAAGCTACCAATTATATATGTGGTTTATATAAAAGACGATGTATTTGAAAGCCAAACCTTTTGGTTCCTTTTTGTTATAATTATGAAAAAAGAAAACTATGTTAAAAGTAAGTTATTGACTTAATTAATAATGGAGTTTGAACTTAAGTTGTTAAATTGTATTTCTAATACTTCACATTACAGCGCCAGAAATTTAAGAACGTCCATCCATCCAGTTTCATCAAAGAACATGAACTACCATTCAAAGATCAAACTTAAATGGTTTATTTGTCCAGCATTTCATATCTATGACCTAATGAACTACAATTATATAATGCAAAAATGGTTTAAACTGGAGTAATTTTGAACAAAATAATAATAAGAATCAACATATATATTATGAATTCTGATGAATATATAATATAGACTGATTGTAATCAAGGTTTGTTTCTAAAATGGTTCAAAATGTTGGACATTTTAGTTTGGTAAAATTACATACATTGGAAGTCAAGCTAAATAATAAAAGTTAGGCATACAACCAACGCAAAGCCTTAGACAATGAAAGTTTATATTACAAATTACCATTACAGTCAAAATATAAGTTAAAAACTAATAAAATCCAAAAATTACCATTTCCATTGCAATGAATGTCATTTGACACTGGCTAATTGTCAGCATTACTTCCTGAGTGCCCTTGGAGTAAACATAACATTTGGTTTTTCAGAAGGTGCTTTGCCCGTTTGTTCGCCATCAAAGAATGGTACCTGAAAAAGTAAACAACTTTAACTGCTACTACCACTACTACGCATCAACTAACCACATAAGAAAAGGTTTAGCAAATCCAAGTTAAGACTTACTCTTTCACTAATAGCTTTTGGATAGTATTTCCTTACGGGTAGGTTAATTCTTCCATGAGACAAATGTCTAGGATTCGATAGAAGAGAAAATTTGACAGAGACCGACTTCTCACGAACCTGCGTTCGTGAACATTAATAAAAGCTCTTCCAGTTTTATGTAATTAGCATGTGAACATGTGGCAGACCTCTTTTTTGAAAATTCAGTCACATGGACGTGAGCAGGTACTTTTTCAAGTGCTCATTCTGTAAAAATATCTTTTTTTAGTTCCTCATATTTTGCATGAAATATCCTTGTCATCAAAACCTTATGGGCTTGTATCGAATTAATTAGGTGTCTGGATTTTATACATCATAACATTTATAGTATCGTTTTCAGTGAAGCATGTGGTTTTGAAGTTAATTTTAATCGTTATGGTTTCTAAATTTAGTCATGGAAGTTTTTAACATTATTCTAATCTTTTTTTTACTATGACTACTTAATATAATTATATTTGGCACGCATATGTTCATGATTGTTAAAATTTTGGTTAACGCTTATTATTTGATATAAATAGTAACTCATGGCATCAATGTTTGTGCTTAACGCATGATCAAATGTTACAATATATTGTTAGTAGAATATTAGAATATGGTGTGTATGTAATGCACATGCATGAATAAGATAAAAATGCAATTAAATAATATTTTTTGTTTTCTAGTGATTTAGGTGAAGTTAAAGATTGGATTCCACATAACTGTTACGATTGTATTTGCTCCACTGATACTGAAATCTCTCATCTTTTTTAGGATTACACATGAGTATCCAAATCTCTATATAAATGAAAGAATTTATTAGAGGCAGACGTCTTCTTGTTCTAATTAATCTCTCATCTTTTAAATGTCTATTAAAAATGATTTATTAATTTGATGTAGTCCTCTTTGAAATTAGCGATAAAATTCTTTTCTTTCAAATTGGACGTACATTATCAAGTTGATAAGGAAATCATTATGACTCATTGTAAAGTTTATTTTTTGCAATTATTCTTATCTTATAGAGAAATAGTATTCAAATATGGGAATATAGCATGTTATTTTCTAAGTAAAACTGTCAGTCCCCATGGAGAACTACAGTGTACGTTCACAAGATGAAGTATCCGAGTGTTTCATATTGTCCGTAATTTATGTGGGAGTTCATCGGTCGAAGTCTCGCCGGATTCCGAGTTAGTATGAAGAAAATATTGCAGTCCGAACAAAAAAAATAGCGGCTTCTACACTAGGCAGAGTTCAAATATGGGGATGTGGTAGCCTCTTATTTTCTAAGTACAACTGTCAGTCCCCATGGAGAACTACAGTGTGCATTCGCAAGATGAAGTATCCGAGTGTTCCATATTGTCCGTAGTTAATCGGTCGAATTCTCGCCGAATTCCGAGTTAGTATGAAGAAAATATTGCAGTCTGAACAAAAAAAATAGCGGCTTCTGCACTAGGCAGAGTTCAAAAATGGGGATGTGGTATCCTGTTATTTTCTAAGTATAACTGTCAGTGTCCATGGAGAACTACAGTGTGCGTTCACAAGATGAAGTATCCGAGTGTACCATATTGTCTGTAATTTAGGTAGGAATTCATCGGTCGAAGTTTTGCCTGATTCCGATTTAGTATGAAGAAGTTATTGTAGTCAGAACAAAAAAAATAGCGGTTTCGGCCTAGGCGGCGTTCAAATGTGGGGATGCTACTATCAAATCTACTTTCACAGGTACAAATAAAAATGCATGCACATTGTGGTTAAATGCAGGCCCACTTGGGCGTGCATATGTACTCGTATATAAAATTATTGCCTCAATTTTAAGTAATAGAATTAATTTTAAAAAAAAATCTTATATCTGAGAACCAAAGTGCTTTCATACCAGGTAGATTTATAGCTCAGAATACATTACTAGCCTATGTGCTACTAAGAAATTTCAATCAGTCTGGTAAAAATATTATGTGCATAAAAATTGATTTACATAAAGCATGTGATAAAATTAATAGAAATTTTATAATTTTTATGATGAGACAACTAGGCTTCAATGAAAATTTTTGTAACCTAGTTAAAGAATGTATTTGTAACGTAACATATTCTGTTCTCATTAATGGTTCCCCTTGTGGGTTTATTCACAGTAATAGAGGTATAAGACAAGATGACCCCCTATCTCCTTATTTATTTACATTAGCTATGGAATATTTTACTTTACAAATGGAAAAGGAGCATATGTATAAAAATTTAAAACCAGTCAATACAATATCTCTTAGAATTACTCGTCTACTATATGTTGATGATCTATTAATTTTTTAGAAAGCTGATATCCAAAATGCTATAACCATTAAAAATATTTTTAACAGCCTCAAATCTTATGCAGGTCTTCATATTAATGAAAACAAGAGCAAGATTTATTTCAGTAAAACATGCGAAAGCAAGAAGGAGATACTCAATATTTTAAAGCTTCAACAAAGTGAACTTCCTATCAAATACCTAGGACTCCCTCTCAGTTACAATCAAATCAAAGATAGTGACCATGCTAAACTGCAAGATATTATTCGTAGTAAACTTGATAATTGTTCTTGCAAACTGCTATTAGTAGCTGGAAGAGTTGAACTCATCCATACGGTTATACAGCTGTAGTCATGTACTGGATGCAATCTCACACTATTCCAGCCAAAACAATGGAAAAAATTGAAAAACTTTGTGCTAACTTCATTTGGAATGGGAAATTTCATAAATCTCTTGGAATACAATCACAAAAACAAAGAAGGCATGAGGCTTAGGCATTAGAAATTTTGCTGACATAAATGAAGCCTGCAAATTCAAACTTTTTTGGAAATTCATTGAAGGAAAATCTCTCTAGGCCAAATGGATGAAAGTCAAATATGTCAAAAATAAAAACTTTTGGTCCATCCAATGGAAAATCATTTCTCTCATGCATGGAAAAGCATTCTTAAATGTAGAGAAATAGGCACAGTTTTATTAGAAAGAAAATTCAAAAGTGGCAATCAAACAAGTCTTTGGTTTGACCCATGGATTAATGAAAAATCTTTGATTAATTTACTTGGTTGGAGCAATTTATATCAATTTGGAGGTACCAATAAAAAAGTTGAAAGCATCATTCAAAATTCATTTTGGAATACTCAATCTCAACCAGCAGCATCCATATTCAACTCCATAATTAGTAAAATAGAAATTGATTCAAGTCTAGATGAAGATATTTGGACTTGGAAATTACCATCAAAAGGAAAATTCTCATTTAAAAACACTTGGAATTTCATTAAAGGGGAGGAGATGGAAGTTGACTGGTTCAAAACTGTCTAGAACTCAGCCAACTATCCAAAAATGGCTTTTTGTACATACTTTGATGTTCTAAATCGCTTGCCAACTAGAGAAAAATGTGCAAAATGGGATAAAAATAAAGGAATCACCAACTGCCTTCTTTGGAAAACTGAAATTGAAAACATTGATCATCTCTTCTTTGATTGTCAATATTCTAGGCACATTTGGTTCATAGCCAAAAGGAAAATGAATCTCAATCAAGATTTGGCTCTCCAAAATATCAGAGATAGTATTCAACACATTCAAAAATACTTCAAGGGAAAAAAGAAGAATTTAATAAAGCAAGTGTTGTTCTAACTACTATTGTTTATTTTTGATGGAAAAAAAGAAATAGGAGACTGCATAACAACATTGAAACAGGCTGTCTATAGCTTTGGAAAACCTTAGAAATAGAATATAATATCATTCTCCAAAAGGCTAGCAAATCAAACAACCTCAACAATCAAAGCTACAATGTCTGCGATTCGGATAATTTTGAAGAAATAGTTGAAGAGTACCTACAAAGGGGAAATTTTCCCTCTGCGAACTCCTCCCAATTAAACAACAACTGCTGTCAAACTCCAATTGAAGGCGGTCATTTCTTAATCCAAACCAGAAATCATTCCTACAAGTGGAGTAAACATAAACTTGTTAGTTACAAATCTAATAATGTAAATAATCTATCTTCTAATTGTTGGAACTGGACCAGCCCGCAGCGAAAGTTATCGGTGAATTTCAAAAGATTTACCATATTGGATCTTTATTGGGCCTATGAAGTCTAACTGAATTAGAAAATTTCTAAATTTCATTTAAATAAAATCATTTATTTTATTTAAATTTAAATATATAAATATATGAAATTAATTTTATTTGATTAAGTTTATACAGAATGTATCATATACATATATGTGTGAGTGCATGTGTAACATAATAATCCGTGAAAGGTATAATATGCCCATACGTAGATGCTGAGATTTACATCACAACAGACATAGTAGCTCATTTTGTATGTCATGTATGTTGTCCAAATATGTGCATGTATATGTGTTACAAAGTGTGTGTGTGTGTGTACACACACACACATATGTATGTATAAATATATTATATATAATATATGAACATAAACATTTATATATAGATAAATATATATATATATAAAGAGAGAACAAATATTAAAATTATTTATAATTCAAAATTAACTTAGTTTTGCAAACATAATAATTTTAGTATTTTAATTTGTATATATTATGAATAAAATCATGTTTTCAATCATAAATAATTAACATAAGATAATATATTGATGAAAATTCAAATTTTACAATTTTCGAAAATTTGGGATCATAAAATAGAGCATAAAAAAATCTGGAGATTTTTCAAAGTTGAAATATTATTTTTAAAAACAAATACATTGATTTCGATAATATTTATTTAATATAAAATAATATATTACTAAAAATTCAAAATTTAAAATTTCATAAATTTTAGGAATCACCGACCTCAAACTACCGAATAGTATTATTTTAATTTGAAATATATTTGAGAATTTTGGAGTGGATTGAGAGCTATGTTTTAACCAGCAATGTAGAAGGTAATGGCGGCCAAAAAAGGTTCATTTTCTTATTTTTAGAGATACACACACACAGATATGTATATATATATATATATAGGGTTATATTAGAGAGAAACGAGGAAAACCTTTTTATCCATTCTCACTTGATCTCAACCCATTATCTCCAAGCCAATTCCCTATATTTTAGCCACCCCTAGATTTTTCCAAAACCAAAATTTTTGAAGCCCTAATGATGGGCCTTAAACCCATCTAAGCCCAAGTCAAAAGACTATGCAATTAAATCTAATTTAATCGCTTGTCGATATTGTATATCGATCGATATATTTATAACTATTATAAATATATATAACATTATTTATTTCTCAAATCATATTCAAATTTTACAATTAATATTTCATAAATATTAATTAATTTAATTAATTTATAACAATTATAAACTACGTTCGGTCATAAGGGAATTCATCATTTTGGCTGTGTAACTCTTGGGTGTAAATTTGGTCAGCGATTAACATTGAACTATTCTAATATTAATGTTCACACGTCACTTAGCAGGTGATGCGACATTATGGCCAAATTGATCGCTTACTCATTTTTGGTAAAATCCAATTTTAGTTTAATAAGCGTTACCGGTTGTAACATTTGTTTACATCGATTCTCTTCGTCAAAACTATATCACTTTGGACTTATGGAATTTGGTAATGGTCAAAATTCCAACCTCATCCACATTCTACTTTATAGTCCAAATACAAAGTCCTTGGTTCAATAATAACAATTATTATTAACCGAAATGCTCTGGCCAGAGACTTTGAATTTGAGTTGACTGTGACACTAACCGCATATAACTGAGGAGACGAATCCTCTCTTGAATAGTGCTTCACTTCCAATACTTCCACTCGACCCAACTATAGTCACTCGATGGAAGCCATGCCATGATTTGGCTATAATCAAAGCAGAGCTTTCATATTGAAGATCCACAATATTCTCAAGTCGAGAGAACTATGTAAATTAGTCACATCGATATTTTCTGTTTGACCTTAGTTATATTAACCAGCAGAAAAGTATCGAGTGGTTCGTTCCATAGTTATCCAATAACTATTAGTACGTAACCCCTAGGTGCCCCTAGTAGTCATGAGTAATACACTGCCCAACATTTGGAAAGCATTACGTACTCCAGTCTCAACGGATACATCGATATCCAGTCAAGATGCGTCTTGACTAGGAACATTTAAAATGGTATATTTGTTTCATTATGATAAATTACTCACGGTTACAACAGTTTGTAACTACTATCACAAAATACATCGTTTATGGATTTTTCTATTAAATATGCTTTTAATTAAGTTAATTAATTAATATAATCACATTATATCAAGTATATAATATGAAGAAAATAACTTTTATTTCGAACAAGATTGGTCCACGAGTTAGATATATGTAACAAATTACATAATTGCTCCTAGGGCATACCCCTAACTCTATCAATCTCCCACTTGCACATGGGGTCAATTATGGAATCTAATTCCAACTTCTCTAATCAGTTTTCTCAAAACCAATTAGGTCAGTCCCTTGGTGAATGGGTATGCTATTATGTTTTACTTATCTACTTTGTCGATTAACTCTCTCTGACACTGATAAACTACCTTTATCATGTGGAACGATTCGAAGTATGTCTTTCGACTTCTAGTGAGCTTTAAGTTCTATCATGACCAATTTCATGAAATTGTTATCTTATAACAGTATTATGGGATTCTAAACATTTGGAATCACCTTTGTCTCTATTATAAATTTGTGCATTTATATCTATATACATTGGTTTATTGTAGCGCTATTCAAGTTAATGTTCTCAACATTTCGTTGAATCGACCACAATCACCTTTATTTTGAAACATTTTCAAATTAAAGATCTTAACTTGAATTTTGTAATTGACATTTTATACTAAATATCACTTATAAAAGTTTGTGTGCAAACATTCCATCATAACGAGTTCGTTGTTTCTATAAACAATTCTCTAGTATTTCATAAATACACGAGAACACCTCAAACAACCATTTAGTGATATCAATTTGGATTTTATATTTGCTCCATGTATCAAATACATAAACAAAACACAATATCATACACAACATAACCTGTATGATAATTCCTATTGCTAATGCATATGGAATCCAACTTACATGTTCTCTTTTTAATAGGTGCTCTTGTATATCGTTTTGGGACAATCGTTATATCTTTTATACTCACCATAAAAGACATCATTTATAATCCAAAATTGAGTATTAAAACAACTAAAGTTGATTTTAATACAAGCATATTGTTAAAATCAACAACGTGTTGTTTACTTATAGTTTAAAAATATCAATGTTCCTTTTAACGTTCTTTCTTATGAACACACGCTTCCTCTGCACTTTGTTTGAAAATCAAACTATTTGATATTTCTATCAAAATACTTGTTCAATCTTGATGCTTATAAAATGATACATTCGTATCATTTCTTGGATCATATCCAAAGACTCACAAACCCAATATCACTTCTATTGACTTTGAGGCATTTTTGGTTAATATGTGTAAACGACTTACTCTAAATCATTATTTAGAATTTTTTGTTTCAATACATAAGTACCAAACATTAACTCTTATCGAGCGATAATTTTGTGAGTAATCTGAATTAACTTGAGCATGTTGAATACCGAATATGTTATGCTAATTTCAACAATTGAAATTTGCGATATTATTCTTATCAACATTACTCATTTAATTCCAATCATATTAGTCTTTCCAATAAAGACACAATCTCGGTCGATGGATCACATCTCTTTGGTTACGTCCACCAAAATCATATTTTGATAGCGTACTTGGAATGCTTTCAGATCTATGCATCATACCATATAGAGTCAACAATCTTAATGTTGTAATTGAAAAACCGAGGGTAATGTATATTTTTGACATTAATTAGAAACTCATAGTTTCTCTTCGATGTACGAGAGTACTTATTAGACATTCTAATGCTATGTGTTCATTTAGGTTAGTTAATTTCACTTCATCTCTTATAATCAGTTCTATCTATGGATCGAATCTAATTCCATTTAACTACCAAAAATTTCTCAAAGAAATTCCTTCACAATGAAGTTGGTATATCTTGAAACAACAATTGTTTCTTAGTGCAAATAGAATAGGGATTCATAAATGCTTTATGAACCTTTTTATTTATAAAACCGATTTTAGTTTACAAAAATTATGTTCAAAACATAAATATGTCATTTGATGACAGACCTTTCCAAAAAAACTTTTGGAGATTCATACAAGATCCCTCATGAACAATTATTACGTGCAATCTTTCGACTCGCACAACCAGCCAACTCCTTAGCCTAGGATATGTTGGGATTTCTTACAAACCCTTATCTTGTATGATTTTGTAAACTGTTGTTTAGATGAAATAATATCAACCTTGTGTACTACTCTTGAGTACATGACCTTATAGAAAGAAACTAACTCAACTTCACTCACAATTAATCGTAAATTTTTTAATAATGTCTGATTACTCCTTATCGATGCATCATTACGTATCACAAGGAGGAGTGACTTTTGAGATTGAATCTATATTCATTTTTAGGTACATTTGGAACTCTTTCCAATATACTCACTTAATCGACCAAATCAAATCATTTTATTCTATTGCATGTTATTTTATTTACTTTTCTTTTATATTCTATGATTTTATCATAAACTTACTACATGTGTATCCAATACACATGTACATGTTGGTAATAAATCATTGATGAATATAACAAAGTATGTAGAACCCTTTTGGTATTAATAGACTTGTGATTGCATACATCAATATGTATTAATTCAAAGAGTTCATCAACTCTTATGATGCTCCCACTGAATGGGTGCATAGCCATTAATTGTTTGAGATATAATTAACCTGTATCATATGATTCATAATCATATAGTAAAATTATTTCTCAAAACTACGGCTTAGTCTATAATTCCAAAACAATTGTAAATAATATTAGATACATATATATTTTTGTTGCATCACTTTTACTATGAAAAAAATGCCATAATATAGTTTTATTTCATAATGAATATTCATAATACTCATATTGAAATATAGTTATATCTATTTTTCAGTCAATACCAAAAATAAACATTATTTCACAAATAATATTCGATACATTTTATGAAAACAATTTTCGTAATTGGTGCAATCATTAGGTTCTATATGGCATGCTCCCATTATTTCCGCCATTACTATAATAGCGTACTAAATTTAGAGGTCCACCATTCACTTAATATTGTTTACTTATTTCATATGCTGCAACTAGTTTACAGTAGAGAGTTCTTTTATCAAATATCTTGAACTCAAAGAAATAAATGTTATAGAAAACAATTTTTTATATGAAAATACATTTCAGAATAAAAATCATATTTCATATTCCAATATTAAGTATCAATTAGTATTACAATTCTTGTTTCCAATGTTTCTCTACGAAGCAGAAGTGACTATTTATTCTCTTCATTCCAACTTTACCTTAAATTACATCTATTCTTATACATTCGTTTTTCTTTCAAATGGTCAAACTATTCAACAGAAAACCTTACAACAATATCATAACAAACCTTTTACAAAAGCGCATTTGATTATTCTTAACATTTAAGACATCAAATATGTTGCACTTTATGTAAACCGATCGAGATGACATTTCAGCGATCGAGTTCTTAGATGTATCTCGTAGTTTATGGTCTTGTGTTACATTAACACAATATGATCCTTTTGAAATCATTCAAGTTGAATACATGATCTTAAAATATTGTTTATTGGCTTACTTCGAATGAACTAACTTCATCGAAATATTGTACCCCACAAACTATGACTGTTCACCATATAACATTTATATGTGATAGTACATGGATCAAACATCCATAGCCTTGAATTGCATTTAGAGTTCAGAAACTCATAAAATGAAATACACGGTCTAAACCAAATAAACATATAAGTGACCAACTTACGAACGTATTAAGTAGTTGAAATTAGGCACTTGCATGGGTATAGAAACATTATATAACATGCAATTAGAGTTATTAGTAAGTATATATTATATTTCTATTTGTCAACTTTCAATTCGGTTTGTTTATATATATTTGTTAATTGACAAATGTTTTATCAATCATATTAAATGCACAAATTTATCATTGTAGATAATTATAACATTATATAGCATATGTTCTTACAATATTAGAAAGGTTAAATGTTACCATTTCATTTTTCTAATAAGGTTCCCACTAGCCTTTTATGTTTCTCCAAACCCTAAGATGAAACATATAAGTCTTACAACTTCACTAGTGGGTGTTAGGACTTGTTTGTTTTGGAATTCTAACCTTAAGTTTGTTCAACAAATCATAGCCCCACAAACGATGGAAAACTCTTTATCGGTTGTATCATATACAACTCCTAACCCATTTTCCTTGTTCTAATCTCATTTCGACCTTGATTTTGCTCAACAAATCGAAAGAGATTATTTACTCATACCTACCATATCGTGATGGCCAAAGTGTAGTATATGTACCTTGAGTTTGCTCAACAAATAGATATAGTTATCTTACCTCATTTGTTCAATATATTAATAATACTACGCATAACATCCTCAGCTTGAGTTTGCTAAACAACTAAGTAGTATGTAAGTAATTTATTAATATATATATGGTAGAGGACAACATTATATTGAAGATTCATAATCTTCAATATATATTGAGTGATATCGACTTATAGAATAATATATTTCTTATGAAATACCCCAGCGATTCAAGTGTCAAACACATCAGAAATCATGGTATATATACATTTACATATGTATTTATTTCTCAAGTCTATTTGGGTTTCTTTAATGTTCCACATTTAGTTTATACACATATTGTTGGGTGAATTCTTACCCAGAAGACCTCGAGACCCAGAGACGTGATTCATTCGGCAGCTCTCCCTCGAGTCCATTCGGCATGACTCATTCGGCAGCTCTCCCTCGAGTCCATTCGGCATGACTCATTCGGCAGCTCTCCCTCGAGTCCATTCGGCATGACTCATTCGGCAGCTCTCCCTCGAGTCCATTCGGCATGACTCATTCGGCAACCCTCCCTCTAGTCCATTCGGCAATCCTCCCTCGAGTCCATTCGGTAGACCTCCATCCGGCAACTGCCACCGGTCCAACCTCACCATTCCATACTTCACCGAACCAAGAGAATGCCGAACCAGACTGCCAGGCCAGATCACTTCGGCCCAGGCCCACCAGCAGCTATATACATCCAAGACCCCTGCCCCCAACCTCACTCTATAAATAGAGAGGCAGGGGTACAACAATGGGGGACAAGTTTGAGAGCTCAAGCACGGAAGGAACTTTCAAACAACTTTCTTTTACTTGTACCAAAGCTTTGTACTTGTAATCACAACAAAAGAAGAGAAATAACATATAAAGTGGACGTAAGCACATTCTGGCTGAACCACTATAAATCTGCGTGTCTTTTTACAGTTTACCCCCTGTTTTTCTTATATTTGCATAAACCTCCAAAATCACTAAGAACAACATAAGATCTACTAAATCATACAACTTTGAGGTGTTTGTCCATTTTTTGTGCAAACATTTTTGGTGCTTTCACTGAGAAGTTGAAGCTCGAAGCTTCAGCTTCATCCGCTTAACAAGTTTTCCTAACAGCATCATCCGCCACTTGGAAAACATGCCTCCCAAACAGAGGAAAGATGTTAACAAAGGAAAAAACATCGCATCCAGTAGCCTTCCTGATCCAGCTATCGCAAATCAAGTGAATCCTCCTCCTCCAGCAACGGTAACAAATGGAGGACAGGCTAACCCAACCACTCCTGCCACAGAACAGCCTGCAGCAATTACTAGGGCAGATTTGGACAGAGTTGTTGTTGAAGTAACTAACCGCTTCACGTCCCAGCAGGAAGCCTTGGTGGACCATCTCATGTCACGCTTGAGGGACGCTGAAGAATCCAACCGCAACACTGAATCATGGGGCGAGTCCCAGTCTGGAGGATCTCAGAGACAGCAAAGATCTTCCTTCTTCGAAGGAGCTAACGGCAGAAGTAGCCGTGGTAGGAGCCGAGACCGAGCCCAGCCCGAAGTTAGGCCTGAGGAAACGTTTGGTACTGAACCCAACGGGGAAGGTACCGGGCGAAGGTCAACTGCAGCTGAGCCTGTCATGCTGCCTAACCACAGAAACACCGGTGAACGGGGCCGAGCTAGAGTTCAGCCCGAAGTTGGACCCGAGGAAGTGCTAAGATCAGAGCCCAACCGGGGAAGATCAAGGCAAGGGCCAACTGTAGCTGACCCAAGCATGCTCCCAGAAGATCAAAGGCAGCCACTGGAAAATATAAGGAATGATAGACGATACCATCCCTACAGGTTGTCTGGACGGAATCAACCCCACAGAACAGAGCCAAACTCATTTCTGTCTGCTCCAAATTCTGATGAAAGGATGGCGCGCTTGTTCAGAGAGTGTGTCCAACGGGAGCAAAGAGATCGAGGGATAGGCGCTAGGGTAACCAGCCCTTTCGCCCGCAATATCGAAGTTGCTATCACCCCCCGAGAATGGAAGATGCCAACAATGGAACCTTACAAAGGAACCTCCGATCCCATTGTACACTTACAGAGGTACACGCAGCACATGCTCATGAGTGGAGCAACAGAGGGGGTGCTGTGCAAATGCTTCCCGCTCTTCTTAGCAGACCTCGCTACCTCCTGGTTCTGTCATCTACCCCAAGGATCCATCAGCTCATGGGAAATGTTGAAAGAAAAATTCATCAGTCAGTTCCGCATTCACGTAGAGCAACCTAAGGACGCTTATTCCTTATCCAGCGTCAAACAGAAACCTGGAGAAAAGCTGCAGCAATACCTAACCAGATTCAACGCCGCAGCAGCCGCGGTTCAGGATGCCGATGAGAAGCTTATCCTAATGGCCCTCTGCAGTGGGGTGCATCCGGACACTAAATTTGCTAGGAGATTGACAAAAGAAAAACCAGCTACCCTACCCGATTTCTTCCATGAAGCCGGGAAATACATGAGGCTTGAGGATGCTGCCATTGAGGGGCAGTCAGGACAGCAAAGTAAGACGACCCATGGCAACGCCCCTGCTGTGGCAAGGGACGTTCGAAGAAATGATTCCAGAGACAATGCTGGGGGCAAGAAAGTAGAGAAACGCCTATATCGGCCAGGACCAAGATTCGACTCTTACACCCCTTTGAACGAGACCGTCGAAAACATCTTCCTTGCCACCCAAAGCGAAGTTAGATACAAACGCCCACCATACAAGAAGGAATCAGATAGCGCACAGAAATCTGGAAAATTCTGCCGCTTCCACGAATCCCACGGACATGATACCAACGAATGCCATCATCTCCGAGATCTTATTGAGGAACACATCAGAAGAAAGAAACTGGAGCGCTATGTAAAAAGTCAAGACAGAACTCCAGCTCCTGCCAATGAAAACCCAAGGCTACCCTCACCAGGGACCGGCAGGGGCGACCGCAACGCTAGCAGCTCTAGTCAAGAGAAGATAGTGGTCCATACCATCTCAGGAGGTCCACACATCGCAGACAGAAGTTGGAAAGAGATGGAAAGATATGGGAAGTCGCTCAAAGACAATAGAAACTGTGTCAATACGGTTATAGAAGAGCGCCACCCAAAGCGGAAAGAAAGTGATGACATCACATTCAGTAAACGCGACCTAGAGGGAAGACAGTACCCTCACATGGATCCCATGGTTATCTCTGCCCGACTCGGTCCCGCCGAAGTTTACCGAATCCTGGTAGACACTGGAAGCTCTGTAAATATCCTGTTCAAACACGCATTCGACAAAATAAGGTTGTCAATGAAGGACGTATCTCCCTGCGATAAACCGCTACACGGTTTCACTGGAGATGCGAAAATGCCCATCGGGCAGCTGGACCTCTTCGTTGAAATTGGAAGCCATCCCCGCTCCGTTGTAAGGAAACAGACGTTTGTGCTGATAGAAAACCATTCGGCCTACAACGCCTTCCTAGGAAGGCCAGCCCTGTCTGACTTCCAGATTGTCCTAGCCCCGTGGTGCCTGAAAATGAAATTTCCAACAGACAATGGAGTAGGGGAAGTGGAAGGAGACCAAGATATTGCACGAGACTGCTATGTAACCGAACTTCGCAACAACCACAGGAGAGATAAAGGGAAAGGTGTAGAGATTGCCCTCTGCACAAAAAGCCTTGAAGCATAGCAACTAAAGAGAGCCCCTCCTCTTCGATACACCAGCGACCCTTTCAATGAATTAGACCCTAGGGACAAAGAGGAGGAGGCCACCGCCGAGCCTGCAGAGGCTATGGAGTTTATATCTGTAGACAAGCACGACTCAAGTAGGCTACTGAAAATTGGGTCGCAGCTGAGAACTGAATTAAAGGAACAACTCGTTGATTTTCTCCGCCACAACTTAGATGTATTCGCTTGGTCACACGCTGACATGACCGGAATCTCCCCCAACATAGCGTGCCACGTATTAAAAATTGATCCTACCAAGGCACCCGTAAAACAAAAAAAGAGAAGTATGGGGGCAGAGCGATCAGCAGCCCTCGATGAAGAAGTAAAGAATCTACTCGCCAATGACTTCATACGAGAAGCTATTTACCCAGAATGGATCGCTAACCCGGTACTAGTAAAGAAGGCTAATGGGAAGTGGCGGACCTGCATTGACTTCTCCAACCTAAATGACGCCTGCCCAAAGGATTGCTTCCCGCTTCCCAGAATCGACCAACTTGTGGACAGCACAGCCGGGCACGAACTCCTGTCTTTTATGGATGCATACTCAGGATATAACCAAATTCCTATGCATGCTCCCGACCAAGATCACACTAGTTTCATCACCGACCGGGGTTTGTACTGCTACAAAGTGATGCCCTTCGGACTTAAAAATGCAGGAGCCACCTACCAGCGCCTCGTCAACAAGATGTTCGCAGGGCTAATAGGACAAACAATGGAAGTATATGTAGACGACATGCTGGTAAAATCACGGAAATCCAAAGATCACGTAAGCCACCTGGGCGAGATGTTCCAGGTACTTCGACAGTATGGAATGAAGTTGAATCCACTAAAGTGCTCCTTCGGAGTGTCATCAGGAAAATTCTTAGGATTCATCGTCCATGCCCGAGGGATATAAGCAAACCCTGAACAAGTCCGAGCATTAAGGGACATCAAGATACCTTCCACCCGAAAGGAAATGCAAAGCCTAAATGGAAAAGTGGCTGCCCTAAGCCGATTCATCTCCAAAGCAACGGACAAGTGCGTCCCCTTTTTCGAAGCTCTAAAGAAAGATAAAGGAAAGTTCGAATGGACGGACGAATGCTTGACCGCTTTCCTTAACCTAATCGAACACCTCCAGAAACCACCGGTACTCTCGACCCCAAGCGAAGGCGAAGAATTATACCTATACCTTGCTGTGTCATCTCACGCTCTAAGCGCTGCCTTGGTAAGAGAAGATAACCGTACGCAACGACCAGTTTACTTCATCAGTAAAAGGTTTACTGGGGCAGAAGTCAGATATCCTAAGCTTGAAAAGTTAGCATACTGTTTACTAATCACTTCACGAAAGCTACGTCATTACTTCCAATCCCATTCCATCAAGGTTCTAACCGATCAACCACTAAGGCAGGTACTCCATCGTCCCGACACTTCCGGGCGACTACTTAAATGGTGTATTGAGCTGAGTCAATATGATATCACCTATCACCCTCGCACCGCCATCAAGGGACAAGCCATGGCTGATTTCATTGCAGAATTCACTACCAACGAGGATAAGAAGCAACTGGAAATAACAGAAGATATCAAGTGGAATCTCTTTGTGGACGGTGCATCTAACGAACAAGGCTCGGGGGCAGGTGTGGTGATCATCACTCCCAGGGGAAATAAACTGCACTATGCTATAAGGTTGGAGTTCACTGCCACCAACAACGATGCAGAATACGAAGCAGTAATAGCCGGATTAGAAATTGCTATCGAGATCGGAGCCAATTCTTTGTGTCTTCACAGCGATTCTCAGCTTATTGTTAATCAAATACTAGGGGAATTCCAAGCTCGAGAAGAACGACTCATAGCATATCTAAAAAAGACCAAGTTACTTCTCAGCCGATTGGACCACTACTTAGTCAAACACATCCCTCGGGAAGAGAACCAAGAGGCCGACGAATTGGCAAAGCAAGCAAGTATGAGAAACGTCGCCATCTTCGGGGCAGTAACTGTCTCAAAGCAAATGATCCCGAGTTTTGAACAAGTGAATCTGATAGCTGCAACCGAAGAAGCAACTTGGATAACTCCCATCCGGGACTACCTACAAAATGGCACACTACCCGACGGGCGTAACGAAGTCAAGAAAATCTTGAGGAAAGCGTCCCGCTACACAATACAAGGAGACATCCTCTATCGGCGCGGGTTCTCTAACCCATTATTAAGGTGTGTCGCCGGAAGGGAAGCCAAGGAAATCTTATCCAACATTCATCAAGGAAGCTGCGGAGATCACACCGGAGGGCAAACATTAGCAAAAAAGATACTCCGATACGGATATTTCTGGCCCACCTTAAGCAAGGACGCCTTAGATTTCGTCAAGAAGTGTGACAGATGCCAAAAATTTGCTAAGATCCCTCGGCTACCAACAACCGAGATTACTCAGATGACCAGCCCTTGGCCCTTTGCAGTATGGGGAATTGACTTAATCGGTGAACTGCCAATGGGTCGAGGCGGCGCCAAATATGCTATAGTAGCAGTCGACTATTTCACCAAATGGGTGGAAGCAGAACCTCTAAATAAAGTATCTTCAGCGAAAGTTATCAACTTCTTAATCAAAAATGTTCTGTGCAGGTACGGAGTCCCACTAAAAATCATATCAGACAATGGACTTCAGTTTGACAGCGAGGAATTCGCCAACTGGTGCCAAGAACACGGAATTCACAAAAGCTTCTCATCCGTAGCATATCCCCAAGCAAACGGACAAGTCGAAGCAGTCAACAAAATTCTGAAAACTCTGATCAAAAAGAAACTCGAAAAGTCAAAGGGCGCTTGGGTGGATGAACTCCCTACGGCACTATGGGCCTACCGCACATCTTTCAGAACATCAACAGGGCACACTCCTTTCTCTTTGGCATACGGATCGGAGGCTATGCTCCCAGTTGAAACCATTGTGCCTTCCCACCGTAGGATCCACTATAACCCAGAAGAAAACGAAGAACTCCTCAACATGTCTTTGGATCTAGTCGAGGAGAGAAGGAATGATGCAGTCCTAAAAACAGCAGCCCACAAGCAAAAGGTGGCAGCACAATACAACTCCAAAGTCAAGCATCGTACCTTACGAGAAGGGGATCTTGTCCTCAAGCGAATCTTCCCTCGTCCCGGAGCACTAGACCCAATCTGGGATGGACCATATGTAATTCATAAAGATCTCCACAACGGAGCCTATATTTTGTCAACAGTGGACGGAGAGGTGTTCCAGAGGGCATGGAACATCCAACACCTCCGTCGATACTTTTCTTAACTTGTATTGCCCATATGAAGTGAATTAACAAAGAGAATCAGTGGACGTAGGCATTTTTTCGTGCCGAACCACTTTAAAAAAGCCTTGTCTCTTTTTTAACTTGTTCCTTTGTATCTTGGCTGCTTGTTAACTTTATCCTTTTCTGTTGAACAAAATCCTGAGCATATAGCATTTCTATTCGAAGCACTCCACAATGCAACTTCACGTGGACAAGTCACAACAGGTACTATGCGAATCTATGCCCTCGCCAATGAGACACTTTTGCTCCAGCATCCCTCTGCTGCGGGTTAACTCATTGCTCGCGACGGCCCTTAAAGCCAACTGTAATGAGCCGATTATAAGCCACCGAGAAGGCCGACTATAGCCGAGGCAGCTCATTACGGCGTTAGGCTCGCCGGCGACTGTGAACCGATTATAAGCCCCAACATAAGGTGTGGCCAGCCAGGGGCAGTTCACAGTTGACGATCGGCACCCACACTAGCCGGCCACAGTAAGTCGAATAATACCCATGAGTACGGGCCATAATGGCCCGGGTAGTTACTGTGCGCGATCTCGGCTCCGGTGTGTCTTAAGTGCGGCTGTGGTAAAAAAGAATTAACTCCCCGCGGAGGCGTAAGATGGGTGACAAATGTCTCCAAGACCCACAGCTAGGGAAAGTGACTACAAAACCCGTTTGCCACGAACTTAAGCACATCGAAGGCCTTCCGTGACTGGAAGTTTTACTATTTCACATATTTCAATGTTACTTGAAAAACTTTCCTCCTATCCTCTATAACAAACCATAAAGTACAGGATGCAGGGTAAGAGATACCCGCCAATGGATGCAGAGATTCACAATCAGATGGCAGGGTAGTCAACTACTTTCCATGCTTGGTCATACAAGATATTCGAAACTGCCATTTACAAACAGAACATGAAAGGCGGTATTTTCTTCCTTTATGTACAAATGCATGGCTATAATTTGATTTTTTCACACCACGCTAAAATTGCAAGTCATGAGATTATGATTTAAAACCAGAATCTGACATCCAACACAATTTAATTACAAGAATTATACATAGCTACATTTCTCATACGATATGTCGAAATAGCAACAGATATTCAAGAAATGACAAAATCAACTTGAGCTAAAAAATTACACGTCAAGAATAATGTTATTACAAGTAGCAAGAGTTACAACTTAGAAGTTACTCGACTGTCTTAAGACTAACAGACACAACAATGCCAAGCCTACAAAAAGAATTTTTCAGGTTCAGTCATGGAGCTGGTTGCGTCGAAGTCTTGCCCTTGTTCTTTTGCCCACCTGTACGGTCGTAAAAAGGATTCATTAGTGATGAGTAACCAAGTTAACCGAAAGACTAGAGAGGAAGACTTACCAGTACTAGCTTCTTGACCATCCTGGTCGTCATCTTCTACCTGCACACCCGCCTCTTCAGCAGCAAGCAGCCGCATACCCTCCTTTACCGCCACTTTCTCCTCCTTGGTGAACTGGGCCGTGACCACATCCATACTGAAGACCGTTCCACCCTCTTTATCTGCATCAGCCTTAGCCTCCTCCAAAGCCCGAAGATATGTCTTGGCCATGACTCTGGGATAATCATCCATCCAAGAGAGGTTACCCTGCTTCCAAGTCCGGAAATACATGTCCTGGAGCATGTCATCCATCATTCCTTCGTTCTCCTCAAACTCCCTCATCCGGGCATCGGAGGCCGACAACCTTTCCACGGCAGCATCTCTCTCCAGTCTGTATCTCGAGCAATCAGCTTGAAGGGACCTCCGCATCACCTCCATCTCTTCCCTCAACTTAGCTTGAGCAAGCTCTGCAGCCCCAAGCTTCTCGGACAATTCCTCCACCTGCTCGAGGTCCGCTCTCCGAACCTCGTCCACCGTGGTAATAGCCATGTCAATCCGCTCTTTGCAAGCAGCTTCCATTTTTCGCAATTCGGCCCGACTGGCCTCTTCCATGGTTCTCCTTAATCGCCCAGTAGCAGCCTCATGCTGAGAAATCTGGATAGCCTGATCCGCAAGCTGCTTGGCCTGATCCGAGACCACCAATCGAAGTCGGATATTGGCGCTCCCTATCTCCTCTCCGGCCTTAACCAGCCGAGCGTGATGCCCCATCAGCTTTTTGGCCTCCTCTGCCACCCGATCAATATTAGCTTTGGCCTCATCTCCCATAGTGACTATACGAGTGGTGAGTAGATCGAGGTCTAAGGACTTGGCTTCGTCAAGTACTCGTACCATGGGGTTACGGGGGAGAAGGTGTTCACCAGTAACTTCGTCAAAAGTAATATCCTGAGAACCTGGATCCAGATCAGGGTGACCCGCGAAGGGATTACGGGCCAAGTCGGGACGGTCGATATGAATAACAGAAGGGTTTCCGGACGGGTGTGGAGAGGGTACAAACTCGCTATCCTCCTCAGTAATGTCATGAATAGGCTGAGCCGGAGGCTGAGGACCGAGCGAAGTTTCAGATAAAAGATGACTCCTCTTCCTCTGCTGAATACCCTCTTCGATGACCCCAAGAAGAGGACGGTACCCGACTACATCTCCGGAGCGTTGGGCTGAGGGCTTCGGCTTAGCAGAAATTTTGGAAAGTTTATATTGCTCGAGCCTGTGTCGAAGGTCCGAAGCTTTGGGCGTCTTGCCTGCTCCTGATATAAAGAACAAGTGTCATAATCTTACATTACTATATGATTCAAGAAACGCGGTAGGTTACAAGTTAGAAAAGGAAGGGAAACACAGCTGTGGTTGTACGAACCCTGGGGAGGAGTGGGATACTGCAATAAGCCCCGGATTTCATTCCAGGACGGGAGCGGGTCATAAAATATTCCTAAGTCCCTATCATTAGTGAAGCATGCAGGGGTCAAGAGTTCACCTTGAGTTGTCAGAGCCACCTTGGCCGGAATAGTCGGAGAAGACTCACTCGCACCAGTCCCGGTTTTGTCCGCCTCCCCGGTCTTCTCAACCAAAGCCGGATCATCACCCAACCCCTCAAAAGCTTGACGGAGAGCATCATCCGTCCACTCTTGCATCTCGCCTACTTGCCCAGAAGACAGAGCTCGGGAACCATCAACACCCTGTCCATCGCCACCCTCGTCACCAAGACGCTCAACGTCACTTCCGCCCTCCGCCTCACCTCGTTCCTCCTCCGCGTCTATCTCCCCCTGAGTAAGTGGACAATTGCTGGGAGAAGGACCGTCTGACCTCTTAAGTTTCTTACCTCCAACGGCTGGAGGTTTTGTGAATGGTTTTCTCTTTCCACCCTCTGCCGCAACGCCTCCCTTGGCCTGAGCAGCCGCCCTCTCTTCCGCCGTTTCCCTCAACTTAACTACAGACTGCTGCGGAAGGATCAAGTTGTATTCTAGAAGGATCGCATTTCTAATCAAGTAAGCAGATGATCTGTATTTCCCAAGAATGCCTTCTATCTCCGCCGCCGTCTGAACCAGGCGGTCAGTCTCCACAACAGGAAAGCCACCTGTCGCTAGCAAAAATGAGAAAGTATGAGAAGAAGCATCACAATCAGGATAGAAATTATAAGTAAAAGCATCAACTTACATCCAGAGGTAAAGCGCCGGATAGAGACGGAGTCGTCCCTAACAAAGAACCACTCTTTCTTGAACATGCTGAATTTGGAATAAAGGTCCAGGACCGGCTTGAAGGTCACAGCAGATTCCAAGTTAATATATGGGGACCCCTTCTTGTAGCCCCTTAAATTGTACAAGTACCGGATCTCCCGGTTGGAGGGAGCGCGACCATACTTCCTCCGAAAAATAACGAAAAGGCTCACCAGTATGGCGTAAGAGTTGGGCTGAAGCTGAAATGGGGCCACCTTCAGGTACGTGAGGAAGCTGACTATCCAAGCATTGAGAGGCGGGATAGCGCCACACATGCAATGGTACCTGCTATAAGCAAAGTATCCTTCGGGAGGACTGTATGGCATAACTCCTGGACCCGGCAGCAGCATGAGAGCTCTATCAATCCCAAAGGAACGAGATATAACATCGAGTTGCTCCTCTTTGAGAAAGCTAGGAAAGCAGTCAGGCGGGGAATCCAGCAACTCCTGAGGACCATATCCATCCACTAATGACCTCGGGGCGGGCCCATGACGCTCCGATCCTGATTGAGCTGGGGGCACGGCCGAGGACTCTCCTTCACCCCCGGATCTCCTCTTATCTGATCGAGTTTCAACTTTTCGAGACATTTATCTGCAAAAATGGGAAAAGTATATCATTAGAATATACAAGCAGCGTAATATGGAATTTCGCTTAGAAATTCGAAGTATGAAACACGTGTTCACTCGATACAACAGTCCATTCGGCATTCAGCTCGTAGGTTCATTCGGCACTCAACCCATAAGTTCATTCGGCACTCAACCCATAAGTTCATTCGGCACTCAACCTATAAGTTCGTTCGGCACTCAACTCATTCATTCGGCAAAAGAGCCTCACCTTGATTCGGCGAAGGTCTGATTCGGCGAAGGTCTGATTCGGCGTAGGATTGATTCGGCAAGAGTTGTTCGGTAAGAAAAAGCAAAGGGGGTATAGCCCCTATATATAGCCAAGCGAAAGGCAACCGGATCAACCGGTTCGGCATTCCTCGCCGAATGGATCTATTTCAACTACGGGAAACGCCAAAGCACGAAACAAAGCGCGGCACATTCAAACACGTGCCCAGCTTTGGGGGGCAAATGTTGGGTGAATTCTTACCCAGAAGACCTCGAGACCCAGAGACGTGATTCATTCGGCAGCTCTCCCTCGAGTCCATTCGGCATGACTCATTCGGCAGCTCTCCCTCGAGTCCATTCGGCATGACTCATTCGGCAGCTCTCCCTCGAGTCCATTCGGCATGACTCATTCGGCAGCTCTCCCTCGAGTCCATTCGGCATGACTCATTCGGCAACCCTCCCTCTAGTCCATTCGGCAATCCTCCCTCGAGTCCATTCGGTAGACCTCCATCCGGCAACTGCCACCGGTCCAACCTCACCATTCCATACTTCACCGAACCAAGAGAATGCCGAACCAGACTGCCAGGCCAGATCACTTCGGCCCAGGCCCACCAGCAGCTATATACATCCAAGACCCCTGCCCCCAACCTCACTCTATAAATAGAGAGGCAGGGGTACAACAATGGGGGACAAGTTTGAGAGCTCAAGCACGGAAGGAACTTTCAAACAACTTTCTTTTACTTGTACCAAAGCTTTGTACTTGTAATCACAACAAAAGAAGAGAAATAACATATAAAGTGGACGTAAGCACATTCTGGCTGAACCACTATAAATCTGCGTGTCTTTTTACAGTTTACCCCCTGTTTTTCTTATATTTGCATAAACCTCCAAAATCACTAAGAACAACATAAGATCTACTAAATCATACAACTTTGAGGTGTTTGTCCATTTTTTGTGCAAACACATATCATATAAGTTTTATTGTTATATAACTTTTATATTTCATACTACTTATATGATAGTTTTACGTATAATATATCATTAATTAAATCTTATCTAATTAATTCAAATCAATTAACTCTTTAATTAATTTTAAATTAGTATTCCAATATAACTTTTATATTGGACATATCTACTATAACATTTATTGTGTATACTATATCCTTTATGGTGTAACACACATATATCATATATAAGTGTATTTTATTTAATTAATTAAACTGTAATTAATTTATTCAATTAAATTTTTTTATTAAAATTTATTAATTTCAAAATTTATCTTGTATACATACATGTATACTTATGTTATCTTAAACATTTTAAAATAACATAACATATATCAACATATATAATACATGCATATATGTATTAATTAATTAACATATTTAATTAATTTATTTTATTAATCTTATTAATAAATTTGAAATTATTATATAAATATTCTCAAACATTTTGAAAATATCATTATCCTTTCAAACATTTTGAAAACTTATGTAGTATTATAATTTTTATAATAAACATGTTTTATTTTAAATTTAAATATTAAATTTAAAATCTTTAACATTAATTTTCAAAATGATTTTGAAAATTAGCCCAAGGCCCAAATTAAGTTGGGCCTTTTCTATTAGGAGCAACCTTTAGGCTCACTTTACCTTTCGAGCCAGGCCGGTAACCAAGTAGGACATGATACTTGATTACCAATTCCAATCCTAGACATTACCTTTCTAGACACTGTACTAAGTGGGCAAGCTTAATTAGTTAGCCCTAATAAGACTAATTTAGGCGCATAGGCTATTGGGCTCTAATACCATTGTTGGAACTGGACCAGCCCACAACGGAAGTTATCGGTGAATTTCAAAAATTTTACCCTATTAGATCTTTATTGGGCCTATGAAGTCTAACTGAATTAGAATATTTCTAAATTTCATTTAAATAAAATCATTTATTTTATTTAAATTTAAATATATTAATATATGAAATTAAATTTATTTGATTTAGTTTATACATAAATGTATCATATACATATATGTGTGAGTGCATATGTAACATAATAATCGAGAAAGGTATAATATGCCCATATGTAGATGTTGGGATTTACATTGTAACATACATATTAGCTCATTTTGTATGTCATGTATGTTTTCAAGATATGTGCATGTATATGTGTTACAAAGTGTATACACACACATACATATGTATGTATAAATATATTATATATAATATATGAACATAAAACATTTATATATAGATAAATATATATATATATATAGAAAGAGAGAGAACAATTATTAAAATTATTTATAATTAAAATTAACTTAGTTTTGCAAACATAATAATTTTAGTATTTTAAGTTGTATATATTATGAATAAAATAATGTTTTCATCCATAAATAATTAACATAAAATAATCTATTGATGAAAATTCAAATTTTACAATTTTCAAAAATCTAGGATCATAAAATAGAGCTTAGAAAAAATGTGGAGATTTTTCAAAGTTGAAATATTATTTTTAAAAACAAATACATTGATTTCGGAAATAATTATTTAATATAAAATAATATATTATTAAAAATACAAATTTTAAAATTTCAAAAATTCTAGAATCATGAATGAAAGATTATGAAAAATTTTAAAGAAATTTTTAGTTAAATTATTATTTTTAATAAATCATAAATAGTTTTTTCGAAATAATATTAATTATTAAAAATAATAAACTTTATTGAAAAATTCCTAAAAATTTTTATACGTTTCTGAAATGATATAATATTTCTAAAAATATAAAATTGAATTTTTAATGCAATAATTATTTTATATATAATAAACAATTCAAAATTTTATAAATGTTAATTTAAAATATGAATATATGTATGATAATTAATTTTCGAATTTGTAAATCCATATTATATATAAATAAGTGTACTAAATTTTTTAAATCATATATATATCTTATATATGCATATATGATATTATAAGAGAGAAATATACACTAATATATATATATGTGTGTGAATTTATTAATAAATATATATAAAACAATTATTAATGACAAAAGTTGATTTTGTATAGTAAAAAACATTTGTCTATACATAAATCAAATAGTATAATAAACAAATTATGCATATAACCAAACTGATTTGTGACAACTACATCTACTTACAAAATCTCATCTAACTAAACATATAATAGCAATATATTTAAACAGATATGAAATTGCTCATTATAGGATCATAGAATATACCAATTTAATGATGCCTTTGAATCCATGTTAAAGCAATGAATTCCCTTCATTTTACTGTTCTTGATTCGTCAGATTGCAAGACCAGAATTACTGACCTCTAACTATCGAATAATTCTATTTTAATTTGAAATATATTTGAGAATTTTAGAGTGGATCGAGAGCTATGTTTTAACCAACAATGTAGAAGGTAATGTCGGCCAAAAAAGGTTCATTTTCTTATTTTTAGAGATACACACACACACACACACACACACACACACACATATATATATATAGGGTTATATTAGAGAGAAACGAGGAAAACCATTTTACCCATTCTCACTTGATCTCAACCCATTATCTCCAAGCCAATTCCCTATGTTTTAGCCACCCCTAGAACTTTCCAAAACCGAAATTTTGCAGCCCTAATGATGGACCTTAAACCCATCTAAGCCTAAGCCAAATACTATGCAATTAAATCTAATTTAATCGCTTATCGATATTGTATATCGACCGATAAATTTATAACTGTTATAAATATATAAAATTATTTATTCCTCAAATCATATTCAAATTTTATAATTAATATTTCATAAATATTAATTAATTTAATTAATTTATAACAATTATAAACTAATTAAATCGTTCGGTCTTATGGGAATTCATCATTTCGGCTGCGTAACTCTTGAGTGTAAATTTGGTCAGCGATTAACATTGAACTATTCTAATGTTAATGTTCACACGTCACTTAGCAGGTGGTGTGACATTATGGCCAAATTTATCGCTTACTCATTTTCGGTAAAATCCAATTTTAGTATAATAAGCGTTACCCAGTTGTAACATTTGTTTACACCAATTCTCTTCGTCAAAACTATATCACTTTGGACTTATGGAATTTGGTAATGGTCAAAATTCTAACCTCATCCACATTCAACTTTATAGTCCAAATACAAAGTCCTTGGTTCAATAATAACAATTATTATTAACCAAAATACTCTAGCCAGAGACTTTGACTTTGAGTTGACTGTGATACTAACCGCATATAACCGAGGAGACGAATCCTCTCTTGAATAGTGCTTCACTTCCAATACTTCCACTCGACCCAACTATAGTCACTCGATGGATGCCATGCCATGATTTGGCTATAATCAAAGCGGAGCTTTCATATTGAAGATTCACAGCATTCTCAAGTCGAGAGAACTGTGTAAATCGGTCACATCGATATTTTCTGTTTGACCTTAGTTATATTAACCAACAGAAAACCATCGAGTGAGTCGTTCCATAGTTATCCAATAACTATTAGTATGTAACCCCTAGGTGCACCCAACAGTCATGAATAATACATTGCCCAACATTTGGACAGCGTTACGCACTCCAGTCCCAACGGATACATCGATAACCAGTCTCGATGCATCTTGACTAGGAACATTTAAAATGGTATATTTGTTTCATTGTGATAAATTACTCACGGTTACAATATTTTGTAACTACTATCACAAAATATACAATTTATGGATTTTTCTATTAAATATACTTTTAATTAAGTTAATTAATTAATATAATCACATTATATCAAGTATATAATAGGAAGAAAATACCTTTATTTCGAACAAGATTGGTCAACGAGTTAGATATATGTAACAAATTACATAATTGCCCCTAGGGCATACCCCTAACTCTATCACTAATAACATATTTTGCTTACCTAATTTGAATAGGAGCTACCGCTCCATCAGTTCCGAGCTTGTTCAGCATGGTAACTTGCAACTTTCAAGTAGAGACAAGAAGTCAAGAGATGATCTCTCAAAATCTAAATCAGAATGTATAAACAATTACTTATCTACTTGGATTCGAAAGGATAGTATGAGCAATGTTTCTAATAACAACCCCTTCGAGTCTCATAATAATGCCTGCAAAGGAAGTAATAAGTCAATTATTAATAATAGATTTGTTAACATAGATATTTATTATGCTAATCATAATTTCCTTACCTTATTTATGTAGGAGAAAGTGCTCTCGCTTCAATAAGGCAGATTATGACAACAATTTCCTCCTGGTCATCAACGACCAAAGATTAGGAAACTCCTTACAAAAGTATTCCAAACAAACAGATCTATCACTTATCTGTCTGGGATAGAGGAGAATCTAGTAAATCTCTAGATCCAATTTTAGATGCCACTGCTAAAGATTTTGTTGTTCACAAGCATGATGATATTTTGTCTGGCAAAGTGACTTGCTCTATGATAATTGGAACAGAAGCGACGCGAAAAGATCTTCACTCGAAAGCTTTAGATCTAGCTGCTTTTGCTAAGGACTTCTCAAATCCAAAGCTTGATGATATGGAAGCTGTAACTATAGCAACTCGAAAGGCTACATATCTTATTGCTTCTGCTTATGCTCCCTCAGATCTAAAGCTTGATGTTGTTTTGATTAACAAAGCGACTAACTTCATGGAAGCCGAAACAAAAACAGCTCTTCGGAGCCATTTTTCTCAGATCCAAAGAATATTGGACAACGTTGCAATGACAAGAAGGATTGGAAGCCTCCCTGACCATTTTTTCTCTTAAATTTTGTGTATCAAGTGGTCGAAAGTTCCACCATTATTTTTCTTTCTATGGTGCGATTTTTTTATGGAGGTGCAGCTTAACCTAAAACATATTAGGGTTTGAGATATGTTGTTATGTTGGGTCGGTTTAGTTGTATTCGGGTTTGTACCCGTTCACCATATTCTTATATGGTTGGGCCCTTTTTAATAAAGTTTTTTTAAAAAAATATTTTTGACATATTAATAGTTTTAGAGAAAACGATTATAGTAATTCAATTTGGTGCTTGAGAAGGTGCAATACGATCTCATAAATCTTATTGTTGTTTGAGGTATCAATTATTACGTAATGTATGTTTGCTGTGATATATCATTTATAATGTTTTGTAACATATTTGTTGTGGAATTATATAATGCTGGGTGTTGGGAGAAGACTTGCATTTGGCTTTGGCAGAGGTGGGGGTGGTTTTGGTGCTCCACATACCTAGGAATAGATTCTTCATTTTTTGGCTATTTGATATGCCTTTCTACACCTAAGAGTTCTCCATTGAGCATCTATTTATTCTTCTAATTTTTTGTCAGTTTTTCAGCCATGATAGTCTTTTTGAATGAGATGTCTTGTCTGTGGATTTGCACCTTTGGTCCTAAATAGACCTTCCATGTTTTAATATTGAAAATGTTCAAATATTATGAAAGAATATCCACAAATAAATATTGAAATCTATAATCGATTCATAAATTAGTATATATGAGGATAGATATATATATATATATATATGAAAAGTAAAGTGGTGATACACCTTGACTGCACCTTTTTTTTCCAATTTTTAGGTTGCTTGGCATAGCAATATATGGAGGGCTTGTGCACTTAATGCAGTTTTAACAATCAACTCACTGTTATCAGAACGGATCCTTTGTAGTATAGATATTTGGATGATGGGTGCTCTTTTTCCATTTACGTTGTAATGGTAAACTACTTTTCTTCTGATAAACAGTAGAGATTCTTCGAGGATCTTTAATTCTTAATTCTATTCATAAACAGTAGGTATCAGACCGATAGGTACCGAACCACCATGATGGTTTGATGCTTCCGAAGCTGAATTGAATCAACTATAACGCTTATGGTATGACTTTCGAGTTTGGACTGTGGTAAAGCATTTGCACTTGGAAACTGTAATAATCCATCCTTTTAATCTCAGATCCAATGTCCAAACTGACATCATCGTCCGAGAATTGAAAAGACGACTCGTTCGATGAATATAAAATAAATATATAGTCACAGTCGCAGACATATATCAAATACAATTATAACTAACACTATCTGCCATCACACTCCCACAACAAAAGAAAATAAGTAAGAAAATAAATAAGAAACATAAATAAATATCGGTCACATCATCATAATTTTGTTTGCATTGTTAGATACATATGCTTGAATAATACAAATACAACCCAATAACATATATTCAACTTCTGGTCACAACATCTATGTACACCATATACACAATATACGAATGGATCTTTGCTCATGTACCATCTCATCTCCAAACTTCATCAAACACACGCATATAAACACATGAACATATAAGGGGTTCAGACATAAGTCTAGTAAGTGGGTCATACTCTTCTCTGTATATACTACAAAAATAATACTGTAACATGATATGGTATAAGTCCATCGTCTCATCATCTTACGTTCTGTCATCATGCCATACCTAAATGTCATACATATCTAACCATGTCCCATCTATAAGCACTCACGTTCTGGTTCAGCCTCATGCCCTATAGATTTGTCTGTTTCATGTCCCCTAATACATCATATATGACTCACGTCCTGGACTGCCAGTAGCCTACAGGGTCGCCAGTTGCCCTCGTGCTATCTTGTTGGACACGCCCTGGACTGTCTGTAGCCTACAAGGTCGCTTACCATTCACTCTCTTCCACTGGTCCACCGAAGCACTACAGGTAAGAAAAATCATCAAGCTTGGACCACCTATTAAGTGTAATAGGACCACATTTGCAGCGCATGCATTCCGTAGTGTATATTCTACGTCCCAGACTCATCTATGTTCAACATAGCATGACAATATTATTTCATAACACATATATACGTATATTTATGTTCTCTTTACAAAATAACCAAACCATTCAATATTCGTTCATTTCATAATATCATCATATTCCATTCATCCATGCGTTTCATATCACAATCCCTCTCCACACATCCCTTCATTTCGTAGCACCGTCGTCACTCATCTCATCACGTTTTGGATCACCTTCCAAAATATAAAAGAAAGTACGAATCAAATTATATAGTATATATTTAATTTGGGCCATTTGGCTGAGATTCAATCTACCAAAAACAGACGCGCACTGGTGCACCGGTCAAGGCCATCGGTTTACCAGTGTAAGCATTTGTTCAGGTTTTCTAGTTTTGGATTTTTATGTTTTTCGACGTCGTTTTCAATTCTGGCAGCCATCGCTTGTCTCAAATCACCAGAAAGTGTTCCTAGAATCTAACTTTAAATTCCTAAGTTCAATCATATAATTTATTTCACGAATTTAGGTATTATACTTTGGATTTTCAGAAATTGCTTAAACCTAGTTTCTAATCCTTCATAATAACCAAATACCTCCCAAAACCCATTTTAATTCGAATGTAATCATCAATAAATGTTTACCTACTCTAATATAGGCTAATGTCATGATTATAGGAATAATAATATTATATGAAGAAGAGAGCAAGAATCGCTCACCAATTCGTCATATTCACTAAAGCTTCGTTTTTCCTCCATTTTCCAGCCATAAACCTTCAATTTTTGTCCCAAATCCTTTTTTATATTGTAGCCCTCATTCATATGGCCATTTTGATGGGTAGATCGTCGAATTTTGTTATGAAACGAAGGAGATATATTGATTTGAAGTTTGACATTGAATGCTGAAAACAGTGCATGGAAATTCATCATTTTCCTCCGTTTTTCAGGCCCGTTGCACCCTTATACTCTAGAGTTTCACCTCCCAATCACTTCAGATCTATAGCCCTCTTTTATATCTTCAATTTACCGCTAGTTTCATGAATTTTTTTTGAGATATGAGAGAGATATGACAGTTTAATTCTTGACATGTTAGGAGGAAGAAGAGAGAAGGAAGAAGAAGTTACAAAGTAGTTTCTAAAATGAAAAATGGGTACATACTTTCTTTTTTTTAGTCAAAGGAGGGAAAGCTGTTTGTCCACCAAGTTTCAAATTTTGAATTCAAAAGCCCAAAGCACAACTAACTCCAAAACTTGTTTTTCTTTTATCTCCTTCATACGACTTCCAAAGGAGACAAACAAATACGTTGCATGAATCAGAAAAACGAAACGTTCGCAGTGACGTTGTTTTCGTTATCAAACATTTGAAAAATAACCATTTTGTCCATCCTTATATTTAATTGATTTAATTAGTTAGTTAATTTCAATTATTTTCATATTATTATGCTTTAATATTAAATTAAAATATTCGTAAATTTTTGGGGTATTACATTCTTCCTCCTTAAAAGAATTTCATCGCCGAAATTCCCAATGAACAAAGAATTTGTCATACTTTTTCGTATCACACAATTATATAACATACAGTCAATCCTACAGTCACTTATCCAAACAATCATCCACACAACAAAGAAACCAATCAAATCAAGCATCCATACACAACATATAAAATTTGAAATCAAGTTCATAAAATATATGCACTTGTTTTATTAGCATACATTAATACCTACATGGTGTTTATGTTCTTTTATGGTATGCAACCAATAGCATAGCATCATGATATGTATGCATATGACATATGGCATTTTATATGCAAATATCTAACATTTGGGCCCTCATATATGAACGAGATGATATGACATATAAAGCATGATGCGAACATCCCAGGGTGATCATATAAACTCTATATGTATGCACAACCAATAACACTAGCATATCACATGGTGAATATATATCACATGCGAACATTCTAGAGTGATCCTAAGGTGATCATATTACTTAGATTCGTTGTTTTATTATTATCTTGATATGTTTTGTATGCTGTGATTTCATGATTTACTACTACCATACCCACATACACACATCTCCTATTCTGATGATGTATCCTTCAGATTTGTCACCGAAGGTTACGGTACTTCCATCCGTTGGTCTAATGTTTGTAAGCACATTGGAGTTTCCCAACATGTGATTGGAACATCTGCTATCTAGAATCCATCTTCTCCTTTTATTAATGTGAGTGGATACCTACAAAAATAAATAAATTTATTGGTACCCACTTCCTATGTTAGGGTCCCGGAGTTAAGTTTTTGGTAACCATACCTAGGAGAGTTTAGTCTTTTAGAAGAATAATCAATATCCTTATGAACATTAGTAAAGAATTTATTTATATATTTCTTTCTAATAAGATTATTATTAGTTTTAGGAATTAAAATCTTAATGTTAACCCAAAATTTTGTATAACACCAATGATGCCAAGTATGATCATCCAAAGCACGATTCTAACACGCTTGATGACACGACTAAGAATGGCTTAGTTGGCATTGACCAAATGGTGTTTAAGGGATCAAGATTAGGCTTAGCATTCAAGGCTTAGTATAAAAATGTTGTCATTGAGGAATGGCTCCATGATGCCCATGGACCTTTGGAATGAGGAATTCGAAAGCCCATATAATCTTTTGGAACAAGTTGCTCGAAAGCCTATATATTCTTCTAGAATAATACATTTGAAAGTCCATGCCACATGATTAAAGGAGATAAAAGAATAGACTGTAAATATGTGTGACAGTCTATTAAGCATGTTAATGGATGAGGTAGGCAATCCCATTAGTTTATAGTCCTATGTCCATATGTAGATGACAATATAGTGATTATGCGTATGAACACTAGTTTAGACCGAAGCCCATATGATTTCTGTAAAATCACAACAAGCTTTTGGTCTAAAGAGCTTATCGTATGTATGTCCATGTCCAATAATGTCCAAAGTGTGCAATCAAGGTAATAGGCAAAATCAAATCAAGTTTTTTTCCAATTCAATTTAGGATTGTAATTGTTTACTTTTGAGAGGAGAGAAGAAATGATCGCCCCTTTCTCCTTGCGCATAGATCCGTATTTATAGAGGTAGAGGGGTTCAGCATGGCTGCTTTATGCGGCATTCAGCATGCATAACTCTTGATATTTATGGCAATTTCAATAGTGCTAGGCCTCATACTTCTGTTCATTGATCTTTGGTATTGATAAGCTTGCAGCATCATTTCTGTCTTGATAGTTTTGGTGGACATTAACAACACCTATTATCAATGTCGCATTAAGGACTCTTGGTGCTCTTTAATGGTTGGTGAAGGGCGATACTATCAAAGCACAATACTAATAATTAACAATTCTGAAGAGATACGACATTGCTAAGAGACTACATTAACGGGAAGTGGCATTTATGATGAATGACATTAATAACAAGCAGCATCAATAACAGGCGGCATTGATAATAAGCAGCATTGATAATAAGTGGCTTCAATAACGGTCGACATTGATAAAAGGCGGCATCCAAATAGATGGGCATTGATAAAAGGCGATAATGATGGATATGCGGCATTGACAAGAGATTATATCAATGTAGAAGCGGTATTAATATGATGCGGTATTGAGAAAAAAGCGATATTGATATGACGTGGCATCGATATAATGTGGTATTGAGTAGAGGCGATATTAAGGAGTGGTATTTATTTATTCTGTTTTGATGAATCATATAGTCTTTTTTATCGATATCTTGCAACATGCAATATCAATAGCCTTTATACTCCTCTTATATTGATGGGATATGGTATCATACTTCCAATATTACTCCAATTTTGTGTCTTTGTCATTATTCAATGCTGATGGTATGCGATATCAACAAAGTGCAGCATCAATAAGATGCGTTATCGATGATAAAGGAGGCTGCAACAATGATTCTTACGATGTCATCATAAACTAAGAACTTCCCGGTGGTTATTGCCTATTCATGAGAGTCGATATTCATCCTGTAAAGCCTTGGTATGCTTTTTTACCTTCCTCTTATCATCTTGGTTTTTAACATGCCATTTTTATATCTCCAACATTACTTCATTGGTGCGAGATGCCCTTGAATCTTAATGTCAGCATAGTTCCTTGATCCGGCCTTCAACATTACCTGTTTTCAATTCGACATTATATTTTCCTTAGAAATTTTATGAATAACATTTGCCCCCCTCTTTGTATAAAAGAATCTTTTTACACTTTAGTGTATTTTTCTTATTATTTGCGAGGTTTTCTTTCTAATCCTATTTTCCTTTCGGGATTTTAATAACATCATAAAGGATCTACGATTTGTAATTCAATGTTGCATTTGGAATATATAGATTTACTTAAAGTGGCCAAAAATCTATTTGACAGCAATTTTACTTGAATAGAATCTCATAGAATCAAGATTGGAAAACTATTTGGAAATAATGATTTCATGAATTAGAAAATTAGGGAATTATAATTTCCTAAGTAGAAGTCCAGAAACCAATCTAGAAATATCATAAGAGGGAGGACCAGAAACTCTTCTGGCAATATCGTGAATTGAAGACCAAAAAACCATCTGAATAGAAGACCAGAAAATCCATCTAGCAATAATAATTTTTTAATAATAGAAAAGGACTAGAAAATCCATCAGCAATAATAATAGAAGACCAGAAAACCATCTGGCAATAATAATTTCTAAATAATAGAAGAAGAAGACCAGAAAATCCATTTGGTAATAATAATAGAAGCCCAGAAAACCATCTGGCAATAATAATTTCTGAATAGTAGAAAAAGACCAGAAAATCCATCTCGCAATAAATTGAAGCCAAGAAAACTATTAGCAATAATTCTTTCTTTCACGGAGAAATCCCGCTTTCTTTACATTAAAGCACAACTGCTCATATTTTATAGATCTTCCTCTTTAAGATTGCTTGACTCTTGCTTTGGAGCACAAATGGCTCATTTTTGATTGATTTTTTTTGCCTCATTTCAGGTTTCGGACACCTTAGTCCCTTTCCTTTTCTCCTCTCTTTGAAACTTGGACGTCTTAGTTCCTCTTCCTTGTTCCTCTCTTTGGACCTTGGACGTCTTAGTCTCTTTTCTTTATGCCTCTCTTTGGTCTTTGGACATCTTAATCCTTTTTCTTTTTGCGCCTCTCTTTGGGCTTTAGACGTCTTAGCCCCTTTTGTTTGTCACCATCTTAGGTGATGATCTCAACTTGGATCAAACCTCTTATCACTGTCTTGGTGACAATTTAGGTATGTTGTCTAGTGCATTTGGTTTTCTATCTTAAGCAAAACCAAAGACTTACTCGACCTCCCTCTATGAGGCGCTTTAGTAAGGCCTTAGAGGCGGTACTAAAGGTATGTTTGGTGATTTGGTCAGGCCCTTTTAGAGGAGACCAAAGGCTTACTCGGACCTCCCTCTAAGAGGTTCTTTGACAAAGCCATCTTGGTGGGGACAAAGGCTTTTTTGTCTCTTACTAGCATCTTAGGTAGTGGTTTAGGCTTTTTCTTTTACTTTAGGAGAGTATTACTCCTCAACTATATAGATATGCTTATTTCAACTTCTTTATTCATCCATTATTAGGAAATATGCCCATAAATATTTGGCATTTCATGTTCTTTCTATTATGTTGCCATCGGGTTGGCATAGTCTATAGGTTCCCGGTGGGATTACCTTGTATACGATTAGAGGTCCTTCCCAATTTGTCTCGAGCGGTCCATTAGTTAGATTCTTAGTATTTTCCATAACTTTTTGATGCACTAAATCTCCGTTTTGAAATGATCTTTCTCTTACTTTAGAATTATAATATTGGATATTCTTCGTTGATATTTAGCATCTGTATGGATGCTTCATCTCTTAACTCGTTGATTAAGTCCAATAATTCTTTCTTTATCTCTTGATTTAAAATAAATGCATATGCAATCCTTCGATGAGAAGGTACTTCAACCTCAATTGGGAGCATGGCTTCACATCCATATGTTAAGGAATATGGGGTATGCCATGTTGTGGTTTTTGTTGAAGTTCTATATGCTCATAATACAAGAGTTTGTTCTTCTATCCAATTTCATTTAGCCTTGTCCAATCGCTTTTTGAGAATGGTCTTAGTTTTGTTGGCAGCTTCAATGGCTCCATTAGCCTTGGGGTGAGCTAAAGATGAAAAGCCCTTGATGATTCTGTTTCTATTGCAGAATTGAGTAAATTCTTCGCTTTCAAACTGAGTTCCATTATCAGATATTATCTTATGTGGAATTCTAAATCTGGTAACAATATTCTTGATTACAAACTTGAGAACTTTTCCTGATACGATATTTGGAAGCGGTTTTGCTTCTACCCATTTTGTGAAGTAATCAATGGCTACCACTGTGTATTTAGCTCCTCCTTTGGATATTGGTAGTGGTCTAATTAGTTCAATTCTCCATACATCGAAAGGCTATGGGCTTAAGACTAAAGTCAATTCGCTTAGTGGTAAACGTGAGATCTTAGAGAATTGTTGGCACTTTTCACACCTTTTCACATAATTAATGGCATGACTAGTCATCTAAGGTCAATAAAAGCCTTGCCTCATAACTTTCTTAGCTAACTTTATGCCGTTAGAATGACCTCCATAGAATCCTTCGTGGGTTTTTCTTAGTAATTTTACTCATATTTCCGAATTAATACATCTTAAGTAAGGGAGTGAATATCCTTTCTTATAGAGTATTCCATTCATCATGATGAAAGTTAGAGCTTGGTGTTTTATTCTTCTTGCTTCTTTTTTCTCTATTGGAAATTTTCCATTTATCAGGTATTTAACAATGGGTGTCATCCAATTGTTCTTATATTGATCATTCGTCTAGGGATGAGAAAATTTCTCTTGGAGGGTTTCACTTCCATTTTGTAACTCCTCCTCCACATGTGTTAAAGCTTGAGATCTGGTTAATACCATAGATTCACTTCTTGATTCAGGTGCCTTCTCTTCTATACTGGGGTTTGATTGATAGCCTATTGGTACAATTCGTGTTTCTGGTGCTCCAATTAGCTAGCCAATTTAGCCAAAGAATCACCTTAAGAATTCTTCCCTCTTAGTACTTGGTGTATGGAGAAATCCTCTAATTGAGTTAACATTTTTAACACCTTCTTGACAAATAAGACCAACTTGGCATCCTTTTGTCTGATATGTTTGGTTCAATTGATTTACCATTTGTTGGGAATCACAAAAAATCTCAATCCTATGGATTTTTAACTATAGGGCCAGGGTGAGTCCTGCCACCATTGATTTGTATTCTGCTACACTATTAAACGCTGGAAACCCTCATTTCATTGCATAATCTAAACGATGTCCATCGGGGGTAATAATCACATATCCGCTCCAGCACCTTGCTCGTCTGAAGCTCCATCCATAAACAATTGCCATTTAGGCTTTAAATCCTTCTCCTTTTTTGATTGTTCTTAAATGAACCCCATACATTCATTAACAAAATCAGCCAGGTCTAGTCCTTTGATTGCCACTTTGGGTAGAAATTCAATATCATATTGGCTGATCTCTACTCCCTATTTTACTAATCTTCTTGAAGTTTCGGGTTTGCAAAAAAATTGCTTAAGTGGGAAGTTAGTTAAGACCATGATCGGATATGCTTTGAAGTAGGCTCTTAGTTTTCACGCAGTGAGCATCAAGCAGTATGCCAATTTCTCTATAATAGGATATCTAGTTTCTGCATTTTTGAACCTTCTGCTTGTATAATATACTGGAAGTTGAGTTCCCTTATCTTCTCTTACCAAAACAGAACTAAAGGCATGTTCAGAAACCGCCATATAAAAGTAAAGTTTTTCCCCGTCCATTGGACTAGACAAAATTAGTGGTATCTCAAGACAATCTTTCAATTCTTTGAAGGCTTTTTGACAATCCTCCCCCGTTCAAAGTTTTTCTTCCTCTTTACCACATCGAAGAATGAGATGCATTTGTCGGTGGCCTTGAAGATGAATATATTCATTGATGCTACTCTTTCATTTAAGCTCGTCACATATTTACTTATCTCAAGTTCTACCATATCCTTAATAGCCTGAATTTGGTCTAGGTTGGCTTTGATTCCCCTAGCAGTGACAATATATTCTAAGAACTTTCCAGATTGAATCCTAAAAGAACATTCTTGCGGGTTGAGTTTCATCTGATACTTCCGTAACACCTTGAACATTTCGTCAAGATCTCTCATATGATTGCTTCCGACTTGAGATTTAACTAGCATACATCTACATATACTTTCATGTTTCAGCTAATTTTCTCTCTGAACATCATGTTGACCAATCTTTGGTATGTCACTCCAACATTCTTTAATCCGAAAGGCATTACTTTGTAACAATATGTTCTTTAATCTATTATGAAACTAGTATTCTCCTCATTTGGTTCGAACATTGGAACCTGGTTGTATCCGGAATAAGCTCCCATGAAATATAATAGTTTGTGCCTACTTGTTGCATCAACTAATTGGTATATCCTTTAAAGGGGGTAGCAGTCCTTCGGGCCTTATTCAAATCAGTATAATCGGCACATGTCCTCCATTTCCCATTAGATTTTTTAACTAGTACTGGATTGGCTAACCATTTCGGGTAAAGTACTTCTTTGATGAACCCATTCTCGAGCAATCTCTCGAAACTTTTCTTTCAAAGCATTAGATCGAACTTTATCAAACCATTTTTTTTTGCCGAATAGGTGTGATACTCGAGTTTATATTCAAAGCATGACATATAACGGTCGGATCTATTCCAACCATATCTGAATGGGTCTAGGCGAATACATCTTTGCTGGATTGAAGAAATTGAATTAGTTCTCCTTTAAGTTTGCTTTCCAATTCTTTTCCCATTATTACAGTCTTTGTTGGATCAACTGGATACAAGCATCTCCTCAAGGTCTTCTGTGGGCTTTATTTTTTCATGTTCATCTCTATGATCTAAATCAGTGATGATCTCCTCGCCTTCTATTTCATCTTCCGCTAGGTTTGATTCTTTTCTCTTTCTTTTCTTTTTAAAGCAGTCAAATTTTCCTAATGCATGCTTAGTTTTCTCAATAGGCTTTGTTTTTTCTTTGGATAATGGGCTTGAAGAATCATCATCCAAAGGCTTTTTAATATCAATTTTGATTAATTCATTTTTCTCCAAATCATAATAAGAAAGATTGTCTCGTTTGTATTGCTCAAGAGTGGCAACGTACTTTTCACGAGAGCTAAATTGCTCTCCCATCACGGTTCCCCATTTGTTATTATTCGGGAACTTTACCATCGGATACTTTGGTGAGACAAAAGCATCAACCTTATCTAAAGATGGCCACCCAAAGAAGGCATTATAATAAGAAGGTTGATCTGTGATGACAAAGAGAGTCTCAAAGGTCTTGGAACATGGTGGAATTCCCATTTGAACAAGAAGTCTTGTCTGCTTAACAGAAGTTGATCCTTTGTTATTGAATCCAAAAATGGGCTCAAAGCTTGACTCTAATTTCTCCTCCAGAAAGCCCATTTGGTCGAATGCATGTTTAAAGATCACGTTGACTGCGATTCCAGTATCCACCAAAATTTTATTAACCATAGAAAGTCTAATTTATGCAATGATCATAAGTAAGTCGGTATGCGAATGATGAACTCCTCTTAGCTCTTGCAGAGTGATGGTTAAGTTATGCATCTGGATTTGGAACCTTTGATTTTTGAGCTGCAACTCTTATTGAATAGAGAAAATCCCATCTTTTGCTTCTCTAATATAGCGATTTTTGGCTCCTCTACTGCTTTCGGCTAGGTGTGGGCCTCTATGGATGACATCAATTCTGTTAAGCGTTGGAATGAAATCTGGTTGAATGTCACCTTCTACTAAATTTTTAGCGTTGTTTGGGAGTCTTTGGTTGCCATTTTCAGAATGAGCAGCTTTATGATTATCCTTGACAAACTCCTTCAGGTGTCTAGAACAAGTTGTGCATTGATATCATTTGTTTTATGTCCATTCGCCTTATGATAGGCACAGTAGTCCTCCCCTCTTCTTGGTTCAAGATTGGTTTAGCTTTGTAAGAATACAAAATATTGCTACTTTCTTTCACCGTAGCGAATATGTAGGATATTGACTTGTTCAAAAAGTAACATGATTGGTGTTTAGGGTCTCCTCCCATCTCGGCTTCCTATTGTTGCGGTTATAGCCATCTTTTCCCATATCTTTCTTTGTCTAAACTTTCTTCTTGGCATGGTACATTTCATCCATATGGAAAAATTTATCAGCTTGAAAGTGCAAATCTTATAAATCTTTGCATCCATTAATATAGAGCTCCTGCCAGTAAGGTGTATGTTCAATCAGTCCTGAGCGCACAGCCATCAACTTGTCTCTGTCGGTCATATCTTCCGCCTTTAGCGCCTCTGCATTAAAACTCTTAAGATAATCACCCAATAATTCCCCCGGCATTTGCTTGACATTAGCTAGCACGCTGTAGTCAACTGTGCGATCTTTGCAAATACAAAACTGTGCTGAGAACTCATAAGAGAATTGTTTCCATGAGTAAATGGTCTTCTCATGATAATGTTTGTACCACTTGGCTACTACGCCCTAGAAGGTAGTAGGGAAAAGCCTGCAACGCACTGCTACGGATGTGTTGTAAAGGTCCATCTGGCTTTCAAACGCCATTTGATGATCATCTAGGTCAGTAGTTCCGTTATATCTTAAGGAAGAAATTTTGATGTGGGACAGGAATTTTATGGACATGATTTCATTTGTGAAGGGTGCTTTTCAGTGGTTATTATTGACTCTTTCATCAAGATTTATTTTTCCTCTAAGTTTAAACATATCTTTTACCCTTTTTTTGGCCATGTCTCTTAGATAAGCCTCGTCGCTGTGGTAAATGTTTTTGTCAGGTTTATACTCCTTGGAGGTTGAACTTCTAAATTGCTCAATGGACTTATCCACTAATCATCCTTGGTAATTTGCTTTAGCCTTGTTGCATACCATTGATTTAGGGGAGAGTTCTGTTGCTTCAGCTTCTTGATTTCCTTTCCTCTTTGGTGGAGTCATAGTGAACTTGTCATTGCCTCTATTCCTAAGCAAATAAGTCTTGCATTATTGTCACCTGTCATGTTAGATCTTAAATCCGAGCTTCGCTACTGGTAGGCTTTGCTGGCTCTGATGGTTGTCCAAGTTCTACATTCCACAAACTGAAATTGGGGACAATATATTCTTCTAATGTCATCGTATATACGACTTCTACATTTGGAACATTAATTCACCTTGATCTTCCCATTTTCCTAGAACAAAAGGAAACTTTATATAATTAGTTTTAGGGGGAGAGTTATAAAAAAGTGGAGGTTCAAGCCCTCCTTCTAGTGCCAAAATATTAATCAAAAATTGGTATAACACCCATGATGTCAAGTATGATGAGCCAAAACTCAATTTTAAATGCTTGATGGCATGACTAAGCATGGCTTAGTTGGTGTTGACCAAATGGTGTTTAAGAGATCAAGATTAGGCCATTCAAGGCCTAGTACAAGATAATGTCATTGAGGAGTAGCTCCATGATGCCCATGGACTTTTGGAATGAGGAATTCGAAAGCCCATATGTCTTTTGGAACAAGTTGCTTGAAATCCTATACGTTCTTTTGGAATAAGACATTCAAAAGTCCATGCCTCATGATCGAAGGTAATAAAAGAATAGGCCGTAAATATGTGTAACGGCCTATTAAGCATGTTAATGGATGAGATAGGTAATCCTCATAGTTCATAGTCCTATGTCCATATGTACATGACAAATAATGATTATGCATATGTACACTAGTTTAGAACGAAACCCATATGATTTATATAAAATCACGACAAGCTTTGGGTCCAAAGAGCTTTATCATATGCATGTCCATGTGCAATAATATCCAAAATGCACAATCAAGGTAATAGGCATATTCAAGTCCTTGTTCGTGAATTTTTTTGATAATTATATTAAATCAAGTTTTCCCCAATTCAGTTTAGGGTTACAATTGTTTAATTTTGAGAGGAGAGAAAAGAAATGTTCGCCCCATTCTCCTTGCCTTTACATCCGTATTTATTGGCGTAATTTTGGCATGGCTCCTTTATGCCGCCTTCGGCATGCATAACTCTTGATATTAATTGCAATCTCAAAGGCGGTAGGCCTCATACTTCATCTTAGTTGATCTTAGGTATTGATAAGCTTGCGGCATCATTTCTGTCTTGATATTTTTTATGGACATCGATAAAATATGTTATCAATGTCGCATTGAGGACTTGCGGTGTCCTTTGATGGTTAGTGAAGAGCGATACTACCAAAGCACGACATTAATAATTAACAATTCTGAAGAGATACGGCATTACTAAGAGACGACATTAACATTAAGCGGCGATATCGATAACAGGCGACATTGATAACGGTCGGCATTAATAAAAAGTGGCATCCAAATAAAGTGACATTGATAAAAGGTGACATCGATGGATATGCGGCATTGACAAGAGATTATATCAATATAGAAGTGGCATTAATATGATGTGGCATCGATAACAGGCAGCATCGATAACAGGTGGCATTGATAACGGGCGATATCAATAACGGTCGGCATTAATAAAAGACGGCATCCAAATAAAGTGACATTGATAAAAGGCGACATCAATGGATATGCGGCGTTGACAAGAGATTATATCAATATAGAAGCGGCATTGATATGATGTGGTATTGAGAAGAGGCGATATTGATATGGTGCGGCATCAATATGATGCAGTATTGAGAAGAGGTGACATTTAGAAGGAGTGGTATTCATTTATTCTACTTAGTTGAATCATATAGCCTTTTTTGCTGGTATCTTGCGACATGCAATGTCGACGGCCTTTATACTTTTCTTATACTGATGGGCCATGCTGTCATACTTCCAATATTACTCCAATTTCGTGTCTTTGTCATTATTCAATGTTGATGATATGCAATATCAACAAATTGCGGCATCAATAAGATGCATTATTGATGATAAAGTAAGCTTCATCATTGATGCTTTACGACGTCATCATAAACTAAGAACTTCCCGGTGTTCATTGCTTACTCTTGAGAGTCGATATTCATCCTGTAAAGCCTTGAGTGTGCTCTTTTACCTTTCTCTTATCATCTTGGTTTTTGACATGCCATTTCTATGTCTCTAACATTACTTCATTGGTGCGAGATGCCCTTGAATCTTAAGGTCAGCATAGTTCCTTGATGTGGCCTTTAATGTTACCTGTTTTCAATTCGACATTATATTTTCCTTATAAATTATGTGAATAACACTTAGTTTCCATTTTCCTTAGAATTACTAGATTTTTTAAATTTAGTATAGAGAAGATTATTTTTCATAGAACTCTTCTTGATCTTGACTCTTTTAAAACCCAAACCATTTTTGTTGTGAGCAGGTCTTGATGTTTTTTATTAAATTTTCTAAGTTTTCCTGTCCTTTATTAGATTTTGAGACATTTGTAGAAATCTTTTCTAGTTTTTCTTTGAAATCTAAATTTTCAGTTTCAAGGAGTTTTATTTTTGAAATTAATTCACAATTATCTTTTGACAATTTGACATTTTCATTTCTATAAGAATCAATTTCATTTCTAGCATATAAATTTTATTTGTCAAAATTTTAAATGATTTTTTTGAATTTTCTAGTTCCTTAATTATCTTATTTAAGCTAATATTTTTATTTCCTAAGGAATTAATTTCCTTTTCTAAGTAATGAACTTTACAACTTAAATTATTATTTGAAACTTTAGAATCCTATTTTAAAATTTCACATTCCTTAGATAATTCTATTTTTTCTTAAAATAAAATTTATGTTCCATTTTTAGAAACATAATTTTCTAAAGATTGTTTTTGAGTTTAAATTACATATTCTAAAGTAGTTTTCTAACTCTGCCCTATTTAAGTTAACTATAGTTTCTTTATGCGTTTTTCTTAAATTTCTAAATTTTTAATCTAATTCTATACGAAATTCAAATAGTTCAGTATAATTCAATTCAGATTGTACCTCATCCTTTATGGCCATAAAGCAAATGTTAGCTTGTTTAATGTCGCTACCACTATTAGAAGAAGATGAGAAGTCTGAATCATCCCTGGTGGCTTGATAAGTAAATTTATTCTTTTTTTCAAATCTATTCTTTCTTTTAAACTCCTTCTTTCCATTGTCTTATAATGGACATTCTTTTATGATATGTTCGATTTTATTGTAGCCAAAGCTTTTGAGTCCTGAATTACTGTTGTTATTGTCATTTCCACTCTTAACTTGCTTCTTGAACTTTTGATAGTTCTTTGCTATGAAGGCCATCTCGTCTTCATCTAATTTTGAGTCCTCCTTGACCTATAATGCTATGGTCCTTTTATCCTAATTTTTAATTTTTCTAGCATGCAAATTTACTTCATATCCATAAGATTACCAATTAACTCCTCAACCTTGAGTTGAGAAAGATCATTGCTTCTTCAACTTCTAATACTTTTCTTTCTAAATCATTGGTTAAAGAGTTCAATATTTTTGTGATAATATCAAATTCATAAAAGGTTTCCCATAGTCCTACAAGTGCATGTGTAATGTCTTGTAAACGAGAATACATATAAAAAATATTTCCATTATCTTTCATTCTAAAATTCTGAAATTGACTTTTTAACATAGCCAATCGTGATTGTTTAACTTTGTTTGTCCCTTGATGAGTGACTTGTAAAGTGTGTCATATATCATAAGCAGTTTTACATATCATAACTCTAGTAAATTCATTTTTCTCTAAAACACAAAAGAGAATATTCATCGCTTTAGAATTATTGGTTGCATCGATCTTTTGTTCGAGAGTCCATGCAGTTAGTGTTATGGTAGGAATTTCATTTTTTTTTGTGTGGCATCCCAAATTTCAAGATCGTTAGCTTCCATATAGATTCTCATTCTAGTTGACCGGAAATATTATCACTATAAGTAAATAGTGGTGGTCGTGCAGTGGATTGTCCTTCTACAAAAGTGCATATGTGTGCCATATTAATATTTTTCAAAACTATATGATGTTTTATGAAATATCCTGCTCTGATACTAAGTGGAAGTGTATAGGATCGTATATGGCTAAACCATATAACAGTATATAAGCAGCTATCAAATAGAATAATGTAAAGTAAAAAAAAGCACACTGGACATTTTATATTGCTTCGGACCACCATTGTAACGTCCCCACTTGGAGGCCCAAACTAACGACTACGGATGTTGTAGTCATCCATAGTTATTAATTCTCAATGACCAAATGCGGTGATGTTAGATACATTGATACAACAGAAACACATGGATATAAAAAAATTAAAACCATTAAACAAGTTTCTCATTCCATTTCAATCATATTTCAAATTCATTACATAATCCCAAATTCAAGAACCACATCCAGAGAAAATATAATTATTACAAACTACGCTAGAGCGACATATGAAGATGCCTCCTCGAATGATCAGAGTCTAAACATATGCAATTAAACAAGTTTTCCTTTACATTAAAACATAGCGAAATCAAATATAAAAGAACTCCTATTAGCTAGCTTGCCTCCTGCACATCTCCGCAAGCTTATTCGTCTAAAGGAGAACCTAAAAACCTCAACTCTCAAACTACTCAAAATTAATTGAGCAACCAAGGGTTTAAGAGGAAAACATAAATTTTGAGTTGGATATAAAGCCCAGTATGAATAATAACCTACCATCTTGAACCATTTAGGTATCTAGTGAGACCACGCCGCTTAGCGGAACGAGTTTTCCCCTCACTGGTATCTTACCAAAAAATTATAATAACCGTATACTATGCTCCTGCATCCACAATGGTTAAAAACATATCAATTTATAATATCATGATGATATGCAAATAAGAAAAATATCATGGATTTCCCATCCCCCTTTCATTTGACTATCTGTCTCAGTTATAGTTTCTAAGGCCACTATTAACCTATTAGTTTTCATTGGTTGACAAATAACCTGTTTAAAGCTTATGGACTATCAGTTCGGTCTCATAGTTTTCATGGGATCACTAAGAACCTATTGGCCCCTGCTAGTAACTTCATACAATTATTTCATGGTTTCTCCCTGAACCTATTGGTATCTCCAATAACTTCCATCATATCATAGTTTTCTTGGGTTGACTATGAACCTATTGACTTCTGTCAATAACTTTATCCGGATATAGTTTTCATGGGATCACTATGAACCTAATGAACTCTACCAATAACTCTATCCAAACATAGTTTTCATATGTTTACTATGAACCTGTCTAAACTGACACCTTTTTTATTAGTCTTTGGGCATCCTAAGTTCTGGTCTACCTGACCTCCAAAATGCATTTCTACTCATACAGGAGTTAACTCAACTTTTATATTCACTACTGGGTCAACCTAGCTGGTTATTCTACCTTTTCTCCCCAAAATACATTTATGGGTCCATTATACAGTGAATGTGTTTATAGAAGAAGAACATACAATATCTGAGCGCAATAATAATACCAACTTTTATAGTTTTATATCCTTGAAATCATTTTCAGATGAAGTGTGGTTAATACCTTTAACCCACTATACTTATCAAGGAAAGCTTCTTCAAAAACTCCAAAATTAAAAACCATTTCAAAGCTCTTTTATATTGCCATGGGTTTTCCTTTAAAAATGAGATTGTGTTCTTTGTTTTGAAAACTAAGGCTTTCGAAACCTTAGACCTAGAATATCTCTTTCGGAAGCATTCAAATCTTCTTTTCAAAACACTAAGCATATACCTTTCGAAACACTTTAAAACATCTCTTTCAAAAGCATCGAAACCTTCCTTTCAAAAGTATTAAAGCATATCTTTCCAACTTATAGAAGCATAGCTTCGAAACCATTTGAAAGTACCTCTTTCGAAAACATTGGGTTTAATCTTTAAACTTTTAGGTCAAAGTGAACATAAACGAAAGTAACCCTTTTGAAACCATTAACCTTCGAGTAAAAGAGTTTGGGGAAAACAGATGGTTTCAGAACAATCCTTTCGAAAGCTTTAATCTTTTAGTAAAACAATTGGAATGATAGCTTCGAAACACCTTTCAAAGCCATTTCCTTCGAAACCCTTATTTCAAATGGCTACTAGAGCCCTTTCGAAAGCATTGGGAAGCGACTAGTTATATTTATAAAACAAAAGCTTGCCTTTCGAACTCATTGAAAACTTCAACCTATTCGAAAGGTATGATGACGGCAGCAAGGTTTCGACGTGGTTCAAAACTACCCTTTCGAAAGCTTTTCTTTAAAACATAAAATGCGGGAACTCATTCGAAGGCTACCTTTTAAAATAAGAAGGCGGCAACCCCTTCGAAAGCAATATTAAAACCCTTTCGAAGGCATTCTTTTAAAAACAAGGCAAGCGACATTTCTTTTGAAAGAGAAATAAAGGCCTTCAAAAGCTATTTAAATTGGTCTCAACCCCTTCGAAAGCATGGTTTCGACTCTATACATGTCGCCTTTCTCCAATCCACTTCATACCAAAGCATCAATACCATGTGTATTGGTTTCGACTAAATTGGGGGCGGAGGTATGGGGTCGAAAGGTTGCTACTGGAAGTGGCGAAACAATAAATCTATGCAAAACTGTTTTGTTGCCTTTTTAAGTAAATGCTTTTCAACTAACTTGCATATTTGTAAAAATTATAATTGGTTGCCATAATCTTTACCAAAATCTTTTCTAAAGGACTACCGAATTCATCCAGGATTAATTAAAAATAATTAGCAAAGAAGCCCTTCCATTTAACAAAACAATTAAAACATTTAAGACCTCCAACTTAATTAATTTAATTTCTATAGTAAATTACTTAGGAAAAATCCTCCAAAATCATCATAATTCATTTTTAATACGTTATCTAACCTATATAAATTTCGGACCCAAAATCGTTTATATAATAGCTGAAATAAATTTTTAAACCCAATTATCTATTTCTTCCTTCAAAAATTCATAATAAATTATCCATAGCTTGGATAATTATGAAAATTTAAACACATCTCCAAAATAATGTTTTACATAACATATTAAATTATTATAGCATTCAAAACCCAATATATACGATTTTAGCCTTAAAATTGAATAAAACAATTATTAAACATACATGCTTGAATCATACATATCATGTTATCCAAGGATATCATCATTAAAATCACTGTAACGACCCAGAATTTTCGATCCCGAAAATTCCAGATAGTTAATAAAGAAGAAAGAGATAGAAGAAAGAAACAGAAAATAAAACACAGAATCTCACATTCGCAGCGAGTCAAAATATAATATCAAATAATAACAGTTATACAAATGAAATCTGTACTTGTCAAATTACACTTTAATACATAGGAGTTACAACATATACACAACACTGGACAGATACAATCAACACATCCCAGACAAACTATAATATATCACAGCGGAATACACTCCATACGATCCTGCCATCCAGCTCGTCTCCTGAGCTCCAGAACGTCCTTACCTGAAAATCTGTAATACTCGGTATGCCCCGAGCATTACAACAATGTAACACCCGGGTCAGGCTGGAAACCAGCGTGAGTAATCCCATCTAACATGGAATACAAAGGTATACAACTCATATAAACCCGGGTAACTTATATCAATCTACACTTCACAAGTTGTTATAAACATCACTTATTTCACATCAATTTCTAAGCACCAGAACCTAGATTAAATGGACCAATTCACTTAAATCATTCCATTATAGCCTAATGATTCCACATATCAATTAAAGAATCGAAGTGGTTTTGGGTATTTACTAATACCCGACTCCGGTCTCTTCGAATCTCATGTCATCTTAACCAAAGTTGTTCAACTTTAATAAAGGACGTCACTCTTTACATAGCAATCATCATTGATAGATAACCATAATATTCCTGTCCATCCAAACATATCATATCATAAAACATTTCATATCAGAGATATCAACCAATTCAAGGTATTGAACATCATTCAATTATGCAAAAGCAAGATTTATCACTTCCAAATTTAATTTAATTTATCTCTAATTAAATTAATTACTAATCTTCAATCACATAGATTATCTTAACATTAATTAATTATAAACCAATTAATTAATCATCTTTTAATTATTCATCTTAATTAACCATCCTTGATTAATTATCCTATTGATTACCTTATAACCACTTACATTGATTGGTTATCCTTCAATTAATCATTCTCATTAATTAATTAACCCTTAATTAATTTCCTTAATTAATCAATCTTTTAATTTATTACACTAAATAATTAATCCTTAAGTACTTTGATTAAGTAATTAATCAATCACTAATTATTAACTAATTACTAAATTAATTAACCACCGATTATTAATTTATTATTTATAATTATCTAATTAATAATTCTTAATTAGAAACTAATTAACCTCTTAATTAATTTAAAATTCTTAACTATTAATTAATTAACCACAATCAATAATTGATCATATTTTAAATACTTCATTTTGATTTCAAATCTTAATTTCCCTTTAGATAAATCATCATCTTTATTAATTTCCTAATCACATAAATTAAAACATTTATCCTTTAATTAACACTTAATTTTATTTATAAAAATTAAGTTTTAATTTATCTTAAAGTTTACTTAACATCATAAGTTAAATAATCATATCATTTCCCTTACTTAAAGAAACACTTAAAATAGGAAGAAATTGTTTCAGAAAAGTTATAAAACGATCATTATCATTTCTTTTTCCAAAACATTGTTTTATAAACCCCTTTTAAATCATGTTTAAAACTTGATTACTACCTGCTCCACTACTGCTTCGGGTTAAACCCCGGTTCTAACTCGAAACTGGCTTCGAGTTCCTTCTTCTACATGAATAACTCGAAGCTTCACTCGTGCAAATCAACAAAGACTCCGGGAATTATCTCAAGCAAAACTTACCCAGATCCCACTCCTTCTTCTCCTCCCAAATTCTATCATCCAACTGCACGCGTGACACGGTGCACATGCACACGGAATCTGGCCAGAATCAAACCTAGCTCCGACCATCAACACGACGACTATCTTCCACTGAGTCGTCTCGCATCACAGGTCGTCAAACCATCATGAGAAAACAAATTCGAATGAACGAACCAAATACGCTCCAGAACCTATTGCCAAAGTTCACCCCTCATCGCCATCTCCGACCACTAGGGATGCCTTCCTTATGCCCGAACCTGCGCCTGACCTCCATCATCATTTTCCCCTACCATTTGACCACCTCGATGCTGGCACGCCATAGGGATCACCCATGAAACAGTCCTGTCCCAAACGCAAACCAAACCCTACAATCATCTCGCCCGACCTCCACAGCACCAGGAAAATCAAGTAATTAATTTTCCCATGGCCGCCGTCCCACGACCTTGCTCCAGTATCAACCACGACACCCAGATCAACACCAATCACCGGAATTTGACGAAAAAATCAATTCTGTTCAAACCCAAAATTCTCAGCACATTCAAGATTAAAAATCATATTTTTAATACCAAAATTCATCATTTACACATACAAATCAGATTATAAAATCCAAGCTTGAGATTATAATGGTTTATTTTTAACCCATTTCAGCTTACCACTGTATTTTCCTTAAATTTTGATTAATTACAACATTAAAATCTTTGAAACTATTTTTAGAATTTGTATTATGTTGTTATAACCATGTTCCATTCAAGAATCAAGGCTCGATCCTGATTGCATAAGAGGGTTTAGATTTTTTTGAAAGTTGTTTAGAGCCTGTAAAATATACAGAGAAAGTCTGTATACATATATACAGATATATATACAGATTTAAACAGAGAAATTCAAGCATAGAACCAGATAAACAAAAACATGTAAACCATATTACAACCTTACCTTACAATTTATCACATGCATTACTCAAATCATTTATTAAACTGTTTAAGGGGAAGTTTACTCGCCTGGTTTCTTAAGAACAGAGGAAGCTAGTTTTGATTTGCTTTTAAACTGGAAAACTCTTATATACATATTTACATTCATCCATCTTAGAATTATCGGGCAAGCATTTATGTTATCATTGATCAAATATTTCTTCAACATTTACTACCCGAACCAAGTTTTAAATTGTTTGGATTTAAGTTTATCAAACTGTTCCAGTCATGTATATAATTATTGACAGACATATATACATAAAATTATTTTAAACAACATGAGTTTTAGAGTTACTCACCTAAATACTGTTGAAACAGAAAACAAAGGTTGTTGAAGAGCTGGAATTTAAATTCCTGAAAAATCTTCCCTGCCTTGATTGAATTTGTTTGAGTTTGTAAAGTAAAGAGGTTATTTTATTTTTTTCTCAGGTTTACTTCTAAGTTTAAACGAACAAGTTAAAATAAAATGATGTATATAGAAATGGCTTTAAACAATGGTAGTAGCTTCTGGTACAAGCTTTCATTAATATGGGTCATAGATTTCTACTCTTGGAGGCTGAAATGAGATTTTGTAATGTGTACTAGAGATAATATCATTAAATGCTTGTCTCCTTCAATCTACAAACTTATACTTTACCTTTTGTTTAAATTTCGTATGTACCTGAACATCTTTGTATATAAATTTTTATACCTTTTCAAGTGTACATAATTATTTTATACTTCCTGTACAAGCATGAAGATATGATTCCTTTTATTCTTTGTTTATTCTTGCCTACATAATTACTTATAGGTCACATACAAGATGCTTCCAGCCTTGAATCTAAATGCTCTTTCCATAACTATCAATTATATTCATTTATCTTGCCTGCTACATGAATACGTATTTTCCCTTTTATACTTATCCTATAATTTACCTGAGCAAACATGAATATATTTATTTCTTTCTTTCCCTTTTTGTTTTATTGCTTTGTAATATAAATGAAGTTCTATAGTTAAGATGATGATAAAATTTGTTCTATTGCTTTGTATTGACTTTTTGACATGTGTTTACTTTATATTTATCTTATATATATTGTACATAGATATTTACTTTGTTGTCTTGTTTCATACTCTACGTACATTTATTTTACTTATTATGTAGATACATTTGGTTTGTATTTTATTTTGCCTTATATATTTACTTCTATCTTAACTTAAATATTTATTTATATTTTCCAAATTCTTTTTCTAACATATCTATCTACTCTTAATTAAAACAATTTACTTATTTTCATACTTGTCAATATCATATTCCTTAAGTCCATGTATTTATATTTGTTTTTAAACAAAATAATAAGTTGTGTTAGTTAATTTCATTAAAGATTTGGTAAAATAATACTGCCAAAAACCCTGGGTTGTCACATTCCTCCCCCCTTAGAACTTTTCGTCCTCGAAAAGGAACGAAGCCAGATTTATTGAAAATGCTTAAAATCAGATATATATTCTTTAATCATTTTTAAATCACTTTAAAAATCTATATAATATTACTAAAATAGTTTTATAAAAATACTTTTATAACTCGATGTTTTGACAAGTCCATCCTTGTTCTCACAGAAATTCAGTCGTACGTTGATCAGGCGTATGACTGAAAATCTATAGGTACTTGGTAAACCCATTTTCAACATCTAGTGAAAATACATGGAAAATAATTTTGCTAAAAATATAGAAAACAGTTTTGAAAATAAAAGAAATAGCTTCGGTGAGAATGCTCTGGAAATCATCACCCCCATCCATGGTCACAGTTACATCCTGGGTTACGTTTCCGTCGCAGCAAAAGTCCATGTAACTGATTTCACCATGGAACCCACAACAGATCGCAGTTACATTCCAGGGTTACGTTGCCATCGCAGCAAAAGTCCATGTAACTATTGGCTCTCAGCGGCACACATGATTTTCGCTGTCCAAATGAAACTTCTCCACTCTAACATAGATCGCAGTCTACCGATATAAAATCAAACGTAGACTGTTGGCTCTTATCAGCACACACGACTTTCGCTATGTTACCATAGTGTCGCAGTCTACCGATATAAAATCAAACGTAGACTGTTGGCTCTCAGCGGCACACGCGACTTTCGCTATGGTCTGCAGTAGATCGTAGAGACATCGAGTTACACTGTCGTCACAGCATAACCCAAATGCCTCTGTAGGCACCAGCTCCTCGACTTTCGCTACACAATAATCCTCAGGAACTAGTTTTGTCCGGACTCCTCACAGGATCAACTTTAAAACCTCCCCCTTTGAGGCTCAAGGCAGTGCCACCTTGTGGCACTCCTGAGAAGTTCATTTCAAGGGAGCGCCTTTTTCCCCAGAGCCAATCTCAAAACACTTTATACTATACACATATAGTATTTTTTTCAAATCATACACCTAGTATGAATTCCATATAAAGCTCTTTTACACAAAATCGATTCCCAAAATCGATAATTCTCATTTTAGGCTTTCCAAACTTTCAAATTTTATTTTCCTCAAGAATCAAAGCCTTTTTCAAATCCAAAGGTTCTCAAAACCATTTCCATAAAATCTTTTATATATATACATATATATAATTTTCTTGGAAATCTTTAAATCACTTTAAACTTATATAAGTTGCCTTTGTATACTTCAAAAACTTTCAAAAAACCCTTTTTGTTCTGGCTAGATTCAACAAGGGAAGTTTTATCTTATATAACAAAGATATATAACTTTGTTTATTCCAAATCATATATTCAAATTTGATTTACTCTTTTATAAAGTTATTAACCGCATTACTTCCTTCCATAAAGTAAATTTTAATCAGAGAAATATTCAATTCCCACTTTACTTCATCATATATTTCACAAAATATACTTTCAATTTCAGAAATCATTTACAGTTCTTATCCACAAATTTCAATGTCAATTTTATTCAAACCCGTACGATGTCCACATATCATTCGTACGCAATATCAATCTGATCGCTCACTCGATCACACAATTTCACTTCCGAACTAGTATCGTCCACCCGACTTCCTAGTGCGGACTCATATATGGTTTCTTGATCAAAAACCGTTATTCTCCTTGCATAGTCATAACTATGATAGAGAATATCCAGAACCAATCAAAAATCCATATCCAGGTTCGCCGTCGAAAATCGAGCGAAAAATCCCAACTCGGATCGACAATATTATCTCGAAATTTTGTGCTCGAATCTAGATCAAATCACTATGCGAATAGAATAATATACGTACATCCTACGTATTTATCTTCATTGATTATTAGTTAAATCAATTTCCTTTCTATTCACCCTCACTCTGATTTTATTCACTTATTCACATTTGTCTTAATCCCCACTTGGATTATTACTACACTTCTTATCTCAGTTGGGTATTTAATCAATAACAGTTTGAACTCCGTCCAATTTAAAATTTGAAAATAGCTTGGAAAATTTTAAAATGAATAAGTAGTTGAAAAATAATTATTAATTTGTACAATAGCTGTAAAATAGTTAAGTAGTTGTAAGATAGTTGAAAAATAGTAATTATTTATAAAACGGTTGAAAAAAAACAGTAATCAGTTTATAAATTAGTTGTAAAATTGTTAAATAGTTCCAAAAGTAATTGTAAAACAAGCTTAAGATAGTTTTAGGTTTTAAAAAGAAAAGTTGTATGGTATATAGTTTGGAAAAATAGATTTATATTAAAACACTTTATTTTGAAAATAGTCCAGAGTCAAACTGTACAACTTCCCAATCTCCATTTCCAATCAATTGTCAATTTCCAATTAACTTCCAATTTCATTTCACTTTAAACCATCTTGAATTATACAAATTCAAGTTATTATTTCAAAGGTTGATTTAATCCCATAAATCAAATTTACCTTTTCTTTTAATTTAGCAGCCTACCCATTTTATTCTGAGTTCAAATTTCAAAATTCCATTTTAATTTACCTTTACTTCTACATAAACTTATTCCTAGGTTCAAATAATAATTCAAACCCCTTTTTAAACAATTTAATCTTTGAAATTCGATTTATTACCCAAATTTAATCTTGGAACCAATCCTTAACCATTTCAGTTTACATGTTCATTTTAAACATTCAAATCTTAATGTTCAAAGTGATCTCATTTTCTCGAGTTTAATTTTTTTTTTAATCTTTAAAATCAAAATTACTTAAGTAATTTCGAATTAAAGTTTAATTCCATTTAATTCCAATATTGGAATAGATATTACTTCAATCTATCATCCAATTTATTTAAAACATTCATCATCCACTACCTATTCCAGATCTCAAACCTATCTGAGATCACATATAGTTCCCTACCAAATCAACCCATTTAACTTCCTAAGTTAAATCTCAATTTCATCTTGAAATTTCCAATTCAGGTTGTTTATTCCAACTTATTAACTTCCTTTAAGTTAAATTCAATTTAATCTCGTCAAACTTACTCAAATTTGAATTCCCTCTTCAAATTTTAAACTTCACATTAATAATCTTATAAGTTCAAAAACTTATCACCTTGGGTTTTCACATTACATTCCAAATTTAAAACTCAACATTTAGAGTTTATTTCAACCCATTTTTGTATCCATATATACATATTTATTTCTTAGCCCACCGGGCTATACTTTAAAATTTAAACCACCTTTGGTTTTAACTTAAGACAGATCTCTTTTTAAGTTTTCAAACAACCTCTTATTTTAAAATAAGATCACATTCAAATATATTCTGAATAATATTATTTATTCTTTTCTTTAAACACTTTGAAACAATTCAAATGTTTCTAAACTTAGGTTTAAACTTCACAATTTAAATCCGTTCTAATTTACCAGTTATACTCATCTAAGTTTATATCCTTAACACGTTTATTTTTCTCACTCATTAATACACATCTTATTATTAAACACAACAGTCATTTATGATAACAACCAAGATTATCATATCTGGAAACCAGTTTATTATTATCTTTATTCTAGAAACATTTCTACAAATTCAGGATTTTAATTTCAATTTGGTTATATTTCTATTACTTCTTAATTTAATTCCAATAATTTAACAACCAGTTACCTTAACATTTATTGGTTAAGGAATATTGCTTTATATATATCAAATATAACTTTATATAAAATCATTTACCTTTAAAACCATTTAAAATCTTTATATAGGAAAATAACAAGTACGTTCTCTCATATATATTACACTCAACTCATTCTAGGATATTATTGACCCTATCTTTATGAGTACACCCACCAGAGCCAAGGTTCTCGCTTAACCTTCTAGCTCTGATACAAACTGTAACGGCCCGGAATTTTCGATCCCGAAAATTCCAGATAGTTAATAAAGAAGAAAGAGATAGAAGAAAGAAACAGAAAATAAAACACAGAATCTCACATTCGCAGCGGATCAAAATATAATATCAAATAATAACAGTTATACAAATGAAATCTGTACTTGTCAAATTACACTTTAATACATCAGAGTTATAACATATACACAACACTGGACAGATACAATCAACACGTCCCAGACAAACTATAATATATCACAGCGGAATACACTCCATACGATTCTGCCATCCAGCTCGTCTCCTGAGCTTCAGAACGTCCTTACCCGAAAATCTGTAATACTCGGTCTGACCCAAGCATTACAAAAAAGTAACACCCGGGTCAGGCTGGAAACCAGCGTGAGTAATCCCATCTAACATGGAATACAAAGGTATACAACTCATATAAACCCGGGTAACTTATATCAATCTACACTTCACAAGTTGTTATAAACATCACTTATTTCACATCAATTTCTAAGCACCAGAACCTAGATTAAATGGACCAATTCACTTAAATCATTCCATTACAGCCTAATGATTCCATATATCAATTAAAGAATCGAAGTGGTTTCGGGTATTTACTAATACCCGACTCCGGTCTCTTCGAATCTCATGTCATCTTAACCAAAGTTGTTCAACTTTAATAAAAGACGTCACTGTTTACATAGCAATCATCATTGATAGATAACCATAATATTCCTGTCCATCCAAACATATCATATCATAAAACATTTCATATCAGAGATATCAACCAATTCAAGGTATTGAACATCATTCAATTATGCAAAAGCAAGATTTATCACTTCCAAATTTAATTTAATTTATATCTAATTAAATTAATTACTAATCTTCAATCACATAGATTATCTTAACATTAATTAATTATAAACCAATTAATTAATCATCTTTTAATTATTCATCTTAATTAACCATCCTTGATTAATTATCCTATTGATTACCTTATAACCACTTACATTGATTGGTTATCCTTCAATTAATCATTCTCATTAATTAATTAACCCTTAATTAATTTCCTTAATTAATCAATCTTTTAATTTATTACACTAAATAATTAATCCTTAAGTACTTTGATTAAGTAATTAATCAATCACTAATTATTAACTAATTACTAAATTAATTAACCACCGATTATTAATTTATTATTTATAATTATCTAATTAATAATTCTTAATTAGAAACTAATTAACCTCTTAATTAATTTAAAATTCTTAACTATTAATTAATTAACCACAATCAATAATTGATCATATTTTAAATACTTCATTATGATTTCAAATCTTAATTTCCCTTTAGATAAATCATCATCTTTATTAATTTCCTAATCACATAAATTAAAACATTTATCCTTTAATTAACACTTAATTTTATTTATAAAAATTAAGTTTTAATTTATCTTAAAGTTTACTTAACATCATAAGTTAAATAATCATATCATTTCCCTTACTTAAAGAAACACTTAAAATAGGAAGAAATTATTTCAGAAAAGTTATAAAACGATCATTATCATTTCTTTTTCCAAAACATTATTTGTAAACCCCTTTTAAATCATGTTTAAAACTTGATTACTACCTGCTTCACTCCTGCTTCGGGTTAAACTCCGGTTCTAACTCGAAACTGGCTTCGAGTTCCTTCTTCTACATGAATAACTCGAAGCTTCACTCGTGCAAATCAACAAAGACTCCGGGAATTATCTCGAGCAAAACTTACCCAGATCCCACTCCTTCTTCTCCTCCCAAATTCTATCATCCAGCTGCACACGTGACACGGTGCACATGCACACGGAATCTGGCCAGAATCAAACCTAGCTCCGACCATCAACACGACGACTATCTTCCACTGAGTCGTCTCGCATCACAGGTCGTCAAACCATCACGAGAAAACAAATTCGAATGAACGAACCAAATACGCTCCAGAACCTATTGCCAAAGTTCACCCCTCATCGCCATCTCCGACCACCAGGGATGCCTTCCTTATGCCCGAACCTGTGCCTGACCTCCATCATCATTTTCCCCCACCATTTGACCACCTCGATGCTGGCATGCCATAGGGATCACCCATGAAACGGTCCCGTCCCAAACGCAAACCAAACCCTACAATCATCTCGCCCGACCTCCACAACACCAGGAAAATCAAGTCATTAATTTTCCCATGGCCACCGTCCCACGACCTTGCTCCAGTATCAACCACGACACCCAGATCAACACCAATCACCGGAATTTGACGAAAAAGTCAATTCCGTTCAAACCCAAAATTCTCAGCACATTCAAGATTAAAAATCATATTTTTAATACCAAAATTCATCATTTACACATACAAATCAGATTATAAAATCCAAGCTTGAGATTATAATGGTTTATTTTTAACCCATTTCAGCTTACCACTGTATTTTCCTTAAATTTTGATTAATTACAACATTAAAATCTTTGAAACTATTTTTAGAATTTGTATTATGTTGTTATAACCATGTTCCATTCAAGAATCAAGGCTCAATCCTGATTGCATAAGAGGGTTTAGATTTTTTTGAAAGTTGTTTAGAGCCTGTAAAATATACAGAGAAAGTCTGTATACATATATACAGATATATATACAGATTTAAACAGAGAAATTCAAGCATAGAACCAGATAAACAAAAACATGTAAACCATATTACAACCTTACCTTATAATTTATCACATGCATTACTCAAATCATTTATTAAACTGTTTAAGGGGAAGTTTACTCGCCTGGTTTCTTAAGAATAGAGGAAGCTAGTTTTGATTTGCTTTTAAACTGGAAAACTCTTATATACATATTTACATTCATCCATCTTAGAATTATCGGGCAAGCATTTATGTTATCATTGATCAAATATTTCTTCAACATTTACTACCCGAACCAAGTTTTAAATTGTTTGGATTTAAGTTTATCAAACTGTTCCAGTCATGTATATAATTATTGACAGACATATATACATAAAATTATTTTAAACAACATGAGTTTTAGAGTTACTCACCTAAATACTGTTGAAACAGAAAACAAAGGTTGTTGAAGAGCTGGAATTTGAATTCCTGAAAAATCTTCCCTGCCTTGATTGAATTTGTTTAAGTTTGTAAAGTAAAGAGGTTATTTTATTTTTTTCTCAGGTTTACTTCTATGTTTAAACGAACAAGTTAAAATAAAATGATGTATATAGAAATGGCTTTAAACAATGGTAGTAGCTTCTGGTACAAGCTTTCATTAATATGGGTCATAGATTTCTACTCTCGGAGGCTGAAATGAGATTTTGTAATGTGTACTAGAGATAATATCATTAAATGCTTGTCTCCTTCAATCTACAAACTTATACTTTACCTTTTGTTTAAATTTCGTATGTACCTAAACATCTTTGTATATAAATTTTTATACCTTTTCAAGTGTACATAATTATTTTATACTTCCTGTACAAGCATGAAGATATGATTCCTTTTATTCTTTGTTTATTCTTGCCTACATAATTACTTATAGGTCACATACAAGATGCTTCCAGCCTTGAATCTAAATGCTCTTTCCAGAACTATCAATTATATTCATTTATCTTGCCTGCTACATGAATACGTATTTTCCCTTTTATACTTATCCTATAATTTACCTGAGCAAACATGAATATATTTATTTATTTCTTTCCCTTTTTGTTTTATTGCTTTGTAATATAAATGAAGTTCTATAGTTAAGATGATGATAAAATTTGTTCTATTGCTTTGTATTGACTTTTTGACATGTGTTTACTTTATATTTATCTTATATATATTGTACATAGATACTTACTTTGTTGTCTTGTTTCATACTCTACGTACATTTATTTTACTTATTATGTAGATACATCTGGTTTGTATTTTATTTTGCCTTATATATTTACTTCTATCTTAACTTAAATATTTATTTATATTTTCCAAATTCTTTTTCTAACATATCTATCTACTCTTAATTAAAACAATTTACTTATTTTCATACTTGTCAATATCATATTCCTTAAGTCCATGTATTTATATTTGTTTTTAAACAAAATAATAAGTTGTGGTAGTCCATATAGTTGTCAATATCATATTCCTTAAGTGCAGTCCGTATCTAAAGACTGAACTAGCTCCAGAAAATCTACTAATCCTGACTATCTGAAAAACCCAACTCTAGACTGCTCGTGTAGAAAAATTTTGAGCATCCAGAGTTTAGAAAAGGAACAATAAACTCCGGATCAGTCATGGGACTGGTGTGAGCAACAAAAACAGTTTATCTTTAAAAACAAATAGCAAGAGAATTTTAAAGTCAATTCGCAATGCTTTTGGAAAATAAAACTACCATAAGACCTCCCACCACACACACAATGCAAACGCAGAATAGGAGGAGATTTCTTCTTATGATAGTCAAAGATGCTTACTACGTAAAATCATTCGATTTAATATTATTAGTGCATAGTGGAGAAAACATTTCGAAAGTATAATATTAATCTTAGCCAGCATAGACATTCCGAACTATGCCTACTATAGCTACCATTTAAATAGTGGTGACCACCATAAGTAAATGGCAGGTTCTACAACTAATACCGTACAAGGTTCGTATTGGATGAATGGATTTTCCAACAAATGGTCAGGCCAAGGAACTTCCCATTGCCACATGGAAACGCCTCTGGAGGGACGTCCCGAGAACCAACTGTTCTCTGCCAAACAAGGCAGGCTACCCCATTTCCCAAGGGATATACAAAATCTCAGATATGCCACCCTCGGTCCTTTGGGACCTTTAACCGAGGCGCCTCGAAACCAACATCACACATAATAAATAAAGTGTGTCTACATGAGTAAGTATCTGGGCTCCATACCATGATACTACCCTTTTCCAAAAGGAATGGTCATACCCTAGGGAAGCTACCCCTGAAACCTTGCCGCACAATTCCTATTTCGACCATTACCGGGTTGTGAGGTTCGACGAAGTCTCGTCCATAAAGCTACGCTTTGTCACAAAGCCATGCTTTGGGTCAACAGATGATCAACCTATGATCACAAAGATAAATGATCAAACAAATGATCATATCACAAATGATCAAACACTGATCATCACACAGCAACACTCAGCATGTCACATTACCAAATTGGAAATATATCGCTGATAAATTTCAACTACATAACCTCTGAGCTCGTACGTCTCAGAGAAGGGTGTTAAGCTAAGAGAATAAATTCTCTGCCACCAACAGAAATGTATTTGAAAGAAATCGGCTTTATATCTCAAACTGTAATGTCAGACATGTAACCATACAAGTCTGTTCCGGGTTTGAACAGAACCGAAGGCACTTCTTACGAAGCCCTTGCAAATCCAGGTATTCACAATCCCGTCCGGACTTCCCATCACAAAGGGTGATAAAATCTCTATATCGGGGCCAGTCGATGCAGAGACATTCGATGAGTTGTCCTTTCGTTTTTGAAAATATCCGGTCTTCACCACCGGTCTTCAAATGCTATCCATATACGACGTATCATTATTCGGAATGGGTTATATGACACAAATGTCTTTTTCCGGCTAACCCGAATAGTGAGCGTAATATTCAAAAACATATGGATATGTGATTTCAATTAAGTCACAACTTAATAATTCAACTTCTTTTTAAATGGTTTCAATCGATTACCATTTCAAATCTTTTAAACAAAAAGATTTATTTCACAAAGTTCACCCAGTTTCATAAAAATCCATTCACAGATTTCAAAACAATTTCCGTTTCAATTGGATTAACTCGTTAAATCTTTAAAACAAAGATTCAACTTATAGCTTTCAAAACAATCTCATTTCGAATGGTTTAAACAAATCATCATTTTAAATCTGTTAAAAATAAACAGATTCAATTCATAGCTTTGAAAAAGAATTCATTCATAGCCTTTCAAAACATTTCAATTTCATTTTAAATTTGAAACCTTTCAATACAAATTGGAAGTTCACTTCTCATATGAAAGCTGGTATTATTTGAAAACAAATAGTTTTCGTTTAAGAAAAATCCAATTATATTTACACGAGTTAAAGCCCTTGAATTTTATTCACATTCCAAAATCAATACTTTTAAAATAGTTTAACCCTTATATAACGGGTATAACATCTTTAATCCCTAGTTTCAAATCATAGAATTCAATTTCAAATCTTGAATTTAAGTTTAAATCAAATTATTTAAACTTCAAAACTTAATCAAGTTATTCAAAAATAACTTTCATCTTTGAAATCTTATTTCAAAAGCTTTTCACTTTAAACCGAAATTTCTAATTTCAAAATCAATTGAAATTAAAATTTCAATTTCAAAATCATCAAATTTAAATTATCTATGACTTAACCGATTTCCACGTGAAATCCATATTTGTGTGTGTATGGTGTAGTCCAGGGGTTTTACACTGTAGTGCAACATCATACAATCATCACAGATCAGAATACAGAAATATAGTTGATAAGCGGTATTAACTATCACGCTTATCGTTCATTCACAGATTCACAGATAATATACAAATGTAAATAAATGAATAAATCATACACAGCTCAATCCATAGTACAAAATATCACTAATCAGATAGGGCAATCAATTCAAGGCATCACATAAAATACGATCATTCATAAGTAAGATCAAGTATTCAATAGTTATTTATAAGTAGAATCAATTAATCGTTTAATCCTGATTAATTCAATTTATTTCCAAGTAAATTAATTACTTATGAATTAATTATCAAATTCTGATTAATTTATTACAAATCATTTGATATAAATAAATTTATCAAATCACCTTAATTAATTAAATTATTCTTGATTTATCATATCAATTAAATCAACCTTTTAAACCAGTTACATAATTAATTATCTTTAAATAAATCAAAATATCCAACATTAATTTCAATTAGTGATTAACCCTTATTAATTCAATTTCTTAATCACTTTCATTTATTTATTAACCTTTAATAAATAAATTCTCCTCAAATTATTTACTTTAATTAATGATTTAAACCTTTAATTACTTATTAAATTCATCCAATTCGTTAATTAATTAAATGATTAAATTATCCATTTTAAATTTACATGTTAAAGTAATATTTTGTTATGAAAGAATTTTAAAAGAGTTTAAAATCAAATTCCTTTTTAATTCAACATTTTTTTTCTTTTAGTTCTACTTAATTGCTTAAATCCTTTACATTATCAAAACAATTTGAATTTGTAAAACCTATCTCCAAATTAAATTTCAAAACTGAACTTGAATTTATATTTAGACCTTTGGTTTGAAACTTTAATTTAAACTTTGCTTTAAACTTGAATTTTAATTCCCGAGTTAGTACTATATTGGCCTCAAGCCAACACTGGAAACCCCCGAGTAAAATACTCGAGTTACGCGAGTCAAATTCGCGTCTTCCCCTTGTTCCTTCTTTCTTCTACTCGTGTTCTTCTTCTTCCCTTATTTTTTTTCTTACCGTAAATTAAATTCTAGTTTAAGTTTAAAACACTACAGGTTTAAATACCTGAAATTAACATTCTACCCGAGCCTTCCTCCTTTCATCAGCAATCACCCATGTTCACCGACACGCGTTCACGTGCACAGGCGAATCAATCGCCTTCGACCACTGCCACGATCACCAACACATCCCCGAAGTTATTCCCGAGGCAAACCCCATCACTATAAATTCTGCCACCAGCGATATCTGTGCACCGTGCACACCATCCCGGTCGCCACCGATCATCTTTCTAGCCATCAACCCATCAACGATGAATCACTCGAACCCAACGACCACCCAGAAACACTAGCTTCCCCTTAAATCTCGAACGAACCCATCGACCTCCTCCTGGAACAAAACCAGGAACGAAGTCGATCACCACATTCGCCTCGCGACGCCCCTACCCATCACTATAAATTCTGACATCCAGACCCAAGCTTCGCCGACGACTACTGCCCCTCTTCCACTCACCCTCGTCCAGTCCGATGCCCCCTAGATGTCACGACGAACCTAACAACAATGGTGACGAAACCGAGATTTCAAACCCTAAATCGATTCCAATCTTCATCTATAGTGAATTAAAAAAAATATCTCGCATTTTTCTCAAGTTCGACATCTATCCAAGCCTCTCTGGAAGCAATCCCGACACCAGAAAATTTGCCGATCACCAGAACTTCGTCGAAAACGTGATTCCATTCATTCTTACTTTTCTCAGAGAATACTTCGTTAAAAATTATGATTTTGCCTTTAAAAATCATAAATTCCAAAAACATTTCAATTTATAAACCTGAAATCAGGGATCATGATATTTGAATTTTTTTTTTTTTCATATTCTTGAATTTTAGCCTGTAATTTCACTTTCCAGACGAAAACATCAATTTGTTTTGCTTGAATTCATTTTAAAACTTGGTATAACTCTGTCATAACAAAGTTTCATTTTGAGATCAGTACTTAATTCATTTTAAAATTTGAGATATGATTTTCTTCTTAATTTTTATCAACCTGTTATTAAAACAGAGGCCGATTTCTTTTCCCTTTATATACACAGGCATACTCAAACTTTTCTATGTATATATATATATACAAACATAAGCACCCAGTTCCATTTTTTTTTTATAAGAAATGTTACTCTCATATAAACATTATCCAGTAGTCATTCAGTGATCAAAGTATACAGTGTTGGGTTTGGAAAAAGGGATTTTGATGATTTTTTCTTTTTCTTTAAATAGTTCTGAAGCCTGTTGCCTATAAACAGAAACACCCAGATATGTACACCCCTATATATATATATGCAACATTCAAGCATATTCAACAGCCAGGCAACACTTCAAATCATTTTCAAACTTAAATCACAAACATCAGAACAAAGCAAACATAGAGGTAAGTGAGTTGCTCACCTGGAACAGTTCGAACAGAGAAGCTTGAAAAATTGTTGAACTGGAAACACTGAATTTGATCTTGTGCTTTTGTTTTGATTTTCTGGTTGTTGTTTTCAGGTTGCTATTTTATTTTCATTTTCTTCTCGGGTGAAAATGAACGAAAATGGGATGAAGTGTTGATGTATATAAAAGAGAAGATGTTAGGGCATCTCCAGTGAATTCAGGGCTGAATATTCAGCCCACTGAATATTCAGTCCTGAATCCGGGGTGGGCACCCAATGGCCAGGCGCTCATTTAATGGGCGCCTGATTTCCAGGCAGGCCAGACTCCCATTAAATGGGAGCCTGACACCCCCCATAATTGGGGGGCTTGGGCGCCCATTTTATGGGCGCCAGACGTCTGGTGCCCATAAAATGGGCGCCAGGGCTTGGGCGCCCATTAAATGGGCGCCCAACCCCAGTTCAGGATCCTGAATTGGATCATGAACTTTCAGCTTAATATTAAGGCTGAAGTTGATGATTGGGGGTGTTTTTTTTCCAGATTCAGGATCTGGACATACCATTGGAGATGCCCTTACAGGGTGCTGTTATTTTGTGGTGTACAGGGTATTATATTGTTTTGTTTGTACAATATAGGCATGGGCTAGAGATGCTTGCATTTATTATCAGTTGTACAACTTATATCTTCTTTCGGCTGTACAATATGAAAAAATTTCTTTGTTGGCTGCATTGATGATGTTGTACAAATATATATATATATATATATATATATATTTACTTTGTTTATTCTTTAGCAAGCTTCACATAATCTTTTGTTGTTTGTCTGGTTCATTTGTATGGAGGCTGAAGTGATAATACTTTACAGTCTTGTTCCATACTTATCCAAGCAGCTTTTATACTTTATGTTGATATTTTCCTATATACTTTGTTTGTTTGACTATGCAAACTTCGGCTGAGATGACTTTAGTTTGTACAAATGTTTCTATTTTTGCTTACAGCCTCATATTCGTATGTACTTTGATTTGTTTTCTTTTACAAGTGTTCATACCTATCTATTATTTGCTTTTTAATATGAATGAAATGCTATTTTTAATGTGTGGTTTTAATTTAACTAATGTGTTATTCTATACCTTTACAATTTATAAATTTTGTAATATAAATGAGTTTCTATTTTTTAATATTTTTAAATTTAAATGGTTTATACAAAATTTATTTGTATTCGGGGAAACTCGCTTCCATTTATAATTAATTTTACAATTTTTATTCAAAAATTCATTTAATTATCAATTTAAATTTAATTAAAATCTAGGGTCGTTACAAATGTGTACTAGAGATAATATCATTAAATGCTTGTCTCCTTCAATCTACAAACTTATACTTTACCTTTTGTTTAAATTTCGTATTTACCTGAACATCTTTGTATATATATTTTTATACCTTTTCAAGTGTACATAATTATTTTATACTTCCTGTACAAGCATGAAGATATGATTCCTTTTATTCTTTGTTTATTCCTGCCTACATAATTACTTATAGGTCATATACAAGATGCTTCCAGCCTTGAATCTTTCCAGAACTATCAATTGTATTCATTTATCTTGCCTGCTACATGAATACGTATTTTCCCTTTTATACTTATCCTATAATTTACCTGAGCAAACATGAATATATTTATTTCTTTCTTTCCCTTTTTGTTTTATTGCTTTGTAATATAAATGAAGTTCTATAGTTAAGATGATGATAAAATTTGTTTTATTGCTTTGTATTGACTTTTTGACATGTGTTTACTTTATATTTATCTTATATATATTGTACATAGATATTTACTTTGTTGTCTTGTTTCATACTCTACATACATTTATTTTACTTATTATGTAGATACATTTGGTTTGTATTTTATTTTGCCTTATATATTTACTTCTATCTTAACTTAAATATTTATTTATATTTTCCAAATTCTTTTTCTAACATATCTATCTACTCTTAATTAAAACAATTTACTTATTTTCATACTTATCAATATCATATTCCTTAAGTCCATGTATTTATATTTGTTTTTAAACAAAATAATAAGTTGTGTTAGTTAATTTCATTAAAGATTTAGTAAAATAATACTGCCAAAAACCCTGGGTTGTCACAATCACCATAAAGGTTTTAAACTTAAAATTCGATATCAAATGCTCTTTAAAAATGAAAATGAGATTGTTTTGATCATTATTCACCTTGCTTTGGATAAGGAACTTGAGATTTGATCTTGCTTAATTCTCCTTGCTTGATTCCTTAGCTTTTAATTGATTTTTCTCCTCTTTTCCCCTAGGTTATGGTCGGCTTGGGCTCTTTGGTTTAAATTTTATAATTTTGAACTTGTGAAATGAAAATGGGAATAAGGATTTAGGGGTTAAGGGTTATGGTGGACGGCTATTCCCTATAATAACCTTGCCTTATTCTCTTATTAGTTAACTTATGAAACCATTTCCATAAACTCACCCTTTTAAATTTTTATTTAGTTAAGCACGGTCTCTAATAAATTTTCAAATCTCAATCCCCTTAACACTCTAATATTTACATTATTCTATTTAATTTATCTAATTAAATCTCCTGAATAATGTTTTTAAAATTAGGGGTGTTACAGCCATCCTATATTCAGTCCCAGAATCTCTTATTCTGGCTTTTACTTCTTAACACCCTCGCTTTGTCTGGAAGAATAGGCATTTACACTGGCATGAGCCACTGAATTGGTTTTTTACACTATTTTAGTATAATACAGAATTTGGCAGTAGTTGTGTCTTTGATACACTGATTTTCCCAATATAGTATAAGCTCCTATAACTCATAAGACCTAATTTATGATTGAATGAATGGGAGTTTAGGAGGTAGGAAAATCAGAGAATTAAATATTGAAAAGGATTGATTGCTGATTAGAGAGTGTAGAATAAACTAGGGTTTTTCAAAAATTAGATTAGAATCAGAGAGTGAATTGGTAATTAGACTCATTTAAAACCATAGTTATTTATAAAGTTGAAGGGATTTGATTAAAAAGAATGATATCCCTCTATTGCAGAAGGTCATGGCTGAAGGAGGAAGAAGAGTCGCGTCCATTTGAAGTGAAAGTTTGTTTAAAATTCATTTCTGGAATACAATCCAAAGTGGTCGCCGATGCACCAGTGGGTACTTCTGGTTTTTTTCCAAAAGTTTTTTTAAATTAAAGAAATATATATAAAATTTTGGGGCATTTCACAAGAAGGACAAACTTTGCAGTCCAATTAGTTTCTAGGACACACATCCACAGAAATTAATTTCAAGGCCAAAGTCAGCAGAATAATTACTTTTAAGGACAAAGTCAGCAGTCCAATTACTTTCAAGGACATAATTTCATAGGTTTTTAGGCCTTAGAAACTAATTATTTTGCATTTTGTCCATAAAAGTAATTATTTTAATTGTGTGTCCTAGAAACTAATTGCACTTGCTAAAGAGGCCCTTGTGGCTAATTTCCACTATATAAATTTTTTTTTGATGATCTTTGGAAGTGAAATAATTTTTTTTACCATTCTTGCGAGTTTTGACATTATATAACTAAGACAATATGACTTGCAATTTTATAATCTTCAAGTGCTCTTCCAAAAGCTACCAATCGACGATCTTTGAAGCTTGAGCGTTATTTCATTTCTTCTTTTTGAAGCTATAGTAAAACTTCTTCGAGTAGTGTATTTGAGTTTCTAGTATGGAGTTGTCATCATCAAAATTGAGAACCGTAGTTCTAACACCAAATACACATACTAAACGCGCATTTCACCAAACATAGAATACACATGCATACTTAAATTCAATAAATTTTCCTAATGATGCTATACAAATGTTTCAGGGTTCAAACGAACATCATACAAATATATTAGGTGAATGAACTATCCAAACCCCAAATCTAATCCAAACTATCCAACTTATACATGAATAAATGAATATATATATATATATATATCCATATCTTGTGATTGACACCTACCTAGGACCCAAGCAACTAATGTTTATCGTTTTCGTGTATATCTAACCTTATTTTAGCATATTTGAACATATATAAACTCATGTTAGGTCATGGAGAATAGAGATTCATTCTCACTCATCTTTGTAAAACTGTCTAATCATATGCCTAGTCGTGGAGAAGCCAAACAAGTGCAATGCAAGAAACCACATCCAAATTGGTCTTCATAAACAAAAGATATGACTAATATAAGTTATTTGACTGTATTGCAATTGTACATATTACCTAAATAAATATATATACCTTTATATAATTTATCGAGGGTCGGGGGTTTAAATAATTTTCCTTTTCTTTCCCTTCTTGTATTGTTCTATCGACAGACAATATATTCTCTAGCCAATAGGGTTGGCTTAGTTGGTTTATAGTTTAGACTACGAGAATAAAAGTCACGAAAGATCGACACTTATTGGCATTAATGAACCATGTAAAAAAATACGATATATTCTCTTTGACATTGCACACCTAACATCGAACCGCTGTTAAGCACCTTTGCTTGAGTTACCTTTGACCCAAACAACACAATAACATTGGCCCTTTTAGCTATCTTCAACTATAGCAACCTCTACACCCCAAAACCCAATCTTATCATCATTCCTCCTTCCGAACATCATTGTCGTAGATTAAACAAGCTTCGATCATGTGCACAAGCACACTTGTATCATCAAACTCATGTACTTCAAATCCCACTAGTTTAATGTCAAAAATTAATCCTCTAACACCAAGTTCATCAAAGATCTATACCTTGTCGCTAGTGTGGTTCTGGCCGTCGGACTACTAGTGATAGTCTAACCTTTCAACAATGAGTTCAACCAACTCCTCAATCCACCTATAGTACAATTCTGTCATTATGACCGAACATTTAACCCTTGGTTCTTTCAACCTCAGACCATTTAGCCTTTTATATATTAAAACTAGACTACCACTAGATTCACTCGTGAATTTTCAGCAAGCTCATGACCTTAATTTTCTCAAAGTAGTTGCTTTATGGTAAGGAAATTTAGGAGGATGGTGAAGGGTTTTAAATGTTATAGAGGAAGAGAGAGGGAAGATAACATGGGGTGGCGACTAATATAGTAGTAGGGTTTATATAATGACTAGGATAAGGTTTTAATTTATATATTTTTGTTTTAAAAAATTCATTGAATGTTTTTCGATTGTATGGCTTGTAGGAACATCGAGTCATGACAATTCCTTGATGATGCAACTCATCATATTTTTTCCTATCTAGATGATATAAAATATGTTGACATTTGTGATTGTACTATAGAATGCCTTTTTCAAGCATTGTTAAAATGTATAAGATACCAACATTTGATCTTAGAAACTCTTCGACCACATGACTTGTAAATAAGTTAAATGCTACTTGATTACTAAAAATCCAAAAAAAAATCAATAGAAATGTTGGGCATTATGTTGACCTCAAGAATTTTTTCCTTGAAATTTCAAGGGTGGAAAGATTGTAACTAAATAACCTAGCAAGCGTAGCAGCGTCAAGTATATTTAGGCATACACGTCGGGATTAAAAACAAATGACGAGCTAAAATACGATGATCACTTCTACGAAAGTCCAAAACAAACAGCTTAAATGCTCCATTTTGTATCCTTACATAGAACCATTCTCATAAAATGCCCAAGTCATGCACATATTTCCAAAATGATATTTATTGGAGATGTTGTGCACATCCGCTATCCTATGAGATGAGGCAACCCAGTATGTCGACTTATCGATTCGTTTGGCCATCGAATAAATGTAATAATCCCTAAGTCAACATCTTTATCCTACCGAACATAGCTCACCCTTCAACGGTGAACTCCAACAATAATCACATAGAAAAATTCATAGTTATTTCATCTTTCATCCACATAACTCCTATATTGATCTCATGTGGCCTTCATTCATAATCCGTAATGACTCAAAATTTTAAACCTACCAATTAAAATAGTTAATTTAATAATCAAACCATTAATTAAATAACGAAAGGTAAAAATAAATTATTCATGAATAAAATAATCAAGGTCTGAAACTGTTACCACTGCATAGGGAATATTTCAGGTCAAAATAGACTATAGACTTGCAAAATTTAAAGTTCATGGAGAGAGATTATGACCGATTAAGAATTTACTAAAATATGATAGATTTTCAGCAATAAACTAGTTTCAGCCCAACCCTCTTAACTAATTTTGGCCAACCACTATTAGTTATGGGAAATCACTTTTCAAATCACCAAGTACATTTCTAAAATTCTTCACCTCTATTAGCCTAACTTCCCCACAAAGAAATTCATCTCTAGGCCAACATAAATTTCGTAAAATCAAAGTAAGTTCATATTAAATCAAATCAAGTCAAGAGCAACACATTTATATGATCAAATCACTATTTTAGAGAGACCCGCTTCATGTAGATCAGATCTAGCTTAGATTTGGACGTGTTTGGGTATTATTATTATTACTTACAAGAAGGATTTAGGTGAGTAGGAAACTAATCCAAATGGTATTACGGTCTATATTTGTGTATATGAATATTTTGATGAAACTGCCATAGGAATATTGCTAGATTTACTTATCAAAGATTATACGTTGAAATATTTTAGGCAATGAATAAATGTCACCTAAAACCTCTATCTAATAAATGTGTAATGTAATGAGAATTGATATGTTAGGGCTTAGGGAATGCACATATGGATAAATATGCTTACTTGAATGTTATATAGGATATGAAAGTTTGAATGCTTGTATTGTATGCTTGCTTGTTTGGATTTGATGCTTATTGTTTTATGAGACTTTGTTTTGTAAATTAGGCACTGTAGATAATATCTTAAAGGTGTTTAATGAAATGCCTAAAAGTTATAGAATCGACAACGTAAAATGTTAGGATACGATCCGATTAAGTTGTTGAAGCGGATATGTAAGAGGTGCAAAAGCATCATGGAAAGAATGAATAGCCATAGAAAAACAACACATACTAAATTGCTAAGTTATGGATTAGTGCCGATCAGTGTGGTTTGACCTAGAAGAAGTGCATCGAGGGGTAGTGGCATGGGTCGGTGGTTGTACGGATCGACAGTGCATAACAAAAGAAGAAATGAAAATTTTTGGCTAGGTCATGGACTGGTACCGACCCATCATGTATCGTATTGGACCATGAAGCTTCGAGAAAATCTCGGGCAGACTCGGGGAAACCAGTGAAGCTCGGGGTCGAGCTAAGGAAAGCCCGGAGTAGATTCAAGGGAAACTAGGTAGTGTTAACCAATCTTTGAAGTGCCATATCGCCTTCAAAATAAGTCTGATTCCAACTAAACTTTAAACATCATTTTTAGAACAATGGGATTTCAATTATGTGAAATTTTGGGAAGAATTTGGATACTTATGCTTGTGAACCACGGTCAAAAGACGCTCCCTTAGATAGCGAATCTCGAACCGATGGTTCATCGGGTGGTATAATAACGGGTCAACACATACAAATTAACGGACTCGAGATGCAAGACTATCAACTACATATGTGCACTTTGCATTGGCTACGCAGCAACTATCGAAGAAATAAGGAATAGGGCGATAGGTCTTATGATCATTTTAGTATAAGTAAGTGTGTATCTTAGAGTTGAAGGCATCAACTTGAGAATGGAATGGCAACTAGATGAGAAACTCTCTTTTTCGACATGATAGTGGGGTTAAGATCTTAATTGTAGATTCCTACATACTCTTGTGTATGTTGTTAAGGTTGCAAAAGCAAGATACCGATGGGCTCTTGGATAATGTGCCGATGACTTTAAGCATACAAAGTAGTTAATGAATGAAAAGAGAAATGTGGATTCTTGGAAGGATATCGAACGTAAACCATAACTGACTGCATAACTATGGTGAAAAAAACCTGTGGACACATTGGCCCTCAAGTATATGGTTCCACTATGCTCATTACAATTGGTAATCCACGGTTATGATAAATGGGTGCATGAATGTGTGGTTGTCAGAGTAATACACTTCACACTTAGCACTTTGGATTGATAGGTATATATGTAGGTTCCATACACCCTAGTTAGATTATGACTGGACTATACACAGTGACAAAGTAGCATAAACCGCATACTTTACTATGCCTCAATAGTTGAGCATATTACTATTGTTTAACTAGTGGATACAAGTGAGATAAGTTAAGATATGGTTACATATACCTACATGTCTCCGATCTAGTGTTCCATAGCATATGTTTCCATATGTATATTGATGTAACTAAAATCTTGGGCTAGCTTTCTCCTCACACTAGGCTACATGTTTGACCCGCATTTTTTCTTTTTTTTTTTCTTTCTTTGACAACTCTGGATACTCTCACGAGTTGGTTGAGGGTCAGGTGTTGATGAGCGCTTTTTAGTAGTTCTTGGAGCAACTAATGGAGGAGCTTGGTAATTTTGTTAGTTATCATCTAGTCTATTTTTATGCAATAATAGGCAGCATGTATGAATACATGAGATGAATTGCCATAATTTCAATATTCTGATGTATCTCATATGTTTATCGGTCATGTTCTACTGTATCATTTTTATTATATGTTTGCAGGTGACATTTCATGATGGATGAATTTTATTTTTTATCAATTGAAGGAACATCATGTCTTAATACTTGTGAATTGGGCAGCCGAGTGGGCATCAATTCGAGTGTCGGCAGTGGTGAGTCTTCCCATATGGTAGCGAAGAGAGGTTCAAAATTAGGGATAAGTTTAGAGAAAATTCCAACTCAATTACACATTAAGAAGCATCATATAGGTAAGTTTCTTCAAGTAAAAGTTATTAGGGATACTTAAAGGAGAAAATTACATATAAGGGCTTAGATACTTAAGTAAGACAAAGGACTTAAGGTAACCAAACGTATAAGAGAACATTTTTGTATTTTAAAACTATATAATAGATGTGCGCACATTAAACCATATTATACCATTTCTTGTTTCTCTTAAGGTCATTCATCGACTCTTTTTAGAGATTAGCAACATGAGTGCAAGAAGAGGTAGAGGATGAGGCTAGGCTGGGGCTGGCTCCGAGGCAACAAATGACATAAAGATAATTGCTTGATTTAGGCAATTGTTGCAAATCATGCCTCAAAAATCCTTCAAACAACCATAACTTAAACTCTTGCAGTATGTGACGACGGTGGTACAAATGTGGTGGAGGCGGCAGGTGTCTTAGCTCCTAGGATCGACTTTGAAAGATCTACAAGAGCTATGCCAATCTAGGCGGTAACCATATATGGATATGTTCAACATTTTTTCTATTAGATTAGAGAAATACAATACTGTTATATACTGCAAGTGCACGACATGCAATTATAGTACGTATGCAAGTACAGTCGAATCATAAAGAAAACATTTAATTCTAGTTTACACAATTAAATTAACCTAAGAATTTGAAGCTTGGTAAAACTTAAAAAACTAGAAGAATGCATTTGGAAATTAAAAGAGTTAGAAGAAAGTGTTGGCGTCAAAATTGATCACCAACACCCAGTTATGTGAAAGCACCAATATCTAATCCAGACACAGAAATATGAAGAGAAATAAATGAAGAAAAAAATTAAAACTATCAGAAAGCAAGTAAATAGATACACGGATTTATAGTGGTTCGGCTGACTCCAGCCTACGTCCACTCCAAAGATTTTCCTTTTTATTAGTTTATACTGCTGATTATAGTTACAAATCCATGAAATTCAAGAATAAAACTGACAGAGTATAGCCTAGGTAGAAGATAAAGAGGAGTAGCCAGAAGATCCCCTTTCTGACGCCATGCCTGCTGTATTTATAGGGCAAGATGTGCACGGATCGGGCTGAAATTTTGACAGAAGGTTCGGGAGACCAAGACGAGGCCACCTATAAATTTCCAGCTCCATTGGGGACCATGATAGGGATCGGCACCATTCCCTGCTTTGGTGTCCAAATAATGTGCAATCCCATTAGAGGGTTCCCCATGATGTTAGCTACTTGCCCACCAAATTCCGTGCCATTTCGACTTACGGTTTGTGAGATATTGCATTTTCCGTGAAGTGTTGTTTAAGTCATGATTCATGCCGATCCCTATGGAGGGATTGGTACATATCCCTCCAACTTCTTCCAAATGCCATGCGATCCCTTGGGGAGCTTCTCCATGTTGTATTATACTTAGCCTCCAAGTTTCATTCCAATTGGATTAGTGGAACTCTAGTTATTGATCAATCTTTATTGCAAATCCAACTAAGCCAATTCTGAATAGGGATAGGTACCGATCCCTCCTTCATAAGCTGAAGCACGCTGATCCCTCTTAATCAACTACACCGATCCTTCCTTCATAAGTAGAAGCATGCCGATCCCTCTTAATCAACTATGTCGATCCCTCCTTCATAAGCTGAAGCATGCCAATCCCTCTTAATCAACTACGTCGATCCCTCTTTCATAAGCTGAAGCATGCTGATCCCTCTTAATCAACTACGCTGATCCCTCTTTCATAAGCTGAAGCACGTCGATCCCTCCTAATTATTCATGCCGATCCCTCCTAATTATTCATGCCGATCCCTCCTTTATGAATTGAAGTATACCGATCCCTCTAGATCGAGCATGCTAATCTCTTCCATTAGCCAATCCAAGACGATCCCTTCCATCCATTGAGCCATATTCCATACTTTGAACATCCTGCTTTGTTTATCTACCAATTCCATTCAATTTTGACTTCATTTTACTATTTGTACTTGATTTTTGGGCCATACAATCATCGCTTTGGACTCATCGACCTTGATAATTGTGAAGTCTGTTGGGTTAAATCCACATGTATACTGCCTTGGCAAAAGGCGGGTTAACACTTTGCCCCCCAAAACATGCCTTGCGATAGTAAGGCGTGTTTTGAATCGCCATAAATCCAAAATCCAAAGTCCATAATCCACTGATTGCCATATTATCCAATCCAAAATCCAATCCGTTGAAAATCCAAGGCTTGATCTCTCCAGATCATTAGCGAAATCCATGACTGTTCTGAGTCGATATCCAATTCCGAATCCATTCCAAATTCATTAACCAAATCCATAATCGCTCCAGATCGTTTTTTCCAAATCCGTGACTGATCCGGGTCCATATCCAAATCCATAGACCTCTCCGAGTCATTAGCCTAATCCAAATCCTTAATCCCACTGGATCCTTAACGAGCACAATCCATACTCGACGATCTGAGTAGGCCGATCCTGTCACTCTCCGATGAAGCGGCCTACCCCTTGCCAGGCATAGTCCATACCCAATGACCTTGATCTCTCTAGATCCTTACTAAGCACAATCCATACTTGACGACCTGTTAGGTTTTATTCTCCGGCCTCGACTCTCTGGTCGACTTAAACCATGGGGTATCCTTCTTCGACCTCGATCCCCAATCGAGGACTTAAATCATCGGGTATCCTTCTCCAGCCTCAATCCCCAGTCGAGGACTTAATCCATGTATGAATCCGTCCTATCGCTCTTCGGCAAATGGACTCACACCTTGCGATTATTGCCCCATCTCTCTAGTTGGAGCCAAAACTGCAACCTGTGGTATTTATTATATTAATCCACATTTAAGCATCCCTAAGTCCATAAAATGAAATTTTGTACAACCAATAAATCAAAGTTCAAGGCAAATAAGAAAAAACAAAATTTCACAAACCCAAGCACTATGGTTCATCATCATCTTAGAGCATGCCTAGGGACCATCCTTGATCCCGTACATGTGTAAGTGGCTTAGCAGTACTGCTACAAAGTTTATTACTTATTCCATGCCATCCCGATCAATTGATAACAAGTTGACGATGATGCCTTGATCCAGTGCCATTTTCATTCGAGGTGGATGGTGGTTTCTCCTATTCCACCGCCACGGCCCTAGTCCTTATGTATTGTTTTAACTGACCATTCCTCACGTGTTCCTCAATGATATCCTTTAAATGCCTGCAGTCATTTGTATTGTGCCCATCCAGCTCATGGAATATGCAATGCTTTCCTGATGCTCGGTCATGTTTGGAGGGTTAACTCCTTACCGGCCTTCCATACTGAAGATGTCCTCGAGTTTCCAAATAAATCCTTTCCAGAGATTCGGTCAAATCCATAAAGAAGAGAATTTTGGTTCTCTCCATTGCCTCTTCGACACATCAATGCCATCATTCATTTTTCATTTGCCTTTATCATTCTTGTTTACATCTCCTGATGATCCTCCACTTTGCACAGCATTCACCTTCGGTTTGTTTGCTCGTACGTCTTCCTGCCGTAGGAACCTTTCATCTTCATGATAAAACTCCTCGAGATCCATAGGCGAATCCCGCACCAGTGAATTCTTAAACTCCGTGCCATCTACAATTCCAGATACAGCAGCCATCAAAACCATGAATGGATCTGGACGATCCACCGATGCCGCCGTGGCATTAAACCATGTTAAGAAACTCCTCAGGGACTCTCCGTTCCTCTATTTTAGCGTTGCCAAACTCATCACATTGTCGGGTCTAGAGATGTGAACCCTAAACTGCCTCATAAACCTTTCGATCAATTCCATCCACGTACCAATAGAGCCGCTTTCCAACTGTCTGAACCATAGTGCAGCTATATCCGTTAAGTACATGGGGAAGCATCGTGCCAAGACTTCCTCTGATGCCCTCAGTACTTCCATGTGTCTCATGTACCTCATCAAATGAACAGCGGGATCCGTTTTTCCATCATATGTCTCAGTTGGTAGTTTGAACTCCGATGGATTCCTAGCTAGCCTGATATTTGGAGCGAATGAACTTCTATTACATCCTCTAAATCCCTGTTCACAAATCCTCCACGCATAGCTCGCCTTATCATCTCCGCAAACCGGTCATTGTCTTCCAATGGTAGTCTCCTATCATCATGCCCAAGCTGCCCCCTGAGTCTACGAGGAAATTCTGGAACGTACTCCTCCGGACGAGCATCCAAATTCCGATTTGTACCAAGCTCCATAGGATTGACCGTAGATCCTCCAACATCATGACCAACTAGACCCGGAGGGATGCCCCCTAGCCTTTGGGGATCGGTACCGATCCCTCTGGAGGGATCGGTGCCGATCACTTTAGGATGGGAAGGGACTGCCCCCAGCTGCTCTGTTCCATTAGCTCCATTTCCATGCTTCTGGTTCTGATTTCCAGCAGTTCCTATTGCTCCAGCATGTCCAATTTGCCGGAGTAGATTCTGCATCATCTCCTCCTGCCTTTTCAACATCCTCTCCTGCATAGCATCCATCATTGTTTCCATTTCATCCCTGGTGATGTAGATAGATGCTTTATTAGATCCAGCTCCTGAGGAAGCCTTATAACTCCCTCCATGGCGACTCCTTTCCGATAGCACTCTCTTTGTTGATTGCCTAGCCATTGCTTTCTAGATCCAAGTATCCAAGCTTCCAAATCAGCGGGTGCAAGTCTTCTCAATGAAAGCATCAAAATGTTGGCGTCAAAATTGATCACCAACACCCAGTTATGTGAAAGCACCAATATCTAATCCATACACAGAAATATGAAGAGAAATAAATGAAGAACAAATAAAACTATCAGAAAGCAAGTAAATAGAGACATGGATTTATAGTGATTCGGCTGACTCCAACCTACGTCCACTCCAAAGATTTTCCTTTTATTAGTTTATACTACTGATTACAGTTACAAATCCATTAAATTCAAGAGTAAAACTGACAGAGTATAGCCTAGGTAGAAGATAAAGAGAAGTAGCTAGAAGATACCCTTTCAGACTCCATGCCTACTGTATTTATAGGGGAAGACGTGCACAGATCGGGTTGAAATTTTGACAGAAGGTTCGGGAGAACAAGACGAGGCCATCCATAAATTTCCAAGTCCATTGGGGCCCACGATAGGGATCGGCACCAATCCCTACTTTGGTGTCCAAATGGGGTGCGATCCCTCTGGGGGTTCCCCATGATGTTAGCTACTTGCCCTCCAAAACCAACTAACCAAGTCATTTTATTTTTTCCTTCCCTTCTTTATTTTGTTTTTTCTAATTTTTTTATTGTGTTATTTTTAAAGATAAAAATGTGTTATCCGTTTGGAGTTTCTTATTCAAAGGAAAAGTATTATACCCATGTACATAAGATTCAACCAGTTTTGAGATTAGCACCAAATGTGCATTGACTTATACGAGAATGAATTTCATATTCAATACTTATGATTTCCTTATTTACCAGCTTTTCTTTTATCATTTACAATATAAAACTCTCATTTATTTTTGATTCAAATTTTTTGATAATCAAAATTCCCTTCAACTTTACTAATTAAAAATCATATGCAAACGCTATTATACTTATTTCGTGAAATCAACTTAGTCAGAAAATTATTTGATTTTTTTGAAAGAAAATGCAGTGATAGGAAAAATACAAATCCACTCCCCGCACTCAACTTTTACCGTGTCCCCATAGTAGCGACATGACGAGTTGTGTGCAAAGTGGAAGTGTATATACATATTTACAAAAGAGGGTTAAAAATTTCTTACTACACGCAGCATGGCTCATGAAGAATCATGAGATCCTTATAACATACCTTATTCTGAAATCCATAGGTGAAACCTCATTGTTTTGCAGTCATCTTGGAATTATTTTTTTGACGATAGAGATTGGATTAATTTATATTATATGGTCTTAATTAAACATTGCAACTAATCAGTATTACCTAACATCATCATCAATTTTTACATGTTTTGATTGTTCCTATAGTCGTTCCCATACAGGTGTCAAAATATAATACAATATAGATAATAACCAAATGTCCGACATTTGAATATGTTGACATAGGCTTTATATACATTGGGATACAAAATCATTTATGTCATTTAAGCCACTTATTTCCTCTTCGGAACTCCTATTCGTTATCTAGAAGCAACCTGCCAAAAATCCATAAATTTAACCTACTCAAATAGGCACTCGTGAGTTTATGAGGAAAACACAATTAAAAGATGAGCTAGACACAAAGTCTTGTATGATTAACATGTTACCCTAAGCATAGAATCTAGTAAGACCATGCCGCTATAGTGTGAAATGGGTTTTCCCCTTAATATACTGAAACAAACATTCACCAGCCTTATGAATAACCCTGGCTCATGGGTTCAATATTAAGTGCCAAAGTAATACCATGAGGCTTTGACCAAAAGAAACTTCTCGGTTTGTTTCACAGAAATATAACTTTACTAAAATGTAACTGGAATATCCTAGCCTTGGTCGCCTCCAAGGCCTTACGCCTTTGGCTAAGGATAAATGATTAAGAGACTTATTGTTCAGCTGCCACAAAGGCCTTGTGACTCCAAGGTTAATCAGTTATAACAATACACTAATGGCCTTGGTTGCTACTTAAGCCTAACCACTCACAATTAGGCTTTTACTTAGCTATTCATTAAGCTAACATTCAGTGTAACCCTCTTTTAGTCATAAATACAATTTACCACTCAATGTTCTAAGTACTAGTTCGACCGGGAAAGCCTATCTTAGTTTAGCTTAGGTGACTTATGATATTTTGATCTTTAAATCTCTAAAATCACCAACTCTGCCTATAATTCCTCCTTATCCGTCGACCGCCATTGGCCCTCGGTTACTACCTTAGGTTTACTAACCTTATTTTCATAAACTTTTCTTACTTAGGTTCTTTATACATGAGATTTTGGTTTATCTTTTATTTTTGGCTCGGTTCCTCCTTCTGCATTGTCCTTTGATATACGTGGGGAACCATTTTGTGATGATCGCCCTACACCTTCCATACCCAATATACCTATACAATGCACTGTAGAGGTACCCGACCAATGTAGAACGACAGTCAGAGGTGTAAAGTAACAAAAATCCAAACATAGAACCTGTAAAACATCTCATAGCACATAGACAAAATACAAAATAACAACATAGATGTAAATAGACGAGACATGTATATAATCAAATAAACCATAAATAATGACATCAGAGTGCATCAGGTTCACAAACTATACAAAAAATGAAATAAAGAGTTTATACATCCCAAATCTCCCAAAATAAACTCTATAACTGTCTCTTACAATATAAGTACTGACATAGCTCCGCAGTACTGCACAACGGGATATAAGCAACAGTAAGCTCCAAAGTATAGATATATGAAAGCGTAGCCTTTTGCTCATACTCCATACATCTCCATACGCTATCCAGACTAGTTATTCCTAATCTAATCATTTAAGAGTACCCGAGATAATAAGAAGCAAAGCATAAAACCTTGGGTCAGACAAGAGTCTGGTGTAAGTGATACATCATCTCAAAATGCTATTAAAACCATATATAGTAAATGGTGTATGAGGTATGAATAACCATACCTGACATGTCCCTGCATCCAAAGAGTTAGCACATAAACACAGTATATGCTAAACTACTACCACAAGAGGAAAATATAGGGTATATGGTATCACATAGCATATCAAGCACACAACAACCATAGCATCCATTATATAGTCTTGCATCTCTCACTCTTGTGCTTCAAATGTTTGATAACTCTTTTAGAAGCTCAACTCATTGCCCACGCAGATGGCAAAGGACTAGATACACACAGGTGTCCAAAATATGGGTACATGCAGACTACCCTGGGTACACGTATGCTACCCAGTCCCCACAATGAGCATCACAACTATAGAGTCACCTATCAATCCTTTAGCACACGTACCGATATTAGAACTATCCCAAAAATGCTTAACTCATGCCTACGCAGATGGTTAGGACTAGATATACATAGACATCCAAACACATGGGTATACACAGACTACCTTGGGCACACGTAGACTACCCTGCCCTACTCATGAGCACCATGATCTCATGTTCTACTCTTTGAGCTATCATGTAGAACCCGTCCTCTCGGTCCATCACCATATGCAATAGTCACTCACCACACAAGTCCTCGAAGGCATCACACTTCATTGGTTTCCATTCCAAAGTCATCCAGAGTTACCCTGGGGTCCTCCATCCTTAGCCCGAGCGAACTCCCAAGACCACCAAGCAGCCCCAAGTCTTGGCCTAAAGCCTCTCCATGCCAAGACGAATCCAACACCCCATGCACCACCTTTGTTCGGCCCAACCTTTGACCAGACCAAGCCACCCACCAAATGCACTTCTCTGTTAAGATCTGGACAAGCCACCCTTCTGAATAGACTTTTGTGCTTGGCTGCCGATCCAATCACTCCACCAAACTGGTTCCCATGCTCGGCCAACGACCCATCCACTCCAACGAATCGGTTCCCTTGCTTGGCCACCGATCCAACCGCCCCACCGAACCAATTCCATTGGCTAATATCTGCCGGATAAGATTTTTTATTCGGTCCTTCAATTTCCTAGACACCCAATGCTGAACCAACCAATGTTGAACCAAATACTTTCTGTCCAGAGGCCAACCACCGGACCAAGCTTCTACCGAACGGAACCCTGAGCTCCTTCAACACAGCAACATCACGTTGATTCCATTACTACACTCAATACTTATATCCTCATGCATCGCCTATGCAATGATATGACTCCAAATGCTCTATACCCTATCAGTTGAAGTCTGGTTCCATGGTTCCTACATCTAGCTCGCTCCAATGAGCATTTCAACCATACAAGCATACAAACAAACACCATACACGCACCAAACAACATTCAAACATGTAAAATACACAATCAATCATAGCAATTATCTTACAAGTTGTATACAACATAGCCTAACATCTATCAAGGCAATCACACATCCGAATAACATGTCTAGAACATTAAATATCCATTTATTCACGTTTTTACTATAGGTTGGGTTTTTTAAACAACTTTAAAACCTAATTTTAACTTTAAAAATGGATCCAAAACATGATAAAACCCATGTATACATATATAATAAGGTAAGAGATGATAAATTACTCACCAAAGTCTCTAAAATCCAAATTTGCACATAAATAGATGCAAATTTGAAAATGAACATGAAAGGTGATATTTTCTCTTTCCAAAAATGTAGATGTGAAGATCTCTAATAAATCCTCTTGTTAATTTAACCCTAACCTATGATTTAGACTTGATTTGGAGAAGAAAAGAGAATGTTTTGGGTAGTGGAAGGGTTAATGGAGGCTTAAACCTATTTAGGAAGTGGTAAAAGTGATTTAGCGGTGATGGTTTAGCGAAAAATAGTCTCCAAATCCAAAATGGATTTGTGGACCTGCCCCCAAAACTCACTAATTACCTACTAAGCTACATAAAAAACCGTCAATCTTCAAACAGTCATATCTCCTAGCCAGAAAGTCCAAATCGGTATTATGACCACTCAACGGAAAGAGAAACCACCATATCTTTCTAGTGGAAGTGATATTGAATGTTAATTCGGCTTTTATCAAAATCATAGACGTTACAATTTTTCAGAGGTAAAAATCGTTCGAAAAAATTCTAAATATAGGAAATGTCACTAATAAGCATTTACCAAGGTTATAGAGCCATACGACTTTATATGAATTTAAAATTAATATTTTAGGATTCTTCGATATGTAAAATATAGGTCGTTGCACTTTCCTCCCCCTTTCGAAATTTCACCCCCGAAATCTCCAATACAAATAAGGTAAAATCAAACATAGCTACCCTGCATGCCTAATATCCAAGAGCAAACATATCGAACATTAACCATGCAAACAAAAGCAAAAATGGTATCTACTCCAACCCTAGTATGCAAGATACGAAACTACCCTATATGATATCGAAAGTGAAAGTAAATGTGATAAACATAAGTCTCATAAAGTAAAGAGCTCTGGTTAAGTGGTCCTCATGCTCTCCTCGGTATCTCAAGTACTATCGTCTTCGCCCTCACTCCACTGAACCTTCACTAACTCTACCGTCTTCCTCCTAAATTGCTTTGTATCACATCCGATGATACGAATAGGCCTACGAGATCTCAAAGCTACGGTTCAATCTTGGTATCATCAAGCATATCTAGTTGAACTATTACATTTGAGCCATGCCAAACTTTCGCAAGTGAGAAACATGGAACACATTGCGCCCGCCCGCCATCTTCTGAGGTAAGTCGACTCTGTAAGCCAGTTCACAATCCTCTCTAGTATCGAAAAAGGACCAACGAATCTCGGTACCAACTTCCCTTTAGTACCAAATCGAACAACATTCTTCAGTGGAGAGATCTTGGCAAACACCATATTGCCAACGGAGAACTCTAAGTAATTTCTTCTCCTATCGTTGTAGCTTTTTTGTCAATCCTGAGTAGCTTTTATTCGTCGTCGAATGATCTCGATCCTCTACAAAGTCTCACTTATCATATTTGGCCCTAATATCATTTTCTCGTTCGCTTCCCACAAACATGAAGGAGCATTGCATGGTCGGTCATATAATGCCTCAAATGGTGCCATACTGATGCTGGACTAATAACTATTATTGTATGTGAACTTTACTAAGTGTAGATGATCGTCCCACAAGCCACCAAAATTGAGAATGCAGGCTCGCTAGATATCCTCCAAGATACGATTCACCCTCTCATAATTCCCATCCGTTTATGGGTGATAAGCTGTATTGAGATGCGGCTCTGTCCCCAATGCCTCTTGCAAGTTCTTCCAAAACCCGCTAGAGAACAAAGGTTCTCGGTCGCTCAAAATGCTCTTCGGCACACCATGCAATCTTACTACCTATTTCACATGCACATCAACCAATTTGGATGCCATCCTACTAGACTTGACGGGTATGAGTCGGGCACTTTTCATCAATCTATCGATTATGACCCAAATGCAATCGTACCTTCCTCTGGTCCTCAGCAATCCATCGATGAAGTCCATCGAAACATGTTCCCATTTCCACTTGGGAACCTCGAGCGGTTGTAGAAAACCACTTGGCTTCTTCTGCTTTGCCTTTACCAATTGACAGTTCATGCATTTCAAGATGAATGTCCTAACGTCCTTCTTCATCCCTTCCTAATCAAATGTATGTCTCATATCACAGTACATTTTATTGCTGCCAGGATGTATAGTCAATCTCGAATGATGGCACTCGCATAGCACCTCATCCCTCAACCTATCGACATCAGGAACAAATAATCTCCTATCCTTATTGTGCCACCATCGTGATCGAGCATGTACTACTTCATCTCCATAGACTCTACTCCTAATTCTATCTCCACCATGATCTCTACTAGTATAGCCTCTTGACTCTTACTAGTATTGATCCTCTCAATCAGGGTAGGTCTGATCGTTAGGTTTGCTAACACTTCCGACTCTAGCTCACATCGAGGTCTAAAATCATTGCCAACGATAAACTCCAACTACTTCCACTTAAGGATCATCGCTCCTAAGCTAGAATGTCTACTACCCAATGCATTAACAACTGCATTTCCCTTACCCGAGGTATAGGGAATGTCAAAGTAATAGGAGGCTAGGAACTTTAACCGGTTGCTGATGAAGGTTCAGTTCCTTTTGGGAAAATAGATACTTCAACGACTTGTGGTCCGTATACAACTTGAACCTCTCCCCTAGCAAATAATGTCGCCATATCTTCAAAGCAAACACTATCGCTGCCAACTCCAAATTATGGGTCAGATACTTCCTATCATGCAGTTTTAGCTATCGACTAGCATAGACGACAACATTTCCCCTCTGCATCAACATCGCACCTAGTCCAGTACCATAGGCGTCTATATATACTGTCAGCTCCTTATTCCCACTCGGAATGATTAACACCGATGCCCTGGTCAACCTCTTCTTCAGACTTACGAATGCGTTCTTGCACCTCCCGTCCAAAATAAAAGTATGATTCTTCTTCGCGGCGCTGCCACCTTAGAGAAGTCCTTGATAAAACGTCTATAATATCCCGCCAAGCCATGGAAACTTCTCATATCTATAGCGGTCTTGGATCGATTCTAGTTCTATACCGCTACCACCTTTGTAGGATCTACAACAATACTCCGCGTAGAAACAATGTGACCTAAAAATCACACTTCCCACCTCCAGAAGTGACACTTCGAAAGTTCGCCTTAAGTCGGTGCTTCCTCAACACCTCGAGCACAATCCTTAAATGCTCCTTGTGTTCTTCCTCCATCCTCGAATAAACAAGGATATCGTCCATGAACACAATTACAAACTTATTTAGTCGATCCTTGAAAACATGGTTCATAAATCAACAAAGTATGTCGGGGCATTGTTAGCTCGAACGGCATAACAACCAGTCATAGAATCCAAAAGGCACACAGAACACTGTATACGGCATACTCTCCTTCGCCACTCTCAGTTGATGAAACCCCATCGCAAGGTCCAACTAAGAGAACTCCTTCGCATTGTGAGTTGATCGAACAAGTCATTAATATGTGGGAGTGGATACTTGTTCCTCTTTGTTACCTTATTCATCTCACGGTAATCTACACATAACCTCAAAGGGCCATTTGCTTTAGTGGAGAATAATATAGGTGTACCCCACTCAGATATGCTCCTACGAAAGAACCCTCCCTCAAAATGTCATTCACTTGCACCTCCAACTCCTTCTGGTCTCTAGGTGCTATATGCCTCTAAGACATAACTATCGGCCTGACATTCTTTGCCCAGTCTACGTGGAACTCAATCTCTCGGTGTGGAGGTAATCTAGTCACCTCCTCGAATATGTCTGGATACTCTCTCATGATAGGCCCAGATGACAGTTTATCTTGTGAAATCTCAAGCGAATATAGAAAGCTAACCATAAATCCATCCTTTGGCAGGCAGCCAATCACTACCGTTTGTCCCTCCACAGCCCCAATCCTCACCAACAGCCTCTCGCAATCCACTGCTACCACATACTTCTTCAGCTAGTTCATCCCTATTTTAATACTGAACCCCAAAAAAACCCAAAACAAAGCAATCACAAGCAAGCAAACATCCATGACTCGATAAGGCTAAGTCTCGACAAACCAAGCATAGGCTAGTCGATCCTATGACAGGATTTGTGACAATCAAAGATCGGTCAACTATCTCAGGTTTCAATGCCAATATATTCACCAAATCATTAGATGTCCCGATATCGAATAAAACACGTGCATGTGTATCAGAAATAGAAAGCATACCATATATAACGACGTTCTTCCCTTTCTCTTTCGCCGATGGAGCACTCAACGAAGCTGAAACAACATTCAAAGCATAAGTAGGCACAACCTACTTATTTTTCAGTGGCTTTGGGCAATCCTTCTTTATGTGCCCTTAATTGTTGCTATTAAAACATACTTTCTCTTTGTTTATGCAATCTTTTCTAAAATGTCCCTTCTTTGCCCAATTGCAGCAAGTATGCTCCCACTTTCCCTTCTTTTGGCCACCCTTTTAAAACCGCTTCTTCTTCTTGTTGTTATCTCACATTCTCTTGCCTCCACCGTTAGCTTGGGGCTTGGCTTACCCTTAGGAGAAACAACCAACTTAGGCTTAGGATACAGACTCTCATGTCAAAGAGTATTCTCCACCAACCTCTCAAACGGCTCATCAATATGCCCTAGTAGCTCTCTCAAAGATAATCATCCAACCCCATGATAAACTTCTCATTCTTCTTGAGTGGAGTATCGATAAAAGATAGACTGTACTTCGATAGCATATCGAACTCGGCCACGTACCGTGACATATACATATCCCCCATCTTAGGTTAGCAAACTTTCGGAAGAGCATTGACTTCTGAGCGGTCAGTATATACTTCTCTTCAAAACTCACCTTAAAATGCTCCAAAGTAATCTGGTCCTTGGGAGTAGTAATCTTGATGGTATTCCACCACCCCATGGCTCTTCCCTGAAGCTATCTAGAGGTCGGCTTCTTCTTCATCGCATCCTCTAACTCCATATCCTCAAAGATGAATTCGCAGGTATCCAACTAATCCTACACTTTGACGACTGATTCCATTCCAAGAAACGGTTTGCCTCCCAGAGTAGAATAATCCTTGTTCAGTTTGGCGAAGTCAACCCTTGGCACTTGCAATGAGACACAACCATTGATGGCTATAGTAGGAGCAACTTGGGCATTCTGAACTATGTTTCACACCATCTTAGCGAATATGTTCTATAAGTCAAGGTTAGCAGCCCCCGATCCTATCCCCTCATCAACCCCAAAGATGATGTTCCTAGCAGCGTTCCTAGTTAGTCGGCTCATTCTTGTAAGCTATAATAAGAATGATTATTCTCTCTAAAAGGAATAAATAGTGTTTGTGAATGCAATGCGACTTATATATTATATATACACTACTTTATAGCTTTGAAAACCAAAATATAATAAGTACACTGTCTCATATATTGCTCAATCCGTTCTAGGGCGATAGTTCCTTCCTTATATCTAATGGATCCAAGTATCAACTTGGTCGTCTACGCAACCTAAGCTCTGATACCAAATATGACGACCACCCTACACCTTCGGTACCCAATATATTTGTATAATGCACTGTGGAGCTACCTAGTTGATGCAGAACGGTAGACAAGGGTGTAAAGTAATAAAAATCAAAACACAGAACTTGTGAAACATCTCACATCGCACATACAAAATATAATATAACAACATAAATGTAAACAGACGAGAAAGTGATATGATCAAAAGAACCATAAATTATGACATCAGAGTGCATCAGCTTCAAAAATATACAAAAACCGAAATAAAGAGTTTATACATTCCGAATCCCCAAAAATAAACTCTATAACTGTATCTTAAAATACAAGTACTAACATAGCACCATAGTACTCTACAATGGAACATAAGCGATGGTAAGCTCCAAAATATAGATATATGAAAGTGTAGCCTCCTGCTCATACTCCATACAGCTCCATACGCTATCCAAACCTGTTATCCCTAATCTACTCATTTAAGAGTATCCAAGATAAAAGAGAAGCAAAGCATAGAACCTTAGGTCAGACAACAGTCTGGTGCGAGCGATATATCATCTCAAATTACTATAAAAACCATATATAATAAATGGGGAGTAGGGTACGAATAACCATACCTAATCTATCCTTGCATCCAAAGTTAGCGCATAAACATGGTATATGCTAAACTACTACTACGAGAGGAAAATATAGGGTATAGGGGTATCACACAGCATATTAAGCACAAAGCAACCATAGCATCCATCGCACGGCCTTGCATCTCACACTCAAGTGCTTCAGATGTATGATAACTTTTTCAGATGCTCAACTCATTGCCCAAGATGATAACAAAGGACCGGACGCACGCAGATATCCAAAACATGGGTACATGTAGACTATCTTGGGTACTATAACATCCTCTATTCCAAGGCCTGAAAATAAGCGCTACTGATACTGCAGTCATCAATGGTATTACTCTTCGGTGATAAAATGAGATCAGTTAATAGTAACACTAACATCAGAAGCACAGGAATATGAAAATTTTCAAAACACATATTTCATCAGTTAATTTCCATATTCATTACATAATCCCAAATATTGCCCAGGTTCTGATAAAATATAATTATTACAAAATACTCCAAGAACAACATATGAAGATGCCTCCTTGGTTGATTAGAGTTTACTACTAGACAGATACAATTTCTGCCATTGCATACATATAGATAAAAGCCATAACAACACAGAGGATAAACAAAAAGATAGATTCTTACATAGGTAGCTCTGCCTCCTGCACGCCTTCAGAAACTTTACTTGTCAAACCTAAATATCCTGGAAACCTTACTCTCGAACTACTCAAATGAGTACCTGAGAGTTTATAGGGAAAAACAAAAACTTTGGATCAGACAAAAAGTCCATTGTGAAGAATGATGTGCCATCTCGGTTAATAGATGTCTAATAAGACCACACCACTGAGCGAAATGGATTGTCCCCTCACTAGTATCCTTTAAAAATATGTCTTTTATAAATAAAGCACCTGCGAGCACAATGGTTAAACTAGACAATATAAACAAGCATATGCATGCATGCATCCTGTATAATCTTGACCAATCTGTCTAATTAAATGAACTATTTATCCCAACATCATAGTTTTCTTAGAGTAACTACAAACCTATATGACTGACTCAGGCCTACCAGATATATTAAATGCTCTAACTTACTGTTAGAAGGAAACTGGATGGTCTGTCCGAAACTTACTATTCCTAGGTAATTCTGATCCTAATGGTTTTGCAGGCCAACTAATAACCTACCTCATCTTTGTGTATTCCTTTTTATGCGTAAACCTACTTTTAGTCTTACCCTTGACGAAGCCCTAGACATTAGAATTTTGGACTGGTATCAACTAGGGGCTAATAGCTAAAGTATAGGGCACGACCCTACACTGGTCCCAGCTAGTTTTCTAATCTCTGAGTTAATTCATCCTTTCACAATTTACCTAAGGTGATAAGAACAATAATCTCTTTAGTAAAATCCTAAGTTAAATAACCTCTTTATTTCCTTGAAAAATTAAATCTTTATAATTGATTTAACCCTTGAAATCATACTTTAAAACAAGGAAACTATAGCTCTTTACTTTATCCAATATATTAAGCCAAGATATATATATTTGCTTTTATAAAATAACATTGATGAGTTTCGAAGTCATATAGAGTTTATCGCACCACAAAACCATAGGCTATGAAGCCATATATAATAAAACCATTGATGAAGTGCGGCATTGATATAGCTACTATGCGATTACCCCACCTCTTTATATCGAAAATATGTTAAAGTATTTGATTTATAAAACATAAATCCATAAGGCATAAACCCTTTGTGTCACAAAGCATAAATGAATATAGGCTGCCGACTATAAGTGGCATAGTTATGGGTTTGTATTGTATAAAATTTTAAAATATGGGAACGTCACAATTTAGGTTAGACGGCATCATTGCTGTATAAATCAGTGTCGAAATAGCCTATAGCGGCATCATAGCCAAGACACGGCAACATAGAAAACTAGCGACATCATTGCCTCTTTATAATCAATGTTGAAATTCATATATGCAGCATCAATGCCATAACATAGCTTTTTTCTTGAGAGAAATGTGTGATCCTCTAAAATAGAGGAGAGTACACATGTGTGTGTGTGTGTCACTGAAAACAAAGGTGCTGCCAACATGCCTAGCAGGTAGCTAATCATAATACAAAAATAATGAAAAGAACTCAGGTATAACTAGAATGAGCTCTGGCAAGGCCATCGCCCATTACACCTCATTATCGAGCTCTGGCAAGGCCACCACCCATAATGAGGTGTTAGTGGTAACCAAAAATCATGAAGCAACTTGGTGCTAATGATACCAATAGATAGCTCCAGCTGAGAGAGAGACGCGGAAGGACTGGAAAATGTGGATGGTCTATGGCCCGTAATGAAAATCCAAAAAGAACGCCTCACTGCAAATGTGGACGATCCAGAGTGAAGAAAGATATTCTGAAGATGCGGAAGAACCGGAAAGAATGCCTCACTACAAAAGCGAATGATCCAGAATGAAGAACGCCACCCTGCAGATGCAGAAGAACTAGGAATAACACCTCACTGCGAACGCGGAAGATCCAAGGAGAACGTCTCGCTATAATCCTGCCACCAGCAAACCTGAGAACCTGCAAATAGTAATCTAGCACTATTTCTGGCCTAGACCTATACCTGTAAAAGAAACTAAAGAAAAATATAAGAATAACACACACACACACAAATATATATATAAATGAAATTTATATACATATATATGTATTAAAGAAGTAAAAGTAATTATACTATAGGTAAAATTATGAGACGGAAAAGCGACAAAAGTAAGAAACATTCGTTTTCCATGCATGATTAACCACATAAGTAATTTATCTTATAGGTAAAATTATTTCAATAGTATTTAGTTTTACATACATGATTAACCACATATGAATTTCTTATTTAGGAGGGGCATTTGTTTTCCAAATAAGTTTAAAAGAGTTATTAGCTACGCCCGAGAAATTAAGAAATTTATAAAAAGGTTTAGAAGTAAATTTCTTACTCTTATCCCATTCCCAGTTAATATTATCATTTTCATTATCAATATTGTATAAAATTAATCTAGCATAAAGCAAAGAAAGTTGCTTAAGAGTCGTACCTTCTAAAATTCTATTAAAACTAAAATTCCAAGGAGGATTATTATCCGAAGAAAAAACATCTAAAATTAAAGCATTCTTAAAGTTACAAATTTCGAAAAGCTCTTTAAATTATATTCTAAGAGGAATGATAGAAATTCAACGATCATTCCAAAAGGAAGTATTATTTCCTGAATGTACAATCGTATTAATACCAAGGTTAAAAATCTCATGACATTTTAAAATTGATTTCCAAAAATTAGACAACTTATTAATAACCATAGGTGTAATTTGGTATAAATTATTACAACCATTATAATAATGTTTAGAAATGATTTCTTTCCAAATAGAGTTATCGTTAACATCCTTTAATTTCCATAACTACTTCCCTAACAAAGATAAATTCATGTTACACAAGTTAATGACTCCTAAACCACCTTCCTTTTTAGATTTACAAACTGTTTCCCAATTAACTAAACATTTAATACTACTATTAGAATTATCTCCACTCCATAAGAAGTCCCTTCTAATTTTATCAATTTTGTTAATTACCCAGTCAAGGAAAAGATGCATAGACATCCAATAGATCGGAAAAGCAGATAAAACAGAGTTAATGAGAACTAATCTACCCGCTCTCGATAAAAACCTCCCATTCCAGTTAGAAATTATATTTTTGATTTTATCTATTATAATTAACCAGTCATCATGTTTAATTTTAGTTGGTCTAATCGAAAAACAAAGATAATCAAAAGGGAAAGTCATAGATTTACAATTAAGCGTATTAGCAACTAAACCTTCAACCTTTTCAACATCATTTAATACTAAAATAGAACTTTTATCGAAATTAATTTTAAGCCCTGAAAGAAGTTCGAAGCTGTATAAAATAAATTTAAGGGTAATGACACGATTAGGCAAATGAGAGGTAAATAATAACGTATCATCCGCAAATTGAAGAACAGAGAGATCATTGCGCGAGATTTCACTACCAACAGTCCCCAAAGATCCATTACCAACTACTTTTTTTAATTATCATAGCAAAAACATCTACGGCTAAGTTAAACAAAAGAGGCGATAAAGGATCACCCTGCCTTAAACCGCGTTTAGATTGAATTTTATTCCATAAAATACTGTTAACCATTACACTAGAATTACCTGTTTTAAGCAAAGTCATAATCCAGCGTATCCACTTATGGCTAAAACCTCTAGCCAATAACATATCAACTAGAAAATCCCAATCCACCGAATCAAAAGCTTTCGCAAAGTCCAGTTTTAGAATTGCACAAGTAATATTATTCTTACAATAGTGATTAATGTATTCTTGAACAGCAGCCACACCATCAGTAATATTTCTACCCTTAATGAAAGTATTTTGTGAACAATCAATTAGATCATTCATTATTTTACTAAGTCCATTAGCTAAAACTATTGAAATAATTTTAACAGAACTGTTAATTAAAAAAATAGGTCTAAAATCATTTAAATTATTAACTCCAATTTTTTTGTGTAATAAGATTACGTTTGCAAAATTAAATCTTCCTAATTGTAATTTCCCATTATAAAATTCATTAAACATGCTAATTAAATCAAATTTTAAAACATCCCAAAATATTTTGTAAAAGAAAATAGGGAACCCATCGGGACCCAGGGCTTTATCACTAGGCATGTCATTAATAGCGTTCAAAATTTCCTCTTCAAAAAAAGGATTATCAAACTCAGAAAGGTCAATTCTAGATTCAGTAGGATAAAGATCATTCCATCTAGCATTAATTCTATGCTTATTCTTATTACCAAAAATATCTCTATAATAATCAGTAAATGCCTTACTTAGATCCCTTTGATAGACCAATTCCACGTTATTCACAAAAATAGAATTTATTGTATTACCACGTTTTCTACCATTAGCCATATGATGAAAAAAAATTGTATTATTATCACCTTCATTAATCCATTGAATTCTAGATCTCTGTTTCCACATAATCTCTTCTTTTTCTAAAATTGAATTAAGCTCTTCTTTTAAATTAGCGAGAACGTTACGATCACCTAGATTTAGTTGTCTAGTTTCTTATATCTTGTTTATTTTAAGCATTTCAGAAAGAATGTTTTCTTTTTTAATTTTAATACTACCAAAAACATTCTTACTCCAATTTTTAAGAAAGTTCCTAAGACCCCTAAGTTTTAAAACAATTTTTTTGCAGAGAGAAGAAATAAGGTCCCTTTTCTGAACCCCCACATGCTGTATTTATAGACAAATCCTGAGTTGTTGGGCTTTCTGAGTGACCCGGGCCCATCAAGGCCTTCCACTGAGCCACATACCTCCACAATGCCGAGCCACATTGGCCTCTCCTCAGTGCCGACCCACACATACCTCCACAATGTCGAACCACACCGGCCCCACCACATTGTCGAGCCACACATACCTCCACAATGCCGAACCACACCGGCCTCACCATATTGCCGAGCCACACAGGCCTCACCACATTGCCGAGCCACACCGGCCTCACCACAATGCCGAGCCATCTCACCAATGCCGAGCAACCCTGACCTCACTAATGCCGATCCGTCTCACCAATGCCGAGCGAGGTACGATGCCGAGCAAGGTACAATGCCGAGCGAGGTTCGATGTCGAACACCTTCCAATGCCGAGCGACATCCAATGCCGAGCGAGGTACAATGCCGAGCGACATCCAATGCCGAGCGAGGTACAATGCCGAGCGACATCCGCCGAACCACCACCTTAGGCCGAACAACCCCGACCCCTCTGCAATGCCGAGCGACCCTAACTTCTCTGCAATGTTGAGCGACTTCCAATGCCGAGCGACATTACCAGGGCCGACCAGCCCTGGACTTCCAGACCGAGCCATGTAACTCCTCCACTTCTCGACCGAATGACATATCCAAGTGAACTTCAAAATTATAAACCGAATCCATCATATTCCAGCCTCAATAAACGAGAAGCTGACTTAGTTAAATTCGCATGTCCATGGCCTTGCCGAAAGGCGGGTTAACACCCTAAGTTTTAAAACAATTTTTTTTGCAGAGTTATCCATATTTCTGATATTATAAAAGTTCATTGAAATCCATTTATTTTTAATTAAATTTGAGAAATTGGATTCTAATAACCGCATTTTTTCGAATTTAAAATCTCTATGAACAATTCTATGATGATCACATATAAGAATGTTAGGACAATGATCAGAATAAGTGTAAGGCAAAGCAGAAACTCTGCAAATAGGAAATTTATCCTCAATTTCATCACTGACAAAAAACCTATCTAGAAGGGCCATAGATGGGGACTCTCTAAAATTACTCCATGTTAATTTTCTATTAGAAAGAGGAATTTCAATAAAATTAGAATTAATAATAAATTGGTCAAATTCTTCCATAGTAGAGAAATCACATTCCCATGGTGAACGCTCTCCTAGAAAACGCGTAACGTTGAAATCACCCCCATAATCCAAGAACCAGGAGCTAATGATCTAAATTCTCAACATTCATTCCATAGAACTCGACAACCAATTTTTGAGTTTGGCCCATAAACATTAGAAATATATAAAATAGAATTATCGCTAAGGTTGATGAGAATAATATGCAAAGAGTGTTGTTTAGAAATGCATTGGAGAAGTTTAAAAGAATTATCCCACCACCCTATAAATAAACCCCCAACAGTTCCAACAGAAGGTAAACAAACCCAATTCCTAAAGTGATAACCACCTAATCTTCTATAAAAACGAATGTCAGGACATTCAATTTTAGTTTCCTGTAAAAGTGCAGTGTTAATAAAATAGTCTTTAAAAAAAGCTCTGATTTTATCACATTTATTTAAATCGTGCAAACTTCTAATATTCCAACCAATAATCCTCATATACCAACAGATTTAGCCCTTTCAATTTCCTTACTCCTAATATAAGCAGTATCTAACTCAACATCAGAAAAAACAAAAGCGGTATCCCTAGCTAACTGACATAACTCAATGGATGACAAAATACCTAGAGCATAAGAAGAAAAAGTACTACCCAAATCAGAACTCATACCTGAGCCTGAATTCGAAGCGCCACTCATGGCACTCGAATCAGGTAACTCACCCAAAAAATGAGAGTGACTACAACGAATCCTGGCACTACGACGAACGGACCCGCTTATGGCAACAGATTTCCTACGCCTACCTCTCTTTGACAAGGAAGAAATAGAAGAGACTTTATTATCTTCACCACTTTTTAATTGAGAGATAATAGTTGTTTCAACACCACCCTTAAACTCTAGATCTTTTGACAAGTCTTTATTCACATTGCAATGCTCGAAAGAAGAAAAATCCACGACCACTAAGCCATCCTTATTCATAACCAAATTAGAGTCCACAACTTTTTTAACCTCAGACATAACACTCACCCTATTAGCAAAAGTGGAATCTACTGATACAAGTGCATGCTAAACATTAAATGAACACTGTGATTCAACTCCAGTCAATAAACAATTTGAATTATCAACAAAAGCATCTCCAATCACTAAACCATCCTCAAGCACAATCATTTTAGAAACATCACTAATATCTAACACTGACTGAGCATCCACTATTGCAATAAGATCATAATTTGACTTAAGCAAATTCTGAGAAGCAATTGCATAGTTTTATTTTTCTATATTCACAATTCCACCAACAGTTACGACAAAGTCATCCTTATCCTTATCTCATCGATAATCAGCAACAACTGATGAATTATTAAGAGAATACAAAGAATTATTAACCACCATATCACCTTTGTCAGGGGAAACAGCAACAACATTAATATTTTTAGAGCCATCCTCAGTCTGTAATTCAACTAAACTTTTCGAAGGATCAAAAATAGTATCTCCAACCACTTCTCCATCTTCACTCGCGAGCATACTAGAGTTATCAATATTGGACTGTGCTTCCACCTTTGCATCAAGTTGTAAATCCTCTGACATATATGCATAAAGAGATACAAGTGCATAGTTTGATACTTCTTCAGTCACAAGACAAGCACAAGATACAGCAATATCACCACAACCCATCACTGGATAAGATTCGACAAAAATAGATGATTTATTAGAAGAAAGAAAGGAGTCATTCACCACTATATTGTCATTGTCAGATATAATATCATTAACTTTAAGCTTAATAGTGTCTTCCTTCGACTGCAATTTAAAGACCATCAGCCCATTCGAAAAGTCAGAATCATATCTCCAACCACTATACCATCTTGAATCTCAAGCATCTTAGAGTCACCAATTTTATCAATCACATGCTGTGTTTCCAATTGCTTTGTATCTGACACAAGTGCACGCTGAGAATAACGTGCACACTATGATTCATCTACAAACACAAATCCACCATGAGAGACAACAATAACCTCATCTATCTCTGAACAAATCTTTGGAGTAAGATCAGAATCTTCCAAAAACTCCAAACAATCAAAATGATTATTAGTGACTAAACTGAAACTCTCCACTTCACGAGACTTTGCCAAATGTTTATTACATAGAACATAATCAGCATCAGATGTCCTCAATTGATCTACAGAAATAACATCACCTTTAGACTGAAATGAAAATCCATGACCACCACCAGCATTAATAAGATTCGAAGAGAGAGAGCCTTGTCTACAAAGAGAGATATCTGGATCGAATAACATTGGATTAAATATGACAGTTTCCTCTCTCTATTTAACAACAGAGATATCTGAATCAATCATAGCATTTATGTTATAATTCACAGCATCAAAATAACCACTGTGAACAGGCAAAGAAACCCCAACTATGTTTTCATCTTCATTCAAAGAATCATATTTTCCAAAACAATTAGCAGGGTCCCTAAATTTCAATCTGTAGTCCCTAACAATGTTGACCTCATTAATAACATCAAAATGTCTGAAAAGATCTTCCAAGAAATCAATACCCTCTTCCCTTTGAATCCAAAGATGATCTACTAAAATTCTATTGGGTTTCATGCATTTGAGAATGAACTGAAAGCCATGATCTTTAATAGATAGAACTCTCCGACCATCTACGATCAACCTACCAGAAAACGAATCGGTAGAGGAAACTCTCAATTTCATCAAACATTTGTTCATCTTATGACCAAAATCCCCACACTCAAAACACCTAATGGGATCGCGATAAACGTTCGCCAAGTGAGATAATCTACCATATCGTAAACAAAATCTCTTCCCATTTCTGGATTCAATCCATTTCATGGATGATCGATTAGAAGAATATATGCAATTAGGAAACTAAGGTGATGGAAAAGGATGATCTCTTACAATTTGTGCATATGAACGGGTGTTTGATGAATTGAGATTCGTAGACGGATATGGATTGTAAAGATTAGCATAGGAAAAATTAAGATGCGAAACAGATGAAGATGATGAAGGAAAAAGAGCGGACACCATATGGACATCATGGAGTTGATGTCGGTATAGAGAATATGCAGCATCATGGACGTCGCTGTAAAACTTGGTACTTAAAACATTTAGGATAGAAAAATAGCGGCACAAAAAATGTGCGACATAAAAGATATGTGGCGTAGACCACTGGTGGCATCACTAATGTCGCAGGCATCAATGTTGGCATTGGTTTATATGCACCCCAACCTTTGTGGAATCATTATGTATTAACGAGGCTGATACTATATGCTTCCCTATGGGTTAGTGACGCCATGCGACATAGATGGACAGTGGCATCAATGATGATGGAAATGAGACATCCCGTAATTATTATAAAAAATGCAAATTTTCTATATAAAATATTTTCTTTTCACCAACTCCTAATCTTTGTCAAATTCTCATTGGATAATATCTTTTTTTACCAAATTCTTTTTAGAATTACTACTATAGATCATAAATTACATTCCCAAACATTTCTGCAAACCATAATTTTATATTAATATTTTAATATAATTGCTAGCACCAAAATTGGTCACTAACACCCTTGAATAGAGTTGTGTAGAGAGATTAATGAAGAAAATAAATTAAAACGGAGGAATAAAGTAACTGGATGTAAAAAGAACAGCAGAAAAGAAAACACCAGATTTATAGTAGTTCGGCGTAATTGCCTACGTCCACTTTGAATATGATCTTTTTTACTTTTCCAATTACTTGATTACAGATACATCTATAAACAAATAGCTTGAATGCAAGTTTGAACAGTAAAGAAGTAAGTACAAAAAATGGCAGAGTATTCCTAGAGTTCCCAAAAAAAGGTCCCTTCAACTGTACCCCTCCCCCTCTATTTATAGACGAAGATAGGTTGATCCCCTATGCAGGCCCGAGGCCAAGAATGTTTGGCCTACGTATGATAATTTTGAGTCAACCGAACCAGGTATGCCAAACGACCTTTGGCCGAGCAATAGATGCCAAACTGTGGCATCTTGATAAATGACCCAAAGCAACTTCTTAGGGGAGTCAAGGCGAACGGCAGATGACTCGAAGCAAAGAAATGTTAGTCACGTCGCTCTGTTGTAAGTCAAAGAATCTTTTAACTTCCTCAAGGTCCACCGATCTAGCTACGCCGAACTACACATGCCGAACCATTAAGGCTAAACCTCCAATGCCAAGCCTCAATCGATCGGAGCAGCTTTGGCTTTCCTTCCTTGACCGAACGATGAATGGCCGAACCATGCTAACCTTCTCTCCAAGGCCGAGCGACGAGTGGCTGAACCACATTGCCCTATTGGTAATTCACTGTCCTCCTTGACCGAACGATGAATGGTCGAACCAAGCTAACCTTCTCTCCAAGGCCGAGCGACGAGTGGCCGAACCATATTGCCCGAACAACCTAGGCTGAGCCACTCTTGGCCGGTCCGCCATATCTATACCCCAACGCCGAACCACCTTGTATTCTTGTGCCTTACAAGCATGCCGAAACAGCATCAAATGTACCGACCCATGTGCATAGGCCGATCCAAACTTAAGTTACACCAGTCTCTTATACTTCCACTCCTCTCCTAGCTGGAGTCTCGTCTAGGTTCAACCATAGGCTCTGCGACTATCTCCATGTAGCCGGGCAAAAATGCCGGTTAACATTTGCCCCCCAAATTGTGCCGTAAGGATTAACACAACGTGCTTTGCATTAGCAATCAGTCCATGCTTTCAGAAGCTAGCTCGTCTAGAAAGATAATCGTTTGTCGTTTAGATCATGTTCTTAACTTTTCAAAAGCTGAATGTATATGATCTCACGAAGGCTGAATCATGGCGGACTTTCCTAATATTGCATGCGCTTATACACACACAGACATGCACATATATATATACATATATTCCTTCTTTTTCTTCCTTTTAATTGTGGGTTGGTTGGCGTACGAACGTCGATCCACTCACTCGGTCTACCCAGTGTCATTCGGCGTATTGACTCATCGAACCACCGAAGTGTCCTGACCGGTCCCACAGGGGAAAGCCTGTTCACCTTCCTTTCTTCACATATAAAATCCCTACACCTCAGCCTTTTCTTCTCACTTTTATTTTATTATTTTCTTCCTCCAGCTCTACTCGAAACCCAGGTTCCGTCTCCCTACCGAACTGCCATCTCCCTTCGTTCAATCATCCTCCCCAACGTGTTCCCCCATCATTTTCGCCTTCAAGCCCCAGCTTCCAATTATTGCATAGGTAAGGATCTATACTCCGTTTAGTACTATTAGGGCTTGCCTTCCTGAACTCGACATAAGCTCGAGTCGTGTATGCATACGACTCTTTGCGGTGAGTGGGAGAGGAGAGAAACATGGGGAGTGAGAGTATTGGCAAAGATAGCGGAAAGTTTGACATGGGTGTTTTTAGAAAGGGAGGTGGGTAAGTTTGGGGTCGGTGCATAGGATACATAGTCGCACTCGGCAGACCGACCGAAGGAGAAGAATCCGTAGGTTCATGGAGTAGGGTTGGGTCTGCAGGCATTCAATGGAAGTACGGGTCGGTATGAAATGTGAGTGATCGGTCGATAAGCCTTTGTTAGGAGTCATGCTAGAGAGAGGCATAGTACTCTGAGAGGGAGTGTCGTTTGTTCACAAGTGAAAGAGAGAGAGAGAGTGGGTCGGTCAATACGTACTTAGGAGAGTGGGTCACTCGGTATTTAGAGAATTACTATCGGTCGGCAGGAGTCTAGGGTAGTGGCTCGGTACATATTAAGAAAGATGAAGGAGGGGAGTATAGTGAGTATGGTTCGGCATTCGGTAAAGTGATGTTGGTCGGTAGAAGTCCGAGTGAGGTCGTTCGGTAATTAGGGGGAGGTAGCGAGGAAGTACATCGACATTGGCAATCAAAATTGTTTTAACTCAAACATAATACACATTTTGGTAACTTACCTCCACAACCAACCTGTTAGCACCAAAATTGGTCACTAACCTCGTAGAAAAAGATTGTGTAGGGAAATAAGTGATGAAGGTAAATTAAACAGAGAAGAGAATGCTAATTTAAATGCAGAAAGTAAGAACACCAAATTTATAGTGGTTCAGCGTAATTGCCTACGTCCACTTTGAGATTAAACTTTATTGATCTTCTTAATGATTGATTACAAATACAATTCGTGAATCAAATGCTTGAATGAAGTTGTTAAGTAGAGAAGATGAGTCTCAAAAATGGCAGAGTCTCCCCAGTGTTCTCTCCAAAAAAGGATCCCTTTTCACTATGACCCTGCCCCTCTATTTATAGACAAATATGGGCTGGACTTCCCAAGTGGGCTGATGGCCGAACACTCTAGCCCAAGTACAGTGGTCGCTGTATGCCGAGCAAGGTATGCCGAACGCCGCTATGCCGAACCATCCCTTCTATGCCGAACGGTGTGTTTGATGTGTGGGAAGTGCAGAATGGTTGTCTGTTGAAGCCGAACGTGCCTCCATCCGAAGCTCTAAACCGAACAGTGCTCTCTGGCCGGACGACGCATTCTGGTCGAACGAAGCATTCCGTCCGAACGATACAGTCATGTTGAGTAGTCGTGTGCACCGAACGTCTTCTAGATGCCGAGTACTCCTATCGCTGAGTTCTACTGGATGTCGAGCACTACGCCGAGTACTCCTGTTGCCGAGTTCCTCTGAGTACCGAGTGCTCCTGTTGCCGAGTATGATCTGAGGCCGAGTATTACCTGATGCCGAGTACTATGGATGCTGAGTACTACGCCGAGTACTATGAGACATTGAGTACTACGCCGAGTACTATGAGATGCTGAGTACTACGCTGAGTACTATGAGATGCCGAGCACTAGTCGACGCCGAGTAGTCCAGATGCCGAGTACTATAGATGCCGAGTACTACGCCGAGTACTATGAGATGCCGATCACTAGTTGACGCCGAGTAGTCCAGATGCCGAGTACTATAGATGCCGAGTACCTGCCAATGTCGAGTGCTCAGTTGCCTGGTCAAATCTCCAAGAAACACTTGCCCCCCAAAGTGTATTATGTGACCGAACGTGATGCGCTTTGGACCTAGACTAACTTTCCTTGGAGATGCCTTCTCGAGAATATGTGTGACGAGCGTGGTATGGACGCCGAACGATACGTTCGAAGCCGAACAATCTTCATGTGCCGAGTGACACCTCGCTTTGAAGCCGAACGCTAAGACTTTGACCGGTTCCACCGGGTATAGCCCCTTCGACTTCCACCTCTCTTCTCTATAAAACCAGGTCTTTTCCTTCTTCTCCCTTTTACTTTTTTACTTCTTCCGTTCTTTGAAGACTTGCAATTCTATTCAGTCGTCCGGATTTAAAACTTAACTACTCCATCCTAATCTCCAATCTGCAAACTAGGTATTTTCCTCGTACGATTCAAGTAGATTTCAAACGAGATGGCCGAGTGTGTCACGTAGAAAGCTTTCGAGTAGGTTGTCTTTATTGCGTCTTTACTGCCGAACAATGATGCGAGGAGGAATGATTAGGAGTATGTCCACCTATGGGCTTAGTTTCTTCGTGTCGAACCGAAGTTTAAGGGAAGAAAAAGGAATGAAGGTGTTGGAGGAGGTAAGGGTGTTGTTTGGCGTAGCATTGCTCCGGCGTACGTCGTCATGCGCCGGACGATGGAGTGGAAGGCTGCCGAGCACTACCTTGGCCGATCAAACCCAGGCCGAGCACTCATTAAAATGCCAAACTATAACTTAGTCGAACGAAAACCAGGGCCGAACATTCTGAAATGCCGAACAATCCTTAGGCCGAACACTACTCAAATGCCGAACAGTATATATGTTGAACAACTGACATGCCGAACCATACTCAGGCCGAACAATCCCCTTCGAACAAAACCTAGACCGAACAATACAATTGCCGATCACTTTATCAATTATATATTTTCTGAATCTAGAACTGTAATCACCACCAGGCGGGCTTTCCGAGACGGTCAGCGATGACGGTCTTCGAAGGCGACGATTTGCAGCTCATTTTTATATGTTTGAAATCTTTAGATTCTTATTGCTTATACACAATTGCTTGCACTAGTTCACACACCACGTGGGGGGAAAACTCGTGTTGTTAATTCTAACGTTCAACGTTTTTCAAGTATAGTTTTCTCAAGCACTTAGCCAGGTTCGTTATTTATTGGGGATGTCAAGAAAGTCTAGCTCCGTCACTATATCCGACAGGCCTGGGCCGTCATCAAGGCAAGAAGCCGCTGATACTTCTAATCCGTCGACTCCTCCTGCTCATAACTTAGCACCCGATGCCCTGGAGGCAACGATCCTTCTAGACAATCCGATCGATTCACAAGCTTCGAAGATCAACGAAGCTGCTCTCCGATAGATATGCTCCATTCATGGGATCCCTTTCGCCGACATGTTAGTCCCTTCGCGACACGATCGTCCCCATCTGCCCCCAGTCGGGTATACCGCCTGTAATAAATTCATGTGTTGGATGGGCAGCGTGCCTCTGTTTAATTTATTCCTTCGGGATGTATTGCAGTATATCGACATTGCTCCGTCGCAGCTGCACCCGAACGGTCATGCATTTCTATATGGGACCTACTTACTTTTCATGGCCGTCTTCTCCAGACCTCCAACCGCTGGTGATATCAGATACATCTATATGATCAAGAGACGGAAAGACAGTCCTTCCTTTATGTTCCTCGAGCTGTACCACAAATGCCAAATCTTGACAGGGGCATGTAGTAAATTCGCCCTGTACAAACAGGAATGGTTCTATATGCGCTGCCCTCCTGGTTTTGCGAGGAGATGGGTTGAAGGCAGTAAGTTTCTCTGCTGAGTCACTATTCGCATTTAACCGGAGTCATGTTTTTCCTAACTCTTTGTTTCATCTTTTCAGGTATCAACCCGCGTCCGGAAGGCCGAGGATATTCTGAGGCTGTTGAAGCCATTAGAGCTCTTCCTGCCGAGGAACGAGACATCCGAACTATCGTCTCAAATGAATCACTGTCGGGGTTTGGCTTGCTAGCCCCTGGTCATCGGATCAGCCTTCCAGAAGGTGTCACCATTCCCAAACCTCCGTCCGGTAAAGGGAAAAAACAGGCCGGATCGTCGTCGCACCGCACTCCCGATATGCACGAAGAAGGTGAGCGCAAAGAAGACGAAGCTCTTGAGACTCAAGGCGAGAATGTGGGTCCCGCTTGGAATCCGGCAGTCGAAGTTCAAGATATTGAGACGTCATCCTCCCCTTCGAAGGGAAAGAAGAAGTTAAAATATAAAGTTCAGAAGGAGAAAGTTGGTGGCACTTCAAAAGTCATGCCTATCCCGCCTGAGAAAGAGGCTTCCTCGTAGCACCTGGAAAGTTCCCTGAGGGGCCTGTCGAACCTGTCTATTCCCGATGATATTCTTAATTACGGGTTTGACGATCCTGAAGCCCTCAAGTTTTCTTCGCCCGCTAAAGGCAACGCGGGAGTTCAACTCCCGACCCAAGGAGACAATACTCCAATTAGCAAAGACAAAAGAACTGGTCCGTCGGGGGAAACACTAGGACACACACGCACATACGCATTCCATCATACACTTCAAGTTTTTTCTTATGTCACGGATTTTTCTTAACTCATTGTTATCTCCATTCTTTGCAGGTGATATGGGGCATTCTCACGGACTCGATCGCCTTCATGGCTCTTCCATATTTCATCACTCTGGATGGGACTCTGGTTCAGGCAGACGCAGGGACAGAGACGATTATGAAGATAGAGACAATCGTCCCCGTGAGTCGTCTCACCGCAAGAAGGCATATTCTCAATCTTCGCAGTCCCGTGATCCTTTTCCCCCAACTGTGCCGAATAAAGAGAAATCTTCACAGAAGGGTTACCAATCTGATGCTCCTCGAGAACAACACTCCGGTTCATCGAGTACGAGGCAAGTTCGGGAACAATGAAAAAGGGCAGAACTTCCAAAGCCTCCTCCCCCTACTCCCGCGGTTGATCCAACTGTCGCGGAAAAGATGGTCGATCTTAGGGCCAAGTTTCCGAAAATTTGCTTTGACGGTTTGAAGTTCCTCCCGGCTATTCACCATATTCCTGGGCACGTGAAGCAGAGTGCCATTGCCTGCAATAACGACGTCTATGTTCAACATGATGTGTTTGTGCACTTGGTGGAGAAGATCTCGGAGGTATCCGTTGAGCGTCAACATGAGATTGATCGCCTGGAACTGGAGGCTGGCTGCGACAAAAACATCATTGAGCACTAAGACGTAGAGCTCGCTTCGTACAAGTCGAAGCTGGAAGCCGCTGAACAAAGCGCAAAAGATACTGCTGAGGCAGTTACTCGCTTAGAGATGGCTCACAAGAAGGAGCTTGATGAAGCAGTCCAGCGCAGCGGTGCCCTCGCCCTAGAAAAAGACTCTGTCCAAAAAGAGAGGGATGCGCTCGTCGTGCAAGTAAGAGAGCTGAAAGAATTACTCTCCAAGGAGAAGGAGGATAAGGTAGCTGCTCAAGAAGAATCACAACGATACTGTGATGAAATCGTTGCTACTCGTCTCCTGAAAACGAAGCTCGATGACGAACTTGCTGGGGTTGAGAAAATGAAGGATGAGGCCCGTGAGGAGGGCAAAAGAAAGGCTGCGGAGGAGATTGACTCTCGCCTCGAGGCGGCCGCAGTAGCCGGCAGGGAAGAGGTCAAAAGCATGTTTGCCCGTTGATTGCTGAATATGGAGCCCGCGTCCTTATGCATCGCGACTTAACATTCTTGGGTGACGGCTACCTCGAGTCCCTAGCTGAGGCCTGGGAAACTTTGATAAGGATCAGGAAGATCGAGTCGGGCTCCGAAGAGGTCGATGAGGATGCCTTGGTGAAGGAGTTCCTTAGGGGGAATGAGCCATCGGATTTATCCGCAGCATTGGCACTTTATAGCAAAGGCTCTCACCTTCCAAAAGAGAAAAATGATGAAGCTGGCCCGTCTGGGGCCAATACTACTGCTCCTCATATTGCTGCTCCTCCCGCCGCTCAATCGGTCGGTCGGCCGACACTTGATCCATTCGAGCAGCATGCTGGTTATGACCCCGAAGATCCCGGGCTCGGTGCTCATGTGCTATCCCCTATCCTGGAGAGTGAAACCCCACACGCCACCGATAGCCAACCGGAACCTGGTAGGAAATTCTTCTTTCTCTAGAAGTTGAAAGATCCCGTCATTTTTCAGCGGTGGTTACTCGTTCTAACGCCCATCCTTTATGTTTTCATGTAGGTTGTTCTGACGCCGAGCCAACTCTGAGGAGCGATGATGCCAAGGAGGAGGCAGGGAAAAAAGCGACGCTGTCCATGCGGGAGTACTCCCTGGTCCCGATGCTCAAGTGATTGGGGCGCTAGATGATGATAAGCTTGACACTTCATCTCCTGCCGAAGGGAGTGACGAAATCGAAATCACTGGCGCCTCTGAGCATACCTGAAAGGTGAGCATGAAGGACTGCCTCGCCGCAGAGGAGAAGAAAAAGGTCGAGGTCAAAGTTGAACCCGAAATACTGGAACTCACCGACCCTCGGAACAGACCTTTGAAAATCATTCTCCCGAGCAGGTCTAAACCACTGGATGTTCCGTCCCCTACTCCCGACTCCGCTTCTTTGGCAAGCAAGAAATCCAAGAAAAAGCGTGAGGGAGAGGAGTCGTCGGAAAAAATAAAGGAAGATAAGAAGAAGAAAACGAAGAAGTAATCGATACACTCGTTCGACGAGCTTCTTGCTTAAGTCTTGTCGTTGCTTTTATTTTTTGTGGCTTGCAGTTTGTATAGATAGGTTCTGAATCCTGAATTTTGTAGGAGTAACCGTGTAACCCCATTTTGAACTACTGAATGAAGTTTAGTTTCTTTTTTGTTTGAATGATTCTCTTGCTTTTCTTTGGTTTGCTGACTAACTGTAGTCATAACTCCACTTGTTACGAGTTGCATTATCTCACAGTCCGTTTTCGTGTCGTTCAAACATCTCCAGACGTGGCATATTTCTCGTTCCACATCTCTCGAGTACTTGGACTTTTTTCTAAATCTTTTCTCCGGGGATTTAGAGTAAGTTGATCCGCGTTCAGGGGATTCAGAGGTTTGTATTCGTTTATACTCTAGTTCGCGCTCCGGGGACTTAGAGTACTCCGCTCCGCACTCTGGGGATTCGGAGATTTTGAAATCGTTTATACTCGTCCGCGCTCTGGGGATTTAGAGTACTCCGACCCGCGCTTTGGGGATTCAGAGATTTGAAATCGTTTATACTCTAGTCCGCGCTCCGGGGACTTAGAGTACTCCGATCCGCGCTCTGGGGATTCGGAGATTTGAAATCGTTTATACTCTAGTCCGCGCTCTGGGGACTTAGAGTACTCCGCTCCGTGCTCTGGGGATTCGGAGGTTTGAAATCGTTTATACTCTAGTCTGCGCTCTGGGGACTTAGAGTACTCCGACCCGCGCTCTGGGGATTCGGAGATTAGAAATCGTTTATACTCTAGTCCGCGCTCCGGGGACTTAGAGTACTCCGCTCCGTGCTCTGGGGATTCGGAGGTTTGAAATCGTTTATACTCTAGTCCGCGCTCCGGGGACTTAGAGTACTCCGACCCGCGCTCTAGGGATTCGGAGATTTGAAATCGTTTATACTCTAGTCCGCGCTCCGGGGACTTAGAATACTCCGCTCCGCGCTTTGGGGATTCGGAGGTTTGAAATCGTTTATACTCTAGTCCGCGCTCCGGGGACTTAGAGTACTCCGACCCGCGCTCTGGGGATTCGGAGATTTGAAATCGTTTATACTCTAGTCCGCGCTCCGGGGACATAGAGTACTCCGCTCCGCGCTCTGGGGATTCGAAGGTTTGAAATCGTTTATACTCTAGTCCGTGCTCCAGGGACTTAGAGTACTCCGACCCGCGCTCTGGGGATTCGGAGATTTGAAATCGTTTATACTTTAGTCCGCGCTCTGGGGACTTAGAGTACTCCGCTCCGCGCTCTGGGGATTCGGAGATTTGAAATCGTTTATACTCTAGTCCGCGCTCCGGGGACTTAGAGTACTCCGCTCCGCGCTCTGGGGATTCGGAGGTTTGAAATCGTTTATACTCTAGTCCGCGCTCCGAGGACTTAGAGTACTCCGACCCGCGCTCTGGGGATTCAGAGATTTGAAATCGTTTATACTCTAGTCCGCGCTCCGAGGACTTAGAGTACTCCGCTCCGCGATCTGGGGATTCGGAGGTTTGAAATCATTTATACTCTAGTCTGCACTCTGGGGACTTAGAGTACTCCGACCCGCGCTCTGGGGATTCGGAGATTTGAAATCGTTTATACTCTAGTCCGCGCTCCGGGGACTTAGAGTACTCCGCTCCGTGCTCTGGGGATTCGGAGGTTTGAAATCGTTTATACTCTAGTCCGCGCTCCGGGGACTTAGAGTACTCCGACCCGCGCTCTAGGGATTCGGAGATTTGAAATCGTTTATACTCTAGTCCGTGCTTCGGGGACTTAGAGTACTCCGCTCCGCGCTCTGGGGATTCGGAGGTTTGAAATCGTTTATACTCTAGTCCACGCTCCGAGGACTTAGAGTACTCCGACCCGCGCTCTGGGGATTCGGAGATTTGAAATCGTTTATACTCTAGTCCACGCTCTGGGGATTTAGAGTACTCCGATCTGCGCTCTGGGGATTCGGAGATTTGGAATCGTTTATACTCTAGTCCACGCTCCGGGGACTTAGAGTACTCCGATCCGCGCTCTGGGGATTCGGAGATTTGAAATCATTTATACTCTAGTCCGCGCTCTGGGGACTTAGAGTACTCCGCTCCGCGCTTTGGGGATTCGGAGATTTGAAATCGTTTATACTCTAGTCCACACTCCGGGGACTTAGAGTACTCCGCTCCGCGCTCTGGGGATTCGGAGGTTTGAAATCGTTTATACTCTAGTCCGCGCTCCGGGGACTTAGAGTACTCCGCTCCGCGCTCTGGGGATTCAGAGATTTGAAATCGTTTATACTCTAGTCCGCGCTCCATGGACTTAGAGTACTCCGCTCCGCGCTCTGGGGATTCGGAGATTTGAAATCGTTCACACGAGTCCGTGCATCGTACGGGATAATGTAGTTCGTTATCCAATTATGAGATATAGAAACGTTAGTGATTCACAGAAAATACGGCTTCAAGCCTTTATTAATGAAAATCAACTGAATTGCTCGATTACAACTTTAGAAAGAAACTAAGTTATGATTGAACGGGAACATGCAGGAAATAGCAGTGCCTAAAACAAGAAAGAAAACATGCTAAATGTAATAGTGCCGCAGATGTTCGATGTTCCATGCTCGGGGGAGTGTCGTGCCATCAACAGTCGCTAGCTTGAATGTTCCCTCTCCAAGCTTCCGTTCAATGGCGTACGGACCTTCCCAGCTGGGATTCATACGTGATGGTACCGGGAAAACTCGTTTCAGAACGAGATCACCCACATCAAAGATCCTTGGGCGGACTCTGTCGTCGTAGTAACGCTTGACCCGATGTCTATGCGCTGCCGCCCTTAATTCGGCTTCTTCACGCTTTTCATCGATGCAGTCCAGTGATTCCAACAAGAGATTCTGATTCGTCTTGGGATCATAGTATGTCACTCGGTGCGATGGAACTTCGAGTTCCACGGGTATGACGGCTTCAGAGCCGTATGCCAAGGCGAATGGAGTGTGGTCGGCGCGGACTTGTGAGTAGTTCTATATGCCCATAATGATGTTGGGAGTTCATCTACCCACTTGCCTCCAACCTTCTCCAGACGCTTCTTCAGTATGGACTTGATTATTTTGTTAACGGCCTCGACTTGTCCGTTAGCTTTCGTGTGTGCAACTGCGGCGAACTTTTTCTCGATGCCGTACTTTAAACAGAACTCTTTGAACTCTCTACTTTCAAATTGCGTCCCGTTGTCCGTAATGATGGTGCGAGGAAGGCCAAAGCGGCATATAATGTTTCGTACAATGAAGTTAACGACCTTCTTAGAGGTGATTGTGGCCAATGGTTCTGCCTCAGCCCATTTTGTAAAATAGTCGACCGCAACTATCGCGTACTTCGCGCCACCTCTGGATATAGGCAAAGAGCCGATTATGTCGATTCCCCAGATTGCAAATGGCCAGGGACTAACCATTTGTGTGAGTTCCATTGATGGAGTCCTTGGGATTTTCGCATATCTTTGACACTTGTCACACTTTCTTGCATAGTCTGCGGCGTCCCGGTTTATGGTTGGCCAGTAATATCCATAGCGGAGGATCTTCTTTGCTAGCGTTTGCCCCCCAGTATGGTCGCCACATTCCCCTTCGTGAACCTCCCTTAAGACCCGCTTTGTCTCATCATGAGCGATGCATCATAATAATGGAACTGAGAATCCTTTTCGATACATTGACCCATCCTGCATTACGTATCGCGCGGCCTTTCGTAGGACCTACCGTCTTTCGTTTCTTTTGTCTGGTAAGGCCCCGGTCGTCAGGTTCAGTTTGAATGGGGTTATCCACGATTCCTTCTCGATTTCCGTTTCCAACACGCGATCGACTTTCATCTCGTCTATGCTCGGGGCATGCAAGACTTCAACGGGATACAATCCCATTTGCTGTGCATCGCCGGTACTTGCAAACTTAGCCAATAAGTCGGCTTCTGTGTTCTGTTCGCGCGGGACATGTGAAATGTCATAACGCTCAAGATTTGATAGTAGTCCTTGGACCTGAACAAGGTACGGAGCAAGCTTTCGTCCCTTTGCTTGGTAGTCTCCCCGCACTTGGTAAACCACCAACTGTGAGTCACAAAAGATTTCAACTGATCTGATCCCGAGTTCCCCGATTAGCTTCAAGCCAGCGATGAGTGCCTCATATTCTGCTTCGTTATTTGTGGCTGGGAAATCAAGCTTCAAAGCATAACAGATTGATCGGTTTTCCGGAGTTATAAGAACTACGCCCGCGCCGGAGCAACGGTCGTTTGATGCCCCATCAGTGTATAATTTCCATCGAACGGGGGGAATGACGTCGTGACTACCCGGTTCGACGGGTATGGTAAACTCAACGATAAAGTCTGCTAATGCTTGCCCTTGTATGGCTCTCCGTGGTAAGTAGGCGATTTCAAATTGGCTTAACTCGATGTTCCATTTTTGCAACCTTCCAGAAGTTTCTGGTCGTTGGAGTACCTGCCGCAGGGGTTGATCGGTACAAACACCGATTGAGTGTGCTTGGAAGTATGGGCGCAGCTTACGTGACGCTATCACCAAGCAATAAGCCAATTTCTCGATGTTAGGGTAATTTCTCTCTGCCCTCGTTAAACGCTTGCTAACATAATACACCGGCCTCTGGACTCGATCCTCCTCACGAACTAAAGCCGCACTTATCACATGCGGGGATACAGCCAAGTATACATACAACATCTCGTGGTTTACTGGTTTTGACAGCATTGGTGGACTCTCCAAATGCCATTGTAGAGTTATTGGTATGAACTCTGAGTAGAATCAACGGATGTCCTATCAGTGAGTCGGATCTTCTTTGGGGGATTTGTTCAATCCCGTAGCTTCAAAGCAGATCCTTGAGGTCTGAAAATTCAATTCTCAGTGAAAGCACCAAAGTGTTAGCACCAAAATTGGTCACTAACCTCGTAGAAAAAGACTGTGTAGGGAAATAAGTGATGAAGGTAAATTAAACAGAGAAGACAATGCTAATTTAAATGCAGAAAGTAAGAACACCAAATTTATAGTGGTTCAGCGTAATTGCCTACGTCCACTTTGAGATTAAACTTTATTGATCTTCTTAATGATTGATTACAAATACAATTCATGAATCAAATGCTTGAATGAAGTTGTTAAGTAGAGAAGATGAGTCTCAAAAATGGCAGAGTCTCCCCAGTGTTCTCTCCAAAAAAGGATCCCTTTTCACTATGACCCTGCCCCTCTATTTATAGACAAATATGGGTTGGACTTCCCAACTGGGCTGATGGCCGAACACTCTAGCCCAAGTATAGTGGTTGCTGTATGCCGAGCAAGGTATGCCGAACGCCGCTATGCCGAACCATCCCTTCTATGCCGAACGGTGTGTTTGATGTGTGGGAAGTGCAGAATGGTTGTCTGTTGAAGCCGGACGTGCCTCCATCCGAAGCTCTAAACCGAACAGTGCTCTCTGGCCGGACGATGCATTCTGGCCGAACGAAGCATTCCGTCCGAACGATACAGTCATGTTGAGTAGTCGTGTGCGCCGAACGTCTTCTGGATGCCGAGTACTCCTATCGCTTAGTTCTACTGGATGTCGAGCACTACGCCGAGTACTCCTGTTGCCGAGTTCCTCTGAGTACCGAGTGCTCCTGTTGCCGAGTACGATCTGAGGCCGAGTATTACCTGATGCTGAGTACTGTGGATGCTGAGTACTACGCCGAGTACTATGAGACGCCGAGTACTACGCCGAGTACTATGAGATGCCGAGCACTAGTCGACGCCGAGTAGTCCAGATGCCGAGTACTATAGATGCCGAGTACTACGCCGAGTACTATGAGATGCCGAGCACTAGTTGACGCCGAGTAGTCCAGATGCCGAGTACTATAGATGCCGAGTACCTGCCAATGCCGAGTGCTCAGTTGCCTGGTCAAATCTCCAGGAAACACAACCACAGCATATCAGACAATGACAAGCAATAAAGCATATAATCCCAAGGACTCAATTTGAACTAACTCCCCCATAGCTTGAACAATCTTAAATGCAAATTTAACTCAACAAATGCGAACAACAGAATCCACACTTTATGATGCCAATGTTCGATTCCAAGATTTCTACTGCCAATCACATGATAAACTACAGGGGACGGTCATCAATGATAGTCTCTGAGGACAACAACTTGAAGTTCTATCGCACCACACTTGTGTCTAAAACTTTAGTATTTTCTGCACTCACGTTTGAGTCGTCGCACTAGTTCACACACAACACGGGGGGATATATTATTGTTGTTATATCTGATATCATTTGTCTTTCAAGTATAGCTTAAATAGGTATCTATCCATACTAAACGCTCGTTGAAGATGTCCAAAAAATCAAGCTCTGCTATAGTTTCTGATAAGCCTGAGCCAAGTTCTTGGCAAGAGGTAGTGGGAACTTAGGATCCACCGTCAGTCCCTGTACCTGGCATCTTAGACTCGCTTGTTGCGGTTATAGACCCGGCTCCTAACGCCGTAGAGGGAGTCGTTGTTCTAGATTACCCCATTGATTCACAAGCCTCAAAAATTGGCAAAACCGCCCTTCGTCGGTTGTGCTCAATCCATGGAATCCCCTTTGACGACGTTTTGGTTCCGTCAGGACAAGATCGGCCTCACCTGCCCCCAGCCGGATATACAGCGTGCAACAAATTCATGTGCTGGGTCGAAAGTGTGCCACCCTTCAATTCATTTCTCCGTTAAGTGTTGCGGTATATCGGGATTGCTCCGGCACATCTACACCCTAATAATCATGCATTTATTCAAGGAACATGTGCCCTCTTTATGAGCATCTTATTCAGACTTCCTACTCCCGAGGATATCAGTTATATCTACCGCTTCAAAAGACGGTCTGACAGTCCATCCTTCATATTTCTTGAACCACATTCCAAATGTCAAATTCTGAAAGGGGCGTGGAGTAAATTTTCCCAGTATAAACAAGAGTGGTTTTACGTACGCTGCCCCCTTGGTTTTGCGAGAAGATGGCTGGAAGGGAGTAAGTTTCATTCCTAGACTAATATTTGTCGAAGTGCATCCTTTCTAAACTTCTTTCGACTTTTATAGGTATACGCCCCCGACCTGAAGGCGCTGGGTATTCTAAGGCCGTCGAGGCCATTCGAGCTATTCCCGTGAGAGACTGGGACATTAAATCCATTATTTCCAATGAATTACTTTCGAAGTTTGGATTACTGGTGGAGGGTCGTCGAACTAGCCTTCCAATTGGTGCCACTACAACTGGATTCGCTGCGGAAAAAGGCAAAGAGCTGGCCGGACCTTCGGTGCCCCCTGCAGAAGGGGCCCCCGATACAACCGAGGAAGGTGAAATTAAGGATACCGGGGTGCCAAAAGCGACTAACGAGAATATAAGTTCCGACATAGCACCGATAACTGACGCACCCGGCGTCGATGAACCGCCTCCCTCTTTAAAGAGGAAAAAGAGCCTAGCCTACAAGCTGAAAAATAAAATAGTAGGTGGAACTTCAAAAGTTACAATTACTCCAGTTGAAAGAGAGTCGTCTCTCCAAAATTTAGAGGGTTCACTAAACGGTCTATTAGACCTGACCATCCCTGACGACTTACTAAATTATGGCTTCAACGACCCAGAGGCTATGGGACTTAATTCTCCCGCGAGAAGCGATGAAGGTGATCAGGCTCGTCATCAATGGAAGAAAACTCCAATAAGTAAAGCAAAAAACACTGGTCCGTCGGGGGGAAGCACTAGGATACACACAAACACATACACTTCACCCTACACTTAAATTTTAGTTATCATATGATTCCCACTAACCCGTCCGTACTTGGTTTCTGTTCAGGTGATATGGGGCGTACACACGGCATTGACCATCTTCGCGGATCCTCTATCTTCTACCATTCCAATCGGAATTCAGGATCAGGTAGACGTCGAGATAGGGATGACAACGGCGATAGAGACTACCGTCCTAGAGATTCATCGTCTTCCAAAAGTAAAACTTACAGTCATTCCTCATATCCAAACAATCCTCCCCCTCAGCCAGAGCACAGTAGGGAAAAATCTGCTCAAAAGGGATCCCGATTCGAAACTCCCCGCAACCAACACTCTGGCTCGTCGAGCATCAAGCAATATCATGAGCCCCATAAGAAGTCCGTGACTCCGGCTAAGAAGACTTCCCTAGCCTCCGCACACGATTCATCAACGATAGAAAAATTAGCCGAGCTCAAAGCCACATTCCCGAAGATATGCTTCGATGGATTGAAATTTCTCCCTACGATTCATCCTATTCTCGGACATATCAAACAAAGCGCCATCGCCTGCAACAACGATGTTTATGTCAGCATGATGCGTTTATATATTTGGTGGAGAAAGTTTCAGAGGTTTCTATGGAACGTCAACACGAAATCGATTGCCTGAAACTTGAAGCCATTCACAACAAAGATATCATCAAAGCCCAAGATAAAGAGCTATCCTTTTACAAATCTCAACTTGAGGCCGCCCAGAAAAATGCCAAGGAAACGACCGAGGCAGTTAGTTGCTTGGAGGCCGCTCACAAGAAGGAAATCGATGAGGCAGTCCAACGCAATGGTGCTTTAGCTTTAGAGAAAGACTTTATCCAAAAAGAAAAGGATATTCTCGCTCGACGAGTTAAAGAACTGGAGGAGCTTCTTGCCAAAGAGAAAGAAGAGAAAACTGTCCGCAGGAAGAGTCACAACGATATTGCGATGAAATTGTTGCAACACGACTCTTAAAGACGAAGCTCGATATGGAACTTTCCAAGGTTGAAGCGCTAAAGGAGGCAGCTCGCGAGGAGGGTAAGAAAATGGCGCTCACCGAAGTCGACTCTTGTCTTGAGGCTGCTACTGAGGCCGACAAAGAGGAAATTAAATGCTTATTTGATCTGCTCATTGTCGAGTATAACGTGTGAGTTCTCATGCACCGCGACCTATCTTTCCTAGGTGAGGGTTACCTCGAATCATTGGCCGAAGCGTGGGATACTTTGATAAAAATTAGAAAGGTTGAGCTGGGCGTCGAAGAGGTCGATGAGGGAGCTCTCGTGAGGGAAGTGCTTCGACGAAACGAGCCTTCAGGCTTGTCTGTAGCAAAAGCCCTTTTCGGTAGAGACTCCTCGTCATTAAAGGGTAAGGACGATATTCCTGGCTCGTCCGGCACTGAGTTTCCAGTTCCTCTTCCCGCTCAGCTGGGCGATAGCTCATTACTCGATCCTCCTGAGCAGCATGTTGGTTATAATCCGGAGAAGCCTGGGCTCAGTGTCCACATTTTATCCCATATTCTTGAGGGTGAGACTCCGAAGACAACCGAGAGTCAACTGGAAGTTGGTATGTAGCTTTTCCTTCTAGAGCTTAAGAAATCATCGCTTTTGGCGAGTAATAGATGTATTCTAACATTTGTCTTTCATGACTTCATGTAGGCCATTCTGATCCCAAACCAACTCCAAGGAGCGACGTCGCAACGGAGAGGGAAGAGAAAGTGGTTGAGACACTCCACGCTGGGAATACCCTGGACCCGATGCTCAAGTGATCGGAGCGCTAGATGATGATAAACTTGAAAATCCCTCGCCTGGAGATGAACATGATGAGGTCGAAATCACAGGCACCTCCGAACATACTTCGAAGCTTAGCATAGAGGAACAAATCATGGAAGAGGAGAAAAAGAAAGCCGAAGTTAAGGTTGAACCTCAGGTGGTGGAACTTGATGACCCTCTTAATAGGCCCCTGAAGATAATTCTCCCCGGGGGGACCACACCTTTGGATGTCCCTCTACCTCCCCTGGATACCACCTTACTGGGAAGCAGAGGGTCCAGGAAGAAACGTTCGGCTGAGGAGCCTTCGGAGAAGCCGAAGAAGGAGAAAAAGTCAAAGAAGTAGTTATCATCTTGTCATACCTCGTTCAGCCTGAATAAACCTAAGTCATGTAGTTGTTTATTTTTTCTTTTTTATAGTCGTCGTAGATAGATTTTGGTTCCGGACTTCGGAAAAGTAGTAATGGAACTTAATTTTTGATTAGTGAATAAAATTTTGTTTCTTTTGCGCTCAGACTCTCATCGTTTAGCTTATTGCCTAATTTGTAGTTGAAGTTCAAAGTCTTGTGGGTTACGCAAGTTCTAGTCCGCTTCCACATGGCTTGGAGATTTTTAAATTATTTATACTATAGTCCATGCTCCGGGGACTTAGAGATTTTTTTTAAAAGTCGTTTATACTCTAGTCCGTGCTCCGGGGGCTCAGAGCACTCTAGTCCGCGCTCCGGGGACTTAGAGATTTTTGAATCGTTTATAGTCTAGTCCGCACTCCGGGGACTCGGAGTACTCTAGTCCACGCTCCGGGGACTTAGAGATTTTTGAATCGTTTATACTCTAGTCCACACTCCAGGAACTCAGAGTACTCTAGTCCGCGCTCCGGGGACTTAGAGATTTTTAAATCATTTATACTCTAGTCTGCACTCTGGGGACTCAAAGTACTCTAGTCCGCGCTGCGGGGACTTAGAGATTTTTGAATCGTTTATACTCTAGTCCGCACTCCGGGGACTCAGAGTACTCTAGTCCGCGCTTCGGGGACTTAAAGATTTTTGAATCGTTTATACTCTACTCCGCGCTCCGGGGACTTAGAGATTTTTGAATCGTTTATACTCTAGTCCGCACTCCGGGGACTCTGAGTACTCTAGTCCGCACTCCGGGGACTTAGAGATTTTTGAATCGTTTATAATCTAGTTCGTACTTCGAGGACTCAGAGCACTTTAGTCCGTGCTCCGGGGACTTAGAGATTTTTGAATCGTTTACACTCTAGTCCGCACTCCGGGGACTCAGAGTATTCTAGTCCGCGCTCCAGGGACTTAAAGATTTTTGAATCTTTTATACTCTAGTCCGCACTCCGGGGACTCATGGTACTGTAGTCCGCGCTCCGGGGACTTAGAGATTTTTGAATCATTTATACTCTAGTCCGCACTCCGGGGACTCAGAGTACTCTAGTCCGCGCTCCGGGGACTTAGAGATTATTGAATTGTTTATACTTTAGTCCGCACTCCGGGGACTCAGAGTACTCTAGTCTGCGCTCCGGGGACTTAGAGATTTTTGAATCGTTTATACTCTCTGCACTCCGAGGACTTAGAGTACTCTAGTCCACGCTCCGGGGACTTAGAGATTTTTGAATCGTTTATACTCTAGTCTGCACTCCGGGGACTCAAAGCACTCTAGTCCGCGCTCTGGGAACTTAGAGATTTTTGAATCGTTTATACTCTAGTCCACACTCTGGGGACTCAGAGTACTCTAGTCCGCGCTCTGAGGACTTAGAGATTTTTGAATCGTTTATACTCTAGTCCGCACTCCGGGGACTCAGAGTACTCTAGTCTACGCTCCGGTGAATTAGAGATTTTTGAATCGTTTATACTCTAGTCTGGACTCCGGGGACTCAGAGTACTCTAGTGTGCACTCCGGGGACTCTGAGTACTCTAGTCCGCACTCCGGAGACTCAGAGTACTCTAGTCCGCACTCCGGGGACTCAGAGTACTCTAGTCCGCGCTCCGGGGACTTAGAGATTTTTGAATCTTTAGTCGCTCGACTTTTATTTTTGCGTGCACGTTCGTACGCTAGACAGATTAATGCAACTCTATTTTGCCACGGAATTACAAAATACAAAACACTAATAGCTCATAGGAAAACAGCTTCAAGCCTTTATTGATTGTAGAAAATAATGACAACTTAATTGTCTTATTACATGTTGGAAATCGAGAACAACAAAAGGAACATTTATTGAAACAATTGCTACTAAAATGCAAAGAAATGAACAAAGTGTAATAACGATGCAAATGCTCGCTATTCCAGGCTCTAGGGAGTGTCATGCCATCAATAGTCGCTAGCTTGAAGGTTCCTTCTCCAAGCTTCCGTTCAATGATGTACGGACCTTCCCATGTGGGATTCAGATGTGATGGTATTGGAAAAACTCGCTTCAAAACAACATCACCCACATCAAAGATCCTCGGTCGAACTTTATCATTATAATATCGAGCGACTTGGTGCCGATACGCAGCCACCCTTAAATTAGCTTCTTCACGTTTTTCGTCTACAAAGTCCAGTGATTCCAGTAAGAGATCCCGATTCGTCCTAGGATCAAAATGAGTCACCCGGTGAGAGGGAACTTCAAGTTCCATGGGTATAACTACTTCAGTGTCGTATGCCAGGGTGAATGGAATATGGCCAGTCGCGGACTTATGGGTGGTTTTGTAAGCCCATAGTGCTATCGGAAGCTCATCCACCCACTTGCCTTTGGCCTTCCCCAAACATTTTTTCAATATGGACTTGATTATTTTATTTACGGCTTCAACTTGTCCATTGGCTTTAGGGTGAGCGACTGCTGCAAACCTTTTCTCAATGCAATATTTTTGGCAGCATTCCTTGAACTCCCTACTCTCAAATTGGGTTCCGTTGTCCGTAATGATAGTTCGTGGAATGCCAAAACGACATATGATGTTTCGCACAACAAAATTAATGACCTTTTTAGTAGTGATCGTAGCCAAGGGCTCCGCTTCTGCCCACTTAGTGAAATAATCGACCGCGACAATTGCATATTTCGCACCACCTTTGGAGATCGGCAAGGAGCCGATTATATCGATCCCCCATATCGCAAATGGCCATGGACTAACCATTTGAGTGAGTTCCATCGGTGGGGCTCTCGGGATTTTCGCATACTTTTGACATTTGTCGCATCTTCTTACATAGTCCGCGGCGTCTCGATTCACGGTCGGCCAATAGTATCCATAGCAGAGGATCTTTTTGGCTAACGTCTGCCCCCCTGTATGATCACTACATTCTCCTTCATGAACTTCTTTTAAGACCCGCTTTATCTCATCGTGGGCGATGCACCAAAGTAAGGGAACTGAAAATCATTTCCGATACATTATTCCATCCTGCATTATATATCGCGAGGCCTTGCGTACGACTTGTCGTCTCTCGTTCTTTCTCTCAAGCAGAGTCCCATGTAGTAGGTATTCCTTGAATGGGGTCATCCACGACTCCCTTTCAGTTTCCGTACCTAAGACAAAATCTACTTCCATTTCGTTTATACTCGGGGCATGTAAGGTTTTGACGGGAAACAATCCCATCTGTTGTGTATCACCTGTACTTGCGAATTTTGCCAATGAATCGGCATCCCCATTTTGTTCATGCGGAATGTGTGAAATATCGTAATACTCAAGATATGCCAGTAGTTCTTGAACCCGAGCAAGGTATGGGGCAAGTCTCTGCCTTTTTGCTTGATAGTCTCCCCGTATTTGGTACACCACCAATTGTGAGTCACAAAAGATTTCAACCGATTTTACTCCAAGTTCCTTAGTAAGTTTCAAACCATCAATCAATGCTTCATATTCGGCTTCATTATTCATAGCTGGGAAATCGAGTTTTAAAGCATAACAAATTGATCAATTTTCGGGAGTTACAAGAATAACACCAGCCCTAGAACAACGGTCGTTGGATGCCCCATCGGTGTATTGTTTCCATCGAACGGCAGGGACTACATCACTACCGCTTGACTCGTCTAATATGATAAATTCTGCAATGAAGTCTGCTAGCGCTTGCCCTTGGATAGCCCTCTGTGGCAGGTAAGTGATATCGAACTGACTCAGCTCAATGTTCCATTTGAGTAGCCTTCCAGAAGTTTCTGGTCGTTGGAGCACCTGCCGTAGGGGTTGATCGGTATAAACACTGACCGGGTGTGCCTAAAAATATGGACGGAGCTTGCGTGATGTGATCACCAAGCAGTAGGCTAGCTTCTCAATCTTAGGATAATTTCTCTCTGCCCCCGTTAAACGTTTACTAACATAGTACGCTGGCTTTTGGACTCGGTCCTCTTCGCGAACTAAGGCTGTAATGATGGCGTGTTGAGATACGGCCAAGTAAACATACAACTCCTCATGGTCTATAGGCTTTGACAAAACCGGGGGCCTCTCCAAGTGTCCCACCAGAGCTTGGAATGCATCCTCACAGTCCGGTGTCCATTCAAAATTTCTCTTCCCTTTTTTAATCACATCAAAGAAAGGAATACACTTGTCGATCGCCCTGGATATAAATCGACTCAACGCGGCGACTTTTCCATTCAGGCTTTGGACTTGCTTTATAGTTCTGGGTGCTTGTATGTCCCGAATAGCCTGAATCTTTTCTAGGTTGGCTTCGATCCCCCATGCATTGACAATAAAACCCAAAAACTTTCTCGACGCAACACCGAAGGAACATTTCGGTGGATTGATTTTCATTCCGTAGACCTGAGTATATCAAACATCTCTGCTAAGTCTCGAATGTGGTCATTTGACTATCGTGACTTCACGAGCATGTCATCCATATAGACTTCAATTGTTCTACCAATTTGGTCTTTAAACATCCGATTCACCAAACGTTGATAAGTTGCTCCTGCGTTCTTCAACCCAAAAGTTATTACTACATAACAGTACAGTCCAACGTCTGTGACAAAACTAGTATGTTCCTTATCTGGAATGTGCATCGGGATCTGATTGTATCCCGAATACGCATCCATAAATGACAATAATTCATGCCCTGATGTCGAGTCGACCAACCGATTGATTCAGGGTAAAGGGAAACTGTCTTTAGGGCACGCCTTGTTTAGGTCTAAGTAATTAACATAGGTCTTCCATTTCCCGTTTGCCTTCCTTACCAGTGCAGGATTAGATACCCATTCAGGATAGAGGGCATCGCAGACGAACCCATTGGCTTTGAGTTTATCCACTTCCTCTCGGAGAGCAACGGACCTCTACGGGTCCATGCCTCTCCTTTTTTGTTTCACTGGCACATATTTCGGGTCAATGTTCGACATATGACTTGCGATGGTGGGAGAAATCCCGCACATATCAGAGTGGGTCCAATCGAAAACATCCAGATTCGCTCAGAGGAAATCAGTAAGATTCTCAGTCATCGAGGGGTTGAGTTGTGATCCAATCTTAAGCACCCGTGATGGGTCATCATGGCTAACTGGAATGTAAATTGTCAATTCAACTAGTGCTGCTTTATCCTCCTTGGGTTCTTCATCATTGTCTCCCGGATCTATGTCTCTATTGATCCGGCCCTGTTGCCCGAGCCAAGGCTCGGGCATTACTTGTCAATTTTCAACAACACGGATATGGACAAAGTTGTCCACACCCTTCCCCTTCTCTCTTCGTTGGGCCTCTCTCAGCTCAGCCACAAAACATGCACGACTAATCGCTTGATCGCCATGCACTACACTAACTCCTCTATCCGTCGGAAATTTCAAGGTTAAACACCATGGGGCCAAAGCTGCCCTAAACTCCACCAGGGCCAGTCGGCCCAAAAACACATTATACGGGGAATCAACATCCACAATGAACGGTAGGATCCGTACCCTCCTATGTTCACCTTCTCCTAACTCAACTGGCAATTCAACGAAACCTATCGCATCAGTGGCTGCACCATTAAAGCCGTGAATGCGGGCTTTAGATTGTTTTAGATCCTTCGCCTCCATCTTCATTTGGTCATACGCCTTTTGGAAAATAATATTAACAGAACTCCCGCAATCAATCAGTATCCTTCTCACAAATGCCGGCCCAATCGTGGCTGAGATGACCATCGGGTCAATGGTAGGTGCCTCTACCTGATCGGCATCCCTGCTCCTGAATACTATATCATCTGTCATTATTTGCTACTATTTCGCTAGGGTCCCGTCTTCTGTGTTCGAGCAACATTCGAAATCCGAATGCTTTAGGGAACTAGCATAGCGTTCCATTTCTTGCCAACTCTTGTTTGATGGGTGAGGCTCACTGACTATCGTGTTTATGACTAGTCTATCTCCAGTCCGAGCGGGTTCCTCAGGTCGACGTAGGGCCTGCTCGTGATTGGGGTCAGATGACCCATGTCCGCCTTCATGCGGATTCTTAACAAACTGTTGTAACTTCTTCTGTCGAATCAGCTTTTCTATAGAATCATGGAGGTGTCTACATTCTTCAGTATTGTGCCCGTAAGTCTCATGGAAGCAACAAGACTTCCTAGTCTTTTTTTGTTCCTCGGTGGATTCTTTTGGGCGCGGCTATCGGTGTTGGAATGTATTACAAGTTGATAAATAAATATTCTCCAGAGATGTGTTCAGAGGAGTGTATTCGTTATAGGTTGGGATCATTAGTTTCCACTTTCCTGCTTCCCTCTTTCTTCCAGAATTTCCTCCTCCGGATCCTTTGGACTGCTTTGGCTTATTTTGGACATTGACCTGGACCTTGCCAGAGTTGTCGCCGGACTGCATTACCACAATGTTACTTTGCACCGCTTCCTTTCTGGGCCCTGGCGCACTGCTTCGTCTGGTCTATCTGGCCTCTTCTCTTCTCATGAATTGGTTCGCCTTTGAATAAAAACGTTCCAGGGTGGTCGGTGGTTTTCCTGCCAGCCAATCACCAAACTCTGAGTTTGGATCTACCCTTCGCATCACAGCCATAAGAATAGCATGGTCATTCGGGTTGCTAACTTCGGTAGCAGCAACGTGAAATCTTTGCAAATATTCCTTTAACGATTCCCTTAGGGCCTGTATCACATTGGATAAAGACATTACGTCCTTTGGACAAGTGGTATGGATCCTAAACTGCTCCACAAATTTCGTCGCTAACTCATCAATCCTGGAGATCGATCATGGAGGAAGTCTAGTGAACCACATGGTAGTGATTCCGGATAAGGTTATTGGGAAACATCTACATTTAGTCGCATCATTTTCCCTAGCCGAGTCTATCATCCACTCGTATCTTATTATATGTTGTCGGGGATCAGTTTTCCCTTCATAGGCTGGAATAGTGGCATACTGAATGTCCGGGGGTACTCAGCCTGTAGGATAGCATCTGTGAATGGAGTATGACTTCTAGATATGCCCCAATCACCGTTGGATAAGCCCTGATTTTCCCTCATCAGCTGTTTGACCATAACTGATAAATCTAGGGTCTAGATTGGAGGTGGCAAGTTGGAACCTATCCCGCGTGATCACTCCGGTTGATGCCTCCTCGGTAGGTGATCTACCAAATGCATGTCCTGGGGACCCGCTTCGCTACGACCCTGGTCAGGTGGTGGACCAGCTTCCACCTGTGCTCCAGAACTTAAGTTTCCCACTCCAGTTTGAGTGTGATTTTCCCGGTGCAAGTGAGGGGCCGCGGTTCCAGTAGAGAGCCTGGACCATTTTTGTAAGATTGTTCTGCTGCACCTGTTTGTGTCATTTCAATCCTACGGCGTCTACGCCTGTGATGTTCATTTGATGAAGCGGAGCTGTCAGATGTTGAGTAGGAAGCGGGGCTTCCTCCAGCATTTTGATGCTGTTGCTGAGCAATCTGGGTTATGAGATTGGCGTTAGCTTGAATTTGTTCGTTAAGCTGTCTCCTGCTTTCCACGAGTTCCCTCATCAGCTCATTGAACTCTGCCCTGGTGACAACTTCTGATTGGTTTAGGATGGTGGCGGTTCCTGCACCTGGGTTAGCTTGTTGATTGCTAGGTCCCACTTGCTGGACGCTGGCGGTCTCGTTGACATCCGCACTGTGGGAGGCTGATCTGGTACGTGGTCTTCCCATCTTAGAGTTTTCCGTTTGAACTCTGAATAGAATCTACGAACTCTTGAGAATGAACTTGGATCTCCTTTGGGGGATTTCTTCAATCCAGTAGCGACAAAGTAGATCCTAGCAGCCTGAGAATGCACGTTCTCAGTGAAAGCACCAAAATGTTAGCACAAAAATTGGTCACTAACACCCTTGAATAGAGTTGTGTAGAGAGACTAATGAAGAAAATAAATTAAAACCGAGGAATAAAGTAACTGGATGTAAAAAGAACAGCAGAAAAGAAAACACTAGATTTATAGTGGTTCGGCGTAATTGCCTACGTCCACTTTGAATATGATCTTTATTACATTTCCAATTACATGATTACAGATACAATCTGTAAACAAATAGCTTGAATGCAAGTTTGAACAGAAAAGAAGTGAGTACAAAAAAATGGCAGAGTATTCCTAGAGTTCCCGAAAAAAAGGTCCCTTCAACTGTACCCCTGCTCCTCTATTTATAGACGAAGATAGGCTGATCCCCTGTGTAGGCCGAAGGCTGAGATAGTTTGTCCCACATATGATAATTTTGAGTCAGCCGAACTAGGTATGCCAAACGACCTTTGGCCGAGCAATAGATGCCGAACCGTGGCGTCTTAATAAATGACCCGAAGCAACTTCTCAAAGGAGTCGAGGCGAATGGCAGATGACTCGAAGCAAAGAAATGTTAGTCACGTCGCTCTGTTGTAAGTCAAAGAATCTTTTAACTTCCTCAAGGTCCATAGATCCAGCTACGCCGAACTACACATGCCGAACCATTAAGGCTGAACCTCCAATGTCGAGCCTCAATCGTTCGGAGCAGCTTTGGCTTTCCTTCCTTGACTGAACGATGAATGGCCAAACCATGCTAACCTTCTCTCCAAGGCCGAGCGACGAGTGGCCGAACCACATTTCTCCAACGACCTTGGCTGAGCCACTCTTGGTCGGTCCGCCATATCTACACCCCAACGCCGAACCACCTTGCATTCTTGTGCTTTACAAGCATGTCCAACCATGTGCATAGGCCGATCCAAACTTAAGTTACACCAGTCTCTTATACTTCCACTCCTCTCCTAGATTGAGTCTCGTCTAGGTTCAACCATAGGCTCTGTGACTATCGCCATGTAGTCGGGCCAAAATGTCGGGTAACAATAATCACTAAGCCTTTCAAGCCTAATAAATTCATAAAATCATAAACACTTGGAAAAAATACCCAAAAATCACGATAAATCAGAATTACCACGTTCTTTAATATAAAAAAATTTCGGGATCAAAAGCAATATTTAATTATTTTTAATAATTAAAACCCAAAATCTTCACTTAAAAAATTCATAAAATATTCATACTTAATTGAAAAATTATAAAATTAAAAACCCACTTCTAAAATAATGTTTTTAACATAACATCAAAATTTCAAGTCGAATGGATGTCATAAACTAGTTTTTCACTCTTAAAGCCTATTAAATAATTTCATAATAAATCCAATAATTCATCATTCAAGCATATAATCAACCAAGCATTCAAAACATGGCATAAAAAGCATAACGTTCGTATTTGATCACAAAACCGAAATGAACATGCAAATAGTGAGATGAAAAACTATTATTCACCTTGATTTGATAAAGAAGGATGAGATTTGAGTCTAGATTTGATATCCCCAAGCTAAATCTTGATTTCCTAACTTTTCTTCCTCTTTGAACTCCTTGTAATGCTTGGCTTTGTATTTACTTTAGTTTGTGTAACTGAATGTGAATGAGGGAGATGAAAGTGTAAGGGTTTATATTTAGAAGATATGCTTATTCCTATTTTACCCTCCATATAATTTCCTCCTTTTAATTTAAGTTATAACCATTCTTGTTAATTGATTAATTAAGGTTAGACCCATATTAATTCAAAAACCTCATTCTCCTTACCACCTTACATTATTTTATTTTATTTATCTAATTAAATGTCTAAATGATGTTAATCAAAATTAGGGATGCTACAGAATCCCCTCCTTACAGAATTACATCCTTGAAATTACGATAAGGTATATAACAAACATATAACACATAGATAAACATACCATTAGAACAAATTAGAATAAGTGTCTCTAATCCCATCCTTTATCTCCTAAGTATAGTCTTTATCCTTGTCACTCCACTGGACTTTTACTAATCCCACTGTCTTGTTTCTCGGCTTCTTCTCATCCTAGCCACAATACAAACAGGTTGCCAAATAATAGTCATATTCGGAACCACCACTAAATCTACCAATGCAGTCAGAGTGATAGTAGTCTTTGGATCAAGAAACACTTTCTAAGATGAGAAACATGAAAAACATTGTGGACTCCTGCCAAATTGCTCCGTAATTGTATCCTGTAAGCGAGTTTCATGATGCTTTCTATAATAGGAAATGGTCCAACAAAACTAGCTGCCAAATTCCCTGACTTCCCAATCTTACTACGCCCTTCATCGGCGATACTTTGAAGAAAACATGATCTCCCACTAAGAATTCTAAGTATTTTCATCTCTTAACTGCATAGCTTTTTTGCCTAAACTGAGCTTCTTTCATCCTAGCCTGGATTAACTCAATCTTTTCCATGGCTTCACTTACTAAATATGGACCCAGAATCAATCTATCTTTGGTCTCTAACCAACGTACGGGTGATTTACAGGGTTTTCCATATAAAGCTTCAAAAGGTATCATTCCTATACTAGCCTGATAACTATTGTTATGGGAAAATTTAACTAAGTGTAGACTTTCTTCCCATGATCCTCCAAAATCTAGCACATAAGCCCTTAACAAATCCTCCAAGGCTTTGTTAACTTTTTCTATTTGCCCATTTGTCTACGGATGGTAAGTGGTACTCATCTTGAGCTTGGTACCTAATACCTCTTGTAGACTCTTCCAGAATTCACTAGTGAATAAAGATCTCTGTCACTTACTATACTACTAGGAATGCCATGCAGTCTAACAATATTCTTCATAAATAATTTAGCGAGTGTCATCCTTGTGGACTTAATAGGAATGAAATATGCACTCTTGGTCAATCTATCCACTATAACCCAAATACTTTCATTTCCCTTACACGACCTTGATAATTTGTTAACAAATTCCATGGATATAGAATCCCATTTCCACATTGGTATATCTAAAAGCCGAAGTAATCCACTTGGTCTCTGATGCTCGGCTTTCACTTGTTGACAATCCAAGCATTGCTTTACCCATAAGACTACATCCCTTTTCATACCTTCCTAGAAGAAACTCCTTTTCATATCCTGATACATCTTAGTTCCTCCAGGATGAATGGTAAATTTCGATCGATGGTAGTCCCTAAGAACTTCTTTTCTTAGGTCACCCACATCTGGAGCACATAATCTTCCCTTCTTTCTCAACCATCCATTTTGATTAAGATAAAAATCCTTTAAGTCATCAATCTCAGTTCCACTTTCAATTGTTCTATTCATTTAGCTAATAAAGGACCATCTCTTTGTTTAAAGCAATCTTTTCAATCAATACTAGTCGAATTTCCAAGCAAGATACAGTACACTGACTAGAACTAGCAGTCAATCTTAACTGCACACTCAAGTAGTCAATCTTTCCAAATCTTTCCACTCCGCTAACATCACCAATACTGCACTCTGATGTTTTCTGCTAAGTGCATCTGCGACTTTATTTCCTTTCTCTGATGTGTACTCAATTCCAAAATCATAAGTAGCTATGAACTCTAACCACCTCTATTGTCTCATATTCAACTCCCTTTAAGAGAATAAATAACTTAAAGACTTGTGATCCGTATACAATTCGAATCGTTCTCCCAAACGATAGTGTCTCCACACTTTCAAAGCAAAGATTATTGCTGCCAACTACAAATCATGAATCAGATATCTAACTTCATGCCGTCTAAGCTATCAAGAAGTGTAGGCAATCACTTTACCCCTTTGCATCAACATAGCTCCTAATTTTTTTCTGCATGCATCGGTATACACCACCAAATCTTGATTCCCATCCGGAACAACTAACATAGGTGCATTGGTCAATAAATATTTTAGCTTCAGGAATGCCTCCTCACATTTATCAGTCCAAACATACTTCACGTCTTTTCTTGTTAATTTAGTCATTGGTGCTACTATACGAGAGAAATCCTTGATGAATCTTCAGCAATAGCCAGTTAATCCAAGAAAACTCTTTACCTCACTCACTGTCTTGGGTCTCTTCCAATTATTGATAGCTTCTATCTTAGCTGGATCTACTGGCAACCCTTTTTGTATAAATACATGACCAAGGAACTTCATTTCTTTCTTCCAAAAATGACATTTCAAAATTTTTGCCTTTAGTTGATGCTGCCTCAACATGTCAAGCACTATTCTAAGGTAAGTTTCATGATCTTGCTCATTCTTAGAATATATCCAGATTTCATCTATAAATACTAATATGAACCTATCCAAATGCTCTCAGAAGATTCGGTTCATTATATCCACAAAGAAAGCAGGCACATTAGTCACCCCGATTGGCATTACTAACCAGTCGTACAAACCATATCTTATTTGAAAAACCATCAAAGGAATATTGTCCTCCACCACCCTTAGTTGATGGAACCCTATCGCCAGATCCAATTGGAAAAACACTTTGGCTCCACTCAACTGATCAAATAAATCATTAATTCTTGGCAAAGAAAATCGATTCTTTATCATCTTTTCACTCAACCTATGATAATCGATACATAATCTCAACAACCCATCTGGTTTCTTCATGAATACTGCAGTCGTTCCCCAAGGCGAACTGCTTAGTCTGATAAAATGTTTTCCATCTAACTCCACCAGTTGCACTTTTAACTCATTCACCTCAGTAGGTGTCATTCTGCTGGGTGGTTTACTTACGAGTTTAGCTCCAGATACAAGATCAATTCGAAACTCAATGGCCCGTTCCGGTAGTAGTCCTATTACTGGCTCAAAGACATCTACAAATTCTCTAGCGATAAAAACTCAATTCGGCTCTTCTTCCTCCGCCATTGCACCCAATAAAGCACAAACATCAAAATTCGAGTCCTCTACTGAGTATATAATTCGAATGCTACTATTAGGGTGTCTTAGTAATACTTTTCTATCTTGGCAAAATATTCTAGCATCATATTTACTTAACCTATCCATACCCAATATAATTCCAAAGCCCACAAAATCAAACGCATACAAACTGCAAGTATGACCTAACAACTCAAACTCTAAATGGTCACATCTCATCCCAAGAGTTGCATACCCTCCTATCGGATTCGCAACCCTTAAGGAAGTAACTAGGTATGACGGTTCTAAACTTAGCTTATCTACTAAGAAAAGAGATACAAAAGAATGTAATGCACTAGAATTAAATAGTACTCTAATAGATATGCCATGTGTGACGCCCCACCTCTATGCCCACGCTAGCCAAGAACACTACGGAGTAATGCTGTCGACTAGCACGGAGAATAAGGCTGTTGAGGAGTGACCATCCATGTAAATTCTTTGTGTGAGCACCGATATGTCAGATAGTGTAGCATGCATTTCATTTAAGGAGGAAAATCCGACATACCGATACAAACTCAAAGCTATCACACAGTGGCTATATATAATCTTTGGAAACAAATATAGAAATAAACATAACACAAATCAGTCACAGACATCCATATCACAAAGGCGGAAAAAGATATGAATAAATATATAACACATGAAAGTGTACATCAGAGTAGTGGTCTAAAAGATCCACGATTATACAAAAGAATAGCTACCAGCTACACAAAAGAATAAGTATACATCACGGAAGCTATATCTCAAATGTATACAACCAAAAACTACTAATCTAAGTAGTTAGCCAAAAGTCAGAGTAACCCCTGAAGAGAAGTCAAGCAGAAGCACCTGTAACATCTCGGTCTGACCCGAGTATTATTTATAAGAAAATAATAAACGGATCAGTCTAGGTATAAATATCAGATAATATGGTGTAGAATAAAGGACATGGCATGAACATGTAATAACCATAATGGCATACTACTATAAGTATATAATTGAAAATCAACAAGAGATTAATCAATATCACAAGAATATTCTCAAAGATAAAATGGGGTATCATACCCTAAACTTGTATTCATAACAAGTCAATGACACACGAATTCACCAATACACAAAAATTGATAAAACTTATCAATGGAAATCACGAATATTGGTGAAGCACAAATTCCAGAAATCAACACATGAAATCCAGAAATCACAAAAAGGGGGAGGCCTATCACACGAACGGGAGCATGAAAGCTCACCAACATATGTATCACACGAATGAGAAGCTATCTCATGGAAGCTATCCATTAATTTTTTGAACACACGAACGGCCCGAAGACCATGGGTCGCTACCCCACATATGTGAATCGAAACATCACACAAACGGGGTTTAGTCTCCCTCGCAGACAAAGAGACATTGCACAATTGCTAGTCTAAATCACAAAAATGATCGTCAATGATCATCAAGAAGTGTCAATTACACTAAGCTAGTAAATATATGATTTTAGCTTCATGTCCCATAACCACTAGCTTAACTTAAATATTTACGAACAAACTGTAGATCTTCACTAGGAAATTGTCACAAAATGTTCAGTCGAACAAGTCCAAGAATTAACCGACGAAGTAAACGCAAGCGTTTCATACCACCTGTTTTGCTAAGCCGTTTAATTAGATTTCTCATCCGAGTGAAGTAAAGGCTTGTATATACTAATAGATTGGAAAACTGTTTAGGAAAAAGATCTTTGTAATAAAATAGAGTTGAAATCGTTTTGATGAAAGAGTTTTGATATTTACTACTAGTATTGAAACCTTTATATTTTTGAAGTGACAAATCACAAAAACGATTGTAGAAACAATCAATCATCGAAATTCACATACGAAGACGTGAATCAAATCCAAAGAAATTGATACTAAATCCATCAAAATGGATATTCACATAAAATCCATAGAAAGAAGTCATCAACGTCGGTAAAAGTGATAACGTCTAATCGGATCGACAAAACTCGATTAACATTGGAAGTTTTACTCAAAATTAGGCAGATAGGAAAAACTGGGAATTTCCAAACGTCTGAGGGGTTGGTCCAGACGCCTGGATTTAGTCTCTAGAAATATTCCAGAAAACTATCCAGACGTTTAAAACCTAAAATCAGACGTCTGAAAGCGTTCAGACGTCTGGGAAAAAGTCCAGACGTTTGGATTTGGTTTAAGGAAATATTCTAGAAAACCAACCAGACGTCTGAAAGCACAAATCAGACATCTGACATCTTTTCAGACGTCTGGAACAATGGTTCAGACGTCTGAAATTAGTCACTGCCCTTTTTATTTTTCTGTCGTATGTTATTTTTCACCAGGAGGCAAAACCAGACGTCTGGCAATGATCTCCAGACGTTTGAACACCTAATCTGGGCAGAAATTTGCCTAGGCCAAGATGGCCAAAACGTTCTCGGAAGCGATCGAGCAAGCAATGACAACTAAGGATTTACGTCAAGCGACAACCCGGTCTTATAGGCGCTTCGATACACCCCAAACAACATATCCAAACATCCATTGAAGGATTTTCACAAGAATTGGACTTCAAAAACCAAGAAATTAGGATATTCACCAATTCAATCCCAAACAAAAGGAAATGTACATAAATAAGTGTTAGGAATTCATACCCAATCACAAAGATAAATATAGACAAAGATGTGAGATAAAAATCTCACCTTTGAACCCGAAAACAATGAATGAGAAGCTTGAAGACAAAGGAAGATCAACCACACTTCAATCTCAACACAAGAAGCTTGAATATAAGCTTAAAAGAGAAACATTTCCTAAATTAGGTTTAGGAATTTTTTGAAATCAAAGTGAGAATGAGTTGGAGAAGAAGGAGATGATACTTACCAATGCTTCTCTTTGAATTTGGAGCAAGAACTTGATTTGCAAATGGAAACTAGGGTTTAGGATTTTAATTCTTTTTCTCTTCCTCCATTATTCTCTTTAGAACTGAAAAGGTAAAGAAATGGGAGTGGATGAAGAGAAGCGTTTCAGTTTGGGGTATTATGTGGACTAGTGGGCTGAACCCAAACCCAAAGTGAAAAAGGTCAAAATTTTAGCTAGCTCCAAACATATCAAAGTTTACACTTAAAAAGATCGCAAACGTCATTTTGAACTCAATGGAGGTGGTTTCGAGTCCTAATTTGACCGTATGCAAAAAGTAGCTTTTCGGAATAAAAACCCGACTGATGATAAAATATTTAAATATAAAATCGATAAATATGCGAGTTATTACAGACTCCCCTCCTTAAAAAAATTGCGTCCTCGCAATATATAAGATGGAAATAAAAAGTAACAACCATAAAAGCATATTAACACAAAAGAATTTTGAAATAAGAAGTTCACCTCAAGGAGCATGAGAAAGTAAGTCCGGATGTGTATGCTCGATGAGTTCCCGAGATTCCCAAGAGCAATCCTTAGGATTTGAGGACCATTGAACCTTTACAAGTGGACCATCTTTATTTCGAAGTCGTTTAACCTCCGAAGCAATAATTCGAATAGGATGCTGCTCATAAGTTAAATTAGGCGAAACTTCAATCTCTTCCACAACACCGGGCTCAAGAATAGAATCGGAATCCCGAAGGCACTTCCGTAATTGAGAAACGTAAAACACGTCATGCATGGCAGAAAACTGAGCCGGTAATGAAAGGCGATAAGCCATGGAACCTGTTTGCACAAAAAATAGGCAAACACCTCCAAGTCGTATGATTTAGTTGATTTTATGTTGTTTTTAGTGATCTGGGTGATTTACGCAAATATGTAAAAAGCAGGGACTAAACTGTAAAAGACACACAGATTTATAGTGGTTCAGCCAGAATGTGCCTACGTCCACTTTATATATTATTTCTCCTTTCTTGTTCAGATTACAAGTACAAAGCTTTGATACCAGTATATGAAAGTTGTTTGAAAGTTCTATCTGTGCTTGAGCTCTCAAACTTGTCCCCCATTGTTGTACCCCTACCCCTCTATTTATAGAGTGAGGCTGGGAGTAGGGGTTCTGGATGTATATAGCTGCTGGTGGGCCTGGGCTGATGCAATCTGGCCTGGCAACGTTGGTTCGGCAACGCCTTGGTTCGGTACTGCTTCGATCCGGTGGTAGATGGTTGGAGTTGAGACCTTGGTTCGGTAGGTTCGGTGGGACTTTGGTCCGGCGGTACCTGGGAGATGGGTTGGTTCGGTGGTAGGTGGATAGGCTTTTGATTCGGTGGTGGTGGGAACGCACCTAACATTTGCCCCCCAAAGTGGGGCATATGGCAGCATATGCCGTGCTTTGTTTTAGGTCCTTCGACTTGGACACTCTCATTTGGTCCCGAGCACCGAAACAGTTGGTCCGGTCGTTTCTATTTGCCTATAAGTAGGAGCCCCATGCCTCTGTTATTCCGTACTAGCCGAACCAAATTTTTTCCTTTGCCGAATCAAACGAGCACCGAACCAGACCTCAACTGCCGGACCAGGTGAGGCCCTCTTCTGCCGGATGAGCTTTTGCTTTGTCTTACCGAATGGACTCGGGGATTTCGAGTGCCGAATGAACCTTTAGCCTTGACTTACCGAATGGACTTGGGGTTTCCGAGTGCCGAATGAACCTTTAGCCTTGACTTACCGAATGAGCTTGGGGTTTCCGAGTGCCGAATGAATTTCTATGTTTTGAATTACGAGTGAAATTCCAGTCTGCATACACTTGCTTGTTTTTATCTCTACATCCTTTGTTTTAACAATGTGTTTTCTCGTGTTGCAGATAATGTCTCATAAAGTCGAAACTCGTTCTGACAAGAAGAAATCCAAGGACCGAGGGGAGTCCTCCATTGTGCCCCCAGTTCAGGCAGCACCAGAACGACAGGGACCAACCCCGAGATCGCTAGTAGAAGGGTATGGTCCTCAAGAGCTCCTGAACTCACCGCCTGATTGTTTTCCCAGCTCCCTAAAAGGTGAGCAGCTTGATGTCATCTCTCGCTCTTTTGGGATCGACAGAGCACACATGTTGTTGCTGGGGGAAAGAGTGATGCCATATAATATCCCCGAAGGATATTTCACTTACAGTAGGTACCATTGTATGTGTGGGGCCATTCCCTCGATTAATGCTAGGATAGTCAGCTTCATCACCTACTTGAAGGTGGCTCCATTACAGCTTCAGCCTAACTCCTACGCCATCCTGGTGAGCCTGTTTGTTATCTTCCAGAGGAGATACGGGCGTCCTCCTTCCAACCGAGAAATCTGGTATCTGTACAACATGAGAGGCTACAAGAAGGGGTCTCCGTATATTAGCTTGGAGTCGGCCGTGTCCTTCAAGCCAGTCCTGGATTTATATTCGAAGTTCAGCATGTTCAAAAAGGAATGGTTTTTCATCAAGGATGGCTCTGTTTCCATCCGTCGCTTCACCTCTGGCTGTAAGTTGAAGCTTATGTATGATTTCCGTTCTGACTACAATGCTTTTTCTTATGTGCTTTTATTTCTTGCTAGCGACAGGTGGCTTTGCGGTCGTGGAGAACGATCACCTGGTTCAGATGGCTGTGGAAATAGAAGCCATTACGGGAAGGGATAGGTCGGCTTCTTACTTGATCAGGAACGCTACACTTCTGGGGCACAACCTTATTCTACCACATCAGTCCATGGTCAAGAAGAGAGACACGGCGGAGGAGAGGGATGCCAACGCTAAAGGATGGGCTACGGCGAAGAGCAGCAAAAGGAGACCCTTCTCGATACATCCAATTGCCGGGGGGAAGAAACTCAAGAAGTTCGATGGACCCTCCCCCAGCACATGTCCAGATGTTCCGGAGGAGGAAAATGTGGAGGAGGAAAGAGACGAGGATGAAGGAGGTGAGGTGGAGAGCGGAAGTGGTAGAGAAGGTGACGGTGGTCGTCACGGCGACGATGGTGGTGAAGGACAAAGCGGTGATGGCACCGGGGCTTTACCTCCTAGGCAAGCAGGCGTGATTCAAGAGTGGACAGATGACGCTCTCTGCCAAGCCTTCGAAGGGTTGGAGGAAGGACCGGCTTTGGCGGAGAAGCCCAAGAAAGCTGGTAAGGCCGGGACTGGCGCCGATTTATCTTCCAGGAGTGCTTCCGCTGAGGCAACTTCTGCGATCCAAGGTGAATTTTTGACTCCTGCAGACTTTTTTGCTCTTCTTAACTTGACACATTTCTTGAATTACGGTTCAATGCATGCTTGTGACACTTGGTTTTCATTCCAGGAGCAGGCAAAGCAGCCAAGACCTCAGATGTTCGGCACCGCCTTGATCAATATAAGTCCCTCAAAGCTTCTACTAAACCGAAGCCTCCGACCAACCGCCCCAGGGATGTAGTCGGCTATCGTCCTCTTCTTAGGGTCATTGAAGAGGGCATTCAAAAGAAGAAGAGGAGCCGCTTCTTGTTCGAACCTTTACCTGGTCCTCAGCCCCCATTCCAGCCTCTTCACGATATCACAGAGGGGGATACTGAGTTCATACCTTCTTCGCATCCGTCTGAAAATCCTACCGTTACCCCGATAGATCATCCTGGCTTGGCTCGTAATCCGTTTGCGGGTCATCCAGATCTGGACCCGGCCTCTCAGGATATCTCCTTCGATGAGGTTACTGGTGAACACCTTCTCCCTCGCAATCCTATGGTACGAGTGCTTGACGAGGCTAAGTCCTTGGACTTTGATTTGCTTACCACTCGGGTCGTAACTCTGGGGGACGAAGCTAAGGCGAACATCGACCGGGTCGCCGAGGAAACCAAGAAGCTGATGGGACATCATGCCCGATTGGTCAAGGCTGGGGAGGAAATCGGGAGCGCCAATATTCGACTGCGGTTAATGGTTTCTGACCAGGCTAAACAACTTGCTGATCAAGCCATCCAGATTTCTTAGCATGAGGCTGCATCTAGGCAATTAAAGAAGACTATGGAAGAGGTCAGCAGGGCAGAGTTGCGGAAAATGGAAGCCGCCTGTAAGGAACGGATTGACATGGCTATAACAACGGTGGATGAGGTTCGGAAAGTGGATCTCGAGCGGGTAGAGGAGTTATCCGGGAGGCTTGAAGCTGTAGAGCTGGCTCAAACCAAGCTAAAGGATGAGATGGAGGCGATGAGGAAATCCCTTCAAGCTGATCGCTCGTGATACCAATTGGAGAGGGATGATGCCATTGCAAAGTTATTGGCTTCTGAGGTCCGAATGAGGGAGTTTGAGGAGAACGAGGGGATGATGGATGAGATGCTCCAGGATATGTACTTCCGTACTTGGAAATAGAGTAACTTATCCTGGATTGATGATTATCCCCGAGTTATGGCTAGGATTTATCTCAGGGCTCTGGAGGAGGCCAAGGCTGATGCGGATAAGGAGGGTGGCGAGGTCTTCGGAATGGATGTGGTTACGGCCCAATTCACCAAGGAAGAGAAGGTGGCGGTGAAGGAGGGCATGCGGCTGCTTGCTACTGAGGAGGTAGGTGTGCAAGTGGAGGATGATGATCAAGATGATCAAGGAGCAGATGCTGGTAAGTCCTCCCCTTGAGTCTTTCCGTTAACTTGGTTGCTTATCACTAATGAATTCTCTCCTTGATCGGACAGGCGGTCAACAGGATAAGGGTAAAGCTCTGATGCAGCCGGCTCCTTGACTTGACCTGGATATCTTTTTGCTTACTGAACATTGTTGTATATGTTAGTCTCAAAATAGTAACGTAACTTTTTGGCTGTAATTATGTCACTTGTAATAAACAACATTATTTTTGGCGTGTAATTTTTTAACTTAAGCCGATTCTGTCGTATTTGAATGCTTTTGTTATTTTGACATGTTGTATGAGAAATATAGCTATGCATATGCTTGTAATTCAGTTGTGTTTGATGTCAAGTTCTTGCTTAAAACATAACTTCATGTCTTGCAATGTTAGTTTGGTGTGTGAATAAATTATAGCCACATATTTATACACGGAAGAAGAAAATACCGCCCTTCATATTTTACTTGTAGATGGCAGCTTTGAATGTCTTGTGTGACTGAGTATGGAATGCGGCCTAGTGTCCTGTTGTAAGTTCCCACTCCCATTAGCGAATGTCTCCTATTCTGTGTCCTGTACTTTAGGGATCGTTATAGAGGATAGGAGGAAAGTTTTTTTTAAATAAAATTGAAATATGAGAAATAGTAAAACTTCCAATCATGGAAGGCCTTCGATGTGCTTAAGTTCGTGGCAAACGGGCTTTGTAGTCACTTTCCCTAGCTGTGGGCCTTGGAGACATTTGTCACCCATCTTACGCCTCCGCGGGGAGTTAATCTTTTTTACCACAGCCGTACTTAAGATACATCGGAGCCGAGATCACGCACAGTAACTACCCGGGCCATTATGGCCCGTAATCGTGGGTATTATTTGATTTACTGTGGCCGGCTAGCGTGGGTGCTGATCGTCAACCGTGAACTACCCCTGGCTGGCCACACCTTATGTTGGGGCTTAAAGTAGGTTCACAGTTGCCGGCGAGCCGAACGCCGTAATGAGTTGCCTTGGCTATAGTCGGCCTTCTCGGTGGCTTATAATCGGCTCATTACAGTTGGCTTTGAGGGCCGTCGCGAGCAATGAGTTAACCCGCAGCAGAGGGATGCCGGATCAAAAGTGTCTCATTGGCGAGGGCATAGATTCGTATAGTACCTGTTAGGTCTCGTCCAGGAGAAGTCGCGCTGTGGAGCGCCTTGAATGAAAATGCTATTTGCACAGGATTTTGTTCAACAGAAAAGGATAAAGTTAACAAGCAGCCAAGATATAAAGTAACAAGTTAAAAAAGAGGCAAGGTTTTTAAAGTGGTTCGGCACGAAAATGCCTACGTCCACTGATTCTCTTTGTTAATTCACTTCATATGGGCAGTACAAGTTAAGAAAAGTATCGACGAAGGTGTTGGATGTTCCATGCCCTCTGGAACACCTCCCCGTCTACTGTTGACAAAATATAAGCTCCATTGTGGAGATCTTTATGAATTACATATGGTCCGTCCCAGATTGGATCTAGTGCTCCGGGGCGTGGGAAGATTCGCTTGAGGACAAGATCTCCCTCTTGTAAGCTATGATGCTTGACTTTGAAGTTGTATTGCGCTGCCACTTTTTGCTTGTGAGCTGATGTTTTGAGTGTTGCATCGTTTCTTCTCTCTTCAATTAGATCCAAAGACATGTGGAGGAGTTCTTCGTTTTCTTCTGGGTTATAGTGGATCCTACGGTGGGAAGGCACTATAGTTTCAACTGGGAGCATAGCCTCTGATCCGTATGCCAAAGAGAAAGGAGTATGCCCCGTTGATGTTCTGAAAGATGTGCGATAGGCCCACAGTGCTGTAGGAAGTTCATCCACCCAAGCGCCTTTTGACTTTTCGAGTTTCTTTTTGATTAGAGTTTTGAGAATTTTGTTGACGGCTTCGACTTGTCCGTTTGCCTGGGGATAAGCCACGGATGAGAAGCTTTTGTGAATTTCATGCTCTTGGCACCAGTTGGCGAACTCCTCGCTGTCAAACTGAAGTCCATTGTCCGATATGATTTTGAATGGGACTCCGTACCTGCATAGAACATTTTTTATCAAGAAGTTAATAACTTTTGCTGAAGATACTTTATTTAGGGGTTCTGCTTCCACCCATTTGGTGAAATAGTCGACTGCCACTATAGCATATTTGGCCCTGCCTCGGCCCATTGGCAGTTCGCCAATCAAGTCAATTCCCCATACTGCAAAGGGCCAAGGGCTCGTCATTTGAGTAATCTCAGTTGTTGGTAGCCGCGGGATCTTAGCAAATTTCTGACATCTGTCACATTTTCTGACGAAATCTAAGGCATCCTTGCTTAAGGTGGGCCAGAAATATCCATATCAGAGTATCTTTTTTGCCAAAGTCTGCCCTCTAGTGTGATCTCCGCAGCTTCCTTGATGGATGTTGGATAAGATTTCCTTGGCCTCCCTTCCAGCGACACACCTTAATAAGGGGTTAGAGAAGCCGCGCCGATAGAGGGTGCCCTCTTGTATTGTGTAGTGGGAAGCTTTCCTCAAGATTTTCTTGGCTTCGTTACGCCCGTTGGGCAGTGTGCCATTTTGTAAGTAGTCTCGGATGGGAGTCATCCAAGTTGCTTCTTCGGTTGCAGCTATCAGATTCACTTGCTCAAAACTTGGGGTCAGTTGCTTTGAGATGGCTACTGCTCCGGGAAAAGCGTCGTCTCTCATGCTAGCTTGCTTCGCCAATTCGTCGGCCTCTTGGTTCTCTTCCCAAGGGATGTGTTTGATTAAATAGTGATCCAATCGATTGAGAAGCAACTTGGTCTTCTTCAAATATGCCATGAGTCGTTCTTCTCGAGCCTGGAATTCTCCTAGTATTTGATTTACAATAAGTTGGGAATCGCTATGAAGACACAAAGAATTGGCTCCGATTTCTAAGGCAAGTTCTAATCCATCTATCACTGCTTCGTACTCTGCATTGTTGTTGGTGGCAGCGAATTCCAATCTTATAGCATAGTGTAGCTTATTCCCCCTGGGAGTGATTATTACCACGCCTGCCCCCGAGCCTTGTTCGTTTGACGCACCATCCACAAAGAGATTCCACTTGATGTCTTCTGCTATCTCTAATTGCTCCTTACCTTCGTTGGTAGTGAATTCGGCAATGAAATCGGCTATGACTTGTCCCTTGATGGCGGTGCGAGGATGGTAGGTGATATCAGATTGACTTAGTTCAATGCACCATTTAAGTAGTCGCCCAGAAGTGTCGGGACGATGGAGTACCTGCCTTAGTGGTTGATCGGTCAGAACTCTGATGGAATGAGATCGAAAATAGTGATGCAGTTTCCGTGATGTGATTAGTAAACAGTACGCTAGTTTCTCAAGTTTAGGATATCTGGCTTTCGCCCCTGTAACCCTCTTGCTTACAAAGTATACTGGCCGCTGCGTGCGTTTGTCTTCTCTCACCAATGCGGCGCTTAGAGCATGAGATGACACAACAAGGTATAGGTATAGCACTTCGCCTTTGTTCGGTGTTGAGAGTACTGGTGGTCTCTGGAGGTGTTCGATTAAGTTAAGGAAAGCTGTTAAGCATTCGTCAGTCCATTCGAATTTTCCTTTCTCTTTCTTTAGAGCTTCGAAGAAGGGGATGCATTTGTCGGTCGCTCTAGAAATGAATCTGCTCAGGGCGGCCACCTTCCTATTTAGGCTTTGCATCTCCTTTCGGGTAGAAGGTATCCTGATATCTTTCAGAGCTCGGATTTGTTCAGGGTTTGCTTCAATTCCTCTGGCATGGACGATGAATCCTAGAAACTTTCCTGATGATACTCCGAAGGAGCACTTTAGAGGATTCAGCTTCATTCCATATTGGCGAAGTACTTGAAACATTTCATCCAGGTGGCTTACGTGATCGTCGGCTCCCCTTGACTTTACCAACATGTCATCCACGTAAACTTTCATAGTTTGTCCTATTAGCCCTGCAAACATCTTGTTGACGAGGCGCTGATAGGTGGCCCCTGCGTTTTTAAGCCCGAAAGGCATTACCTTGTAGCAGTACAATCCTCGGTCAGTGATGAAACTAGTGTGGTCTTGATCGGGAGCATGCATAGGAATTTGGTTATATCCTGAGTATGCGTCCATAAAAGATAAGAGTTCGTGTCCGGCTGTGATGTCTACAAGCTGATCGATTCGGGGAAGTGGGAAGCAATCCTTCGGGCAGGCGTCATTTAAGTTGGAGAAGTCAATGCATGTTCGCCACTTCCCATTAGCCTTCTTTACCAGCACCGGGTTGGCGATCCACTCTGGGTAGATGGCTTCTCGTATGAAGTCATTGGCAAGTAGGTTCTTTACTTCTTCATCGAGGGCTGCTGATCGTTCTGCCCCTATACTTCTCTTTTTCTGTTTTACTGGCGCCTTGGTAGGATCAATGTTTAGTACGTGGCATGCTATGTCAGGGGAGATTCCGGTCATGTCAGCATGTGACCATGCAAATACATCCAAGTTATGGTGGAGAAAATCAATGAGTTGTTCCTTCAGCTCTGCTTTTAGTTGGGACCCGACTTTCAATAGTCTACTCGAGTCATGTCTGTCTACAGATACAAATTCCATAGCCTCTGCAGGCTCGGCGGTGGCCTCCTCCTCTTTGTCCCTGGGGTCTAATTCATTGAAAGGGTCGCTGGTATACCGAAGAGGAGGGGCTTTCTTTAGTTGCTATGCTTCCAAACTTTTTGTGCAGAGGGCAATCTCTACACTCTTCCCTTTATCCTTACTGTGGTTGTTGCGAAGTTTGGTTACATAGCAATCTCGAGCAATGTCCTGATGTCCCTCTACCTCCCCTACTCCATTGTCCGTTGGAAATTTCATCTTCAGGCACCATGGGGCCAGGACAATTTGGAAGTCAGACAAGGCTGGCCTTCCTAAGAAGGCGTTGTAGGCCGAGTGGTTTTCTATCAGCACAAATGTCTGTTTCCGCACAACGGAGCGGGGATGACTTCCAATTTCAACAAAGAGGTTCAGTCGTCCGAGGGGCATCTTCGCATTTCCTATGAAACCGTGTAGTGGTTTATTGCAGGGAAGAACATCCTTTAATGACAGCTTCATTTTGTCAAAGGCATGCTTGAATAGGATATTCACTGAGCTTCTAGTGTCTACTAGAATTCGGAAGACCTCGGCTGGGCCGAGCCGAGCAGAGATAACCATGGGATCCGTGTGAGGGTACTGCCTTCCCTCCAGGTCACGCCTACTGAATGTGATGTCACCATTCTCTATCCGCTTCGGGTGGCGTTCTTCTATAATGGAATTGACGCATTCTCCATTGTTTCTAAGTGACTTTCCGTACCTTTCCATCTCTGCCCAGCTGCCGTCAGCGATGTGTGGCCCTCCCGAGGTGGTATGGACCACTATCTTCTCTTGACTGGAGCCGCTGGTGTTGCGATTTCCTCTTCCTATCTCTGGGGAGGGTAGCCTTGGGTTCTCATTGGCAGGAACTGGAGTCCTGTTCTGGCCTTTTACATAGCGTTCTAGTCTTCTTCTGATGTGTTCTTCAATCAAGTCCCGGAGATGATGGCATTCGTTGGTATCATGCCCATGGGATTCGTGGAAGCGGCAGAATTTTCCAAACTTAATTGCGTTATCTGATTCCTTCTTGTGCGGGGGGCGTTTGTATTTAACCTCGTCTTGAGTGGCCAAGAAGATGTTTTCGATCGTTTCATTCAACGGGGTGTAAGCGTCAAATCTCGGTCCTGGCCGATATAGACGCTTTTCTCCCTTCTTGCCCCCAGCGTTGTCTCTAAAATCATTTCTTCGAACGTCCTTTGCTACAGCGGGCGTGTTGCCGTGAGCTGCCTTATTTTGTTGCCCCGTCTGCCTCTCAGTGGTAGCGTCTTCAAGTCTCATATATATCCCAGCTTCGTGGAAGAAATCGGGTAAAGTAGCTGGTTTTTCTTTGGTCAATCTTCTAGCAAATTTAGTATTCGGATGCACACCACTACAGAGGGCCATTAAGATAAGCTTCTCATCGGCATCTTGGACTGCGGCTGCTGCGGCATTGAATCGGGTTAGATATTGCTGCACTTTCTCTCCAGGTTTCTGTTTGATACTGGATAAGGAATAAGCGTCCTTGGGTTGCTCCACATGAATGCGGAATTGGCTGATGAATTTTTCTTTCAACATCTCCCATGAGCTGATGGATCCTTGGGGTAGATGGCAGAACCAGGAGGTAGCTAGATCTACTAAGAATAGCGGAAAGCATTTGCACAGCACTCCTTCTGTTGCTCCACTCATGAGCATATGCTGTGTGTATCTCTATAAGTGTACAATGGGGTCAGAGGTTCCTTTGTAAGGTTCCATCGTTGGCATTTTCCATTCTCGGGGGGTGATGGCAATTTCGATATTGCAGGCGAAAGGGCTGGTTACCCTAGCGCCTATCCCTCGGTCTCTTTGATCCCGTTGGACGCACTCTCTGAACAAGCGTGCCATCCTTTCATCAGAATTTGGAGCAGATAAAAATGAGTTCGGTTCTTCTCTGTGGGATTGATTCCGCCCAGATGGCCTGTAGGGATGGTATCGTCTATTATTCCTAATATTTTCTATTGGCTGTCTTTGGTCTTCTGGGAGCATGCTAGGGTCAGCTACAGTTGGCCCTTGCCTTGATCTTCCCCTGCTGGGTTCTGATCTAAGCACTTCCTCAGGTCCAACTTCGGGATGGACTCTAGCTCGACCCCGTTCATTGGTGTTTCCATGGTTAGGCAGTACGACAGGCTCGGCTACAGTTGTCCTCTGCCCGGTACCTCCCCCGTTGGGTTCGGTTCCAAACGTTTCCTTAGGTCTAACTTTGGGCTGAGCTTGGTCTCGGCTCCTACCATGGCCGTTTCTGTCGTTAGCTCCTTCGAAGAAGGAAGATCTTTGTTGTCTCCGAGATCCTCCAGATTGGGACTATCCCCATGATTCAGTGTTGTGGTTGGACTCTTCAGCATCCCTTAAGCGTGACATGAGTTGGTCCACCAAGGCTTCCTGCTGGGATGTGAAGCGGTTAGTCACTTCAGCCACAACCCTGTCTAGATCTGCCCTAGTAATTGCTGCCGGCTGTTCTATGGCAGGGGTTGTCGGATTTGCCTGTCCTTCATTTGGTACTGCTATTGGAATGGGATGATTTACTTGATCTGTGACCACTAGATCTGGAACACTGCTAGTTGCGATGTTCTTTCCTTTGTTAACGTCTTTTTTCTGCCTGGGAGGCATGTTTTTCAAGCAATGAACGACGCTGTTAGGAAGAAGGTTAAGTGGAAGAAGCTGAAGCTTCGAGCTTCCCGCTCTCAGTGAAAGCACCAAAAATGTTTGCACAAAAAATGGGCAAACACCTCCAAGTCGTATGATTTAGTTGATTTTATGTTGTTTTTAGTGATCTAGATGATTTACACAAATATGTAAAAAGCAGGGACTAAATTGTAAAAGACACACAGATTTATAGTGGTTCAGCCAGAATGTGCCTACGTCCACTTTATATATTATTTCTCCTTTCTTGTTCAGATTACAAGTACAAAGCTTTGATACCAGTATATGAAAGTTGTTTGAAAGTTCTATCCGTGCTTGAGCTCTCAAACTTGTCCCCCATTGTTGTACCCCTACCCCTCTATTTATAGAGTGAGGCTGGGAGTAGGGGTTCTGGATGTATATAGCTGCTGGTGGGCCTGGGCTGATGCAATCTGGCCTGGCAACGTTGGTTCGGTAACGCCTTGGTTCGGTAGTGCTTCGGTCCGGTGGTAGATGGTTGGAGTTGAGACCTTGGTTCGGTAGGTTCGGTGGGACTTTGGTCCGGCGGTACCTGGGAGATGGGTTGGTTCGGTGGTAGGTGGATAGGCTTCTGATTCGGTGGTGGTGGGTACGCACCCAACAGAACCAATATGTTCAGTGATAGAAAATGGCCTAATATATCGAGGCGCTAACTTTCCCGATCGACTGAAGCGTACAACACCCTTCATAGGTGAAACACGAATAAATTATCGGCATAGGATTTTTGTCTACTCTGGGCTTCTTTCATCCTATGACGAATAAGATCAATCTTTTCTGTGGAATCTCGAATAAAATCTGGACCTAAAACCAGCTTCTCACCGGCCTCAAGCCAACAAGAAGGAGATCGGCATGGCCTTCCATAGAGTGCCTCGAAAGGAGCCATACCAATACTAGATTGGAAGCTGTTATTATAGGAAAATTCAACAAGTGAAATATTATCTTCCCAACTTCCACCAAAGTCAAGAACACAAGCACGAAGAAGATCTTCAAGTGTTTGATTCACACGCTCAGTTTGTCCATCCGACTGGGGGTGATAAGCGGTGCTAAAATTAAGCTTCGTTCCCAAAGCCTTTTGAAGACTCTTCCAGAATCCACTAGTAAATAATGGATCACGATCACTAACAATGGAAGAAGGAACTCCATGCAATTCAACAACTTCTTTGATAAAGAGTTTGGCCAGAAGAGGAACAGTTCGGTTCGACCGAACGGGAATAAAATGGGAGGATTTAGTAAGTCTATCAACAATCACCCATAAGCTATTATGACCCGAACAAGAACGGGGAAGGCCATCAATAAAATCCATGGAAATTTGATCCCATTTCAAGATTGGAATTTCCAATGGTTGCAATAACCCACCGGGCCTTTGATGTTCGGCCTTGACAAGTTGGCAAGTCATGCAACACTTAACAAAGTTAGCAATATCAGATTTCATTCCCTCCCAGTAATAAAGTCGTTTCATATCTGCGTACATTTTACTACTCCCGGGATGAATGGAATATTTGGAACGATGAGAATCTTCTAGAATATCTTTACGAAGATCACTAATATTTGGTACAATAAGTCTACCAAATTTTCGAATGCCGCCACATGAATCAGTATCAAAGTCTTTCAAACCTTCAATATCAACTTTATCCTTAATATTTTGGCCAAGAAGAGCCAATTCGGGATCTAGCCTTTGAGCTTCAAGAATGCGGTCTAAAAGAAAAGGGTGAGCCTCAAGGCTACATAAAACAAGAGATGAACATAAATCGGAAACACGATCTCGAATTTCACAAGTGGATAAAACCTCGAGATCATTCCATTCGGATATCATCATGGAAACAACCGCTTGTTGCTTGCGACTAAGTGCATCGGCAACTCGATTTCCCTTTCCGGGAGTATAAAGAATATCAATATCATAAGAGGCAAGGAATTCGAGCCAACGCTGTTGACGCAAATTAAGTTCCTTTTGAGAAAATAAATATTTCAAAGACTTATGATCAGTATAAAGTATAAATTTCTCTCCTAAAAGATAATGTCGCCAAATCCGAAGGGCAAAAACGATAGCCGCGAGTTTCAAATCATGTGTGGCATATCTAGTCTCAGCCGGCTTCAATTGCCTAGAAGCATAAACAATAACACGTTCTTTTTGCATAAGAACGGCACCCAAACCAACGCGATTAGCATCGGTATAAACAACAAAATCTTGATTCCCTTCGGGAATCACAAGAATAGGAGCATCGGAAAGGAGTTCCTTTAATTTCTGAAAAGAAGTTTCACATTTGTCCGACCAAATGTATTTAACACCTTTCTTCGTTAAGATAGTGAGAGGCACGACAATTTTAGAAAAGTCCTTGATAAAACGACGGTAATAACCTGCCAATCCAAGGAAGCTACGGATTTCCATGACACTCTCCGGTCTCTTCCAATTTTGAATCGCTTCAATCTTTGAAGTATCCACTGATATTCCGGATTCGGAAATAATATGACCGAGAAACTTCACACTAAATTGCCAAAAGTGGCATTTAGAAAATTTTGCTTTTAACTAATTACTCCTAAGAGTTTCCAATACAACCCGAAGATGCTTTTCATGTTCCTCCTCGGTTTTAGAATATACAAGGATATCATCAATAAAGATGAGAACAAACCGATCGAGGAAATCTTTGAAAACTCGATTCATAAGGTCAACGAAATAAGCCGGGGCATTCGTTAAACCAAATGGCATAACCAGCCATTCATAAGATCCATATCGAGTTTGGAACGAAGTCAAAGGAATACTATCCTCTGCAATACGAAGCTGATGAAAACCGGTAGCCAAGTCCAATTGTGAAAAGACTCTAGCACCACTAAGTTGATCAAATAGATCATCAATCCGAGGTAAATGATATTTATTATTAATAGTAAGATCATTAAGCTTGCGGTAGTCGACGCAAAGCCTAAGTGTACCATCGGATTTCTTCATGAAAATTGCTGAAGCTCCCCAAGGCGAGGAACTAGAGCGAATAAATTGCTTCGTCTCCAATTCGGATAATTGCTTGCGCATCTCTTCATTCTCCTTATTGGACATGCGATAAGGAGGACGAGTAATAGGTTGGGCTCCAGGTATAAGATTAATTTTGAACTCAATTGCTCGCTTAGGTGGTAGTCCTAAAACGGGCTCAAATATGTCGGAAAATTCACGAACGACGTGAATATGAGAAATGACATCTTCCTCATCATCATTATCATCATCGCGAGGATTTAAAGAATATAAAGATGCAGCCAAAGTGGAATCCGAATCTTTAAGAATAATAGAAATTTGCTTTACAGATTGCGGATGTCGGAGATAAATAGTCCGCTCAGGACATAGGATATGAGCTTCATAACGGTTAAGCCAATCCATACCCAAAATCATTCCAAAGCCTAAATAACGCATGACATGAAAATCGGCTAGAAAAGGAAAATCACATAAAATAATCTCCACATCTTCACAAAGCAAACTAACAGTTGCGGATCCACCAACCGGATTCGAAATTCTTAAAGAAGTCATTAGAGCAACAACACTTAAGGAAAAATTATCGACAAGTTCCTTTGATATAAAAGAATGGGATGCACCCGTATCAAAGAGAACTCTAATAGGTTGATCATGAAATATAATAATGCCATCAAGGACAGAATGAGACATACCTTGACCGCGAGATGTGTTGCCAGGGGCTTGAGCAATGTTTAACTTTCCTCCTTGCCTTGAAGCTTAGGGCATAGATGCATATAATGATCTGGACTTTTACAATAGCGACAAGAACGGGGCTTTGAACACCTGTTCGCAAAATGGTCCCTAGAACCACAGTTGAAGCATTTCCCATCACTAGAGGAAAAAGTCTTTGCAGTAGGAGTTGCTTGTTTCCCCTTTTTATTGGGATAAGGGCCTTTGGATTTGTTTGGCCTCTTCTTGTTGTTGAAGTTTGGTTTGGCACCTACCACTTCAACATCACTTTCCCTATCTGCCTCTTCAAGACGAAGAGCGATATCAATGAGTTGATCGAAAGAAACTTCTAATTTTAGAAGTAATGGTTTCTTGAGATTCTTGTTTAAGCCATAGACGAATCTTTGGTTCTTCTTCAATGGAGTGTTGATGTATTCAACCCCATATTTAGACAGTGACTCGAAGGATGCGACATAATCTGCCACAGAGGATTCACCTTGAACAAGGTCTATGAAACGTCGAGCCAATGTCACTTTCTCTGCTTCTGGTATGAATTTTAATTCAAAGCGTTCCCGGAATTGCTCCCAGGTGAGATCCGCTTCATTAATTTCAGAAATAAGAAGTTCGTACCAGTCCAATGTTCTTTCTTGGAGCATACTGGAAGCCACCTGAACGTGGTGAAGATCGATAAGGTTCATGCGAGAAAAGATTCGATCGCATGTTCTTAACCAAGCCTGGACCTCAATAATAGTTTCGGAACCCTTGAATGGTTTCCCACCCAAGTTGGTATAATCGTTGCACAAGCGTGAAAATCCAGACTTAGGATGAGTAGGTTCCTGATTAGGACCAGCTGCTTGAGCATTCTTTACTAAATCAAGAAGCTGCTGAGTGGTCATAAAAACTCCATCCTGGGGAGTAACAGTAGATGGTCCGGCTCTGGGACGGCCTGGTCTAGACATTCTCTTCTTTAAGAAAGAGAAAAGAAGAAAAGTTATTCTCCAAATAAATATCAAGCAAATCTTGATAGATAAAACAAGGATACAAAAGAAAGAAATAGGATGAATCGGTATGAAGACTCGAATTAAATTCTAAGGCACGACTCCTAAGTTGGACTTAGGACGATGATCCTTGTTAAGTTATTCTACATTGTTCCGAAGTTTGGCTCTGATACCAAGCCTGTGATGCCCCACCTCTATGCCCACGCTAGCCAAGAACACTACGGAGTAATGCTGTCGACTAGCACGGAGAATACGGCTATTGAGGAGTAACCATCCATGTAACTTCTTTGTGCGAGCACCGATATGTCAGATAGTGTAGCATGCATTTCATTTAAGGAGGAAAATCCGACATACCGATACAAACTCAAAGCTATCACACAGTGGCTATATATAATCTTCGAAAACAAATATAGAAATAAACATAACACAAATCAGTCACAGACATCCATATCACAAAGGCGGAAAAAGATATGAATAAATATATAACACATGAAAGTGTACATCAGAGTAGTGGTCTAAAAGATCCACGATAATACAAAAGAATAGCTACCAGCTACACAAAAGAATAAGTATACATCACGGAGTCTATATCTCAAATGTATACAACCAAAAACTACTAATCTAAGTAGTTAGCCAAAAGTCAGAGTAATCCCAGAAGAGAAGTCAAGCAGAAGCACCTGTAACATCTCGGTCTGACCCGAGTATTATTTATAAGAAAATAATAAACGGATCAGTCTAGCTATAAATATCAGATAATATGGTGTAGAATAAAGGACATGGCATGAACATGTAATAACCATAATGGCATACTACTATAAGTATATAATTGAAAATCAACAAGAGATTAATCAATATCACAAGAATCTTCTCAAAGATAAAATGGGGTATCATACCCTAAACTTGTATTCATAACAAGTCAATGACACACGAATTCACCAATACACAAAAATTGATAAAACTTATCAATGGAAATCACGAAAATTGGTGAAGCACAAATTCCAGAAATCAACACATGAAATCCAGAAATCACAAAAAGGGGGAGGCCTATCACACGAACGGGAGCATGAAAGCTCACCAACATATGTATCACACGAACGAGAAGCTATCTCATGGAAGCTATCCATTAATTTTTGAACACACGAACGGCCCGAAGACCATGGGTCGCTACCCCACATATGTGAGTCGAAACATCATACAAACGGGGTTTAGTCTCCCTCGCAGACAAAGAGACATCGTACAATTGCTAGTCTAAATCACAAAAATGATCGTCAATGATCATCAAGAAGTGTCAATTACACTAAGCTAGTAAATATATGAGTTTAGCTTCATGTCCCATAACCACTAGATTAACTTAAATATTTACGAACAAACTGTAGGTCTTCACTAGGAAATTGTTACAAAATGTTCAGTCGAACAAGTCCAAGAATTAACCGACGAAGTAAACGCAAGCATTTCATACCACCTGTTTTGCTAAGCCGTTTAATTAGATTTCTCATCCGAGTGAAGTAAAGGCTTGTATATACTAATAGATTGGAAAACGGTTTAGGAAAATGAGCTTTGTAATAAAATAGAGTTAAAATCATTTTGATGAAAGAGTTTTGATATTTACTACTAGTATTGAAACCTTTATATTTTTGAAGTGACAAATCACAAAAACGATTGTAGAAACAATCAATCATCAAAATTCACATACGAAGACGTGAATCAAATCCAAAGAAATCGATACTAAATCCAACAAAATGGATATTCACATAAAATCCATAGAAAGAAGTCATCAACGTCGGTAAAAGTGATAACGTCTAATCAGATCGACAAAACTCGATTAACATTGGAAGTTTTACTCAAAATTAGGCAGATAGGCAAAACTGGGAATTTCCAAACGTCTGAGGGGTTGGTCCAGACGTCTGGATTTAGTCTCTGGAAATATTCCAGAAAACTATCCATACATCTGAAACCTAAAATCAGACGTCTGAAAGCGTTCAAATGTCTGGGAAAAAGTGCAGACGTTTGGATTTGGTTTCTGGAAATATTCCAGAAAACCAACCAGACGTCTGAAAGCACAAATCAGACGTCTGACATCTTTTCAGACTTCTAGAACAATGGTTCAGACGTGTAAAATTAGTCACTGCCCTTTTTATTTTTCTGTCGTATGTTATTTTTCACCAGGAGGCAAAACCAGACGTCTGGCATTGATCTCCAGACGTCTGAACACCTAATCTGGGCAGAAATTTGCCTAGGCCAAGATGGCCAAAACATTCTCGGAAGCGATCGAGCAAGCAATGACAACTAAGGATTTACGTCAAGCGACAACCCGGTCTTATAGGCGCTTCGATACACCCCAAACAACATATCCAAACATCCATTGAAGGATTTTCACAAGAATTGGACTTCAAAAACCAAGAAATTAGGATATTCACCAATTCAATCCCAAACAAAAGGAAATGTACATAAATAAGTGTTAGGAATTCATACCCAATCACAAAGATAGATATAGACAAAGATGTGAGATAAAAATCTCACCTTTGAACCCGAAAACAATGAATGAGAAGCTTGAAGACAAAGGAAGATCAACCACACTTCAATCTCAACACAAGAAGCTTGAATCTAAGCTTAAAAGAGAAACATTTCCTAAATTAGGTTTAGGAATTTTCTGAAATCAAAGTGAGAATGAGTTGGAGAAGAAGGAGATGATACTTACTAATGCTTCTCTTTGAATTTGGAGCAAGAACTTGATTTGCAAATGGAAACTAGGGTTTAGGATTTTAATTCTTTTTCTCTTCCTCCATTATTCTCTTTAGAACTGAAAAGGTAAAGAAATGGGAGTGGATGAAGAGAAGCGTTTCAGTTTGGGGTATTATGTGGACTAGTGGGCTGAACCCAAACCCAAAGTGAAAAAGGTCAAAATTTTAGCTAGCTCCAAACATATCAAAGTTTACACTTAAAAAGATCGCAAACGTCATTTTGAACTCAATGGAGGTGGTTTCGAGTCCTAATTTGACCGTATGCAAAAAGTAGCTTTTCGGACTAAAAACCCGATTGATGATAAAATATTCAAATAAAATATTTAAATATAAAATCGATAAATATGCGGGTTGTTACACCATGAATCAAAAGCGTACCTCCCTGTAACAACCCGCATATTTATCGATTTTATATTTAAATATTTCATCGTTCGTCGGATTTTAGTCCGAAAAGCTACTTTTTGCAAACAGTCGAATTAGGACTCGAGACCACTTCCATTGAGTTCAAAATGGCATTTGCGATCCTTTTGAGTATAAGCTTCGATATGTTTGGAGTATGTTGGTTTTTGCTATTTTCTATTGGGCTTTTGGGCTTGGGTTTCACCCAAGTGATCATATAACCTAGTTCAGCCCCTCTCCTCTCCTCCTCACTTCATTTCTACTTTCTTAAACACTCATCAAAACTGAAAATGGTGAGAGGAATGGGAAATTAAAATCCTAAGCCCTAGTTCAATTTCAAATTCAAGCTTCTAAGTCCAAATCCAAGAAGAAGCTTTGCTTAGATTCAAGCTTCTTGTGTTGAGATTAAAGTGTGGTTGATCTTCCTTTGTCTTCAAGCTTCTCATTCATTGTTTTTGGGTTCAAAGGTGAGATTTTTATCTCACATCTACGTCTATAGCTATCATTGTTGTTAGGTATGAATTCCTAACACTTGTGCATATTCATTTGCTGTGATTTGAATTGGTTTTGTGAATTCTCTAATTTTTGGTGTTTTGGTTCAATTTTATGAAAATCCTTTTATGCATGTTTGAACATGTTTTTGGTGATGCATCGAAGTGCTTATAGGGCCGGGTTGCCGATTGGTGTAAACCCTTAGTGCTCGTCGCTGGTTCGATCGCATTTCGATTTGGATTTGTCGTTTTTGAGCTAGGCTGTTTTTTTGCCTAGCAGAGAATTTCAGATGTCTAAAATAAATTTCAGACGTCTGAAACCAATTCCAGACGTCTGGTTGAAAAATCCAGACGTCTGGAAAGGGGTCTGGAAAAGGCAGTGACTAAATCCAGATGTCTGAAACAAAATCCAGACGTCTGAAATCAAATTCAGACGTCTGGTTCAAATTTTCAGACGTCTGAAATGTCCCAGGATTTAAAAATAGAAGGGAGAAAACACTTAAACTTCCAAAACCTTGGGCCAGACGTCTGGGAACACCTACCAGACGTCTGGAACTGCTGATTTTGCCTAATTTGCCTATTTTCAAGTAAATTTCCAAGGTTTATCGATTTTTTGTTGATCCGACTTATTGTTATCAATTATTATCAACTTTGATGACCTTTTCTTTGGGATTTTTGGAACGTCCATTTTGATGGATTTATTATCGATTTCTTTGATTTGATTCACGTCTTCGTATGTGAAATTTTGATGATTGATTGTTTCTACAATCATTTCTATGATATGTCACTTTAAAAATATAAAGGTTTTCTATACTAGTAGTAAATATCAAAACTCTTTCATCAAAACGATTTCAACTCTATTTTATTACAAAGCTCGTTTCTTAAACCGTTTTCCAATCTACTAGTATATACAAACCTTTACCTCATTCGTATGAGAAATCTAATTAAACGGCTTAGTAAAACAAGTGGTATGAAATGCTTGCGTTCACTTCGTCGGTTAATTCTTGGACTTGTTCGATTGAATCTCTTGTGACAATTTTCTAGTGGAGATCTACAATCTGTTCGTAAATATTTGAGTTAAGCAAGTGGTTATGGGACATGAAGCTAAACTCTTATATTTACTAGCTTAGCGTAATCGACACTTCTTGATGATCGATGATGATCATTTTATGGTTTAGACTAGCAATGTGCGATGTCTCTTTGTCCATGTGAAGGACTGTACTTCATTTTATTGAGCTTCGTCTCATTTCTTTGTGGGCTAGCAACCCATGTACTTTTAATGTGTTTCGATTCATCTGATGTACCGTTTGTACTACATCGATGTCTCGGCTTTCCGGTTCATTGGACGTACCGTTTGCACTGCGTCAATGTTCCGAATTGTTTTGTATTTCGATTCATTTGATGTACCGTTTGTACTACATCGATGTCTCGGCTTTTCGGTTCATTGGACGTACCGTTTGCACTGCGTCAATGTTCCGAATTGTTTTGTATTTCGATTCATCTGATGTACCGTTTGTACTACATCGATGTCTCGGCTTTCCGGTTCATTCGACGTACCGTTTGCACTGCGTCAATGTTCCGAATTGTTTTGTATTTCGATTCATATGATGTACCGTTTGTACTACATCGATGTCTCGACTTTCCGGTTCATTGGACGTACCGTTTGCACTGCGTCAATGTTCCGAATTGTTTTGTATTTCGATTCATCTGATGTACCGTTTGTACTACATCGATGTCTCGGCTTTCCGGTTCATTGGACGTACCGTTTGCACTGCGTCAATGTTCCGAATTGTTTTGTATTTCGATTCATCTGATGTACCGTTTGTACTACATCGATGTCTCGACTTTCCGGTTCATTGGATGTACCGTTTGCACTGCGTCAATGTTCCAAATTGTTTGTGATACACGTGTTTGTGAGTTTTCATGCTCCCGCTTGGGATTGGCCATCCTTTTCTTGGGATTTCTGGATTTCTAATTATTGATTTCTGGGATTTATGTTTCACCACCTTTTTCAGTTGGCATTGATATGTATGTCATTTATTGTGGCTTGGTGAATTAAATTAAGAATATGACATTCTTTTAATCTTTGAGAAGATTCTTGTGATATTGATTAATCTCTGGATTGATTTTCGATTACATACTTATCACAGTATGACTTTATGGTTATCATACATTTTTGTCATATCTCTTATTCTATATCATTTTATCTGATAATTATAGCTAGACTGATCCGTTTATTATTTTCTTCTTAAATAATACTCGGGTCAGACTGAGATCTTACAGGTGCTTCCTCATGACTTCCTATCTGGAACCATCATCTGACTTTTGGCTAACTACTCTAGTTTAGTAGTTTTTGTTGTATACGTTTGAGATTAGACTCCTTGATGTATACATATTCTATTGTCTTGCACTTGTATCTATTCTTTTTTGTTATTGTGGATCTTATTTGACCACTACTCTGATGTACACTTTCATGTGTTATATTCATATCTATTTCCGCCTTTGTGATATGAATTGTCTGTGACTGATTTGTGTTATGTTTATTTCTATACTTGTTTCCGAAGTCCATATAGCCACTGTGTAGTAGCTTTGAGTTTGTATCCATATGTCGGATTTTTTCTTGAGATGAAAAGTAATATTCTTATCTGGCATATTGGTACACGCGCAAAGCAATTATACAAATGGTCGCTCCTCAACGGCCTTATTCTCCGTGCTAGTTGACGGCATTACCCCGTAGTGTTCTTGGCTAGCGTGGGTATAGAGGTGGGGCGTCACAGCTTGGTATCAAAGCCAAACTTCGGAACAATGTAGAATAATCTAGCAAGGATCATTGTCCTAAGTCTTTCTTAGGAATCGTGCCTTAGGATTTTATTCGAGTCAATTAGACCCGTTCTGTCCTATTTTCTTTTATGATTCCTTGTTTTATCAATCATGATTGTTTGATATTCATTCTAAGAATAACCTTTTCCTCTTCTTTTCTTTCTTTCTTAAAGAAAAGAAATGGTTGGTTCTGGCAGTCCTAGCGCTGGTCAATCCAGTAGTCCTACTCTGGATGGCGTATTCATGTCGGCCTAACAACTTTTGGATCTTGTAAAGAATCAAAGGTTTATCTGTGCTTTGGGTAAGAACCCCGAAAAGATTTTACCTTTGAAACTTGAAGTTCCTTTCAATCAGCTTATGGATATCACTCTTCGACATGAAGAGGTTGGTAAAGGAAGTGTTTATGATATTGGGACTTCCAAGAAGAGGCATATTAAGTTCAAGAGCCTTAATCCCAATAAGAGAGTGAAGAAAACTACTTTTGTAGCAAAGACTCCAATCCCTAATCATGGAGGATGCTACAATTGCAATTCTAAGGAACACTATGCGAATATGTGTCCGAAACCCCATTCTTGTCGCTATTGCAAGAAACCGGGTCATCTTTTATCTGCATGTCCCAAACTTTTGAACAAGGACATGAGAAAGCTAAATATTGTGCAAGCCCCTAGCAACTCTTCTCTTAGTCAAGGTATCCATTCTATCCTTGATGACATTTATTTTGAGATTATCTTATTCGAGTTCTTTTTGATATGGGTTTCATCTCATAATTTTATATCAAAAGAACTTGTGATTCTTTTTCTTTAAACATTTCTGGGCTTGATGACTTCTTTGAGGATTGCGAATCCGGATTGGTGGATCCGCAACACTCAATTTGTTTTTTTATTGATGTCGAAATTATTTTATGTGATTTTTCTTTCCGAGCTGATTTTTACTTATGCTTCGGAATTGACTTTCGTAAGGATTGGCTTAATTATTATGTAGTCATATCCTTTGTCCCATGTGGACTATTCATCTTCGACATTTTCAATCTGTTAAGCGAATTTCTGTTTTTCCTTTGTGATTTTGATTTCAATTTGATGGCATCATTTTATTCTTTAAGCTCACATGACGAGGAAAGTGTTATTTCTCTCATTCATGTAGTTTGAGAATTTTCCGGTATTTTTGAGTTTGCTGTAGGATTATCACCTAAGCAATTTTTGAGTGGTGGTAAGGTCATTTTAGCTCGACCTTGCCACCGATTTTCATTTGCTACAAGTTGCGGGAGTTAGCATTCCATTTACCGCATTCCGCAGTCGTTATGATTCTTATGAATGACTAATCATGTTATTCAGTTTGTCCAGCTTATTTCATCCATTTTATGAATCGAGTATTCTACGAATATCTCGATGAGACCATTCATGTATTTATTGATTTTGGATGAAAACAGCAATTTAAATTTTTTCAAATCTTTTTCATAAGATTTATTGATAAGTACAATTTGATTTTTGCTCTTAAACGAGCAGAGAATATTCTTAAAGGTTTTTAAGAAACATGTTTATCATATAGAAGATGATTTTGTGATTGTATTGCCCATTGAGTGCTTTAAGAATTCCGGTCGATGCGCTTGATCAACGTTATCGATAGGAGTTTCCTAAACGCTTTGATGAGACAGTCAGACACAATTTATTGACTTGTAAAAATGTAAATTTTTCTAGAAAGATTATTACATAAAGATAAATGTAATTTTGAAAGTTTTAGCTTTTCGGGAAAGAAGATTATTTAAAAGAAATTCTTTCTTTTCGATACTCTTATTCTTGTGATTCCCGAAGGGAACCAAGACCTTATCTTTTGTACCAATGCTAATCGTATTGGTTTGGATACCGTTCTCTTGCAAAAGAGAACGTGCTATCACTTGTGCTTCTAAATCATTAAAGTCGATCGAGACTAGGTATGCCACTCATGATCTAGTGCTCGCGGCTATTGTTTTCGCTTTTAGAGTTTGGCATCATCATTTTTGGGGGAGAAATTTGTTCTCCACCTCGATCATAAATCTTTGGAATATTTATTTTCTCATAAGGAACTTCATGTTGACTCAAGTTCCTGGCATCTTATGATCTTGATATTCTTTTTATTCCCAGAAGGGAAATCGTGTTGTCAATGCGCTTAGTCGTAAGCAACAAGTGGTCGATTCTTAGATGATGTCTGAATGGAATTATCTTTTTATCAAGTTCATCGGACGTTTTGATACACTTCATTTTATTGAGCTTTATCTCATTTCTTATATGGACTAGCGCCCGATGTTCTTTTATGATGTTCGGTTCATTGGACGTACCATTCTTGTACTACGTCGGTGTTCCGAATTATTTGAGTTTCCGTTCATTTGACGTACCGTTATTGTACTACGTCGATGTTCGGAGTTATTCGTGTTTCCAATTTCTCGGGCGTATTGTTATTGTACTACGCCGTTGCCCCGGCTCAATTTTCTGCTATTCTTGACGTTTTCCCACGTCTTTTATTTACGGAAATGCCTTTGGGATTCCGATTTTTATTCTTGAGCCCGGTGTTATTGTGGAAATTGAAGTTTCGCCCATTTGACTTATGAGCAACATTCTATTCGCATCATTGCTTCGGAGGTTGAGCGCCTTCGAAATGAAGATGTTTATCTTGTGATAGTTCAATGGTTCTCAAATCCCAAGGATTGCTCTTGGGAAATCTAGAGAATTCATCGAGTGAACTCATCCAGGTTTACCCTTTCGTGCTCTTTATGATGAACTTCTTATTTCAAATTTTCTTTTTGTGTTGATATGCTTTTATGGTTGTTACTATTTATCTTCTTCTTAAATATTGCGAGGACGCAATTTTTTTAAGGAGGGGAGTCTATAACAACCCGCATATTTATCGATTTTATATTTAAATATTTCATCATTCGTCGGATTTTAGTCCGAAAAGCTACTTTTTGCAAACAGTCGAATTAGGACTCGAGACCACTTCCATTGAGTTCAAAATGGCGATTGCGATCCTTTTGAGTATAAGCTTCGATATGTTTGGAGTATGTTGGTTTTTGCTATTTTCTATTGGGCTTTTGGGCTTGGGTTTCACCCAAGTGATCATATAACCTAGTTCAGCCCCTCTCCTCTCCTCCTCACTTCATTTCTACTTTCTTAAACACTCATCAAAACTGAAAATGGGGAGAGGAATGGGAAATTAAAACCCCAAGCCCTAGTTCAATTGCAAATTCAAGCTTCTACCTCCAAATTCAAGAAGAAGCTTTGCTTAGATTCAAGCTTCTTGTGTTGAGATTGAAGTGTGGTTGATCTTCCTTTGTCTTCAAGCTTCTCATTCATTGTTTTCGGGTTCAAAGGTGAGATTTTTATCTCACATAGAGGTCTATAGCTATCATTGTTGTTAGGTATGAATTCCTAACACTTGTGCATATTCATTTGCTGTGATTTGAATTGGTTTTGTGAATTCTCTAATTTTTGGTGTTTTGGTTCAATTTTATGAAAATCCTTTTATGGATGTTTGAACATGTTTTTGGTGATGCATCGAAGTGCTTATAGGGCCGGGTTGCCGATTGGTGTAAACCCTTAGTGCCCGTCGCTCGTTCGATCGCATTTCGGTTTGGATTTGTCGTTTTTGAGCTAGGCTGTTTTTTTTGCCTAGTAGAGAATTTCAGACGTCTGAAATAAGTTTCAGACGTCTGAAATAAGTTTCAGACGTCTGAAACCAAATCCAGACGTCTGGTTGAAAAATCCAGACGTCTGGAAAGGGGTCTGGAAAAGGCAGTGACTAAATCCAAACGTCTGAAACAAAATCCAAACGTCTGAAATCAAATTCAGACATCTAGTTGAAATTTTCAAACGTCTGAAATGTCCTAGGATTTAAAAACAGAAGGGAGAAAACACTTAAACTTCCAGAACCTTGGGCCAGACGTCTGGGAACACCTACCAGACGTCTGGAACTGCTGATTTTGCCTAATTTGCCTATTTTCAAGTAAATTTCCAAGGTTTATCGATTTTTTGTTGATCCGACTTATTGTTATCAATTATTATCAACTTTGATGACCTTTTCTTCGGGATTTTTGGAGCGTCCATTTTGATGGATTTATTATCGATTTCTTTGGATTTGATTCATGTCTTCGTATGTGAAATTTTGATGATTGATTGTTTCTACAATCATTTCTATGATATGTCACTTTAAAAATATAAAGGTTTCCTATACTAGTAGTAAATATCAAAACTCTTTCATCAAAATGATTTCAACTCTATTTTATTACAAAGCTCGTTTCTTAAACCGTTTTCCAATCTACTAGTATATACAAACCTTTACCTCATTCGTATGAGAAATCTAATTAAACGGCTTAGTAAAACAAGTGGTATGAAATGCTTGCGTTCACTTCGTCGGTTAATTCTTGGACTTGTTCGATTGAATCTCTTGTGACAATTTTCTAGTGGAGATCTACAATCTGTTCGTAAATATTTGAGTTAAGCAAGTGGTTATGGGACATGAAGCTAAACTCTTATATTTACTAGCTTAGCATAATCGACACTTCTTGATGATCGATGATGATCATTTTATGGTTTAGACTAGCAATGTGCGATGTCTCTTTGTCCATGTGAAGGACTGTACTTCATTTTATTGAGCTTCGTCTCATTTCTTTGTGGGCTAGCAACCCATGTACTTTTAATGTGTTTCGATTCATCTGATGTACCGTTTGTACTACATCGATGTCTCGGCTTTCCGGTTCATTGGACGTACCGTTTGCACTGCGTCAATGTTCCGAATTGTTTTGTATTTCGATTCATTTGATGTACCGTTTGTACTACATCGATGTCTCGGCTTTTCGGTTCATTGGACGTACCGTTTGCACTGCGTCAATGTTCCGAATTGTTTTTTATTTCGATTCATCTGATGTACCATTTGTACTACATCGATGTCTCGGCTTTCCGGTTCATTGGACGTACCGTTTGCACTGCGTCAATGTTCCGAATTGTTTTGTATTTCGATTCATCTGATGTACCATTTGTACTACATCGATGTCTCGGCTTTCCGGTTCATTGGACGTACCGTTTCCACTGCATCAATGTTCCGAATTGTTTTGTATTTCGATTCATATGATGTACCGTATGTACTACATCGATGTCTCGGCTTTTCGGTTCATTGGACGTACCGTTTGCACTGCGTCAATGTTCTGAATTGTTTTGTATTTCGATTCATCTGATGTACCGTTTGTACTACATCGATGTCTCGACTTTCCGGTTCATTGGACGTACCGTTTGCACTACGTCAATGTTCCAAATTGTTTGTGATACACGTGTTTGTGAGTTTTCATGCTCTCGCTTGGGATTGGCCATCCTTTTCTTGTGATTTTTGGATTTCTAATTATTGATTTCTGGGATTTATGTTTCACCACCTTTTTCAGTTGGCATTGATATGTATGTCATTTATTGTGGCTTGGTGAATTAAATTAAGAATATGACATTCTTTTAATCTTTGAGAAGATTCTTGTGATATTGATTAATCTCTGGATTGATTTTCGATTAGATACTTATCACAGTATGACTTTATGGTTATCATACGTTTTTGTCATATCTCTTATTCTATATCATTTAATCTGATAATTATAGCTAGACTGATCCGTTTATTATTTTCTTCTTAAATAATACTCGGGTCAGACTGAGATCTTACAGGTGCTTCCTCATGACTTCCTATCTGGAACCATCATCTGACTTTTGGCTAACTACTCTAGTTTAGTAGTTTTTGTTGTATACGTTTGAGATTAGACTCCTTGATGTATACATATTCTATTGTCTTGCACTTGTATCTATTCTTTTGTGTTATTGTGGATCTTTTTTGACCACTACTCTGATGTACACTTTCATGTGTTATATTCATATCTATTTCCGCCTTTGTGATATGAATTGTCTGTGACTGATTTGTGTTATGTTTATTTCTATACTTGTTTCCGAAGTCCATATAGCCATTGTGTAGTAGCTTTGAGTTTATATCCATATGTCGGATTTCCTCTTGAGATGAAAAGTAATATTCTTATCTGGCATATTGGTACTCGTGCAAAGCAATTATACAAATGGTCGCTCCTCAACGGCCTTATTCTTCATGCTAGTTGACGGCATTACCCTGTAGTGTTCTTGGCTAACGTGGGTATAGAGGTGGGGCATCACAGCTCCCATTATAGCCTTTCCTTTCTCCTCCCCTGTTGGCCTCGAGGTAGATGGTTCCAAAGCAAAAAAATTTCCTTTCTCAACCTTAGCTGGTTCTTTGCACTGATTCTTGTAATGGCCTATCTGGTCATAGTTGAAACACTTGATGTTCTTCCTCCCAATAACTTTATTTCCATCTCTAGAGCGACATTCGTTCGCAAAATGCCCTTTCTTATCACACTTGTAACATACAACATCCGCTTTTACTTTCTTGGCAGCTCCACCCTTCTATGCTCCCTTCTTCTGAAAGAACTCCCTTTTTTGATTCTGCCCACTCTGAGTCTCCACTACATTATTACCCCCAAAGAAAGCGAGCATCTCTTCATTCCTCAAAGCCATCTCCACTACCACATCACATGGATCCCCGAGATGCGGCAAGGTTGCCCTCGCAAGCTTTGGTCTTAATCCATGGATGAACTTTCATTTCTCTTAATCGTTGTATCAATCGTAGCATACCCATACCTGGATAACTCCCCAAATGTTGTTGCATACTCCACCACAGTCATGTCTCCTTGCACTAACTCAGCAAACTTTCTAAGCAAAGTCGACTTGGCAATTTCAGACATGAACCTCTCCTCAAACCTCCTTTTGAACTCAGCCCAAGTCAAAGTTTCCTCTGGCACTCCAACAGTAACACTATTCCACCAGCATAATGCACCTTCTTGTAACTGTCTGGATGCCAATCTCCACTTCTGCTCGTCATTCAGACCTAAATCGGCAAAAATCCTACAAGGAAACATTCAATTTTCCACCTCGATAGCGTCCTCGGTTCCAATGAATGGCTTTCCTTCAAGTCTTGCATAATCCCTACTCAAAATAGCATAATTGTTAACGATTGGAACTTCAGGATTTGCTTCTCCAGCATTTCCACCAAATAAACTAGCAGTAGCTCCTGCTTGCATTATATTGACAAAGGATAGATACATAGTTTCCATATCCCCTAGCGGTGTTCCAGCACCCGTATTAGCAGCCATTTGTCAACCAGATTTCTCCTAGTTTTGGGATTGACATTTCCATTGGTTGTGGTGCTTCCTCCACCAAGATTCACTCTTCCATTGCCTTCCTCCAAATCTTACTTCCCTTAAATCTTCATTCGAACCTTAGTGAGACACAGAAGAACGGTCTAAGAGAGATAGAAGAATAGAGATAAGATATATACTTATGTATAGCAAATACAAGTACGTTACTATAGCGTTATCTCATACCCTAATCTCATTCTCTGATTCATTTGGATTATGTCTTCAAAAATTCTTTTAAATTCAATATTCTTTTAGTTTCACATAAACCTATGCTCTGATACCAAGTTGTAACATCCCCTATTTTGAGGCCCTAAAATAAGCGCTACTGATGCTACAATTATCAATAGTATTATTCTCCGATGACAAAATGAGATCAGTTAATAGTATCATTAACATCAAAAGCACAGGAATATGAAAATTTTCAAAACACAAGTTTCATTAATTAATTTTTATATTCATAACATAATCCCAAACGTTACCCAGGTTCAGATAAAATATAATTGTTACAAAATACTCCAAGAGCAACATATGAAGATGCCCCTTCATTCATAAGAGTTGTGATGAACGGGATTTTCGACCCTCGGAAATAGACACTAATACATCCTCGGTATTCACGTGCCGCTAATTCAAGTGCCGGAAACCTAGTCGTTAAGGGTAAAAAGAAACAAATATAGAAGATAGAACAATATAATCTCACACCGCATTAAAACACTTATAATTTTACATATGGAAGATTACATACAATCTCTTCAAATGATTTATTAGAGCTACAGCATGTACCAACCCGGCTAGGATAGTTATATTAGTTTATCCTTACAAGTTCTAGTAGATACATAATACAAATACACCAGAATATAGATAACTTCTTTGGAAGACCCAAAATGCTACATGCTCCATGCTCCATTCCAAAATGCTCCAAGCTCTCCTAACTACTTGGCTGCCTGGGGAAAATTAAGGCACCCAGATTTTAAGGAAAAAGGAAAATAAACTCCGGGTCAGTGATGGGACTGGTGTGAGAACTCAAAATACGCATTTTGGAAACAAAAAGGTATCTCATAAGACCACGCTGCACATAAACACGGAACGATTTTTTACCTTATGATAACCAAAAAAAATTATGTCAAAATACTTGATATTATTTTTAGTGACATATCTTTGAAAACATTTGCAAATAAATTTATTAATCTTAGCTGAAATTGTTACCATTATTAAATTCCAGCATACTAGGCTCTACAAACAAAATCTTACAAGGCCCGTTCGGAGAATGGATTCCATATAATGGCAAGGTGAGGGACTACCTTCTGTACAATATACCTCTAGAGGGATATACCTAGGGTCCAGATACTGAACGCTTATACCAACATAGAACTGGCCTACCTCTTTACTGGACAGAACTGAATATGACATCACCCCGATCGTTACCGTCCTTTAAAGGGATCTCGAAGCATACACCACATACTCGACATATGGAGAGTAATCTAGAAGGGTGATGACCATCTCCTAACAAGTGCGACCCACATAGCTCTGCCGCATCTACCCTGCTTTAGCCATTCCCAGTTGATGAGGCCTGAGGTTGAGATTACCTTTTTCACATAACACATTCCACTTTGAATGCGACACTGTCATTCCATGATCACACAACCGATTTCTACAAACGTATAACTCCTGAGCTCATACATCTCTGGAAAGGGTGTTAAGCTAAGAGAAGTTGCCTTCTCCGCCACCAAACAAATGATACGTTCATAGAGATCAATCAATGTAATTAGAAATGCAACGTCAGACATTCGTCCATACAAGTTGTCTAGGGACAGGACAAACCGAAGGCACTCTCCTACCACATCTTGTTGGGAGTTACTCCTAGGATTAGTAGCGTGAAGCCCTTGCATCGAAGATCTTAAATGAAGAACTACTTCCATAATAATATGATATGGGATATTTCCCCTGAGGGTCAGTGACAAGTAGCCCTACATTCCATCTTCCACAGATATCTTCATGTCTTCACTTCGAATACGTAAATTGGTTCGAAATGGATTCGGACAGGAATTATACAAATCCGACTCCGGTTTCTCCGAACCAACCATCGATAAAAGAGGTCAAATGAATTGGGAATCATTCTTTATATGATTAAGTTCTTTTATCGAAATCTCTTTTGGAGATATAAATTTATAAAACATTTTTTTCGGTATATACGGAAATATTAAACCTCCCTTATAAAATCCCTTGATAACTTTTAAACTTCTTTTTACTGGGAATAAATTCAAAATCGTTTCATTTTTATTTAGGAAGATATTGATCCGAGTAAACCAAATTCACCATTCCCTCCATCGGGCCAGTCCGGATAGCCAAGGAAAGCAGGAAACTGGTTTTCCAAACTCAAGCCTAGACACTATCTCTCGAACACCCACAAGGCTGTCAAGTTATTTGATCGACTCTAAATATTTAATCATTCCAAAAATACTTCAAAACATCACAATAAAAAAACTTTATAAATCATTTAAAAACATTTACAAAAGATTTGTTAAAGAATTGTTAAGTTTAAAACTATATTTCAAATGTTATAGAAAAGTGCTGTGGAAAAGTGCTGCAGAAAGTGCTCTTTTAAGCTATATTGATCAAAACGACTTTTTTATTATTTTAAATTTCACTTTTATTTCTCAAATCACTTTGAAACCATTTTAAAACATTTATAAGATTTATTCCACATTTTTAAACAATTTTAAAACATCATTTTCTAAGAAATTCGGTTTTGGATTTCGAACTGCAAATTCAGGATTTTTCAAAAAATTGTTTTACTCATATTTCAAAATCTACTCATCGGAATCTCGATTTTCTTTCTTAGTTGGAATACTATGGATATAATAGTTTGGAAAATTCTTATCTCGAAGAATTCCGAGGTATATTCCAACTTTTACACTAGTTTTATTTTTATAACGCGAAATCGCGAACTGCCGATATGCGACGCGCTTACTTTTGACCAAATTTTATATTTCTTTACAAACTTCACCAAAACACTTTTAAATGTTCATAAAACATTTCAAATACATTTTAAACCATTTTTTAAGAGGTTTAACAATTCCATATACACCATTTCATTAATTCAAGAAATGTGATTTCATTTGTGCTTATCGACATGTATATTCGTAACTTGCATAATATTCATATGGAAACAACAAAACTTGATGATCAAAGCATATTAAATATCCATTTGCAAACATCATATCATCATTCAACATATAATATAATAAATTAGGAGTTCTCAACAAAATCAAACCAAACTTCCTACCAACATTCTTATAAATCCACACTTCACCTAAACTTTTGTTAATTAATCATCACATATGTTTCCTCCTTTCCAAACTCTAGAAAATCCGACAGCGCTTTCACGACATCTTGAATTTCTCCTAGCTCCTTGGAATGAACTGGCGGTACTTCTTTCTCTATTTCTTGCTCTGAAGCTCTACGATCTTGCTCCTCTCTTCTTGGTAGGACCGGCCTAGAGTGGTGGAGCTTGGGTTTGGGATGGTGGAGGGCGTATGGCTTTGAAGGAGGTAGGGGGATGTATGGTCGAAGTGAGGGGAATGAGGTAGTGGTTCCGGCGGAGTTTTAAGGTGGAATTTCTATATTTTTCTTTACTTTCTTTCTATATTATTTTTTTCTAGAAAATGGAGATGGAAGCCATTAAAGAAGCTTTGGAAAGCTTTAAGAAAGGAAGGAGAATGGAGGTAGAAAATGAAGAAGAAGAGAGGAGTTTGAGTTGTGAGGAATGAAGTGGATTAAGGTGTTATTTTTGTTGTAGTTTGGGAAGTAAATTACCTTATTAACCTTTACTACTTTTTGACTTTTCATTTACCTTTTTACCCTTGATTTAACCTTTGCTTAACGGAGAGGAGATGGTATTAAATGCTTGAGAAGATGGGTATTAAAGGTGATGTGGTGCTTGATTTGATTTTACACCTTTATGTAATTATTCCATCATTTTTTTAACAAAATATTAAAAATGGAGATTTTTCTCCTTTTCCATGTATGACAAGACTTAGGGTACAAATGCATTTATGTGAAAGGATGTTGTAGTAATAATGAGATTTAAATTAGAAGATTTGGTTAGATTTTGCAAAAGTAAACTCTTTTCATCTTTTTGTGCTTAATTTAAATTAATAAACCCATTTGCTTAACTAATCTTTTCTTAATATAAGAGAAATGTTTATAACTTTGTTAATATGTTTACATGATAATATTCGAGTTGCAAAAAGGTTTATACAACTTGTATCGAACAAAACGTTGATTTTCGACAAAATGTTTTACAGTCACATTTTGATGTTTTTGTTAAACTATTTATTCATGTAAACCAAACCTGAAAATAAGTTCTTTATCATTTTTAATTAATTAAAACAAGTATATTTGACTTATAAAATAATATAAAACAATATCAAAATCCATTTGTAGAAATACGACATCGATTTTGTCAATGCGCGACGAAATTTATTAATCACTATAACATAAGTATATATATATATATATATATATATATATATATAATTATAAAACTTTTATCAACTATTTATTATCATTATATAATGATTTTAAAAGGAGTTATTCATCTTTTTAAAAAAATTATTTGATCGTATATTCAATTTTATCCAAAACCGGCTTTTGCCAATTTTGTCAATGTTACGGTAAAAGTCCAACATCTTTATTCAATTCTAAAAATAAGTTTACCATTCTTATTAATTATATAAAACATAATTATTTAAGTTTGAAAATTCTATATTTGAATATTTAAATACATTAAATATTTCATTTTCAAAGTGGTAAATTTACGGGTCGTTACAGACTTCCCCCCTTAAAAGAATTTCGTCCCCGAAAGTACCCAAAATAAAGCTTAAAGGTATTTTCCCAAAATATTTTTTTAAATTTACAGTCATATGATGTATATATAGATCATTCATACATAATATCTGATTCAATCTACTATTCGAATCCATAACTCTACTTCCGAACTAGTATCGATACCCCGATCCTCTAGTGCGGACTCTGATTAGGCTCTGTGATCAGAAAACTTTATTCTCCTTACATAGCCCTCAACTATGATAGAAAACTTAAGTACCCAACCATAACCGTCATCAATGTTCACCATCAAGAATCGAGTGATAAATCCTTTTTCAGACTGGTGTAAACATTTCAAAGTTCCGTACTCGAATCTTAGATCAAATTCATGTGACGAAATAACCTACATATAACATATGTATTTATTAACTTCCAAAAACTTTTCACAAATTTTTTTACCTTAAGTTCAAACATTTTATAAAGATGCTTCTTTATATAATCCTTTTAATTATTTATTTCCAAATATTTTTATTAAGGGAAAATATTCCAATGGAACCATTTTTCACACAAAAGATCATTTATCTTTATTATAATAAACGTTTCTTATAATTTTTTTCTTCTTCTGAACTATACCAATTTCTTTTTTATTAACAATCATTTTTACTTATTATATTTCCTTTAATACTAATATTAATTATGAATCATTTTATAAAACTATTACTTAAGTTTACTACATCTTACAACTTTGCAAATCAATCGCATTTAAAAAAAGATTACCAATCAATTTATCAATTAATGATTCATATTATCTCTTTAATTTAAGAAAATTGTATAGATCGAGTAACTCCAAAACCATACCAAGGAACCGAGTTCTACCAATAGTATCACATATCCCTTTAACAAGAAGAGTAATACTTAAGAGAAGTGTTTATCATCTGAACACATCTCTTGCCCATTGTTAGTTTATTTTCGAGCCGCTCAAACTAGTTATCATAAACTACTTCTTTTTATTTGAAATAATACCATTATTATTTTCAAAAACCTTTAGAGATTACTTTGTTTATAAATCTATTTTATAAATTCATCTTATATTAACTTACTTTATTTTAATCACCTTTAAATTTTCAAAGCTTCCATATCAACCTTTTATTAAATTATCTTATATTTGTAAAATACCTCCCTTTTTTTATAAGACATGCTCATTTATTATCTTATATTAATTCATTTATCCTAACCCAGTATTATTATCAAATATCTTATAGTCGTCATGAAACTAAATTCACAAGGTGTTTGTTAATTCAACGGATGATAATACTTAAAAGTTATCATTCCCTTAATTATAAGTTAACACACTATTAAAAATTATACCATTTTCGAAAGTTATTAATACATAAGCTTAGGTAAAATTATTTCATTTACCCAAAATTTTCAAAATTAGTGTGTCGGTTCGGCTTGTTTAAATGTTTAGGAAACCTCATTGATAATGGTGATCAGGCGCATCGATGGGGTCCATAAATCACTCAACAGATAAATCAACATAAAATATTTTATTAGTTACTAACAAATACGCGCTCATATATAATACTCCCAGACTCATTCTAGGGTGTTACTAACCCAATCTATAATGAGTTACTTGTCATAGGGTTTTACTAACCCTATCTCTGACGAGTCTTACCCCAACAAAGCCTAGGTGTTCACTCAACCTAAGCTCTGATACCAAATGTGACGAACGGGATTTTTGACCCTTGAAAATTGACACTAATACATCCTCGGTATTCACGTGCCACTAATTCAAGTGCCGGAAACCCAGTCGTTAAGGGTAAAAAGAAATAAATATAGAAGATAGAATAACAGAATCTCACATCACATTAAAACACTTATAATTTTACATATGGAAGATTACACACAATCACTTCAAATGATTTATCAGAGTTACAGCATGTACCAACCCACCTAGGATAGATATATTGGTCTATCCTTATAAGTGTTAGTAGATACATAATACAGATACAGCGGAGTATAGATAACTTCTTCGGAAGACCCAAAATGCTTCATGCTCCATGCTCCATTCCAAAATGCTCCAAGCTCTCCTAGCTACTTAGCTGCCCGAGGAAAATTAGAGCACCAAGAGTTTAAGGAAAAAGGAAAATAAATTCCGAGTCGGTCATGGGACTGCTGTGAGAACTCAAAATATGCATTTTTGAAAACAGAAAGGTATCTCATAAGACCACGCCGCATCTAAAAACGAAATGGGTTTTTACCTTATGATAACCAAAACATTTTACGTCAAAATACTTGATATTATTTTTAATGACATACCTTTGAAAACATTTGCAAATAAATTTATTAATCTTAGCCGAAATTGTTACCATTATTAAAATCCAACATACTAGGCTCTACAAACAAAACTCTTACAAGGCTCGTTCTGAGAATGCATTCCATACAATGGCAATGTGAGGGACATACCGTACAGTGTACCTCTAGAGGGATATACCTAGGGTCCAGATACTGAACGCATAGACCAACACAGAATCGGCCTACCCCTTCGTTGGATAGTACCGAATATGACATCACCATGGTTGTTACCGACCTTTAACGGGATCCCGAAGCATACACCACATACTCGACATATAGAGAGTAATCTTGAAGGGTGATGACCATCTCCTAATGGATGCGACCTACATAGCTCTGCCGCATCTACCCTGCTTTAGCCATTCCCGGTTGATGAGGCCTGAGGTAGCGATTACCTTTTTCACATAGCATATTCCACTTTGAATGTCACACTACCATTCCATGATCACATAACTGATTTCTACAAACGTATAACTCTCGAGCTCATACGTCTCAGGAAAGGGTGTTAAGCTAAGAGAAGTTGCTATCTCAGTCAGCAAACATATGATATGTTCATAGAAATAAATCAATGTAATTAGAAATGCAACGTCAGACATTCGTCCATACAAGTTGTCTAGGAACAGGACAAACCGAAGGCACTCTTCTACCACATCCTATCGGAAGTTACTCCTAGGATTAGTAGCGATAAGTCCTTGCATCGAAGATCTTAAATGAAGAACTACTGCCACAATAATATGATATGGGAAATTTCCCCCGAGGGTCAGTGACAAGTAGCCCTACATTCCATCTTCCACAGATATCTTCATGTCTTCACTTCGAATACGTAAATTGGTTTGAAGTGGTCTTCGGACAAGAATTATACAAATCCGACTCTGGTTTCTCCGAACCAACCATCGATAAAAGAGGTCAAATGAATCGGGAATCATTCTTTAATTGATTAAGTTCTTTTATCAAAATATCTTTTGGAGATATACATTTATAAAACATTCTTTTCGGTATATACGGAAATATTAAACCTCTCTTATAAAATCCCATGATAACTTTTAAACTTCTTTTTACTGGGACTACATTCAAAATCGTTTCATTTTTATTTAGGAAGATATTGATCCGAGTAAACCAAATTCACCATTCCCTCCGTCGAGCCAGTCCGAATAGCCAGGGAGAGCAGGAAACTGGTTTTCCAAACTCAAGTCCAGACACTATCTCTCTGACACCCACAAGGCAGTCAAGTTATTTGATCAACTCTAAATCTTTAATAATTCCACAACTACTTCAAATCATCTCAAAAAACATTTATAAATCATTTAAAAACATTTACAAAAGATATGTAAAAGAATTGTTAAGTTTAAAAGTATATTTCAAATATTATAGAAAAGTGCTGCGGAAAGTGCACTTTTAAGCTATATTGATCAAAACGACTTTTTTATTATTTGAAAATTCACTTTTATTGCTCAAATCACTTTTAAACAATTTTAAAACATTTATAAGATTTATTCCACATTTTTAAACAATTTTTAAACATCATTTTCTAAGAAATTATGTTTTGGATTCCGAACTGCAAATTCGGGATTTTTCAAAAACTTGTTTTACTCATATTTCAAAATCTACTCATCGGAATATCAATTTTCTTTCTTCGTTAGAAAACTATGAATATAATAGTTCGGAAAATTCTTATCTCGAAGAATTCTGAGCTATATTTCAACTTTTACACTAGTTTGATTTTTATAACGCGAAATCGCAAACTTCCGATATGCGACGCGCTTTCTTTTGACCAGATTGTATATTTCTTTTCAAACTTCACCAAAACACTTTTAAATGTTCATAAAACATTTCAAATACATTTTAAACCATTTTTAAGAGGTTTAACAATTCCATATACATCATTTCATTAATTCAAGGAAAGTGATTTCCTTTGTGCTTATCGATGTGTATATTCGTGACTTGCATATATTTTCAACATTCATATGAAAACAACCAAACTTGATGATCAAAGCATTTTAAAAATCCATTTGCAAACATCATATCATCATTCACCATATAATATAATAAATTAGGAGTTCTCACCAAAATCAAACCAAACTTCCTACCAACATTCTTATAAATCCACACTTCACCTAAACTTTTGTTAATTAATCATCACAAATGCTTCCTCCTTTCCAAACTCCAGAAAATCCGACAACGTTTCCATGACACCTTGAATTTATCCTAGCTCCTTGGAATGAATTCGACGGTACTTCTTTCTCTATTTCTTGCTCTAAAGCTCTACGATCTTGCTCCTCTCTTCTTGGTAGGCCCGGCGTAGATTGGTGGAGCTTGGATTTGGGATGGTGGAGGGTGTACGGCCTTGGAGGAGGTAAGGGGAGGTATGGTCGAAGTGAGGGGAGAGGATGTGGTGGTTTTGGCGGAGTTTTGAGGTGGAATTTCTATATTTTTTTCTTTACTTTCTTCTTATATTATTTTTTTCTGGAAAATGGAAATGGAAGCCATTAAAGAAGCTTTGGAAAGCTTTAAGAAAGAAAGGAGATTGGATGTAGAAAATGAGGAAGAGGAGAAGAGTTTGAGTTGTGAGAAATGAAGTGGATTAAGGTGCTATTTATAGTTGTAGGTTGGGAAGTAAATTACCTTATTAACCTTTACTACTTTTTTACTTTTCATTTACCTTTTTACCCTTGATTTAACTTTTTCTTAATGGAGAGGTGATGGTATTAAATGCTTGAGAATATAGGTATTAAAGGTGATGCGGTGCTTGATTTGATTTTACACCTTTATATAATTATTGCATCGTTTTTTTTAACAAAATGTTAAAAATGGAGATTTTGCTCCTTTTCCATGTATGACAAGACTTAGGGTACAAATGCATTTATATGAAAGGATGTTGTCGTAATAATGAGATTTAAATAAAAAGTTTTGGTTAGATTTTGCAAAAGTAAACTCTTTTCGTCATTTTGTGCTTAATTTAAATTAATAAATCCATTTGTTTAATTAATCTTTTCTTAATATAAGAGAAATGTTTATAACTTTGTTAATATGTTTACATGATACTATTCGAGTTGCAAAAAGGTTTACACAACTTGTATCGAACAAAACGTTGATTTTCGACAAAATGTTTTACGGTCACATTTTGATGTTTTTGTTAAACTATTTATTCATGTAAACCAAACCTGAAAATAATTTCTTTATCATTTTTAATTAATTAAAACAAGTATATTTGACTTATAAAATAATATAAAACAATATAAAAATCCATTTGTAGAAATACGACATTGATTTTGTCAATGCGTGTCGAATTTTTTTTTTTTTTGTGATGATCTGATATATTTTAGAGTAAGTATATCTATCTTCTTTTGGCAATAAATCATGGCGGCCTCTGGTGGTGATAATTCTCAAGGCGGCTTCAATTCTCTAACTCGTCCTACGGATAAGGAATTCCACGCAGACTTTGTTTCCGCGCCGGTTTCTTTAGTCGATGAGGCTAGGGTTCCTAGATCGAATAGTGGCGGATCTGGTCATAACTCGAACCCTAGTCGTGCAGAATCTTCGGAGAGATCTGGAAATTTTGTAGCTGGCAATCCACGTCTTAATACTGGATCTGATAATTCCGAGAGATTTGGCAATAACAATCGATGGGATAAGGGTGGTTCTGGCATTTCGAGTAATCCTGATGGTTTCAAAAGGGATCGAAACTTTCATATCAAAGGCAGAGATGGTAATCAGAGGAATCATAAATTACCAGATCAAGTAGGGATGCATAAGAATCCTATTGGTAGCTTAGGAGGAAGTGGAAACACTAATTCTAAATATTATCGAAATCCATACGTTGAGCATACTATTGACTGGAATAGGATAAAGTCTTGTTTAGCTGAAGGACAAAACAAAGATTGGAGGAGTGCTGCTGGAGGTGGAATTGGAGGATCAGAAGATCTTGTAGACTTAACATATAAACAACCGTTAATTGAAAATCAGAAAAAAAAAGGCTTTTATTAATAATGAAATGAACAAGAGGGCTGTTGATAAATGGATTAATTCTATTATTTTTTATGTTTATGGTTCTAGACCATATCATACTCATTTAAAAGCATATATTGAACGAACTTGGAAACCAAAAAAACAGTTTAATTTACTGGCTAGGGATAATGGGTTTTTCATTATCAGATTCCTAGATGCTTCAGATTGTGAGAATGTGATGAAGGGGGGTCCATACTTGTTTGATAATCGAATTATAATCCTTAAGAAGTGGCAGGCAGGAATGAGATTTAGTAGAGATCTGCTTTCTACAATGCCGATTTGGGTGAAGCTTCATAACCTCGAATTGGAATTATGGGATAAGGAATCAATCAGTGCCATAGCTAGTGTTCTGGGTAAACCAATGAAGATGGACAAAATCACAGCGGATGAATCCAGGATTGCATATGCTAAGGTGTTAATTGAAATGTCTGCTGAAGATGGTTTTCCTAACTGTGTTGATGTGTTAATGCATAATGGAGAAGAACTTCAAGTGTCAGTTATGTATGATTATAAACCTATATTTTGTAAGGATTGTAAAATTTTTGGGCATTCGACTGATTTTTGCAAAATCAAACATACTAGTAAATGGATTCCGAAAAATAATACAACATGTAATGAAGATCTACACACTGTAAGGGAAGTTGATATTAATAATGTTCCAACAAATATTATAAATGGAAATAAAAATGATAGCAGTGATAATGATATTATTCCATCTCAGCTTAACATTAGTAGTAGCAGGGATGCGGATAATATATTGTTACAAGATGGAAATAACAATATACAAGTTCAAGATAATATTAATATTCAACATAGCAGTTTAGAGACTAATGTTAACAGTTTCAACTCGCTGGCTATGGATCCTGACTCTCTAGCAGAGGAAATTGAGCAAAACTCTAGAATGAACAAAATGGCTGCTGTAGTTCAAACTTCTGATTTAGGTGACGGTCTCGCGTCAATTCAGGAATGTCAAGACAAAGAAGAGAGTAATGCCTCTGATCCAGTAACTGAAATCAGTTTGCCTCTTAATAACAGTCCAAAATCGGGGGGATGTCCAGTTGATGATACAGTCCCTAAGCTTATTCCAAAAGATAAGGTATTGAATATTGTTTTAAATACAGAAATTGATTCTCCGCAGGTCCAGGCTCAAGAGGAAGTACCTGATTCTTCTCTAGGTTCTGGTGAAGGCCTTATCGAAGATTTATCTGATTCTGATGAGGAGTTAATTAATCATATCGCTGTGGACGATATCCCCATTACTAAGCAAGTCCCTGTTATGAATGTTGAACAGTTTATTGAGGTAAACAAGGAATTTGATGATGAAATTGAAGGGTTAATTAATAAAAAGAATAAAAAAAAGAATGATGATACTAACTCTATAAACTATGCTCCTCCTAAAAGGCAAACAAGGAGCCATTCGAAAGTTAAATGACCATAATTGCTTGGAATGTTAGAGGTTTAAATGCTGCTGATAAACAATTGGCAGTTTTTAAATTTCTAAAAACTCATAAACCAACTATGGTTGGTTTACTTGAGAACAAACTTAGTACTGCTTCTATACATAATTTAAGGAATAAGATGAATAATAGCTGGTCCTTTTTGGATAATAATATTTGCTCTTGCAAAGGAAGAATTCTTGTTATTTGGAATAATTCAACTTGGCAGGTTGAGCCTACTCACATGTCTTCTCAGCATATTTCTCTAAATGTGGTGAATTCTGGGGGTCTCAAAATGAAAGTTTCTTTTGTTTATGCGAGTAATTTTCTAAGAGACAGAGAACTCTTATGGGCTGCTATTTCTAAGGAAGCTATTTATGTAGATATGCCTTGGTGCTTGATTGGTGATTTCAACAATATTCTTTCTTCTACAGATAAAAAAAGGGGAAACTCTGTTCCTTTCAGTCAAATGGAAGGCTTTAAAAACTGCATTATTAATTCAGGTTTGGTGGAACTGCCTATTCTGGGATTCAACTATACTTGGAGGAAAAGGGGAGTGGCTTCTAAAATCGATAAAGCTTTATGTAATGATCTGTTAATGAACAAATTTCCTAATCTAGCTTGTTTTGGAGTTTCTAATCCCATTAGTGATCATATTCCTATCTGTCTTAAATTTCTGGATTATCCTATATCTTCAGTAGGAAAACCTTTCAGATATGTGAACACGTGGAATCTATTAGATGGTTATGGAGAATGTTTCTCTACTGCTTTTAATCTTATATTTGACGGTTCTCATCTTCATATTATGAGACAACAGCTAAAAGCTTGTAAATTTTACCTCAAAGCCTGGAGTTCTAGTAGATGCTTGGATGGTAAAATTTTGAAGGAGTTGGAGCAAGAGTATACAGCAGCTCTCAAGTGTGTTGATAACAATCCAGATAATTATGCAGCTTTCGAAAATTTAATGGTTGCCTGCAAAAAATGGAAGGAACAAAATTCTATTGAATTTCTTAATGATAAACAAAAAGCTAAAGTGGAATGGCTTACAGAAGGAGATGCATGTACAAGATTTTTTCACTCTAAAATGTCCTTAAGGAGACACAGATCCAATCTTAATTCTATTATCAATTTTGAAGGTAAACTTGTGCATGATCCCATTACTATTGAAAATGAAGCTATTCTATATTTCACTCAAATATTTAATGGTGATGACATTAATAATAATTTACCTGATGTGAATTGCACTCGTCGGATTAATGATGAAGGGAGAGAGTTCCTTTCTAGCAGTGTTAGTTCTGAAGAAGTTTATAATGCCATTTTTTCCATGCCTGACAATAGTAGCCCGGGACCGGATGGTTTTTCTGCAAAAAATTTCAAAGTTCACTAGAATGAGTTAAATAGAAATTTGACTCGTATGGTAAATCAGGTCTTTTCTACTGGCAAATTAGACAAAGGTGTGAACCATACTTTTATTACTCTTGTTCCTAAAATTAATAATCCCACTTCTCTTGCCGATTATAGGCCTATATCATGTTGCAATGTTCTATACAAAATAATTGCTAAAGTTATTTGCAACAGAATTAAGCCTTTTCTTAATCATCTGATTTCTGAAGCTCAATCTGCTTTTATTCCTGGAAGAGTTATTTCTGAAAATATTTTACTTGCTCATGAGCAAGTAAGATTTTTTAATCGTAAAGGGGCTGGTAAGTTGTGCTTGAAGATAGACTTACATAAAGCTTATGATATGGTCAACAGAGAATTTATTACTCATATGCTTAAAAAGATGGGTTTTCCTGATAAACTGGTGAAATTAATCTACAAATGTATATCTACTCCTACTTTCTCTATAATGATTAATGGTTACCCTAAAGGTTTTATCTCTAGCAATAGAGGCATTAGACAAGGTGATCCTCTCTCCCCTTATTTGTTTTGTGTGGCTATGGAGTTTTTTTCTATTTTGATGTTGAAGGCTTACAAAACAAAGGAAATTATTCCTCCTTTTAATTTTGAACCGGCAATTACTCACCTTCTCTATGCTGATGATTTGATGATTTTTGCTCGGGCTACCACAATAGGTGCTAAGGTGATTAGTAATTGTTTGGAGAAGCTCAAGACCTATGTGGGATTAAAGGTCAACAACAATAAATCTAAGTTGTACTTTAGTAAAGGCACAAAAGACAAGCATATTATTATGTCTAGCCTTCACATGCAAGAAAGTAAACTTCCTGTCAAATATTTAGGTGTGCCTTTATCCCATAACTATCTGCATTTCTCTGACTGTGGAGCTCTTTTTGATAATATTAACAATAGATTAAATGGTTGGGATTGCAAGCTTTTATCCATGGCTGGTAGAATCGAATTAATTCATTCAGTAATTACTCCTATGGTCTTGTACTGGATGATGGTATATCAACTTCCTATGGCTACCATTGATAAATTAAATAAATTATGTGCTAATTTTATTTGGAATGGTAAAGTGCACAAAATTTCATGGAATATTCTCTGTAGTCCTAAACTAGAAGGAGGAGTTGGATTGAGGAATTTTACAGATCTCAGGAAAGCTGCTACTATAAAACTCCTTTGGCATTTTATCAATTCTAAAAATATTTGGGCTCGCTGGATGTGCAAAAGATATTGTGATAATAAGCAGTTTTGGACCATGGAGATTGATAACAACTCCTCTTGTACTTGGAAATCTATTCTCAAACACAGACAGATTGCTCGTAATAATATATCTAGAGTCATTGTTGATGGGAGAAATACTTTTTTATGGCATGATCCTTGGATTAATAGTGAATGTATGGTATCTATTCTTGGTTGGGATAGTTTACATCTTTATGGTCATATTAATGATAAAGTTTCCTCAATCATGCGAGATGGGGTTTTTAATCTGGAATTAGTCCCTTTCACTAGACAACTACACAATCAGATTTCTAACATCCAAATTGATAGTTCTGGTAGCTCAGATTACTGGAAATGGACTAGAGATATAAAAGGCTTTTGTTTCAAATCTGCTTGGAATGCTGCTAGATCTCAAAATCCTATTGTTGAGTGGGGTAAGATTATTTGGAACAATTGCAATAATCCTAGAATGTCTCTAACTGCTTATAAAGCAATTTATAATCGTTTGCCAACTAGAGATAAATTAATTGATTGGGGGTATAATACTGATACTAACTGTATCCTATGTAACCAATTCCCCGAAAATCACTCCCATTTATTTTTTGCTTGTTCTTACTCTTCATTCTTATGGACTACTTGCTGTTTGAAATTGGAATTACCTCAGCCGAGATCTCTGACAATGGAAGAGGGAGTTCAGCTCCTTCTTGCTAACTTCTCGGCAGCGGACCTGGCTATTGGATTAGCATTTTCTAGCTTCTCGACGATTATTTTCCACATTTGGCAGGAACGGAATGGCAGGCTACACGATGGTCGAAATTTATCTAATTTGGATCGTTGGAATCGAATTGAATTGGATCTTAAGCTGTTGGGGAGTAAAGTGAAGAGGAGGAGGATTATCTCTAGTAGATGTAAGAGAATATTTGATCGTTGGGGTATAGATTTGCTGGATTTAGGTTAAATTGGGATTGTCTGCTCCAAGTCTTTGAGGGAAGATAGTGCTTTTGGTTGCTGGTTTTGTTCGAGATCTTTAGTTTGTATCTGTTTAGTTGTTTTTGTGGTTTTCTATAGTAGCTTTTGTTGTTGGCTGCTTTTTGGTCATTTGTGTGTATGTTGAACATTGTACCATATGCTTTGTTAATGTGTTGTTAATAAAGCGCCGCACTCTTTTTCCCTGGCCTATATCCATGCTGGTTATAGGTCCAGGTTTTTAATGAGGCGGTTTTTCTTTTCAAAAATAAAATAAAACTTTTATCAACTATTTATTATCATTATATAATGATTTTAAAAGGAGTTATTCATCTTTTAAAACAATTATTTGACCGTATATTCAATTTTATCCAAAATCGGCTTTTGTCAATTTTGTCGATGTCATGGTAAAAAGTCCAAAATCTTTATTCAATTCTAAAAATAAGTTCACCATTCTTATTTATTATATAAAACTTGATTATTTAATTTGAAAATTCTATATTTTAATATTTTAATACACTAAATATTTCATTTTCAAAGTGGTAAAATTACGGATCGTTACAAGAGTTTACTACTAGACAAATACAATTTTCGCCATTACATACATACAGACAAAAGCCATGACAACATAGCGGATAGATAAATTGATAGATTCCTACATAGCTAGTTCTGCCTCCTACACGCCACCTAAAGATTTATTCATTCAACCTAAATAACCTGGAAACCTTACTCTCGAACTACTCAAATAAGTACCAAGAGTTTAATGGGAAAAACAAAAACTTCGGGTCGGACAAAAAGTCTGGTGTGAATAATAATGTGCCATCTCGGTTAATAAATATCTAGTGAGACCACATCGTTGAGCAGAACGGGTATTCCCCTCACTAGTATCTTCTAAAAATATGTCTTTTATAAATCAAGGACCTACAACCACATTGGTTAAACTATACAATATAACAATCATATCCATGCATGCAACCTGGGTAATCATGACCAACCTGTCTAAATAAATGGACTATCCGTTCCAACATCAATATTTTCTTTTCACCAACTCCTAATCTTTGTCAAATTCTCATTAGATAATATCTTTCTTTATCGAATTCTTTTTAGAATCGCTGCTACAGATTATAATTTACATTCCCAAACATTTTCGCAAACCATAATTTTATATTAATATTTTAATATAATTACTAAGCCTTTCAAGCCTAATAAATTAATAAAAATCATTAACACTTGGGAAAAACCCTCAAAATCACGATAAATCAGAATTATCATATTCTTTAATATATAAATATTTCAGGGCCAAAAAATTATTAAATTATTTTTAATAATTAAAACTCAAAATAAACTATTTTCTTCACTTAAGAAATTCATAAAATATTCATACTTAATTGGAAAATTGTGAAATTAAAAACCCACTTCTAAAATAATGTTTCTACATCATATCAAATTTTCAAGTGAAATGGATGTCAAAAACTAGGTTTTCGCTCTTAAAACCTATTAAATAATTTCACAATAAATCCAATAATTCACCATACATGCATATAATCAACCAATCATTAAAAACATGGCATAGAACATACATAAGGTTCGGGTTTGATCACAAAACCAAAATGAACATACAAATAGTGAGATGGAAAACTATTATTTACCTTGATTTGATAAAGAAGGATGAGATTTGAGTTTAGATTTGATTTTTCCAAGCTAAATCTTGATTTCCTAGCTTTTCTTCCTCTTTGCTCCTTTGTAATGGCCGACCTTGTATTTACTTTAGTTTATGTAGATGAATGTGAATGAGGAAGATGAAAGTGTAAGGTCTTATGTTTAGGGAATGTGCTTATTCCTATTTTACCTTACAGATAATTTTCTCCTTCTAATTTAAGTTATAACCATTCTTGTTAATTCATTAATTAAGGCTCGACCCATATTAATTCCCAAATCTCATTCTCCTTACCATCTTACATTATTTTATTTTATTTGTCTAATTAAATGTGCTAAATTATATTAATCAAAATTAGAGGTGTTACAGGTACACACAGGCTACCCGGTCCCTATAATGAGTATCACAACTATGAAATCACCCATCAATCCCTTAACACATGTATCAATAGTAGAACTATCCCACAAATGTTCAACACATGCCCACATAGATGGTCATGGAATAGACCCACGTAGACGTCTAAATACATGGGTACAGGCAGACTACCCTGGGTACATGCAGACTACCATGTCCTACTCATGAGCATTACGACCTCATGTTCTACCCTTCAAGCTATCATGTAGAACTCATCATCACTGTCCATCACCAGAAGTTATAGTCACTCCCCACATCGAGTCATCGAAGTCATCACACTTCATTGGTTGTCATTCCAAAGTCATACAGCATCACCCTGGGGTCCTCCATCCTTACCCCAAGCCAACTCCTAAAACCAACAAGTAACCCCAAGTCTTAGCCAGAAACCTCTCCATGCCAAGACAAAGCCAACACCCCATGTGCCACCTTTGTTCGGCCCAACCTTCGACCGGACCAAGCCACCCACTGAATGCACTTCTCTGTTCAATCCTGGACCAGCCACTCCCACTGAACCAACTTCCATGCTCAACCACCGATCCAATAACTCCATCGAACCACTTCCCATGCTCGGCCATTGACCCAACCGCTCCACCGAATCAGTTCCCATGCTCAATCACCAATCCAACCACTCCACCGAACCAATCCCATCAGGCAATATCTATCGGATAGGATTTCATGTCCGGTCCTTCACTTGCCTAGCCACCTAATGCCAAACCAACCAATGCCAAACCAAATACTTCCCCTCTTGAAGCCAACCACCAGACCAAGCTTCCACCGAACCGAAACCTGAAGCACCTTCAGCATGTCAACATCACGCTGATTCAATCACTACACTCAACACTTTGATCCTCATGCATCGCCTATGCAATGACATGACTCCATGCTCTAGACCATATCTATCGAAGCCTGATTCCACGATTCCTACCTCTAGCCCGCTCCGATGAGCTTTTCAACCATTCGAGCATACAAACAAACACTACACATGCACCAAACAACATTCAAACGTGTAAAACACAAAATCAAGCATAGCAATCATCATACAAGGTGATACAACATAGCCCAACAACTATCAAGGCAATCACACATCCAAATAACATGTCTAGAACACCAAATATCCATTTATTCACGTTTTTACTATAGTTTGGGTTTTTTAAACAGCATTAAAACCTAATTTTGACTTTAAAAATGGATCCAAAATATGTTAAAACCTATACATACATTTATAATAAGGCGAGAGATAATAAATCACTCACCAAAGCCTCTAAAATCCATGTTTTGCATGCAAATCGGTGCAAATCCAAAAATAAACAACAAAGATGAGATTTTCTCTTCCAAAAATGTAGATGTGAAGATCTCTAATGAATCCTCTTTTAAACTGTAATCTATGATTTAGACTTAATTTAGAGAAGAAAAGAGAAGGTTTTGGGTAAAAGAAGAGTTAATGGAGGCTTAGATCTATTTAGGAAGTGGTAAAAGTGATTTGGGAATGATGGTTTATCCTAACATAGTCTCCAAACCCAAAATGACCTAGTGAGTCTGCCTCCATACTCACTAGTTACCCACTAAGCTGCTTCAAAAACTGTCAATCTTCAAATAGCCATATCTCCGAGCCAAAAAGTCCAAATTGCTATTATGACTACTCTACGAAAAGGGAAACTATCATATCTTTCCAGTAGAAGTGGTCTCAGATGCTATTTCGGCCTTTATCAAAAGTTATAGCAATTATAGGTTTTAAGTGGTAAAATCGTTTGGAAAAATTCTAAATATAGAAAATCACTAATAGACATTTGCCAAAGTTATGGAGTCATACAACCTCATATGAATTTAAAAATAATATTTTACAATCCTTAAAAACATAAAATACGAGTTGTACATGTTTTCTGCATGTCTAACGCTAACTTTACACGTGTCATCTTTTGATTCATTTACTTAGCTCTTTTTGACTACTATTAAGTACATTTTCAACACGTTCAGCATAAAAGGTGGATCTGGTCGATTGACCTAATATAAAACACATGATTCAATTAAACTACCTTTTGGTCAACAAATATTTGCCTTCCATCTCACTATTATAGCCCTTCACTCATGCTTAGTTCCTTCCAAAAATCACTCATTTGGTTTCTATGAATTCATAGTACAATTAATTATGATTTTTTCCTGTGCAAGTACTCGAACTCCTTATTTCCAACCATTTTCCATTGTTATATGATACTAATTTACTTATATCAGTTTTTTACTTAAGGGAAAACTCCATAACCAAATCCATTTTTAAAAAGAAGTTTTTAGCATCGTATTAGATTTTTGGAGCATTTAGAAAACATAAACATAATAAAATATCCATCATAGAAAATAGACATGGGGGATTTATGAAAGAAAAAGTATAAGAGAATATATTACTCACTTTCTTAGTTAATCAAATTTCTAGTTCCCTTACCTCTAAATCTTCTTTTTCTTCTTCTTATTTATGCTGCCATCGCCATTAAAGAGCTCTAGCTTTTATTTTTAGCTTGCATGAGCAATGAATTATATAGGACCGACGAAAATATTTGTATTGTTCACCTTTATGGGTCATCAGCCCATCATTCCCTTTCTTACATAATTCGATCAAGTTTAGTTTTATTTAGAAAGGCATGATAGGTTGTCATTTAATACATTGTAATATGAAATGTTCATCCAGATACTTGTCACATTATGTTAGTTAATTTCATAATTTAACCTTTCCAATAACTATTCTCATAGTTAATTATTTAATTAATTATCTATCAATTTATGAGGCATTACAGGCTTCCCTCTTAAATGAATTTCATCCTCGAAATTCTGATTGAGTATTATAGTATTTTAGTTATCTCCTGTCGGTTTTTTGAAAATGCAAACACTCTTTTCGAATGTGTATCAATCTAAACAAAAAAACCATCATACCATACATGTACATGAGTGTGTGCGATGAGCGGATGGAATGGAGTCATGGTGTTGTGCATGGTGGCTAGTCGGAGACGATAGAGGGGCATCGTTCTTGTATGCTCGATCAAGTGGTTGGTGCATGACGAAGGAGAGGCATGACTTGGGTTGGTAAGCGTAGTAGTAGCGTGTTATAGGCAAGCACAAGGGTTTTTGTAGATGGGCTAAAGCAATAAAGATTGCTTTGGGAATTTCAGACATTATTAGGTGAGTAAATTTATTTACTCACATCTATAATCTAATGTAGTGTTCTCATTACTTTCTTTTAGTCGATTGTTGTTTTAATGAGTTAATTTGATATGAGTTAATTTGGATAAAATTGAGGTGCTTTACATTATCTTTGTTATGATGAAAAATCGGTTGATTATTGAGTACCCATATTATATGTTGTTAGTATAATAAATAGATGTTTGCAAATAGTCGAAGAGACAATTAAAATGGTTCGGAAAGGGATAAAAGAATTGAAATGTGAAGCTTTGAAAGAAAGAAGTATTTTAAATATAAATGTGATTTTGGATTGAGTTATTTTATTTAATATTGAAAGTGTCATTATTAATAGAAAATATAAAAGTGAAACAATTTTGAGAATTGTGTGAATGGAAATTATTTGGAAGTGATGATTTTTGGGATTGGATTAAATAAGTGAATCTTTGAATACATATATTTCTATTTATATGACTAAAAAAATATTTAGAGGATTTTATAAAATGAGAATTTAAATTTTATGTTTTGAAGCGTTGGGTTAATTTATCTAGATTTAATAATTTGATGCTTATAGAATAATATTTCAAAATAATAGTGAGTTGAATGTTATTCGATTATTATATGGAAACTATTAACAAAAACTTATTATACATATAGACATATATATTAAAAAGAGGCTCAGATTCCTTTACTACTTATAAATAAATATAATATTTACAAACTTGCCCAAACATACAGCCCTAAATTAGGCATTAGATTAGTTCGCAACCCCTTAATAACTAAATAAACCCCAGCAAATTAACCCGCACATATACTACCCGATCCAGATTCTGGAATATTCATTCCTGGTAACTAAGCAGCTTCAAATATTTCAACTCATTTTAAACTATACTTCCTTTACTTGTTCTCTTCTAATGGTAGCGGTAAATGCCAAAAAATTCCACCACTTCCTCATTAAAATAACTTTTAAATGGCCATAGAACAATGTAGATCCATATTGGATCTGAAATTATTGAAACTAGTTATGGTAAATTTTCAGATCTTTGCCTTCTCCATACCTTGCATGCGTATATACAGTTCATTATTGGTACCAAATCCCTCCTACGCCTTCAGAGCTCCATCTCTAACTTAGCTTTGTTGATTTTGTAACTTTGCTTCTTACCTTTTTAATAATGTGTTTTTTATGTCTTTTTGTAGAAGTACTCCTTCCCGAAGCTTCTTCCGAGAGGATCTGGGTGGAAGATGATATTTTGGGAAGTTTAGTAGATTATATATTGGGTTATAATTATTTTTTCTCGAATAATGTATAATTGAAATTCATGTAGTTGTTGGCTTCCAAACTCCGCTCAAAAACTGACTTCGCCTTCATTAATGGTTGCGGTGAGCGTTCAAGTGTCCTCCATCTTATTTCTAGTAAGGTGAGCGTTGAACTCTCTTATCTACTCTTTGTGTTCTTCATCGATACATTGTGTTGAGATCCTTACCTTTTTACAGATCCGAACCTGAAGTAAAGGGGAGTAAATAGGGAAGAAATATTGAAACAACAAACCTTCGAACCTGGATGGGAGAGCTAGCAGCGGCCTTTAACTTCTCCTATTACACCTGATCGCATATAGCCAAAACCCAGTGTTGATGTGGGAGTTAAGTCCTTCTTTAACCATTGTTTACATATATTCCCATCATGATCATTAATGTCTATGTTGTATTTAGATCTTAAAGTTCTAATTTTCACCAAGTATATTATCTGTTCATAGACTTCACGTTCATATTTGATGATGTTTAGTTCAAATATTCTTGTGTTCTACTCTTGCCAAATGCACATATGCACGTAGTAAATGCAGTATTCACAATATATCTACTTTTGCCCTTGTGTTTGAATTATTGTTGAATGGATATTATTTCGGAATCAATTGACAGTAATCTGTGTGAATAACTATCCAAAGTAGTATAAGTCTGATCCACTTCCATATGTATGCGTTGAATTTGCACTGAGAAAACATGTGTCTCATAGATTCATTAACTGTCTTGCAAAATATGCACAATGGGTCTAGCGCTACATGTTTTTGTATCTATCGATCATTTGTGGGTAGTAAATTTGTAACAGCTTTAAATATACAAAGTGTCGATTTAGGGTAGTTAATGCTCCCCTAAACCAACTTTCACCATGAAACACAATCATATTTCGTTCTTATCACCTCTATCACTTTCTTCAACTTAAACTTTTTTCTTTCAATCCTACACAAGTCCAGAAGTCCTCTTCTTCTTCATTTAGTCTAATTACCTCAATTTCATTTCTTTACCTACCTAAGAAATAAATCCATCGCATCTCCATACTTTGTTTTCAATTATGTCTTCCACTAAACGCCTTTCTCCCCTCACCCACATTAGCATGTCCATACCAAGTCCATTAACCTAATTACTACCTTTTAACCATAGATCGAACCACAACAATGTACTCTTACTATCTACTATTTTTCTCCCAGTGCACTTTAAAACTTCGGGTCTAATACTAAGCAAGAACTTCCAAACACCAGAGGAATTGGATCTTTTAATGCATTCTCAGAAAGATTGATTCTTTTTATATTTCTCTATCATCAGTTCAATCCAGAAGCCTTTGCTATTTAAGATCTTCCAAATTTGTTTGATACCCATCACTACTTGTAGTTCTTCTAAGTTTCTAATCCTCATACCTCCTCCTTGTTTACTTCTGCAGATGATATTCCATGGGATCTTACTGATTTTTCCTTTCTATAAAAAGTTAGAACAAATTTGAATCATACTGTGGATCGTCGCTTTGTGAAACTTAAAGCACTACATCCAATATTATATCATCGGGTAAATCGTGGATCTGATAAGTTCGGTTCTACCAAAAAGAATCATCATTCGACTTTCCCACCCTTCAACCTTAGTTTTGATTTTTTTCGATTAAAGTTCAGAAATCTCTATGTTTAAGGTTCACATTGGACAGTGGGATGCCAAGATATTTCAAAGGTAACTCTCCTTCTTTAATGCCCAAAATCAAGAAAATCTCCTCTTTGTTAGTATTCGTTTTTCCAAAAAATATATATTTGATTTCATCTTGTTTATCAGAAGTCCAGTCATTATATGTAATAGATAGAATACCACCTTTAATGCCCTTGCTACCTCCAAGTCTGCTTTGGCAAATATTAGGACATCATCTGCATATATCAAATGTGTAACCTTCGGACTAGGTTTTTAAATCACTTTAATCCATCCTCTCCTCTGATTTTGTCCATAAGGATTGAAAAATACTCCATCATGATTATGAAAAGTAGAGGTGAAATGGGGTCCCCTTGTCTGAGTCCATTCATACGCTAAAATATCCATAGTTGTTGCCTTGGTAATGGGTAAAGAAACAAGCAGTGTTTATCATCTACTAAATTAGTTTTCTCCTTTTACCTATGAAACCCATTGCATCCATAATGCACAAAATGAAATTATGATTGATCATGTCATAAGCTTTCCTAATAACGACTTTGATACACATCTTATTATTATTGTCTCTTTGAAATCCCCTTGTAAGTTCGTGCACGACTAAAATACCATCCATGATATTCCTCCCTTAAATAAATGCACATTAGTTGCGGAGATTAAAGTATCCAAAAATGGCCTTAAATTTTTTGCTTAGCACTTTCACGATCACCTTTTATAAAAAGTTATAGCATGAAATCAGGTGGAACTCTTTGATGTTAGAAGGACACCTAACCTTCAGAATTAGGCATATTAACGTGTGGTTACATTCTAGATCTAGTTTTCCAAAGGCGAAAAATCTATAACCATCTTTATAATTCGTTTATATGACTTCCCAGTGGAATTCAAAAACTTTGCGTTAAATCCATCTAGGCCTGCTGCTATGTTATCATTTACTTGAAATACTGCTTCCTTAACCTCCTCATACCCAATATCGTCATTCAGGAAATTCCTAACATAATCTATAATGATTTTCTTGCATATTACTTTTGGGAAAGAAATAATGTATGAGCCTTGATTGTAGATATTCTAAAAGTATTGTACTGCCAATTTACAAAACACATTAGGGTTATTGCATAAGTGGCCGTTAACCTTCAAGCTCGGGTTCTAGGCATATCTACATTGCTTACTAGACATTTTAGCATAAAAGTATGTCAAGGGTTCATCACTTTTATTAATCCACTAGCATTTGGATTTCTCAATAACATCAATATGTTCTAGTTTAAGCGCTCTCTCAAGCTTTACTTTCACTATTTGAAGATCCTTATTGTTTCCACATTATGGGTCTCCTCAACACATTTTTGAAGGTCACCGCATATTTTCCTCCATTCATTTGCCTCATATTTAGTGTCCTTTTTTTAAACTCCAGTACTTCAGAAGCATTTCACACTTTTTCTGTTTCACCAAGAATTAAATAAACGTCTACCCTAAGTCTCTAATTTCTATGCTTCCTCAAACACCTATTGATAATCTTCAAAAGCGCACTAGTGATTCATGTATCTAAATATTTTTCCATATTGCATAACCTAACTATTTATATTTATTAAACTTGGGGAGGGTCGCTACTACTCGATGAGAGATAAGTAATCTCGCATGGTGGAAAAGCATGGATTCATTGAATATAAGTAAAGTCTCTATCAATTCTTATTAGGGTATTCTTTTCTAGTCTAGATGACCAAGAAAACTTAAAACCTCAAATGTTCATCTCCATTAGAGCAGCTTTTGCCATACACATGTCTATCTCTGTCATTTTGTCGTTGGGGATCTGGTCCTCCAAGTTTCTCAGTAAAAAATCTAATACAATTGAAATCACCTATGAGTAGCCAAGGATGAATAATCATATATGCGTCATTCTCTAAGCAATCCTACAGTTGATATCTCATAGTTTCAAAATTATGAGCATAAACGAACGTGCATACAAGATTCGAAATCCCTTTTGCTGTAACCTAATGGATGTTGATCACTAATGGAAAGTACGTAGTGACTCCAAATTTTGGTATCTATCAGAACCAATATTTTACATTTATTATAATGTTCTGCATTGCTGACTATATGCCAATTGTTATCAAACTGCTTACCCCACTTTATTACCTCCTCCTGTCGCAACTTATTCTCTAATAATCCTACACAACTTGCCTTGCTTTTTTGAACATGAATTTTGACATCTATTCTTCTAGAGGGTTTGTGTAACCCTGTTACATTCTAGCTTAAAATGTTCATTTACTTATGCTTGGTTTACTTCTGCTACTCCTTAACTCCATCCGACCAAAGGATGTCACTTTTCCCTTATTACCTTTTCTCTTGTCCAAGTCCTTCCAAGCACTCTTTACTAGTAATTTAATTCTGACTATGCTCAATTTTTTGTCCTTAGTGGGGCTTGTAGGACCTCCCCCTTTATTTGGGTGTGTTGGCCGTTTGTGATCGTATTGGCTTATAGGACTGTTAGGGCTACTAGCAATCAATTGCTCCTTTGATAAGATCTTCGGAACCTGCATGCATTTAACCCCTATTAGTCCAAAATTACATTCAGGAATAGAAATAATCTTACTCGGCAGTTAGCGGATTGGATCTCCAAGCCCCTGTGATGACTTTTCAGTGGTAATTAGGGTAGTAAGTACAATATTGGGCATGTTGCAAGTTGTAATTGCTCCCTTTTCAGGTGCTGAAGTATAACGGTCGATTTCGTTACTCTCAATCTACTCCCCCTCATCACATTGGAAACAAACGAGGGTTCATCCATTGATGATTTGTCCTCCTTTTCTTGTCAACTTTTGGAATATCCGTTGAAGTCTTCTCTCTCTATGCTTTATCTTCCAGTTTTCTGCTAGTTATTTTTGTGTTTACGCACACCTCCTCCCAGTTGCTACTAGGGTCGCTACCTCCTTGATTCGACATATTAGACTTCACTGAGTTAATATTAAGCTATTTTAGAACTTCCTTTTTGGCCTTCGAGAGTTGCAGAATTGCCTTATCTATATCTCAGATTGTTCTGGATAAGCTTTCCTTTTCCTCTTTAGACTCCACCTTTTCATTATCCTTTTCAACTTCATTAATAGATTCTTCATCCACTATTAGGGCATCTCCAGTGGTCGGCTTGCATCCTGAATTCGAGAAAAAAAAAACCCCAGTCGTCCAATTCAAGCTTAATATTAAGCTGAAAGTTCATGATCCCATTCAAGATCCTGAACTGGGCTTGGGCGCCCATTTAATGGGCGCCAGGGCTTGGGCGCCCATTAAATGGGCGCCCAAGCCCAACCCCAAACGACCCCCCCTCCTCCGCTGCCAAACGCCTTAATCCGGACTCCAACGGCTATAAACGCCGTATTTTGAACTCCAACGGCTATAAACGGCCGTATTTTGAACTCCAACAGCTATAAACGGTCATATTTTGTCCCCAACGGCTATAAACGGTCATATTTAAAATTACACTGGCTATAAACGGTCATATTTGTGATTTCATTACATATATAGGACTATTTTTCAGATTGTAATACACACATCTCTTCTTCTATTACAATTATATTCTCAATTCCATAATATTGAAAGTATGTCTCATCCTTTTCAATCATATACCGAAGCGATGAATATGGATAGCTGGGATTTTGATTCCCAACCCTTTCAAAATGTTGATCCCCAGACCGCTCCCCCTCTATCCTTCCATTCTTCTGCTACATGGTCCGGCGATGAAGATAAGGATTTGTGTTATATTTACTGTCATTTTTCTAACGACTCGGTAAAGGGGAATTACCAAAGTGGAGAGGCGTTTTGGGCAAAAGTCATGACTGCGTACAATAAAAAGCATGTTGAAAAGACGAGGTCAATGTCTGCAATCACAGGTCGTTTCGGGAAGATTAATCGACAAACACAATTCTACGAGTCGTAGATTCACAAAATAAGAACAGCAAATCCAAGTGGAATGGGTGGCGAAGCTGAATTGGTAGCATTTTGAAAAATATCATTTTTAATTTATATTCATTCTGATCACTTTGTTAATATATCATTTTGTGTTCTGTTTTTTTAGAAGAGAATGACGAACGATCAATTCTTGAAATTATTTCCAAGAGAAAATGGTACAAAGAAACCACACTACTATCAGTTTGCAAACTGCTATGACTTGCTTGTTAGGCAACAAAAATGGAGCTCAAACACCGCAAAAAGCTTAAGAGATGTTCAGACAAACTCGAAGGGCAAGAAAAAAACAAGACGAACTAATTATAATTCTAGCCCAAGCAATTCTTCTCAGATGGACTCTAATGTATGCCCAGATAACGAAGACGAAGAAGCAGAACCCGCATTTGATGAAGATGCTAGACTGATGGGGCAACGAGCAGCTAAGAAGAAAATTGCTGTTCAATCTCAAATCGATTCTCGTTTAGCCCTAATGCATGAAAAACATGCGAGAGAAAATGCAGAACGTCAAAGGGGGAATGCAGAAAAGCTTGCCGTGTTAAAAGAACCGACCGAGATTGAGAAGGGTCGGTTTGAGCTAGAGCGGCAACACCAAGAGACCTTAGTAATGAAAAAGGATGTCACCGGAATGGACCCAATTACAATGCAATATTGGATGGAGTACAAACAACGCATTGTTGAGAGTAGATCGGGAACAAAACATATGTAGTTGAAATATTCATGTGATATTTTTAGTTATTGCAGTTTAAATATCCATGTACCTTCAGTTTATATTTTCAATCATGTGTTATTTTCAGTTTTGAAATATTCAATGGAATATCATTTATTTCGATGCATTCTGTAGACATCAATAAAGATTTACTTCACAAAACATAAATGATATTACAAACATAAAAATTATAGCATTCTACACTTCGTTATAGAAATAAAAAGGCAAACAGATGTAATTAAACAAAGATCCACCATCCCGAACTACTGATTTCCATGAGAATTCCAAATATGCTCCATTAAATCCCTTTGGAGTCTATTATGAATAGCAGCATTACGATATACTTCATGATGATCGACATGAATTGCATACTGTCCTTCATTTCGTAACGTGGTTGTGCGAAACAATTCGGGGGGTTGTCTTGCCCCATCATACTCGAAATCGGGATAGTCCATAGCGCGTTCATCTTCAATGATCATGTTATGCAGAATTATACAACAGAACATAATTGTAGCCATTTTTGATCTCTTCCATAATCTACATGGATTGCTGACCATTGCAAACCTTGCTTGAAGGACCCCAAACCCCTTTCTACGTCCTTCCTTTGTCCTTCCTGCATTGCAGCAAATTGTTTCTGTAACGACCCAGAATTTCTGATATTTGAAATTTGAATATTTAATTAATTTTAAATATTAATAAGTAAGATTTGGAAGTCGAATTTATTTAATTTCGATATAGTGATTTAATTAGGCGATTAAATTATTAATTTAATACCTGGAATTGGGTAAATAATTGAAATCTGAATTAAATGTGATTAAAAATGATTTATAAAGTTATATTAAATCATGTTGAAGTTATAGTGATGTTATAGAACTTTTAAAATTGAATTTTAAGTTAATCTGTGAAAATTGAATATTTTAATATTAAATCGACTAGTGAAATTAGCTATTTTTCGAACAGTCTCAGAATTGGACGAAACTAGTTCCATTGGATCCGTAATAGTTTGTTATTATCGGATTTCAATTTTCATAGCAATCGGAGTTGTCGTTTGACCGTGGCAGCTCCATACGCATCGAAATTGTTTTAATATTTATTTGGCGAGTTAAAATAGTCATTTTTCAAAAAGTCTCGGATTTCGACGAAACCAGTTTCATTGGGTCCGTAATGTGATATTATTGTAAGGTTTCAAATTTCGTGTCAATTGGATTTACGGTTTGTCCGGGGCAAGCGAAAACGCATCGAAATCGGTTTAAATCGGTTTAATTTTAAATCGATCGTTTAATTCTGTAACTCGCACAGATGATCGAATTAGCTCCCGAAACACGTTCCATTGTGTTCGGAACGTGGGGTAAACCTTACGAACGCCAGGTGGCACGTGTGATTTGGAGATCGTTTGAAAAAGTCGTTTTAAAATGAATTTAATATTAATTTAATACGTATATATATATATATATATATATATATACGTTTGCCCAAACCCTAGCTAGGGAAAATAGCTTCAGCCGCCACTAATATATTCAATGGCCAGAAATGCTCAACTTTTTCCTCTCGATTCCACTCGATCCATCACTAATTAGACGAAACTTCCAACACGAAAGTCGGAGAGCTTGTCGAGATCTATGATCTCAACGGTGGAGATCGAAATCGGAGCTGTGTGGTGGTCGCTAGGGGGGCACGTTTGCGCTGCAGTTGGGCACGTTTCCCTAGGCCATGTGATAGCCAAGCTTCAAGCAAATGAGGGTGAGGATGGAGTCGAGTGTTGGCTTCGATTTGGTGGTGGAGTGATGGGATTTCGTGCGTTATGGTGGCCGTGGTGTTCAACCCTAAATCACGGCTATGGGTTGTTGTTTCATACGTGAATGGCCTGGGGGTTGAACACGTGAAGAAGAAAGGGGTGAGTGGCCAGATCTGATGGAAGCAATATCTACGGCCCTGATTTGTTAAGGTTGAAAATAGTAAAAGGAATTGTAAATTTAATTATTTTATAATCGTTTGAACTTTAAAATATCATAACTCTTTCATACGAGGTCCGTTTTGGACGAAACGAATTGCGTTGGCTTCGTGTTGTCGAGCACTACACAATGAAACTGGATTGGAGTCGTTTGGAGTCGGTGAAAATTTTGGGTAAAACTAAACGTCTGTTTAATTTTATTCGAAATAAAACGATGCAACCGTTTTAAAAGCAAAGGTGAGAACTCCTCACTCAATTGAATGTTGTATTTCGATTTAAATTTTAAATAGTTAGATTTAAAATTGTTGATAGTACTTGATTGTGCGAATTGGATGATGACTGCTATTTATTGTGATAAATAGACATTATACGCCGTTATTAAGCGGAGGTTATTTATTAAAAACATGTACCGCGATAATTTCACATTGAAGTGGAATTGGTATTATATATGTATATAGCAATATATATATATATATATATATATATATATATATATATTGGAATATGTATATATTGGAGTTGATTTCCCGCATTGTATAGCGGATGAGACCCTATTGCGCCGCATAATAGTGGATAATATTTATAAATCCCATATACTGCGATATTCCGTACTGGAGCAGAATTGGTATTATGCTAACATCTGTGGATGCAGGGAAACAGGTTGGAGGGATCCGACTGGATTCCTCACCGTAGTGATTTATTTACAGATATTGTTGTATATTCTGTTATCATATAATGATATATGATGTTTGGATGTCGTGATTGATGATTGGTGTTGTTGCATCATCGGATCCGTTTTTGAAGTTTAAAAATAACGATTTTGATTTTAAATTGGGATTCTTGAAAAAAAATTATAAACGATTCATTTAAAAGATTTATAAAGTTGATATTTATAAATTGAAGATATTGGAATTATAAAACGAGTTTTATAAGTATTAGAATGAAGTATAAATGGATTTCACAAGTGAATAAAATTTATAGATTTATAAATTGTGAAGTTATGAAATGAATAGATTTTGTAAAATAAAGGATTTATAAATAATTAACTTATAAATCAGATTTTGGGTATAAAGTTGAGTTATAAATTGAATTGATTTATAAAAGGGATTTTATAATCGAAGCTTTTATAAATATAGATGTGAATTTATAAACATTGTTTTATAAATCCGAAACCAATTGAATTTGATAAATTAAACATAGAAGTTTAAAAAAGGGGATATATTCGTGATTTTGGACAGCGAATTATCCTTTAAGTTAAATGTTGTAATAATAAGAGTTTGGTTGGGAATTTTATCCACGATTTTGGATAGTGGATAATCTTTTAAGTAAAATGTGTAGAAACGTTAAATGTGTTAACGAAGTATATTCACGATTTTGGACAGTGAATATATTTTTAAATAAAATGGATATGTATTGGAGAAGTGATATTACGAAATGAAGTAATTGTTTTAAAAGATGTTTTTAAAACGTGTTAAGTATCGAAAACATAGATTTCAACATTTATTGTTGAAATAGACGTTTTCGAGAAATAAGGAAATGGTGGACTATAACACTGTTGTTATAGTAAATGGTTTCCAAAAGGAAATGTTTATATAGTATTGGGATTTATTTATCTATCTAAATTTCGAATCCCTATACTAGTGATTTTAGGTCGTCGTAACAATGTTTTACGTAACATTCGTTTTGACTCAAATAAAATTTGTGAAAGAGAATGTTTCCTTAAAGAATGGAATATATACTTAATTTTGATTTAAGTATATTGAATATTTTCAAATGTTGAAAATAAATGGATTTGTGAATTACCTATTATTAAATAGGTATGGAAAATGTTTTTCCAATATGAAGTGAAATGTTTTGAGATTTTATCTTCGAAGATAAATTGAAATGTGGAAACTGATTTGAAATTGTTTTCAAATAGTTAAAGTGTGGAAATTATATATCTTGTAAAGATATTTTTGGAAGATAAATAATTTGGAAAATTATTTGGAATCTGATGATGCTGTGCAGACTTATTGATAGTTAAATAACCGACTATCAATAATTACCTTGAATGGGTATTTGTTGTGATTTGCTTGAATTTGAATGCCACACTTATTTTTGAATAAGCGCTCACTATTCGGGTTAGCCGGGAAAGGACCTTCGTGTCGTATAACCCATTCTGAATTAGTGATACAACTATATGGATCGTATTGAAGACCGGTGGTGAAGACCGGGTATTTGTGAAAATGATAGGATGACCTATCGATTGTCTTTGCACCGTTAGCTACGGTATTGAGATTTCCTTTGTGATGGGGAGTTTTATCGGGATTGTGAATACCCGGATTGCAAGGGCTTCTTTGGAAGTGCCTTCGGTTTTGTTCGAACCCAGAACAGACTTGTATGGTTACGTGTCTGACATTACGTTTTGAGATGTAAAGCTGATTTCTTTCAAATACATTTCTGTTGGTGGCGGAGAATTTATTTCTCTTAGCTTAACACCCTTCTCTGAGACGTACGAGCTCAGAGGTTATGTAGTTGAAATTTATCAGCGGTATATTCCCAATTTGGTAATGTGGCATGTTGAGTGTTGCTGTGAAATGATCATTGTTTGATCATTTATGATATGATCATTTGTTTGATCATTTATCTTTGTGATCATTACTTTGATCATTTGTTTGACCCAAAGCATGGCTTTGTGAAAAAGCGTAGCTTTGTGGACGAGACTTCGTCAGGGCCTCACAACCCGGAAATGGTCGAAACAGGAATGTTGCGGCAAGGTTATGAGGGTCGCGCCCTTTAGGGTATGTCATTTCCTTCTGGAAAGGGGTGGTATCATGGTATGGAGACCAGATACTTACTCATGTGGACACACCTTATTTATTATGTGTGATGTTGGTTACCGAGCGCTCGGATAAAGGTCCCAAAGGACCGGGGGATGACATATTCGTGAGTTACCTAGTTACAGGGGTAACCCGGCTTTGTTGGCAGAGAGTAGTTTGTCTCTTGGAGCGTCCAGCCAGAGGCGTTTCTTTCGTGGCATAGGAAGTTCCTTAGCCTGACCATTTGTTGGCAAATCCATTTTCCAATACGAACCTTGTACGGTTTTAGTTGTAGAACCTGCCATTTACTTATGGTGGTCACCACTGTTTAGATGGTAGCTATAGTAGGCATACGATACTGGTCGTATGTTGGCTAAGATTAATATTATACTTTCGAAATGTTTTCTGCACTATGCACTAATAATAATAATCCAATGATTTACGTAGTAAGCATATTTGACTATCATAAGAAGAAATCTCCTCCAATTCTGCGTTTGCATTATGTGTGTGGCGGGAGGTCTTATGGTAGTTTCATTTTCCAAAAGCATTGCGAAATTGTTTTATTTCCTTTGTGGTTGTTGTTGTTTTAAAGATAAAACTGTTTAAGTTCTCACACCAGTCACCATGACTGACCTAGAGTTTATTGTTTCCTTCCTAAACTCTGGGTGCCCACCAATTTCCACACGGGCAGTCTAGAGTTAGGTTATTAGGTCATTCTGGATTCAGGAAATGCTATGGAGCTCAAGTGGCGAGATGGATGGCGAAACGTATCACTTGTATATGATATTATCTTTTCCGCTATGTATTCTGTATATGGACAAGTTCATATAACTGTCCAGTGTTGTATTGCTGTTGTAAACTCTGATGATGATGTAATGTATAAAATGATATAGTTCTTTGATTTAAAAGATTATTCATTTATCTATTATATGTTGTTCCGCTACGAATGTGAGATTCTGATATTGTTCTGTGTTCTTCTGTTGTTTCTTCTTTCTCTTTTCTTCTGTTTTCTTCTACCTCTTCTTTTTCTCCATAACAATTCGGTTTTCCGGCATTCGATTACTCGGCAGTTAATACAGTGGTCGTATTGATATCGATATTCGGAAGTCGAAGAATCGGGTCCTTGCAATTTGGTATCAGAGCATATGGTTAAGCGACAACCCTGCTCTGTTGGGTATTACTCATTAGAGATAGAGTCAGTAGTACTCTAGAATGAGTTTGAGTGTAATAATAGATATGAGCGTGTATTTGTTAGTGAATATAAAATTGTATTATATTGTGATGATTGATTTGTTGAGTGGTATATGGATTCTGGTCGGTATAGTCTGTACAACTCTATCGATAGGGATCTCTAAACACTTGTATAGAACAATTCGGCACGATGTTGTTTTAAATTGGGTAAATGAAATAATTTTACCTCGATTATATTTTGTATATAAAGAAATAATTTTTCTGAAATTATTAAAGTGTATATGATTGATTGTTTGGTTGTTAAAAATATAAGAATATATATAAGTTAATAAAAGTTGTTTGAATAAGTTAAATGAAAACAACAATTGTACAAGAATAAATTGTATAAGCAAATGAATTATAATGTATGAAGTTATAATTAAAATGATTTGCAATGGTAAAAATAATCTTATATATAAAAGTGAAATTTTATAAGTAAAAGATTTATAAATGTGATTTATAATCTGAAATAAAATTCCAGAGAAATGTTTTTGAAAGGATTTGATATTTTGGAAAAAAAATTGTTTTGGAAAGATGAAAGCTCTAAACTCTTTTCAGGTCGTTGGAAAATAATTCCGATGATGATCGCGACATCATTGGTGTTCATTTTCGGGTTTCCAAAAGAGGAATTGCTGCCAGATTATTTTAAATGAAAGAATTTTGGAAAATTTGGATTTTGTTTTAGAAATTCAAAAGATAAATTGAATTGATTTCAAAAATGGTTTTTGAAAGGTTGAAAAGACTCTGGAATCCTATTTAAAATATTTATGGGAATGATAAATGGGTTGATAACTTGTACAAAATTGAATTTTGATTGAATAAATTTAACTTAAAGGAGGGAGTTAAATTAAAGTAAGTATAAGTGAATCAGTAAAATCCAAGCTGTAATTGTTGAATATAAGTAATTAAGTTTGAACTTATAATATGAGATAATAAATTTTGACTTTGGTAAAAGTTAAATAGAATTGGAATCTGAATTGGATTTATGAGTGGAAACTTAAGTTAATTTGAACAAATGATGTTGAAATGGAAAATAACTTAAGTAATGTTGAATGAAGTTGATTATGATATCAAAGTAAATTAATAAAGTGAATTTATTAAATGAATGTGAACTTGAGTTATATGAATGAAATTCAACTTTATTTGTTAAATGGATTAGCAATTGAATTAATAAATGGATTGAATGTTAATCAATCGAATGTGAATAAATTGATATGGAATAATGAATGTAAGTGTTAATTCATTAAAGCTAATTAAAAGTATTGAACCAAATTGAATGTAAGTAAAGTAAAATGAATTTATTTGGTGGTGTTGAATATACATTGGTTGTTATTTGATTATTGGTTGATTGTATGTAGTATAATTCATTAAGTGCTAATGAAATTGAATTGATTAAAATTGGAAGCTATGTAATTAGATTTAAATTGACAGTGAAGTAAATTTAAATAGTAATTGAGTTGAATTGAAAGTGAACCAATTTGAATTTAAATTAGTGAATGTAAACTAATTGAAAACGAATAATTGAATGTTTTTGTATGTGAATTGGTTGTAAACAATTGCAAGTAATGTTAAAATTTTATAAGTGCTTATAAAACTTTGTTTAGTATGCATTGCCCTTGATATGCAAGTTTTGTAGTTGTTTAAAAGAATAAATTATTAATAATTTTATATATTTGTCACTTACATATTTAAATTGAGTAAGTACAGGTGCGGTGGCTACCGTTCGGTTGGTTTGGTTGCGCTAAAATGCTAAATAAATAACTGCTTTGCTTAAAAATGCTAAAAAGGTACGCCTACGCAATAAAAATAGGAAATATGAACTGTTTTTCTGCTTTTCCAACCGGGTGGGTCGATGTATATATATTTATGTCTATTGTGATCCTACTACGATCGAACCGCGCAAAGGAGACGGTGGCGAATTTTTCTGAAAATTTAAGGCGATAGAAAATTTTCGGGAAATTTTGGAAATTTTTGTTAATGAAAAGTTGATTTCTAAATTGTAATGAAAATATACGAATTGAACTAGAAAATGGAAACCATTGTTTTGGTTGAAGTTAAAGGTTTAGGAAAAAGTGAATATAAAATTTTCACTAAGTGGATTTTGAAAAGTTAATGGATTTGGGCATTTTTCTTACTTGGTAATTTCGAGGACGAAATTCTTTTAAGGGGGGAAGTTTGTAACGACCCAGAATTTCTGATATTTGAAATTTGAATATTTAATTAATTTTAAATATTAATAAGTAAGATTTGGAAGTCGAATTTATTTAATTTCGATATAGTGATTTAATTGGGCGATTAAATTATTAATTTAATACCTGAAATTGGGTAAATAATTGAAATCTGAATTAAATGTGATTAAAAATGATTTATAAAGTTATATTAAATCATGTTGAAGTTATAGTGATGTTATAGAACTTTTAAAATTGAATTTTAAGTTAATCTGTGAAAATTGAATATTTTAATATTAAATCGACTAGTGAAATTAGCTATTTTTCGAACAGTCTCAGAATTGGACGAAACTAGTTCCATTGGATCCGTAATAGTTTGTTATTATCGGATTTCAATTTTCATAGCAATCGGAGTTGTCGTTTGACCGTGGCAGCTCCATACGCATCGAAATTGTTTTAATATTTATTTGGCGAGTTAAAATAGTCATTTTTCAAAAAGTCTCGGATTTCGACGAAACCAGTTTCATCGGGTCCGTAATGTGATATTATTGTAAGGTTTCAAATTTCGTGTCAATTGGATTTACGGTTTGTCCGGGACAAGCGAAAACGCATCGAAATCGGTTTAAATCGGTTTAATTTTAAATCGATCGTTTAATTCCGTAACTCGCACAGATGATCGAATTAGCTCCCGAAATACGTTCCATTGTGTTCGGAACGCAGGGTAAACCTTATGAACGCCAGGCGGCACGTGTGATTTGGAGATCGTTTGAAAAAGTCGTTTTAAAATGAATTTAATATTAATTTAATACGTATATATATATATATATATATATATATATATATATACGTTTGCCCAAACCCTAGCTAGGGAAAATAGCTTCAGCCGCCACTAATATATTCAATGGCCAGAAATGCTCAACTTTTTCCTCTCGATTCCACTCGATCCATCACTAATTAGACGAAACTTCCAACACGAAAGTCGGAGAGCTTGTCGAGATCTATGATCTCAACGGTGGAGATCGAAATCGGAGCTGTGTGGTGGTCGCTAGGGGGCGCGTTTGCGCTGCAGTTGGGCACGTTTTCCCAGGCCATGTGATAGCCGAGCTTCAAGCAAATGAGGGTGAGGATGGAGTCGAGTGTTGGCTTCGATTTGGTGGTGGAGTGATGGGATTTCGTGCGTTATGGTGGCCGTGGTGTTCAACCCTAAATCACGGCTATGGGTTGTTGTTTCATACGTGAATGGCCTGGGGGTTGAACGCGTGAAGAAGAAAGGGGTGAGTGGCCAGATCTGATGGAAGCAATATCTACGGCCCTGATTTGTTAAGGTTGAAAATAGTAAAAGGAATTGTAAATTTAATTATTTTATAATCGTTTGAACTTTAAAATATCATAACTCTTTCATACGAGGTCCGTTTTGGACGAAACGAATTGCGTTGGCTTCGTTTTGTCGAGCACTACGGAATGAAACTAGAATGGAGTCGTTTGGAGTTAGTGAAAATTTTGGGTAAAATTAAACGTCTGTTTAATTTTATTCGAAATAAAACGATGCAACCGTTTTAAAAGCAAAGGTGAGAACTCCTCACTCAATTGAATGTTGTATTTCGATTTAAATTTTAAATAGTTAGATTTAAAATTGTTGATAGTACTTGATTGTGTGAATTGGATGATGACTGCTATTTATTGTGATAAATAGACATTATACGCCGTTATTAAGCGGAGGTTATTTATTAAAAACATGTACCGCGATAATTTCACATTGAAGTGGAATTGGTATTATATATGTATATAGAAATATATATTGGAATATGTATATATTGGAGTTGATTTCCCGCATTGTATAGCGGATGAGACCCTATTGCGCCGCATAATAGCGGATAATATTTATAAATCCCATATACCGCGATATTCCGTACTGGAGCGGAATTGGTATTGTGCTAACATCTGTGGATGCAGGGAAACAGGTTGGAGGGATCCGACTGGATTCCTCACCGTAGTGATTTATTTACAGATATTGTTGTATATTCTGTTATCATATGATGATATATGATGTTTGGATGTCGTGATTGATGATTGGTGCTGTTGCATCATCGGATCCATTTTTGAAGTTTAAAAATAACGATTTTGATTTTAAATTGGGATTCTTGAAAAAAAATTATAAACGATTCATATAAAAGATTTATAAAGTTGATATTTATAAATTGAAGATATTGGAATTATAAAACGAGTTTTATAAGTATTAGAATGAAGTATAAATGGATTTCACAAGTGAATAAAATTTATAGATTTATAAATTGTGAAGTTATGAAATGAATAGATTTTGTAAAATAAAGGATTTATAAATAATTAACTTATAAATCGGATTTTGGGTATAATGTTGAGTTATAAATTGAATTGATTTATAAAAGGGATTTTATAATCGAAGCTTTTATAAATATAGATGTGAATTTATAAACATTGTTTTATAAATCCGAAACCAATTGAATTTGATAAATTAAACATAGAAGTTTAAAAAAGGGGATATATTCGTGATTTTGGACAGCGAATTATCCTTTAAGTTAAATGTTGTAATAATAAGAGTTTGGTTGGGAATTTTATCCACGATTTTGGATAGTGGATAATCTTTTAAGTAAAATGTGTAGAAACGTTAAATGTGTTAACGAAGTATATTCACGATTTTGGACAGTGAATATATTTTTAAATAAAATGGATATGTATTGGAGAAGTGATATTACGAAATGAAGTAATTGTTTTAAAAGATGTTTTTAAAACGTGTTAAGTATCGAAAACATAGATTTCAACATTTATTGTTGAAATAGACGTTTTCGAGAAATAAGGAAATGGTGGACTATAACACTGTTGTTATAGTAAATGGTTTCCGAAAGGAAATGTTTATATAGTATTGGGATTTATTTATCTATCTAAATTTCGAATCCCTATACTAGTGATTTTAAGTCGTCGTAACAATGTTTTACGTAACATTCGTTTTGACTCAAATAAAATTTGTGAAAGAGAATGTTTCCTTAAAGAATGAAATATATACTTAATTTTGATTTAAGTATATTGAATATTTCCAAATGTTGAAAATAAATGGATTTGTGAATTACCTATTATTAAATAGGTATGGAAAATGTTTTTCCAATATGAAGTGAAATGTTTTGAGATTTTATCTTCGAAGATAAATTGAAATGTGGAAATTGATTTGAAATTGTTTTCAAATAGTTAAAGTGTGGAAATTATATATCTTGTAAAGATATTTTTGGAAGATAAATAATTTGGAAAATTATTTGGAATCTGATGATGCTGTGCAGACCTATTGATAGTTAAATAACCGACTATCAATAATTACCTTGAATGGGTATTTGTTGTGATTTGCTTGAATTTGAATGCCACACTTATTTTTGAATAAGCGCTCACTATTCGGGTTAGCCGGGAAAGGACCTTTGTGTCGTATAACCCATTCCGAATTAGTGATACGACGATATGGATCGTATTGAAGACCGGTGGTGAAGACCGGGTATTTGTGAAAATGATAGGATGACCTATCGATTGTCTCTGCACCGTTAGCTACGGTATTGAGATTTCCTTTGTGATGGGGAGTTTTATCGGGATTGTGAATACCCGGATTGCAAGGGCTTCTTTGGAAGTGCCTTCGGTTCTGTTCGAACCCAAAACAGACTTGTATGGTTACGTGTCTGACATTACGTTTTGAGATGTAAAGCTGATTTCTTTCAAATACATTTCTGTTGGTGGCGGAGAATTTATTTCTCTTAGCTTAACACCCTTCTCTGAGACGTACGAGCTCAGAGGTTATGTAGTTGAAATTTATCAGCGGTATATTCCCAATTTGGTAATGTGGCATGTTGAGTGTTGCTGTGAAATGATCATTGTTTGATCATTTGTGATATGATCATTTGTTTGATCATTTATCTTTGTGATCATTACTTTGATCATTTGTTTGACCCAAAGCATGGCTTTATGAAAAAGCGTAGCTTTGTGGACGAGACTTCGTCAAGGCCTCACAACCCGGAAATGGTCGAAACAGGAATGTTGCGGCAAGGTTATGAGGGTCGTGCCCTTTAGGGTATGTCATTTCCTTCTGGAAAGGGGTGGTATCATGGTATGGAGCCCAGATACTTACTCATGTGGACACACCTTATTTATTATGTGTGATGTTGGTTACCGAGCGCTCGGATAAAGGTCCCAAAGGACCGGGGGATGACATATTCGTGAGTTACCTAGTTACAGGGGTAACCCGGCTTTGTTGGCAGAGAGCAGTTTGTCTCTTGGAGCGTCCAGCCAGAGGCGTTTCTTTCATGGCATAGGAAGTTCCTTAGCCTGACCATTTGTTGGCAAATCCATTTTCCAATACGAACCTTGTACGGTTTTAGTTGTAGAACCTGCCATTTACTTATGGTGGTCACCACTGTTTAGATGGTAGCTATAATAGGCATACGATACTGGTCGTATGTTGGTTAAGATTAATATTATACTTTCGAATTGTTTTCTGCACTATTCACTAATAATAATAATCCAATGATTTGCGTAGTAAGCATATTTGACTATCATAAGAAGAAATCTCCTCTAATTCTGCGTTTGCATTGTGTGTGTGGCGGGAGGTCTTATGGTAGTTTCATTTTCCAAAAGCATTGCGAAATTGTTTTATTTCCTTTGTGGTTGTTGTTGTTTTAAAGATAAAACTGTTCAAGTTCTCACACCAGTCACCATGACTGACCTAGAGTTTATTGTTTCCTTCCTAAACTCTGGGTGCCCACCAATTTCCACACGGGCAGTCTAGAGTTAGGTTATTAGGTCATTCTGGATTCAGGAAATGCTATGGAGCTCAAGTGGCGAGATGGATGGTGAAACGTATCACTTGTATATGATATTATCTTTTCCGCTATGTATTCTGTATATGGACAAGTTCATATAATTGTCCAGTGTTGTATTGCTGTTGTAAACTCTGATGATGATGTAATGTATAAAATGATATAGTTCTTTGATTTAAAAGATTATTCATTTATCTATTATATGTTGTTCCGCTACGAATGTGAGATTCTGATATTGTTCTGTGTTCTTCTGTTGTTTCTTCTTTCTCTTTTCTTCTTTTTTCATCTACCTCTTCTTTTTCTCCATAACAATTCGGTTTTCCGGCATTCGATTACTCGGCAGTTGATACAGTGGTCGTATTGATGCCGATATTCGGAAGTCGAAGAATCGGGTCCTTACAGTTTCTGTTTTAACGTCATTGGGTTTGCATATGTCTTTACAATCGTACTCCATTTGGGATAAATTCCATCTCCAAGATAGTATTCATGCTCATATGTTTTATGACCAAGAGTAAATGATACGTGAGTTGACTTACCTTGCGCCAAATCATTAAACAAATGAGATCGTTCGACAACGTTTAAGTCGTTAAGAGAACCTGGCATTCCAAAGAAAGCATGCCAAATCCACAAATCATGAGAGGCAACCGCTTCTAAGATGATAGTAGGTTTTTTTTCTTTGCCGTTATATGCTCCATGAAAAGCTTTTGGACAGTTCTTCCACTCCCAATGCATACTATCTAGACTTCCAAGCATTCTAGGCCAGCCTTTGCTTTCATGCATTTCACGCAAGCGCGTTACATCTGCCTCGTTTGGAGAACGAAGATATTCCGTCCCATAAATGTCCACAACTGACTGACAGAAGTGATCTAGGTTTTCCAATGCCGTACTCTCTGCAATACGATATGCGTCATCAAGGGCATCGGCGGGTGTACCGTACGCTAACATCCTCAAAGCTACGGTCATCTTTTGATGCCCACTTAAACCTTGTTTTTTTGCAGCGTCCTGCTTGTAAACAAAATAATTATTATTCTGCTGAATACTTTCGAGAATTCTTAAAAACAATAGACGACTCATTCTGAATCGTCGTCTAAACATCTCTGGACCGTAAGTTGGATCACGGGCAAAGTAATCTTGCATAAGTGTTTTTTGAAATGCTTGCTGGTTACGGTTGATATATTTCCGACCCATAACTGAACCGCCTTGTTTTCCAGAAGTTGAACCGTATGCTTCACGGTATATCTCCATCAGTTCCTCCTCCTCTTGTTGATGCGCTAACGCATACGCTTCTTCTTCAGAGTCACTGTCGCATAGCAATATAGCTTTTAGTAAATTTCCAGACATTGTTTGATATTGAGGATGGTTGTTTGATATTTGAATGTTTTGTTAGACTTAATTGTGGTGAACAAGTATGAGATCCAAATGGTTATATGTATAGGACAAATTCTTGAGTGGAGATAAGGTGGCTGAGTGTGCGGTCAAATCACGTACTGTAGCCACGATCATTTGTCGGTCAAGATTCTCTTCTTTGTTGAGTGGAGAGAAGGTGGCTGAGTGTGCGGTCAAATCAAATACTGTAGCCACGTTCATTTGCCGATCAAGATTCTCTGCTTTGTTGAGTGGAGAGAAGGTGGCTCAGTGTGCGGTCAAATCAAATACTGTAGCCACGTTCATTTGCCGGTCAAGATTCTCTGCTTTGTTGAGTGGAGAGAAGGTGACTCAGTGTACGGTCAAATCAAATACAGTAGCCACGTTCATTTGCCGGTCAAGATTCTCTGCTTTGTTGAGTGGAGAGAAGGTGGCTCAGTGTGCAGTCAAATCAAATACTGTAGCCACGTTCATTTGCCGATCAAGATTCTCTGCTTTGTTGAGTGGAGAGAATCAACATCCATTATATAAATTCACAAATCGTTATCTGTTTAAATCATTTAAAAACTTAACATTATTCAAACTACATTGTCCAACATGACATTTAAGTCTCATGAATTGAAGTTGCTTATGCAGTACTACATACAAACCGATGAGGTGCAACAATCAGGAGTTAGTGGTAACTCATTTTTGGAAGACTCTGGCTGAACTGTACAACAACGATGTGGGCTGTCAAGTTAGACGTACGGCTCAAGAGCTCAGGACTGCATACGGAAACTTTACTAGGGCATGCACGCATTACACAAAGATTATTAATGAGGTAATATCGGAAAATGTGTTCGAGAATACACGCTCGACTTATGACGGTCGATACAATTTAAAATACCGCACTCTGTTCATTGGCCATGATGCGTACTTCAATACGCCAAAATTGGCTAGAAAGATTTGGATGGCCTTAAGATAACAATATTGGTAGTTGGTTATGTAACGGTCGTTAATGTGTGGAGAGCTTTCTGAATTGTCTTTTCAAATAATAATGTCTGTTGTTTTTGTCATTCCCCTATGACCTGTTTGTTTATATATGCGCTTTCTGATTTACTATTCATCATTCATAATCATCTTCTTCCTCACTCACAACGATAAATTCTTCATCGCAATGCCTTCTTGGCCTTCTTCTATCGATTCAGATGCAGGTTACGTGCCTACGGAAAGTCCACATACTGATGAGGATTGGCTTATCAATTATCAAGAACAACACTATGAAGATGTCCGCAGTTAGTTTCCAAATCTTGAGCAGCTGAGACTTCAGGAAGTGGTTGAACCACCATATGAACAACATGTTTATCCTCATGCATATGAACAACCTGAGAACCAGGTTCAAGTAGTTCAACCTCCCACTGAGCAAGAAGTTGAATCGTACCCAGTTTGTTGTCAGTGCGGGTATGGAGTTGAAGTTGTAGTACGTGCGGATGGAGAAAATATTGGTCGTCGAATCCAAATATGTCAATTCTGGCCGAATGGTTGCAATTACGCGGAATGGTTGGATGATCCTTTATGTCCAAGGGGCATAACCTATGCAAACGAACTAGAAAAGGAGATAAGACATCTTCGACTTTCTTTACAGGAGTTGCAATTTAATCGTCACGTCTAGTATCTTCATGTTTGTGTTCAATTATTACTGTGTCGTTTTTTATCAGTGTTCTATGTTCGTATATCTTCAATTCTAATGTCACTAGTAGTTTTTTTATGTGTATATGTCACTAGTTGGTGCTTATAAGTATACACAAGCATATAGAATTCACAGTATACACAAACATATATAATTCACAATATACACAAACATATATAATTCACAGTATACTCGAACATTATCATCCAAAATCCAAGAAAGTGAAATTATATCAACATAAAGAATACACAGTATACTCAGACAATGGCATAAGTACATAAGATATATGAACTGCAACATATAATAAAACATTCACTATGCATATACTAAAAGGTATACAACTAAAGGGATGCATCGTCGTCGTCGTCGGCATCATCACCATCATCCCCATCACCATCATCTCCGTCATCGTCATCATCATCCCCATCACCATCATCATCATCTCCGTCATCATCATCGTCATCCCCATCACCATCCTCCCCCTCGTCCTTATCATCCCCATCGTCCTCATCCCCATCGTCCTCATCTAAACCACCAGCATCATACCCACTAGGACCAGCATCACCTCTGCCTTGTGATCCGAAAGGCTCATATACAGCAAGTCTAGCTGATAGCTGATCAATCTGCGCCTCTAGCATATGTGTATGCTGCATGTACATATCATGCATGGTGTGTGTATGTGCAAGAGTCATATCGCGAAACACACCAAGTGAAACTCTGGCCTGGTCCAATCTAGCAGCATACTACATAAAGATGATATTTGACATAGTAAGAAACTAAGCATTAAATAAAGGGAAAATGGCAATAAACAACAAACGTACCTCATACGGAGGATATAACCCGACTGAAGGCACACTGAGAAAGTCGGGGTGGTCTGGAAAGACTAAAGGCTGCTCAATCACAGTACCTGTCACGTCATATGCTCTAAAAGTAGTATCAGGCTCCAACTGCATGGGAGTCTAAGAGAACTGTGACAGAATCGGGTCAAATGAAACCTGCGGTACCTGAACTCTACCGGCTGCCATGTGAGGTCCTATATGATCAGAGTTGACCCCACGAACATAATTTGGTACGATGAATCTACGGGGTGCTACTCTAGCCCAATAAGCATCGTAGTCCCCATCGATGAAGAAAGTACTGCTATCCACCCACCCAGCATGTCGTAGAGCATCTAAGTAATGATCGCCAATCACCCTATGTCTACCAAACATGTCCTCACAAGATAAAGGATCATATGGTATACTACAATCACCAGTAATCTGATAAGCACACCTCTCTCCCAAATACCACATAGGCATAAATGCAGGTGTATGCAAAGCAACCCTACGTCTAGATAGAGAATACGCAACCATCATGGGATGGTCGTCCACCATAAGACCTGCATCTGCTAGATGAGTCCAATGTGAGGCCCAAGGAGTACGAATGATGTTACCTCGACTACGCATATCAAGCTGTGACCTAGCCTCCATCAAGTCATGCCGTACATGTAAGGGAACATGGTATGCGTACTGCATAGTCTCCCATCGTCTCATCCTAGGGAAGTACTGCTCAGGAGCCTGACTAGCCATGTCCTGGATGCGGGGATGCATGTTTGCCGTGTACTCGTAGTACCATAACGGCAAAATATACCAAAAAGCATACATCTGCTTGACATCGCTAAGCGTAAATGAATCCAGAGCGGTATAAAGGGTGCCTAATATCGTTGTGCCCCAATCAATAGTATGTAGCTGGTCTAATCTAGCAAGAGATGCTAAATAGCCTAGTCGAACCGTATCTTTTTGGTTCGAAAAAAAGGTCGAACCAAACAAGTACAACAGAAATGCTCTAGTAACTGCATCCATCATATCGGCTCTAGCTATATAAGTGGTGATGTACTGCTGTAGGTAAGTCAACTTAACAGAACCACCACTGACGCAGGTAACATCTATCAATGGTAGAAAAACAGTAAATAGATTAGGGGACTCGTATAAATCATCAAATGGAAAAGGTCGAAGACCATGTCGTCCAATCTCAATGCCAGTGAACACGTAGAAATCAACCGGGGTGATACCAAGCTCAAAATCTGAAAAATGAAACGTATGCGTGGTGGGCCACTACCTCTCAGCTAATGCCTGAATAAGAGGTCGATCAAAGGACTAAACAGGCCTAATCGACAAAAAAAGACCAAAAGGGCTAGCCTGTAGCCTCTCAACAATAGGACCGGGAAGAGAATCATAAAACTGGGTAATGCACTTAGCCCAACTACCCCGACAATGAATGTAATGGTCCTAAAGATAATTTATGAATTAATAATTTTTGATAGAGTAACAGTTATTTAATATGATTATGTGATGTACATATAAAAATAACCAAATATACTAATGTGCAATTTATACTTGTACGGTCGTCAAAGCGGATTCGGCTCTATGCCGATAACCATCTGGAAGCTCGTGTAGTACACGTAGATCGTCGGGTGAAACTCCAGGTGGCGGCGGAACATGTAACGGTCCAGCTTGCTCCATTGGATGTCTGTGAACCGTTCTTCGGGTGATTTTGGTTGGACGCGGCGGCATTTCGTTTAGATTTTCTAATTTTAAAAAAAAAATAAACGAAAATGGAAGAGAAAATGGGGAGGGGAGGGAACGGGTATAAGAAGGGGGGCTGGCGCCCATAAAATGGGCGCCTGGAAGTCAGGCGCCCATTAAATGGGCGCCTGGCCACTGGGAGCCCACCCCAGCTTCAGGGCTGAATATTCAGCGGTTTGAATATTCAGCCCTGAAGCCACTAGAGATGCCCTTATAGCCTCACTCGTTTTCCTCTCCACCGGTCACCATTCCTTTGTCATAGGGCATTGATTTCTAGAGTGCCTAAACCATATGCAGCCATCACATCTGGGTGGTAGATTTTCATATTCGACTTTGTACACTTAAGTGCCACCGTCTTCAAATTCACCCTTAATCTCTTCAGGGGAACCCACATCCACCTTAAGTTCGACTAACATGCGAGGAAACAAAATTTGACTCCTATTATAGGTTGGTAAGTCCATTTTGATAGGATGACCAATTGTGCTTACCAACACACTAATCGCTTTTGGACCCCAGACTTTAAAACTCAATCCAGGAAGACTAATTCATATAGGCATGGATAGTAATAAGTCTCTGCCTGTTCTCATCTCCAGACTCGACTTTTTCATCACAATTAAGTTTTTGTCAAAAAACCATGATTCATTACTGAGGGTTTTGTCACATTCTTTCTCATCATTGAATCGAACCATAAAGAATCCATTCTCTCTAGATTGAAGAGAAAAGCCCCATTTGGTTTTCCATGCCCTCTTCATATATGCTTTGAGATTCTTATAGTAAGGTCTAGGAGTTATCACATAAAACAATAAACAGTGATTTTACCTTGTTCCACCTCCTCAAGCACCCTGGTAGAAACGAACCCTCTTTTCTTACTTTCTTTCACCACCGGGTAAATGTATTTCAATTTGACCTCCTAAAAGTACTTAAGGCCACTGCTGTGAACAACCTCCAAATATGAAGCCTTCTGTGTATCCATAGGCACTTGAAATTTGTTTATGATTTTGCGATTGGGAATCCTAGATCAAACAGCAGCAGCAAATGTTTTATGCTTTCTGTTCACTGCAATTTTCCATACTTCCTTCTTGCATCCTTCCCCTTTTCCCTGCTAGGTTCCTCTATCTCCACGCCACCTTCAGTCACCGACAGCTTTCCATTGTCTTTATTCATCGATGAGAGATCATTTGAGAGAATAAAAGAAGAAATTAAGATCGGATTATAAAAAGAGAAATGAAATAGCGCTGAGATTCTAGAAAATAAATAACTCTAGTCGCAATAGGGTTTCCACCATTTAGCTTTTTTTTTATTTTTATAACTATGACAATTTCGACTTATTATATATTTTATTAAGAATAATTTTAGAAGTAGCATACTTAGTATTCGATTATTATTTTTAATAAAAAGGGAATTGTTTTAAAAGCCTTTGGATATATATAAAGGAATTTTAATTAAACTATTGTGGAAAGTGTAATTTTAGAGATTTGATTATATAAATAAATTTATAAATTGATATATTTTAATGGTAAATGTTTGGAAAATTTTATAGTTAATAGAATCTTAGTTTGATGAATTATTTTTCAATAGTAGTTTAAAAGAGCTTTGGAATGTACATAAGGGATTTAAATATATTGGTGCTTGAATTTTATATTATGCTTTAGGAAATATTTTAAATTGAAAATCCCTATTAGGAAATGAGATTATTTAAAAGAAATCGTGAATTGTAAAACTTCTTTGATATTTTTTATCCAGTCTTTTGACCAGGCAATGTTCGGACATGCTGGACAGATCAAACTCGGAGTTATCGAAGTAGGAACTAAGGAAGCCCAGAGAGATAACCCAGGAGTCCAGAAACCAAGCACAGACAGGATCGCAAGGTCAAAGACAAAACAACCCAAACCAAGACAAGCACAAATGCACCCAAGTTAAGGGTCGGTACCGACCCCACCCTATGGGTCAGTACCGAGTCCTACTTCCACCTCAGGTGGACCCCATCTTTTGTCCATGCTTTCTACAAGATGCCTTGAGCCTATTTCTAATGTCATTCTATTGATTCAATGCAATCTTCATCGATCTCCAAGAACACTTGAAACTACAACTTTGTTCTTCCGCAACTCTATTATTTGGACTAAAAAAAAACTAATATTGATGCAAACAACTATGGAATCACATGACTAACAACAAGGAAAGCCAAGATGAATAGATAAGAGCAGCCATTTTGGCAAACTTAGGGTTCGGTACCAACACCTACCTATAGATTGGTACTGACTCCTGCTTCCTGATGATGTAGCACCTGCTTTTGTGGAAGAATTAGTTTAAATAGAGTACAACGGCTTGGAGATATTTTGTGCGAGATATTCATCTCCCTACCTCTATAAATAGGAGGGTATGGCTCATTTTTTAGGATATTTTGGGCTCTAGCTCTTCCCCCTCTATATTCTTATAATTCTAAAAATTTAAGTATCGGAGCTGTACCGACTCCTAAGAACTTCTACCTCCAAGTTAGATATAAGCAATAAAATCTTAAAGTGGACATATGCCTTGCATTGCCGAACCACTACAAACAATTGTGTCTTGTTTATTTCTCGATTTCATTTACATTTCTTCATATTTTATTCTCTACATAAACTTTTGTTGGTTCAAACGATATTATTGTTTTAAAATTGTTAAAAAAGAATTTCAAAGTTTACGAACTATTTTTAAAATGAACTTAAGGGATAGTTGAATGACTATTTAAAACATAGATTTCCTTGTAATTAAATAAGAGGTGTTAAAAAAAGAATTCGGAAAAGAGCAAGAATTTATTTATATAAACCTCATTGAAGTTAATATTATCCTTTTGAAATTAAATTGAAGATTTTGGGAACGATGATTTTATTATAAAACCCTTCCGAATTGATAAATAGTTAAATTGTGTTATTGTGTATCAATTCTATACTGTGAGAATTTTGGAAGCAGTATGGAATGTTCGGTAATATTTTCCAATTACTCTTTTACTCATCGTATAGAATATTATAGCATAGTGCGAGTGTGGCGAACTTTGAATAAAGGAGTAAATAACGTCGGGTGGTATGAGACGTCTAAGTTGATATTTGTTCGAATACTTATTATGAGTAGATGTAACTTGTAAGGGGTAAGTTATACGACATATTAATATGTAAGGTGTTACGGGCTATGAGCTACAAGCCACGAGCCACGGACTGAGAGCCATTGTGTGTCTATCTTTGGTGTGTGTACTCTTACTATTTTAGTAAGGAGTAATCCAGATTAGGCTAGCATCCATCCTAGCAGCCTAATCACGGGGTCACGTGTTGGATCGATGGCATATTTTTATTGTATATGGGTATATGCCATAGCTAAGAGCTATTGCCCTATGTCACCTAGGCCAGTAGTTTGTTACCATTTTGGGGTACTTGCAGGAATCATGACCTTGGCATTGCATAGTCATGCAAGCAAGTTGGTGTAAGATGGACACTGAGTCATGATGGCTATCGAGGTAACTTAAGAGTATAGGGTTAAAGCCGAGAGCATGTAAGGAAGGCCCCTAGAGAAAAGCTGAGTGCTTGTCAATCTCCCATCTTGTTATGATGTGTAATGATATAGACATACATTCACTCACCTTTGTGGGATCATTGAGTATTCGATTGTGCGTCGACATGGTTATTTCTAGGGCTGTGAGTCCAAGTATAGTCAACCCCATATATATGAGATACGATTGTTGATGAGATAATGTAGGACATTACATGTGCATGTCATATTGAGGAGTTAGACCCCATACATATCATGCAGTTTTAGCTGAGATCTAATCATGGCATGGTTACAGTTATGACGTATCTATGTTTTCCATGGGTGGTTGCTTGTTATTTATTATTGAGTATGACGAACTAGGCAATGTCTACTATATGATTATCTAAGAGATAATCTTAGGCATAGCTGTATGCATGCCTATATGGTACTTGGTGATTTTGTGTATTGATAGATGGATGTGTTGATATTTCACCCATTTTGATATTATACATCATAATGTGTTATTTGATTATTTAGTGATTGGGTGATGACATGTGCATTGTATGAGATATGATGCCATACATATATTGAGCTGTCTATATGTCACATTGAGACATACTTATTATACCATTTTATTTCTTGAAATCTTTTGACATCTACATTCTAGACATAGTTTGATCCATGTGTTATTCATATAATACTTGGGTCAATTCCAGACATTCCAGGATTCAAGAACGATGAGATTAGCTTATGTTGGATGGGCTAGTTTTGGAAGCTAGTTTAGTGGTTGGACTAGATATTTTATATGTATTATGTCATTACGTATGAATGTTGTATGTTTTGATGTATGCATTGATACATACTTTGTATGTATTTGGAGCGAATGCGCATTTGAATTTTGCAGACCCACTTAACCTTGTATATTTCATTTATTATATTTTATCGATGCATTTTGATGACTCAATGTGAAATGATAGTTGATTTATATTATGTATTGTTCTTCCTTGGTAACTCACGGGTTTATTGTTTTGTGCCGATACTAACTACGTATAGATGAGCAGAATATGATTTTGAAATGCATGTCGGTTTTAGCCTGAGGGAATATTCATGTATGATAGCTCAATATCGCATCATTCTCTATATAATCAGACTGTATTGCCTAGTAATACTCCTTGGTGGTATGGGTATAGAGGTAGGGTGTTACATGTTATGTTGTTGATATTGAGTGGATTAGTACACATTTGATGGTTGATGTTGTGATACTATCGTGGGGTGATTAATACACATTTGATGACTTACACTTACATTGATGATGTATTACTATAGTTGATAATTAATAACATATGTAAGTATAATTATTTTGTTGTTATTTTTTAATTTGATAATTGGGGTTGTCATTGAGTGTTGTTGATGTTTAATGGCTAAATAAGGTACTGTTGTTATATCCCTTTATGATGATTTATTACGATGGATGAGTAGGAATATTGTTTTCTAAAAGAGTGAGGGGTATGCCCTAGGGCCAGTTATATAGTTGGTTGCATATATCAAACTCAATGACCAATCTTGTTCAAAATAAAAGGCGTTTTCTTTCTATTATATACCTGTTATATTGTGATATAATTAATTAAGTAATTAATTTAAAGTACATTAAATAGTAAATTCTTAAATGATATGTTATGTGATAGTAATTACAATGTGCTGTAATTGTGAGAAATTTATCACGTTAAATACAACATATTATTTTAGTTATTCCTAGTCAAGATGTTTCGAGATGGGATATCGATACATCCATCGAGATTAAAGTGTATAACACTCTCCAAATGTTGGCCAATGTATTACTCATGGCTGTTAGGACCATCAAGGGTTATGTACCGATAGTTATTGGATAACTATGGAATGACTCACTCGAGGGTTTTCTATTGATTAATATAACTAAGGCCAAATAGAGAACCTCGAAGTGATGATGTTACACAATTCCCTCGACTTGAGAATACAATAGGACTACATTGTGGACACTCCACTTTGATTATAGTTAAATCATGGCATGGTTCCATTGAACAACTATAGTTGGGTTTGAGTTGAAGCATAGGAAGTAAAACACTATTCAATAGAGAATTTGTCTCCTTAGTTATATGAGATTAGTATCACGGTCAACTATAGTTAATTCGAAGTCAAAGTCTCTGGTCAGAGCAATACGATTAACGGTAAATGTTATTATTGAATCAAGGATTTGTGTTTGGCCCTACAAAGTTGAATGTGGATGATGTTGGAGTTTTGGCTAAAACCAAATTACATAAGTCCTAATGTGATATAGTTTGTCAAAGAGAATTGATGTAAATAATCGTTACTACTGAGTACCGCTTATAATAAGTAAAATTGGATTTTACCAAAAGATGTGTAAGTGATAAATATAGTCAATATGTCACACAACTAGCTAAGGTGACGTATGAACGTTAATATTTGAACTATTCGATATTATTCGCTGATTGAATTTATACCTTTGAATCGTAAAATTGAAATGATGAATACTCCAAATGAACCACACAATTTAATCAATTTACAATAATTGTAAATTATTCATTTAATTAATACTATTTAATTTAATAAATTTGTCTAAATGTCATTAGTACTTAATAAAGTATGTAAATAGAAGTTATAAATGTGCATACCGATATACCATGTCGTAGAATGTTTACTGGATATAAATAGAACAATTATGAGTTTTAAATGAATTAATATTTATGAAATATTAGTTATTAACATTTTGTCTGATTATTTTGATTATAATTAGTACTTAATAAATTGTGTATATAAAAGTTATAAAACGTGCGCAACGATATATGATATTAGCAGAACATTTAAATTGGATTTAAATGAGATTGATGCTAATTGGATTTTGGAAATTCTGAGGGTCCATGTGGCACCTTTTATGGCCTACCATGCATGTAAAAAGGGAGATGGTTTTATTGAGATTTAATAAAGAATTAAAAAAATAAGGTTTTAAGGAAGGAATAAGAAAGATTTCTACCATTCCTTTAAAACAGATCTCCCTTCTCTTTCATTTAACTCATTCTTTCCTAACAATTCATTTGCTCTTTCCCTCTTTCCCTCTCTTTTGGCTAAAATTTCCATGGCACCTAAACCACAAAATTAAAGATGGTTCTTGTCTCTTGATTCTTGCAAGATCCAAAGAACGATTATATTTGTCGGGTTAGGTGCGGTCCAAACATAGTTGATATCTTTTTTCTTTATTATATGTATGTATATTTGTATACTTATAAGTTTGCAGGTGGAAAAAAAGGAGGGAGCAATGGATCCAGAATGAGTCATATCCACAAGATGGTTCAATATATCTATTGCGTCATAGATAGATAGTTGTTGTTTTAATAATTGATATATTGAAATATGTATACTATTTGTTGTACGAGATTTATGTAGTATTAGGTTGTTGTAATGAGATATGTATATATTGATGTTTAAGTTCCGCTGTGAGATTTCTCTTTTTATATTCACCATTTTAGGCTCCTTTTAATTTTATATACGCACAGTCCATTGTCTTTAATATTTGAATTTAGTAATAAGCATATTTCGACGTTGTTTATAATTGGATTTAGATGTAAAAAATAATGGTTCTTCACACTGGTATAAAAGCTTAGGTTTAGTGATTCCCTAAGCCCTGGGTAGGTTTGACCATTTAGTGTATGATGATTGACACCTTAGATTAAGTTAGAATATAGGAAGAGAGAGTGTTATGATTGACAATTGTATGTTTTGTGTGTGTGGATTGTTTATTTAACCACGGTTACCTCACCCTAAAATGTTGTTCATTTATGATGACCTATGTATAGAAGATAAATAAAGTAGGGGGTGGGTAGGATGAACACTTATATGAGGGGTTAAGTGTTGCTTATAACCGAGTAAGACACACCCGATGTTAGATTATAATCGAAACCTAATCTAGGTAAGATGGAATCACTTTTTATTTTTAAAGTGAATACTATTTGTTCGGAAAATTTATAAAATATACATTTTCGACTTTAAAGACATTTTACTAAAAAGGGATATTTTGGAAAGAAATATTTTTGCCAAAGAATATTTTAAAATATATACTGTAAGGTTTGAGGAGTATTTATTTGATAAGATGTTCTGAGGGAGAGAACTATATTGATAATATTATAAGATTTAAAATGTTTTTGTCAAAAGTACCTTGTTGGGGAATATCTAGCGAGAAAACTTATTTTAAAGAAAAGAATAATTTGTCAAAATATTCTTTACAATGAATATTATATTATTTGAAGAAGATTTAATTTAAATATATTTTATAGAAAAGTTCTTTCCATAAAAAGATATTATATTTTGAAGGAATTTTTTTCTTAAAAGAAGTATTTGAAAATAATATGTTGGGGATAGTTTTATTTGAAATCATTTATCGGCGGAAATACTTAAAAATATTTTAGTGGAAGTATTTTTATTTGAGAAGTAGCCTTTTGAGTAAAGAATGAAAAAATATATTAATTTGAGAGAACTTCTTTATCAAAGGAGTCTATTTGATATCAAAAGGCTTTTTGTTTAGAAATTGAATTTTAGTTGTAAGGATTTTCACTTAAAAGGTACTATGATAAGTGATGTTTTGAAAAGGAAAACATTTTTGGGTTGAAAATGGCCTAAAATAGAAACTTTTTGTTGGGGATATGTTTGTGAGTATATTGTTGAGAAATGATGTATTATAAAATATCTAGTTATATGATACTTTAAGAAAATCTTTTATTAAGATAAGGAAGATTTGATTTGAAAAGAAAATGTTTGGAAAAGTAGAATATTTAATTGAATAACAAACTTTGAAGGTGTTTGTTAAAAAGGTATTTTATTGAAAAAATATTTTACTTGGAAATCTTATTTGGAACTGCTAAACTAGACTCTGTAACATGGGTGTAAGATGACAGGGTAAGATTTTTTGAGTTCCCTGGCACCCATTATGACGATGTTACCTTTATGGGTTTTCTGTGCAATTTTACCTAGTGAGGTGTATGGACGTCTAGTTATTCCATGTCATGGAGAAAGTTGGGATATGATATGGGTGCTACCCACTTCGATGCATGGGATATCGATCATTTTCTTGTATTGACTTGCTTTGGTTGAATTGTTTGTATTAATTTGTTGTTTGTTAAGTTATTTCTTATGATGTATTATTTATACTACTTTTTACCTATGATTTCTCATTAACTTATGTCATGCTTGTTCGAATTAATTACTTGTCATGTATTATGTTGTTGGTTGTTTGTTTCGCTGTGGTTGATTTAAATTATTTGTTTGTTACTTGTTTGTTCGTTTGGTTGCTTAGTCGTCTGCCTTGTGTGATCATTGTATTATATGTTAGATTATATTGCTTGCTATGTATGATAATTTTGTGATGAGATAGTTATCTAAGGTTGACTTTTAATAGGATATACATTGGATAAACTAGTAAGATGTGAAGGGACGTGTTTGATTTAGTCATAGTGGGATAACATAGTTTCATAAGTTGAGGAAGACTTGATATTCAATTGACTAAAGATGTGAAGATGTTCCTTAAAGATGAGTAATAAGGATCGAAGAATTTGGGTGACTAAAAGACTTGATGGGTATGACTAAGTAATCGAAACGATGGGTGGGAGGTCCACCATACATTTACCAAGATAAAGAGTTTTAAAATATGTGTTTCATAATCTATTTTGTACAAAAAATTACTAGGATCCATAAATATTGTAAAAACAAAGAGTTTCTATTTTGAAGAAATTTTTACTATTTGATATACTTATAAAACAATGTTTTCTCAAAAAATTTAAAGTTAATTAAAAATGTTGGAAATATTTTAGGAAATCGTTTTATTAAATGGTTTCGATATTATTAAGAAGAAAATAATTTTTGTATTTAAAGGAAGATGGAAGCTTCGATTTGAAAATAAAAATGTTTTAGTAAATGTTTTTTCTTTGACGATATATTTGTAACTCTCGTCGTTATAAATCCCTCTTTGGTATTTTAGGTGAGTCATCTCTGTCGTCAAATAAACAAATCATTATAAGAGTATTTTGGAATTTTTTTTTTGGTGTGAACCGAAGAATGAAACAAGAGCTCATTCTGAAACGAATCTTCCCTGGCCCAATGATCCCGGGCCCGAATTAGGATGGTCCATACGCAATTGAACACAAGCTTATACATGGAACATTCCAAGCTAGCAATTGTCAATGGAACGTCACTTCTAAGGGCGAGAAATAGCGAATACCTACGATATTATTCGCTTAAATGTATCTTTGTAAATATCTAATTAGACTGATGTAATAAGGCAGAGTCTGATGTTCTTGTGTCTGTAAAAGGAATTGGCTTTTAGGATCGATGGAATTGTATTCTCAATAACCTGACTATGTGCTTTATGAACAAAAACAAAATTTAATATTCTGTGTATTGAAAATGTAGATCTCTAGGTACCCAAAGAAAAGTACCAACGGACTCCTTCAATTCAGGATTGGATCATGGGAGTATAATCATGCTAGAGTCGATCATGATGATTCACCCTATACCTCTAATCTTTGACCGTTGCATGGAGATATGCAAGGTATAATTACGATGTCCGAAGATTGGGATCTTAGAGGTTAGGTCCCGATGACAGGACCCAGCAGAGGATTGAATCTCTTTTGCCAAATACAATCAACGCCCGAAGATAGGTGAGATTGGATATAGACGTCCAAAGATAGACGTTCGAAGCACCACTTTTAATGAAAACTGAAAATCAATGCCCGGAGATAGGCAAGGTCAAGTGTGGATATACAGAAATAGGTATCCAAGACATCGCTTCTCTGAAACATGAGATGATGTGGGAATCCAACCTTATCATTAGTCAAATAGAACCTAACCGAAGATAAACCAAGTAGGCTACGAGGTTAGCCGAACGAATATAATCATGCTAGCCGACGAAGAAACATTTTGGTAGCGATGAACATAATGTGCAGTAAGCAATGGCAAGAAGTTATTCATACATACAAAGCTATAGTGAATAACAACATCGCCCTAATTTGGATACAATCACAATAAACATAATCAAACTAAGTATATAAGCAGGAACAAGATGGAAGTCCGAAAGAAACAATTATTTTATTAATAACAAAAAGAATTTATTAGAAAAATAAGGGGCTATACCCGCACAACAACAGCCTATATACATCAACAAAAACTAAAACGAACAAACGATAACGTAAGGAAACAACGACTAAGTGTGTTTCTTCTTCCTTTTCTTCTCCATTATTCTCTCAGGAGAAACTACCACATGCCTTTTGCTAGGTTTACCTCTTCTTCCCCCAAACAGGTAGCCTTTAGGATCTGTGTTCTAGTCATAATAGCTTCCCGGAGACTTGGAAGCCTCAACTTGAACGCTCTCCATTGCAAGACCAGAAGTTGGAATAACAAGCGATGGTATAGGCAAAAAACTGAAAAAGGAGGAGGGACATCATTGATCCTTTCCTTCTTGATTTTCCAAACCTTCTTGGTTTGCATTATCTTCTCCTCCTACATTATGGCCCAAACGTATGCTCAGTGGCTCCTATAATGACTATGTCCTCATCCCTTTGCATCACGTTAGAATCCTCCATAGTTTCTTCATTTAATGCATGAAAATTTTCAATTTCAGGACTGAGAGTTTGACCAGCTAAATAAGTTAAGATATGAGTGGTGGTAGGCATGATAATTTATTCTGTCTTGAAGCTTGGGTACTCAAAGTCAAATCTCCTTCTAGTAAAAGGGCAAGAGCAGACGAACCTGAAATTTGAGAAAGTGAAAAATAGAGATTAGAGACATCGATGGGTGTCATTTAAGCATAATCAGGATAAGATAGGCAATTTTCGAATGGACTTTGGCTGTGTGTAGCCGGGCTCTTCGAGATTATATTGAACTTTGGCTGAAGATGTCAAAGCTATGGATGTTCTAGAAATCACCACAGTAGTTGGAATATTCATAATGCCAGAGGAAGGAATAACATATTTAATAAGGAGAGGCCTTATTATGGAAGAAGCGAAGGCATAGGAATTAGCCGTCGTTAACATCAAAATCTCTAGTAGGAATCCCTTAGATGCAGGAGTAAAAATTTCACCCAAACCTTTAGAGCCGGATTCAGGACCCAACGGGCACATCAGTAAGAGCAAAAGCCTTATATTCTAACATAACATTACCAACGGAAAGCGCATCCAAATCTTCATCATCTAAGAGGTCGTATTTCAACATAACCTCATCGACCTCAACACCATCTAAGTTTTCTCATTCTTACTTAATTATTTCCTCTCAGGCAATAGCTAAGGCCTTGGGGTAGCAGTTGAGCCAAAAAGTGGCACAACACCCCAAAATTAGATAAAATAAAGAGATCTAGCAAAATAAAGTAAGAAACACTAGAATTTTATAGTGGTACAAAAAATATGAGGCCTATTTCCACTTTAATCTTATTATTCAAATATTTTGGTCAAAAGTACAAGGGTATTACTAATCTAACAGCCTAGAATAGCAAAAGGTAGTCTTCATTGTGACAAAGTCATGTAGAGAAAGAGAGTAAAGAAGGTATAGTGCCAAAAGTCCTTTTCCAATTTCTCAAAGTCTCATACTTATAGATAAATCACCCAAATAAAATCATAGATCTGTGAAATACCAACTCTAATATCATATCCGAGAATGTATGAGGGAGACAAGGTCCCCAATCCAATAAAATCATCTCGGTATCGATCAGAAGTGATCGATGCCGTTCCGGTTTTATGATATTGGGTGGTTCCATCTCACTCCTTTTGGTCTTATATTTTCGATCCATAAAGCTCCGACCCCTTTCTCCTAAGAAATCAAGTCGTTGCCGAGAGGTTTTGACATCTTCAGTACTTTTTCTTTCTCTCAGAGCTTTCTTGAAGTTGTTCACCTACTCCTCTAGAAACAGGCCCCGAGACAATTACTTTAGCCAGCTATCCATAGATCAAAACTTTAGGGCTCCTCAAGGTGCTCAAAAAAAGCTCGGTACCAATCTAAAAGAGATCGGTACCGACCTTTTTTCCTTGTTCTTTCTACACTGCTACTCTTGAAGCCCCTTACATTTCCCTTCCAAGCATGTTCCGTAATCCTTGAACCATTATGGCTTCATCTTGAGGTCCAGATTCGATTAAAAGCCACTTGATCTAATAAGCCGAATAACACTTGCCCCCAAAGTACGCTTCAGTTGGAAGCATGCTCTAGAACAAGACAAGCATATCCCATTGTCAATACAAGTCCATTGATTATCCAAGAGTTTCTCTAAAGCATCATCTCCAGTCCATGGACATCTGTTCCAGTGCTTTACATAGTAGTAGTTCAATTATTTGTGCTAAGGACAAGATCTACACTTTGAAGATCGTTCCATGCCTCAGCTAGGTACAGGTTGCGTTTTCTTTTCCTTTTATTTTTAGTCAAAAATTCATGTCAGTACCGACCTTTTTAGGTCGGTACCGAGATGATTTGCTGAGTCAAGTACTATATATTCCAACACTTAGGCAAAACTTAGACCACACTCTCATTTTTGCAACCTTGCCTTCCTTTCGGTGCGGATTTGAAACGACTTAACTCCTCAAGCTGGAACCTCTCGTCGCTTATCAAATCGAACCACCACCACCTCCTTCTTACCGTCGCCACCATCTACTACATACTTTGACTGTTGCCACCCTCTCAAAAGAATTTGATCTCGAGTTTTTTCTATTTTCAAATCCAAATCATTAAAAGGTAGGTCGCTTTTGCCATGTAGCGGTGAAGTGCATCGTCGGTGATGGCTTGTGGCTATCATGATCGATGGGCTCTCAAGGCTAGGAAATTATAATTCAATAGTGCCCTTTCCCTTGATCATTGCAAACATGCTAAATTCCCAAAGATATCTCCAAGTCCAGCCTGAGGCTAGTACTACGATCACCCGAGTCATGAGTATTTTTGCTCTTCTTATGCTAACTTTGAGTTTTTTTATTGCCTTGCTTCGGTTTTAACTTGTTGTGCAATGGTCATAGGCGCCTTACTAATTAAAATGCACAAATGAATTTTCCTGGATCTTGTTGACCACAAGTCATCACATTACATTTCGATGAGACAATTCTTATTCGAAGAATGGTCACATTGGATGTGTTCTAGGCTTTCCAACATTTGGACAATTCATTCGCACAACATCACCAATCACTTCACTTTATGTATTTTGCAAAAGGATGCTCTGCGTCGCTTTGGACAATGGTTTCGTTATCGATTATCCAAGGATAATGGCTATGATCTGATGCATAATTCCATTGTGCGACATGGCTTGTTTTCCAGCATAAGTGGGCTACCTACATAGAATGGTTCATTCGTCATGCACAAGATACCAAACTCGCACTATATAGATTGACACTTTCAATTACCCTGACCGACGTTTAGAATCTGATTGATCAACACATGTGGACATCCATTAGATTCTAAACGTCGGTCACTTAAGTTCTCATTCAAAATAGAACTCTGAATAAAACATACCTAACCTTGTTCAACGTCGAGTTTTCCTATCAAAGATGACACGCCATTCTCCTCGATTCAACATTGGTGTTAGGCCGTTAACTCCTCTTGAAGTCCAGTATACAACAGCTCGAGTTTCGACTTCAACACCTATTGGACCTAGGCGTTAGATCACTACCGAGTTATAGAGAATGATACTACCAGCAGATTTAATCTAAGACCAGCCTCCTTCTATTAATGTCCAAGTAGGCTTAAGAGTTCTGGATAACCTTCCTGGACAAATCTCGACGGTCCTAACTGTTAATTCTCTCTAGACCATATGTCGACAACATGGAATCCTCGAAGGTGATGTCCTACTCCCAACACAGAAGTAAAGAGTGAATCATCCCCCAATGGGTTATATAGTGTTTCCTGGAGATTTGACCAGGCAACTAGTGATCGGCATCCAGGAGTACTCGGCATCTAAGAGTACTCGGCATCTAAGAGTACTCGGTATCCAGGGTTGTACGACATTAACAAGCGTTCGGCCAGAAGGCGCGTTCGGCCAGAGAGGATCGTTCGGCCAGAAGGCACGTTCAACCAGAGAGGATCGTTCGGCCAGAGAGCATCGTTCGACCAGAGAGTATCGTTCGGCCAAAAGGATCGTTCGGCCAGAGAGCATCGCTCGGCCAGAAGGCACGTTCGGCCAGAGAGGATCGTTCGGCCAGAGAGCATCGTTCGGCCAGAGAGCATCGTTCGGCCAGAGAGCATCGTTCGGCCAGAGAGTATCGTTCGGCCAAAAGGATCGTTCGGCCAGAGAGCATCGCTCGGCCAGAAGGCACGTTCGGCCAGAGAGCATCGACCGGCCAAAGGGATCGTTCAGCCAGAAAGCATCGTTCGACCAGAAAGCACGTTCAGCCAGAGAGCATCGACCGGCCAAAAGGATCGTTCGGCCAGGAGCATGTGGTTTGGCATCATTGTGTTCGGCCTATCTGGTTCGGCATACGGCAACCACTGTATTTGGGCCAGAGTGTTCGGCTGCCGAGCCCACCTGGGAAGTCCAACCCATCTTTGTCTATAAATAGAGGGGCAGGGGCACGGTGAAAAGGACCTTTTTTCGGGAACACTGGGGAGACTCTGCCATTTTTGAGACTCATCTTCTTTACTTAGCAACTCCATTCAAGCATTTGATCTACGAATTGTATTTGTAATCAATCATTAAGAAGATCAATAAAGTGAAACTTCAAAGTGGACGTAGGAAATTACGCTGAACCACTATAAATCTGGTGTTCTTACTTTTTGCATTTAAATTAGCATTGTCTTCCTTGTTTAATATATCTTCATCACTTATATCTCTACACAATCTTTCTCTATGAGGTTAGTGACCAATTTTGGTGCTAACACTTTGGTGATTTCACTAAGAATTGAATTCTCAGACCTTAAGGATCTGCTTTGAAGCTACTGGATTGAACAAATCCCCCAAGGAAGATCTGACTCATTGATAGGACATCCGTTGATTCTACTCAGAGTTCTTACCAATAACTCTACAATGGCAAGACCACGTACCAGGTCAGCTTCTCATAATGCGGATGCCCATGAGACTGCTAGCGTACAACAAGCAGGACCTAGCAATCAGCCAGCGATTCCGGGTGTAGGAATTGCCGCCCAGGACCAGACTCCAGTTGTCACCAGAATAGAGTTCAACGACTTGATGAGAGAACTCAGGGAAAGCAAGAGACAACTAGGAGAGCAGATGCAAGCTAACGCCAACCTGATGGCACAAATCACTCAACAGCAGCAACAGAATGCTGGGGGTAATCCCGCTCCTTATTCCTCATCCGATAGCTCAACTTCCTCTGATGAACCTCCCAGGCGCAGACGCCGTAAGACTGAAGCTGCGTGGGAAGGTGCTGCTGTTTAGACAGCTGGAGACCGTGACCAAGCAGGAGCTGGAAATTTAGGAACTGGAGTGCAGGTGGAGGCTGGAGGCCCAGACCATCAAAACGCTAACGATGTCGAACCTCAAGATGCACGTTTGGCAGATCGCCAGGAGAGGAGGCATCAGCATGGACAGTCGCGTAGAACAGACTCTAACCTTCCACCTTCCATACAAACACCAGATCTGACAGCCATGGTCAGGCAATTGATGAAAGAAAATCAGGGCTTATCGAATGACGATTAGGGAGTATCAAGGAGTCATACTCCGTTCACAGATGTTGTGCTGCAGGCGGCGTACCCCAGAAAGTTTAGTATGCCAACTATCCCTGCGTATGAGGGAAAGACTGACCCCAGACAGCATGTCATGAGGTACGAGTGGATGATGGATTCAGCTAGAGCAAATGATGCAACCAAGTGTTGATGCTTTCCAATTACTCTATCTGGGATCGCTACAATATGGTTCACCCGACTTCCTCCGCGGTCCGTATCCAATTTCGAGGAGTTGGCAAAGAAGATTATTGAGCAGTTCAGGATACACACTACTCGTCCAAAGGACGTAATGTCTCTGTCAAGTGTAATCCAAAATCCTGGGGAGTCGTTGAAGGAATATTTACAAAGATTCCATGTTGCGGCAACTGAAGTCAGTAATCCCAATGATCATGCAATTCTAATGGCTGTAATGAGAGGTGTGGATCCGGATTCTGAATTTGGAGACTGGTTGGCAGGAAAACCTCCGACCACACTAGAATGTTTTTACTCAAAGGCACATCAGTTCATAAGAAGAGAGGAAGCTAGGTGGGTAAGGCGAGATAAGGCACCAGGACCTATCCAAGAATCCGTGAAAAGCAACATTGCTATGAAGCAGTCCGGAGACAACACAGGAAAGGTCCAAGTCAATGTCCAGAACAAGCCTGGACAGCCTAAGGAGTCCGGAGGAAGAAATCAAGGGAAGAAGAGAGAAGTGGGGAAGTGGAAGTCAAGAATTCCGAGCTACAACGAGTATACCCCGCTGAATGCGTCTCTTGAGAATATTTACCTTTCAACCTGCATACCTTTCAGTACAGAAGGCCACGTCCAAAAGAGTCAACCGAGGAACAGAAACGGACTGAAAAATACTGCCGCTTCCATGAGACCTACGGGCACAATACGGAAGAGTGCAGACACCTACACGATGCCATAGAGAATTTGATCAGGCAAAAGAAGTTGGAGGAATTTGTGAAGGATCCTCAGGAAGTAGGACAGGGAACATCCAACCCAGGTCATGCTCCGGTTCCGCGTCATCCCGATGAACCTGCCCGGACTGTGGGCAGACTGGTCATAAACACGATCATCTGCAGACCGCACCCCGCGGATAAGAACTGGCAGAAGATGGAGCGGTATGCTAGTGCCCTGAAGCATGCGGATTTCGAATGTTGTTCGAACACGGAGGATGGGACCCCTACTAAGCAGCTGCGCGTGATGACAGACGATATAGTGTTCAGAAATAGAGATGCTGACCAAGTGGAGGGCCCAACCATCGACCCGATGGTCATATCTACGACAATCGGACCGGCTTATGTGAAAAGGATTCTGATTGATTGTGGAAGTTCTGTCAACATCATCTTCAAGAAGGCCTATGACCAGATGAAAATGGAAACAAAGGACTTGAAACCGTCCAAAGCCCGTATACACGGCTTTAATGGCGCAGCGACTGATGTTGTGGGGTATGTCGAGTTACCAGTTGAACTGGGACAAGGCGAACGTCGGAGGGTGCGAATCCTACCCTTCGTAGTTTTGGATGTGGATTCTCTGTATAATGTTTTCTTGGGTCGACCGGCCCTGGCTGAGTTTAGGGCGGCATTAGCCCCGTGGTGCTTGACTTTGAAATTCCCGACTGACAAAGGAGTAGGAGTTGTTCATGGCGACCAGGCGACCGGTCGTGCATGTTATGTGGCAGAGCTCAGAGAGGCCCATCGGAGGGAGAAAGGAAAGGTTGTGGACGTTCCTATCCGCATCCTTAATAATGATGATTGACAAGTAGTGCCCGAGCCCTGGCTCGGGCATAATTCTTGGATCTTCAGAGACATAGATCAGAGAGATGACGATGAGAAACCCAGGGAAGAAAAGGCAGCCCGACTGAATTAACGATTGACATTTCAGTCAGCCGAGACGATCCATCGCGAGTGCTGAAGATCGGATCACAACTCGGCCCCGCAATGACTGAAGACCTTAGTGATTTCCTCCGGGCAAATCTTGATGTTTTTGCCTGGGTGCATTCTGATATGTGCGGGATTTCTCCCGCCATTACGAGTCATATGTTGAACATAGACCCGAAATACGTCCCAGTTAAACAAAAGAGGAGAGGAATGGACCCAGAGAGGTCTACTGCTCTCAAAGAGGAAGTGGACAAACTCAAAGTCAATGGGTTCGTCCGTGACGCCTTCTACCCCGAATGGGTATCGAATCCCGTGCTGGTGAAAAAGGCGAATGGGAAATGGAGAACTTGCATAGATTATTCCGACTTGAACGAAGCGTGCCCCAAGGACAGCTTCCCGTTGCCTAGGATTGATCAGTTGGTTGACTCCACTGCAGGACATGAGCTATTATCATTCATGGATGCGTACTCGGGTTACAATCAAATCCCGATGCATATTCCAGACCAAGAACACACCAGCTTCGTTACAGATGTCGGGCTATATTGCTATGTAGTAATGCCCTTCGGACTGAAGAACGCAGGAGAGACTTATTAGCGTTTGGTGAATCGAATGTTCAAAGACCAGCTTGGTAGGACGATGGAAGTCTATGTGGATGACATGCTCGTGAAGTCACGACAGTCAAACGACCACATTCGAGACTTGGCTGAAATGTTCGACATACTCAGGTATTATGGGATGAAGATCAACCCTCTGAAGTGTTCCTTCGGCGTTGCGTCGGGGAAGTTTTTGGGATTCATCGTCAATGCTAGGGGAATTGAAGCTAACCCAGAAAAGATCCAAGCTATTCGAGATGTGCAAGTGCCCAAGACTATAAAACAGGTACAGAGCTTGAATGGAAAAGTAGCTGCGCTGAGTCGATTCATATCCAGGGCAACAGACAAATGCATCCCTTTCTTTGATATAATAAAGAAAGGGAAGAGGAACTTCGAGTGGACATCTGACTGTGAGGAAACATTCTGGGATCTGGTGAGGCATCTGGAGAGCCCACCAGTGCTGTCAAAACCAGTAGACCATGAGATGTTGTACGTATACTTGGTTGTATCCCCACATGCGATAAGCGCGGCTTTGGTTCGCGAGGAGGATCGAATCCAGAAGCCGGTGTATTATGTTAGCAAGCATTTAACGGGGGCAGAAAAAAATTACCCTAAAATCGAGAAACTGGCCTATTGCTTGGTGATTGCATCACGAAAGCTGCGCCCATACTTTCAAGCACACTCAATCAGTGTTTATACCGATCAACCCCTACGGCAGGTACTCCAACGACCAGAAACTTCTGGAAGATTGCTAAAATGGAACATCGAATTGAGCCAGTTCGATATCGCCTACTTGCCACGAAGAGCCATACAAGGGCAAGCGTTAGCAGATTTCATCGCTGAGTTTACCATACCCGACGAACCAGATAATCACAATGTCATTCCCCCTGTTCGATGGAAATTGTACACCGATGGAGCATCAAATGACCATTGCTTCGGTGCTGGCGTAGTCCTTGTAACTTCGGAAAATTGATCGATTTGTTACGCTCTGAAGCTCGATTTCCCGGCTACAAATAACGAAGCAGAATATGAAGCACTGATTGCGGGCTTGAAGCTCATCGGAGAAATCGGGATCAAATCAGTTGAAATCTTTTGTGACTCACAGTTGGTGGTTTACCAAGTGCGGGGAGATTACCAAGCAAAGGGACAAAAGCTTGCTCCGTACCTTGTTCTGGTTCAAGAACTTCTGTCGAATCTTGAGCGTTACGATATTTCCCATGTCCCGCACGAACAGAATAAAGAAGCCGACTCGCTGGCTAAGTTTGCGAGCACAGGCGATGCGCAGCAAATGGGATTGTATCCCGTTGAGGCATTGCATGCCCCAAGTATAGACGCAATGAAAGTTGATTCTGTGTTGGAAACAGGAATCGAGAGGGAATCATGGATAACCTCATTCAAACTATACCTGACAACCGGGGCTTTACCAGAAAAAAGGAGCGAAAGACGACGGGTCCTTCGAAAGGTCACACGATACGTGATGCAGGATGGATTGATGTATAGAAAGGGGTTCTTAGTCCCCTTATTGCGGTGCATCGCTCATGATGAGACCAAACGGGTCTTGAAGGAGGTACACGAGGGAGAATGCGGTGACCATACTGGGGGGCAAACGCTAGCAAAAAAGTTCCTCCGCTATGGATATTACTGGCCGACCGTAAATCGGGACGCTGCAGACTACGCAAGGAAATGCGACAAGTGCCAAAGATATGCAAAAATCCCGAGGAATCCATCAATAGAACTCACACAAATGGTCAGTCCCTGGCCATTCGCAATCTGGGGAATCGACATAATCGGCTCTTTGCCTATATCCAAAGGTGGTGCGAAATATGCGGTAGTTGCAATCGACTATTTCACAAAATGTGCTGAGGCAGAACCCTTGGCGACAATCACCTCTAAGAAGGTCATTAACTTCGTTGTACGAAGTATTATATGCCGCTTTGGCCTTCCTCGCACCATCATTACGGACAACGGGACGCAATTTGAAAGCAGAGAGTTCAAAGAGTTCTGTTTAAAGTATGGCATCGAGAAGAAATTCGCCGCCGTTGCACACCCAAAAGATAACGGACAAGTCGAGACCGTTAACAAAATAATCAAGTCCATACTAAAGAAGCATTTGGAGAAGGTCGGAGGCAAGTGGGTAGATGAGCTCCCGACGGCATTATGGGCTTATAGAACTACCCACAAGTCCGCGACCGGCCACACTCCATTCGCCTTGGCATACGGCTCGGAAGCCGTTATACCCGTGGAACTTGAAGTTCCATCGCATCGAGTGACATATTATGATCCCAAGACGAATAAGGACCTCTTATTGGAATCACTGGACTGCATCGATGAAAAACGTGAAGAGGCCGAGTTAAGGGCGGCAGCACATAGGCACCGAGTCAAGCGTTACTACGATGGCAGAGTCCGCCCTAGGGTTTTTGATGTGGGTGATCTCATTTTGAAACGAGTTTTCCCGGTACCATCGCGTATGAATCCCAGCTGGGAAGGTCAGTATGTCATTGAACGGAAGCTCGGAGAGGGAACATTCAAGCTAGCGACCGTTGATGGCGTGACACTCCCCTGAGCGTGGAACAGCGAACATTTGAACATTATTACATTTAGTATGTTTCTTTCGTGTTTTAGGCACAGTTATTTCCTGTATGTTTTCATTAAGTCGTAACTTAGTTTCTTTTTAACCATGTAATCAAGCAGTTTAGTTGTTTTTCATTAATAAAGGCTTGAAGCCGTATTTTCCACAAATTATTAATGTTTCTATATCTCATGGTCGGGCGATGAATTACTAAAACTACATTATCAGGTACGATGTACGAACTCGTATGAACGATTTCAAATCTCCGAATCCCCAGAGTGCGGACCGGAGTACTCTAAGTCCCCGGAGCGCGGACTAGAGTATAAACGGTTTCAAATCTCCGAATCCCCAGAGTGCGGACCAGAGTACTCTAAGTCCCCAGAGCGCGGACTAGAGTATAAAGGGTTTCAAATCTCCGAATCCCCACAGTGCGGACCAGAGTACTCTAAGTCCCCGGAGCGCGGACTAGAGTATAAACGATTTCAAATCTCCGAATCCCCAGAGTGCGGACCGGAGTACTCTAAGTCCCCGGAGCGCGGACTAGAGTATAAACGATTTCAAATCTCCGAATCCCCAGAGTGCGGACCGGAGTACTCTAAGTCCCCGGAGCGCGGACTAGAGTATAAACGATTTCAAATCTCCGAATCCCCAAAGTGCGGGCCGGAGTACTCTAAGTCCCCGGAGCGTGGACTAGAGTATAAACGATTTCAAATCTCCGAATCCCCAGAGTGCGGACCGGAGTACTCTAAGTCCCCGGAGCGCGGACTAGAGTATAAACGATTTCAAATCTCCGAATCCCCAGAGTGCGGACCGGAGTACTCTAAGTCCCCGGAGCGCGGACTAGAGTATAAACGATTTCAAATCTCTGAATCCCCAGAGTGCGGACCGGAGTACTCTAAGTCCCCGGAGCGCGGACTAGAGTATAAACGATTTCAAATCTCTGAATCCCCAGAGTGCGGACCGGAATACTCTAAGTCCCCGGAGCGCGGACTAGAGTATAAACGATTTCAAATCTCCGAATCCCCAGAGTGCGGACCGGAGTACTCTAAGTCCCCGGAGCGTGGACTAGAGTATAAACGATTTCAAATCTCCGAATCCCCAGAGTGCGGACCGGAGTACTCTAAGTCCCCGGAGCGCGGACTAGAGTATAAACGATTTCAAATCTCCGAATCCCCAGAGTGCGAGCCGGAGTACTCTAAGTCCTCAGAGCGCGGACTAGAGTATAAAACGATTTCAAATCTCTAAGTCCCCAGAGCGCGGACTAGAATATAAACGACCTCAATCTCCGAGTCCCCAGAGTATGGACCGGAGTACTCTAAGTTTCCGGAGTGCGAATTAGAGTATTAACAATCTCAATCTCCGAATCCCCTGAATACGGGTCAACTTATTATAAGTCCCTGGAACGCTGATTTAGAAAAAATTCTAAGTGTTCAAGAGGTATAGAACAAGGAGTATGACGCTCCGAAGAATGTTCGAGCAACGCAAGAATGGACTGGGAAATATACAACTCATAAGTGCTTGAGTTTTGACCACAGTTATTCAGAAATCTAAAAAAAAAAGTAAGAGAGTCGTTCAAATGGCTAAGGAACTAAACTTTATTTAATAGTCCAAAATGAGGTTACACAGTTATCCCTCCAAAACTTGGAGTCAAGAACCCATCTATACAAACTACGGAGACAAAAGATAAAAGTAATTACAAGACTTAAGCATAATCTCGTTGAACGAGTTTAACGACTATTTCTTTGGTTTCTTCTTCTTGTCTTCCTTTGTTTTCTCGGATGATTCCTCTCCCTCATGCTTCTTCTTGGACTTCTTGCTTGCTAAAGAAGCGGAGTCAGGAGTGGGAGAAGGAACATTCAGCGGTTTGGACTTGCCAGGGAGGATGATCTTCAAAGGTCTATTCCGCGGGTCGGTAAGTTCCAGAATTTCAGGCTCAACTTTGATCTTGACTTTCTTTTTCTCCTCTTCGGCGAGACGCTCTTTCATGCTCATCTTCGAAGTATGTTCGGAGGCGCCAGTGATCTCGATTTCATAGCTCCCTTCGGCAGGAGATGAAGTGTCAAACTTCTCATCATCTAGCGCTCCGATCACTTGAGCGTCAAGGCCAGGAGTTACTCCCGCATGAGCGACATCGCTTGCTTTCTCTGCCTCCTCCTTGGCGTCATCGCTCCTCGGAGTTGGCTCGGGGTCAGAACAGCCTGCATGAAAGCATAAAGAATGAACATTAGAACGAATACCCACTGCTGGAAAATAACAGATCTTTAAACTTCTAAAAAAGAAGAGTTTCCTAACGGGTTCTGGCTGGCTATCAGTTGCGCGTGGAGTTTCACCCTTCAGAATAGGAGATAGCACATGAACGCCGAGCCCGGGATCTTCAGGATCGTAGCTGGCATGCTGCTCGAATGGGTCAAGTGTCGGACGACCGGCCGGTTGAGTAGTAGGAGGAGCAGCAGAATGAGGAACCGTAGTCTTAGCCCCAGATGGGCCAGCTTCATCACTTTTCTCCTTTAAAAGGGGAGAGCCTTTGCTATAAAGCGCCAAAGCTGCGGATAAATCCGCTGGCTCGTTCCCTCTAAGAAACTCCTTCACCAGGGCATCCTCATCAACCTCCTCAAAGCCCGACTCGATTTTCCTGATCTTCACTAAAGTTTCCCAGGCCTCGGCTAGGGATTCGAGATAGCCCTCGCCCAAGAATGTCAAGTCGCGATGCATAAGGACGCGGGCGCCATACTCAGCAATCAACGGGTCAAACATACACTTGACCTCTTCCCTACCAGCTTCTGCGGCCGCCTCGAGGCGAGAGTCAATCTCCTCCGCAGCTTTTCTTTTGCCCTCCTCACGGGCTTCGTCCTTCATTTTTTCAACCCCAGCAAGTTCGTCATCGAGCTTCGTTTTCAGGAGCCGAGTAGCAACGATTTCATCGCAATATCGTTGTGACTCTTCTTGAGCAGCTACTTTATCCTCTTTCTCCTTGGAAAGTAATTCTTTCAACTCTCTGACTTGTGTGGCAAGCACGTCCCTTTCTTTTTGGATAGAATCTTTTTCTAAAGCAAGGGCACCGCTACGCTAGACCGCTTCATCAAGTTCCTTCTTGTGAGCCATCTCTAAACGAGTGACTGCCTCAGTAGTATCTTTTGCACTTTGCACAGCGGCTTCCAGCTTCGACTTATACGAAGCGAGCTCTTCGTCTTGATGCTTGATGATGTTCTTGTCATAGCCAGCCTCCAATTTCATACGATCAATCTCATATTGTCGCTCAACAGACACCTCCGAGATCTTTTCAACCAAGTGTACAAACGCGTCATGTTGAACATAGACGTCGTTGTTACAGGCAATGGCACTCTGCTTCACATGTCCAGGGATATGATGAATAGCTGGGAGGAATTTCAGACCATCAAAGCAAATTTTTGGAAATTTGGCCTTAAGATCGACCATCTTTTCTGCTACAGTTGGGTCAACCGCGGGAGTAGGGGGAGGAGGCCTTGGAAGTTCTGCTCTTTTTCGTTGCTCCCGAATTTGCCTTGTACTCGACGAACCGGAGTGTTGTTCTCGAGGAGCATCGGGTTGGGACCCTTTCTGTGAAGACTTCTCTCTATCCGACTCAGTTGGAGGAAGAGGATCACAGGACTGTGAAGATTGGGAATATGCCTTCTTACAATAAGACGAATCGCGGGGACGGTTGTCTCTATCTTCGTAATCATCTCTGTCCCTGCGTCTGCCTGAACCTGAATCCCGTCTGGAATGATGAAATATGGAAGAGCCATGAAGGCGATCAAGTCCGTGAGAGCGCCCCATGTCACCTATAAGGAATAGAGATAAGTTAAGAAAAATCTGGGAAATAAGAAAAAACTTGAAGTGTATGATGGAATGCGTATGTGCGTGTGTGCCCTAGTGTTCCCCCCGACAGACCAGTTCTTTTGTCTTTACTAATCGGAGTATTATCTCCCTGGACTGGGAGTTGAACTCCCGCATTGCCTCTAGCGGGCGAAGAAAACTTGAGGGCTTCAGGATCGTCAAACCCGTAATTAAGTATATCGTCGGGGATGGAAAGATTCGACAAACCCCTTAGAGAACTTTCCATGTGCTGTGAGGAATCCTCTTTCTCTGGCGGGATAAGCGTAACTTTTGAAGTTCCGCCAACTTTCTCCTTCCGTATCTTGTATTTTAACTTTTTCTTTCCCTTCGAAGGGGAGGATGACGTTTCAATATCGTGAACTTCGACCGCCGGATTCCAAGCGGGACCCACATTCTCGCCTTGAGTCTCAGGAGCTTCATCCTCTTTGTGCTCACCCTCTTCGTGCGCATCAGGAGTGTGGCATGATGACGATCCAGCTTGTTTTTTCCCTTTACCGGATGCTGGCTTGGGAATGGAGACGCCCTCCGAGAGGATAATCCGACGACCAGGGGCTAGCAAGCCGAACCTCGACAATGATTCATTCGAAATGATGGTTCGGATGTCTCGTTCCTCGGCAGGAAGAGCTCTAATGGCCTCAACGGCCTTAGAATATCCTCGGCCCTCCGGACGCGGGTTGATACCTGAAAAGATGAAATGAGGAGTTAGGAGAAGCATAACTCCAATTAAACACGAATGATGACTCGGCGAAGAGACTTACTGCCTTCAACCCATCTCCTTGAAAAACCAGGAGGACAACGCACGTAGAACCATTCCTGTTTGTACAGGACGAATTTACTGCATGCTCCTGTCAAGATTTGGCATTTGTGGTACGGCTCGAGGAACATGAAGGAAGGGCTATCTTTCCGTTTCTTGATCATATAAATGTATCTGATGTCGCCAGAAGTTGGAGGTCTAGAGAAGACGGCCATGAAGAGTAGGTAGGTCCCATATAGAAATGCGTGACCGTTCGGATGCAGCTGCGATGGGGCAATGTCTATGTACTGCAACACGTCCTGAAGAAATAAATTGAATGGAGGCACGCTGCCCATCCAGCACATGAACTTGTTGCAGGTGGTATATCCGACTGGGGGCAGGTGAGGACGATCGTGTCGCAAAGGGACTAACACATCGGCGAAAGGAATCCCATGGATGGAACATATTCGTCGAAGTGCGGCTTCATTAATCTTCGAAGCTTGTGAGTCGATCGGATTGTCTAACAGAATTGTTGCCTCCAGGGCATCGGGTGCTAAGTTATGGGCAGGGGAAGTCGACGGATTTGAAGTATCAACGGCTTCTTGCCTTGATGACGGCCTAGGCATATCAGATATAGTGGTGGAGCTAGACTTCTTAGACATCCCCAATAAATAATGAATCTGTCTAAGTACCTGTGAGACTATACTTGAAAAATGTTCAACGTTAGAATTAACAACACGAATATTCCCCCCATGTGGTGTGTAAACTAGTGCAAGCGATCGTGTAAAAGCATTGAAAGTTTGAAGGTCGCAAAGTTGTTGATATAAAACTGAGCGTCAAGTCATCGCCTTCGAAGACCGTCATCGCTGACCGTCCCCAGAAGCCTATTTTTTGGTGATTGCAATTCCAGATCCAAAAAACGTATGATAATCTAAGTTCAGATTTATGTTTACTGAAGCTAAGAAGTTAGTGATCCGGGTCGGCTTCACATATGCTAGAATGCTTGGGTCCTGTTTCTTGTTTTGCTATACGAGTAGATATAGTTAATAAGTGTTCAGCATTTGCGACTAGTCGGCTAAGTCTTTGTTCGGCTAAGTCACTGTTCGGCTAAGTCAGTGTTCAGCTAAGTCATTATTCGGCTAAATCATTGTTCGGCTAAGTCATTGTTCGGCTAAGTCTTTGTTCGGCTAAGTCATCGTTTGGCTAAGTCATTGTTCGGCTAAGTCATTTTTCGGCTAAGTCTTTGTTCGGCAAAGTCATTGTTCGGCTAAGTCTTTGTTCGGCTAAGTCATTGTTCGGCTAAGTCATTATTCGGCTAAGTCTTTTTTCGGCTAAGTCTTTGTTCGGCAAAGTAATTGTTCGGCTAAGTCTTTGTTCGGCTAAGTCATTGTTCGGCTAAGTCGTTGTTTGGCTAAATTTTGGTTCGGCTAAGTTGTTGTTCGGCATGTAAGTCGTGTTCGGCCTCGTTTTGTTCGGCATGTTTTAGCCTAAGTATGGTACGGCGTTTGTGACTGTTCGGTTGAGACGACCATCGGCATGCTGTCCTTAACAGTGGCCTCATCTCTTCCTCCATCCACACCGAACCACGAAGGCAAATCGTTCGGCAAGTCGTACCAGACCATACCGCTCGATGCCCCTAATCATCTCCTACTTCCTCCATGTTTCTCCTTCCCCCAATCTGGTACGGCATAAAATACTTATGCCGAACCACCGTACGTCTACCAATGACTTCCTAGAAAACCCATCTCTATTCATTCTTCCTTCCACCCTCATCGCGTGACTCTGGCAACTTTTTAGACACTTTAGTCAAGGCTCGATTTATCCCATCAATTAAGGGAGTTCGAGCGCAAAGACTATATTTAGGTGAAAGGATCGGTACCTAGTTGGTAAGGTGAAGATTTGGGAAGAATCGGCGAATTGTATGTTGGCTGGTAGCTTCGGCAGGTGCAAGGCAGAGGTGTTAGAAGTGTGGAAAGGGGAAAGAAGGATGGAGGTGCTGGCTTTTATAGGGAAAACAGAAGAAGTCGAAAAGGCTACATCCGGTGGAACCGGTCAAAGTTACGTGGTTTGGCATCGGCGTATAATGATGTCCGGCACTGAAGGATCGTTCGGTTACGAATGTCTTGTTCGGCATTTAGAACACGCTCGGCACACACCTAAACCACTGGAATTCTCAAAAAGGCATCTCCGTTCGAGGTTAGTCAAGGATTTAAAACGAGACGAGAAGGTTACATGACTCAAAGCATACCACATTCGGTCACGTGATACACTTTGGGGGGCAAGTGTTTCCTGGAGATTTGACCAGGCAACTAGTGATCGGCATCCAGGAGTGCTCGGCATCTAAGAGTACTCGGCATCTAAGAGTACTCGGTATCCAGGGTTGTACGACATTAACAAGCGTTCGGCCAGAAGGCGCGTTCGGCCAAAGAGGATCGTTCGGCCAGAAGGCACGTTCGGCCAGAGAGTATCGTTCGACCAATAGGATCGTTCGGCCAGAGAGCATCGCTCGGCCAGAAGGCACGTTCGGCCAGAGAGGATCGTTCGGCCAGAGAGTATCGTTCGGCCAAAAGGATCGTTCGGCCAGAGAGCATCGCTCAGCCAGAAGGCACGTTGGGCCAGAGAGCATCGATCGGCCAAAGGGATCGTTCGGCCAAAGGGATCGTTCGGCCAGAAAGCATCGTTCGACCAGAAAGCACGTTCAGCCAGAGAGCATCGACCGGCCAAAAGGATCGTTCGGCCAGGAGCATGTGGTTCGGCATCATTGTGTTCGGCCTATCTGGTTCAACATACGGCGACCACTGTATTTGGGCCAGAGTGTTCGGCTGCCGAGCCCACCTGGGAAGTCCAACCCATCTTTGTCTATAAATAGAGGGGCAGGGGCACAGTGAAAAGGACCTTTTTTCCGGGAACACTGGGGAGACTCTGCCATTTTTGAGACTCATCTTCTTTACTTAGCAACTCCATTCAAGCATTTGATCTACGAATTGTATTTGTAATCAATCATTAAGAAGATCAATAAAGTGAAACTTCAAAGTGGACGTAGGCAATTACGCTGAACCACTATAAATTTGGTGCTCTTACTTTCTGCATTTAAATTAGCATTGTCTTCCTTGTTTAATTTATCTTCATCACTTATATCTCTACACAATCTTTCTCTACGAGGTTAGTGACCAATTTTGGTGCTAACATATAGCTTGTAATAGATACATGTTCTTAAGCAGCGTTGAACCACCTTTTATTCCACTTTGCATGTTCCTACAAGAGCTTAGGCTCGCTCCTACTCAAGTCCACCGTAATGGTTACATCTTACTAAGCTCCTTGTGCATTCTGAACAAGTTCCAAGGACCTTCAAACTTTGGGGAACTCACACATGTCCTAAGTTTCAAACAACAGAGCGAGTTGCCTTCTCTTATGATCATCGAAGCCTAATGCCAGTGTAAGGTCATCGAAGCACTCTACAACAAATATTCTACTTTAATAATGAATATTTCTTCATTTGATGCCCGTACGGGTTGAATTGGCTCTGGCTTTCCAAAAGTAAGACTTCTTTCTTTCTATTCTTCCCATACTTGGATGTTCACCAACCAAGTGTCTAACTTGTTATCTACTTTCTTCATGGATATTCCTACTCGAGACATGAGTGAAAAGCATTCTGAGACTCTACAAACCCTTAAGAGAATCAACATGCAATATTGCTCTACCACCTATCTCCCGACGAACGAAAATTTTCATCGGTACAACCTTCTACATCCTGAATGCTTCATTGTTCCTATCGAAGTTCCACCATGTAACTCCAGGGTGCCAACAAGATCTTCTAGCCCCATTTGCAGCACCATCGAAGATGTACAAGAAGTGTTGAAGGCCCATCTGGCACGACAAACATCAGTGAATCCATCGATAATGCAGTAGAAGCATATGTTGTTAGTGAAGTACAAGTGGATAAAGAAGAAAGAGTTGAGATCGAAACTATTCATGAAGGAAGAGAGGGAAGAACGGAAGAAATAGGAGAAGAATAAGAAGGAGGGGATTAAAAAGATGATGACGACGAGGACTTTAGTCAAGGAGGAGACCAATGGTATGGAGAAACATATCCAGAAGGCACTGAACTTCCTGCATCGCTACATCCGAAATGAATAATCATCAAGACTTCTACAGAATCGAGCATGGGGCCGACAACCGAAGCGACTCCTCCAGTTGGCTCTTCAGACAATTTCTTTGGCTCATTGAGCGATCTCGATATTCCTATCAATGATCTCCTTAAGGAGTGTTCTTCGGGCTTTAGCTTCCCATCTAAAGGCATCCTAGCTAAAGGAGGCGAAACTCCATCCTTATTACCTTTCAAACAAGGTCCACAAAGTACTTAGGGGGACATTAACACTCTACATGCTTTAGGGTCACAAACACACATTCCTTGCATTTGCTCACATTCTAATATTCTAAAACCGATATGATCCTTTCTTTCATTTCAGGTTCAATGGGCAGAGGTCGATTCGACTATCTTCACCATGGCATCTCCAAACAAAGAAGATAGACTCCTGAACCATATCCTCCTTATTCCAACTCTTAAAGGGAATTAGAAACAAATAAAGAGAGATCCCAAAGAAAGAAAAGAGAGCGAGAGGCAGAAAGAGACTGCCAGGATGAGAAGGATGGAAAGGAAAGGCAGGCAAAGGGGAGAGAATCCTACGATCGAGGGAAAAGACACAAGGATTCACATGACCATTGTGGTTCTTCTTATGGCCTTCCCTTGCCTCGATCTCAACTACAGCCCCCTCCATAGCAACAAACTCTAGCATCATATGTTGAGATACCACAGTTCCTTTACCCCTACACTCCAAAGGGGTTTCTATTCGTCCAGCTCTAGCCCCGTCAAGTCGAATTCAAGCTACCTTCCTAAACCTTTACTTGACTGGGGTCATGTTCGATTGTGACCTTAAAGTTATTCCTAGGGAGAAGCAAACCGTAGAATCAAAGGAATTCAGGAGCTTATATATCAAGGTTACGAATGGAAGAGACTATGCTTTGCTCTTTTTGAAGTCAACCGAATTCATTAAACCAATATCCAGTCGGTTGAGTTAGAGAAGAAAAGCTATGACAGAATCGTAGATGAGTATAAAAAGGATTTGACCAAGGCTGAAGAAGAAAGAGATGCAACTCAAACATTAGAGAAGAAAGCAAAAGGCTTGGTCAAAGAGATGACAAAAGCTCACAATGAGGTCGACATCGTGATGAAGAACTTAGTTAAAACCGCCTATGAAGAGAATGTTGCTCTCAAAATGTATCTTACAAATAAGGGTTTGACCCTCCTAGAAAAAGACAAAGCTCTTAAGGACAAGAAAGCCAAGATCTAGGAGCTCTGTATCAAAAAGGAGAAGCTTGAGTCCATATTACTCCTAGAAAGAACCAAGAGACTGGAGGCTCAGATTGACCACGCTACAACCATGAATGAGATGATTGATTTAAAGGAGATGAGGACCAAAGAGAAAGAAGAATTGAACTATGCCCTTATATGGCTTTTTCCAACGTCATTCAATATAAGAACTTGAAGTGGTTAGGAAATTCATAAGCCATGACCATCACAGATGCCTGGGAGGAGGTACTACGTCATACGGAAGAGGGCGATGAAGGCCTTACTGAAGATGAACTAAAATTGAAGTACCTCGATGTCGACGACCTTAAAAAACTAGAAGAGGTAAAAGCTATCCTAGTCGCTAAAGACATTGCTACTGGTGAAGCTTCCACAAGAGCTCCTGCTAATCTAAGTGCATCGAGCCACGCGAAATCATCTTCTCCTAACATCTAATAGCTCGTAGTGAAGATTCCATCATTTGTGGAGGCTAGCTCCGAGGCCACCTAAATTACTCTAGCTTTTGAAGCCATTACCTCTATTGAACCTTACATTCCTCCCTTTATCGACCAACCGATGCAGCCTTCACTTGAAGAGGGGGAAATTACTAAGTCTTCTGCTCAACAACTAAGTTCGGGTGAAGGTAGATTTCTTACCTACCCGATATTTAAGAAATTCTAGTTCTCATCTGAGTATTTCTCTAACCATTACCACTCTGTTTGTAAACTTATAGGTCATCCGTCTCTTCCACCTCCGCCACCACTAGTTACATGGGGCTTGGTTACCATTGCTATTACTACTGAATCGACCTCCGTTACCATGGGACTATCGTTCCAAGCCTTCCCTCCATCTCCATTCTTGGTCTTGATTTAGAAAGGATAGCAGCTTTGGAGGGATTGGACGACGGTTCTCGATCTCTGAAGGAAGTCATCACCATCACAAGTGCCTCAAGCCCAATAGGTCCTATCTCTATGCCGGAGCAGCTAAAGATTGATGTTTCCAAAGTAAAAATCAAGACTGAGCCTAGACTTGAAAAATCTACCAGTACCGAGAAGTCAAAGCCTTCTCCGAGTGTACTTCCTGTTACCATCAGGCCTCTAAACGGCAGCAACCCCAGCGCCACTACAGAGACATCTAAGCCCCATGTCAACCAACCTAAAGATCCTACTAATATTATTATCAAAGGAGACACCACTCCTTCCAAAGGCAGCATACCCAAAGGTGAGAAGGGCTAGAAGAGACCCCGAGATGGCTCAGGCAAAAGGGGTGGTAAGGCTGAGAAGAAGAAAAAGAAGGCACACAAGAAGTAGGCTTTTCCTTTGGCTCCTTTTGATTGTACTTTTTTTGTTTTCCCTTTTGTACATAGGTTGTGCTTGTGTGGGACTAACCCCCACATCTACTGTATATAAAGATTGAATGTAATGGATTGAATGTAATGAAAGATTGTTTTCTATTTTAATGTCTGTTACATTTCCGTACGTTATATCTTATTCCTGCCAATGTACAACTGCCAGCATATATAATATAACTGTTTGTACTATAATTTATCCACATTATACATGCATGTGTCTGTGCAATGCTTTTACTTACTATAACTCTATATATATAAGCAAAATCCCTACAATTAATTTAGTTATTTTCCAGTACTCAGTTCTGCTTATAGTTGCCAAAGTATCTCCGTTTGGCTAAGCAAAACTAATATTGAACCGACTATGTAGTCATTCCAGTTTACCTTTGGTCGAGTCCCCTTTAACCTATTAACAAGTTATAAATAAATCAAGTTCTATGTCATCTCCTATCTCTAGGAAATAGTAGTTTGGGCGTTCATATCTCGACGTCTTTGATCTCCCGTATAACCGGGCATGATCAATATTTTCCGTTAATTTCTGCAACTGAACCTCGGTTAAGTGTGTCCCGCTAGGCTGTGAGCGAGGTCATATCTTTTTATGATTCCATTATATACCAAATCCTATCTCTGGGGCTTAGTGTTCCAAATGCTAGAATCCAAGCACCATTCTTTGACATGGCATGCCTACGAACATCGGTCAAAGGTTAATAACATGGGGCAGATATCCAATTGCCCCTAATCCAATTTTACTCTCCCGATTCTGATCTTGGACCAAAGATATTGAGCTAAAAGTGGGAAAACACCCCAAAAATAGTTAAAACGGAGATATCTAGCGAAATAAAGTAAGAAACACCAGAATGTTTATAGTGGTTCGACAAATCTGAGGCATACGTCCTCTTTAATCTTATTATTCAGAGATTTTATTCATAAATACAATGGTTTTGCTGATGTAACAGCCTAGAACAACAAAAGGCGATCTCATTTGTGATAAGGTTATAGAGAAAGAGAGTGAAGAAGATGAAGTGCCAAAAGTCCTTTTCAATTGCTCTAAGTCTCATATTTATAAAGAAATTGCCCTAACAAAATTGTAGATCTGCAAAATACTAGTTCTAGCATCATATTCGAGAATGCAGGAGGGAAGACAAGGTCGTTTGGCCAATAAAATCATCATGTTACCAAAGTGATTGGTACTGATCTGATTTTATGATGGCAAGTGGTGTCATCTCACTCCTTTTGGTCTTCGACTGAGCACTTTCTCCAAAGAAATCAAGTCGTTGCCGAGAGATTCTGATATTTTCAGTACTTGTTCTTTCTTTCAAAGCTCTCAAATAGTTGTTCACCTACTCCTGTAGAAATAGGCCCTAGGACGATCACTTTAGCCAGCTATCCATAGACAGGACTTTAGGGCTCCATAGGGTGCCCAAAAAGAGCTCGGTACTAAACTGTTTTCCTTGTTCTTTTTACACTCCAAACTATTGAAGCCCATTCCTTTGCCCTTCCAAGAATGTTCTCAAATCCTTGAACCATTCTGTCATAATCCAGACGTCCAGATCCAATTGAAAGCTGCTTGGTCTAAAAAGTCGGATAACAATATCCCTTACCGAGCCACCATAAATTCCCAAACTTAATGACATCCGCATAGAAGCCAACTAGGGTAGGCTCTATATGGGACCTGATTCTATCCTTGGTAGTTTTCACTTGAAGCTTTAGATCCTTTTTTGCTCGTTGAGCATCAACCAGTTGCTTTTATGCTCGTTGAGGATCAACCGGTTGCTCTATAATTTCGTGAGCTTGGACAAGGGTGTTGTTAGCACCAAAATTGGTTATTGACACCCAAATGCCATTGAAAGCACCAATTCACAGTTATAGTTCACAGATAGTAAATATGAAGAGGAAATAAATATGAAGAACATTCAAAATTAAAAAGAAAGCAGCAACAGGATTTATAGTGGTTCGGCTAACTCCGGCCTACGTCCACTCCAGAAATTTCCTTTTTACTGATTAGAGAATTGATTACAATTACAATCCCAAGTTTTTAAAACAAAAATGGCAGAGTAACTTGAACAGCCTTTTGTAAAAGAAGTCATGGAAGAACAGAATGAGAATCCCTTTTCTAAAGCCCCGTCTGCCGTATTTATAGGCAAAATCCGGGTTACTGGGCTTTCTGGGCGATACGGGCCCACCAAAACCATAGTCGAATCCATACTGTCGACCACTGATTTCCTGAAGTATAAAATATACCGACCCCAAGAGACCTGGGTAGTGACCCGAAGCAGCCTCCATTTTGACCCGACGTAGATTGCAGTGTGACTCCAAGTAGAAAACATGCCGACCTGAGAATCCAAACATTCCGACCCCAAGTGACCCGAGTCATGACTTGAAGCAGGTTGACCAGTGACTCGGAGCAAATTGCCTCCTGACTCCAAGTAAAAACATGTCGACCCCAAGAATGTTGCCGACTCGACCTCCTAATGCCGACCCGAGAAATACTTTAGCCGACCCGAAGAAAACATGTTGTCGACCCGAAGCAAGCATAAATATGTTGACCTGAGTTTTCCTAGGTGATGACCCGAAGCAACCTTACATCTGACCCGAAGCAAACTGCCTTCTGACCCTAAGTAAAAACATGCCGACCCCAAGAATGTTCCCGACCCGACCTCCTAATGCCGACCCGAGAAATATTTTAACCGACCCCAAGAAAACAAATTGCCGACCTGAAGCAAGCATAAATGTGCCGACCCGAGTTTCCCTAGGTAATGACCCAAAGAAACCTTACATCTGACCTGAAGCAAACAGCCTCCTGACTCCAAGTAAAAAGATGCCGACCTGATTAATGTTGTCGATCCCTCCATTCTTGCCGACTTGAAGTCCATAGCTCGCCGACCTGAAGTATGCACTGATCCCACTGAAATGCACCGAGCCCAAGTGGCCCGAAGTAGCCATTCAAGTGACCCAAAGTAAACTGCTTCAAAACCCGAAGCAGACCCACAAGCGACTCGAAGCAAACTCCAAACATCTGGAAATGACTCGATTTTTGTCGAAATTCATATTTCAAGTATCCCGCGCCTTTTGTCCATCGACTATGCTGAATCCCGACTTCATAACCATGTTTATCATCCGTGATTGATCATCTATCCATCAAGTCGAGTCAAACCCATAGTATTCCAACATCGACAACCGTGCAGTCGATTGGGTTAAATCCGCCTTTACGCTGCCTTGCCAAAAGGCGGGTTAATATGTGTCTTCTTTCTCTTTCTTTTCGACCTTCAATGCGACCGTCAAATTTTTGATTTCTAGAGCCTGTTCATCGACAGTTTTTTGAAGAATCGCATTTTCGATGGTAAGAATATGACTCTTATAGTGCACAACTTTAACCTAATTCTGCTATGGTTGGCACATTTCTACAAAGGATTTTCTTTCTTCTAATTTTTTTCTCCACAGTTGCATGAAATTTCTTTATATCATCAACTCCTTATCCAGATTCAAAATAATGCGCTTGTTGTCTTGCTCCTCCAACTGCTTCCCTTAAAGAGCTACCATTTTCCATATTAACTTTGGAAATTAAATTCATTTTTGTGGATGAATTTAATGGTTGATGCAATGCAGTCGTTATACACTATTTTGTAGGTAGTTAATTTGAGATTGGTATATTTATCCATATTTTCAAAATAAATCCAAAGTGGTTTATTAATCTGGTTAGGGGTTGTATTTGGAGAATTGTAAGGGCGTAATTCTTTGAAGGGAGAAAATGTAACGATCCAAAAATTTAATGATGTTATCGTTAAATTAATTAAAAAAGGATTTGTAATTTATAGGCGAATTGGATACCTTGTTTATAACCATTGTGAATATCTTTCCGAGCTGATCGATTTGATATACAATTTTGATGAGTTTAGAGTTATGGTTTGCGAAATAGAGTACGCAACCACTTTTTTGTCAAATGGTTACACACAATAGAACCCGCATCTTTGACTGTATAAATGATGCTTAGAAACCTTAGAAAGCAGCCATCACATCAATCTCTCTTCACTAATCCCGAAATTCCCTTTAATCGTGGTTGATTTTCACTAACTACAAATTGATTCAAAATCCAAAGTGTCCAATACCCATCGAATTATATATAGATTCGAAGCTCTCAATGAGGCGAGATGGCGTTTGAGATTCTTTTTTCCATCAAATACTTTAGTTGACCCAAAATTGATTATTTATCCATGGCCATTCAACTTAGGGTTTTCGATTCAAAGGTGAAATGTCGACAATAGAGTGATCGGATGGAACCAAACTATAGAGGAGGCTTAGAGGAGTAGATCTATCAGTTTGGATTTTACTAGATGCGTGAGGATTTGTTAGAAATTATGGTCAAAGGTAGCAAAATTGTGGTCGATGGTTGAGATTCTTGTGGTGGTTTCGATGACCAGGGTGGTGGAGGTTGGTCGTGGTTGGTGTGGCATGAGGCGGCGGTCGTGGCAATGAACTTGGATCGATCGTTGGTGACTAGGGACAGTGACAATGTCGATTTGCAGTCGGGCTGGGTTGAATCGTGTGTGAAGAAGCACTGTAATGTTAGCGCTTTTACATTTAGCCCCCATTGATTAAATAATTGCATAAATGACCTTATAACTTCCAATCTCCATAACTCTTGCATACAAACTCTAATTAATGCATGGTTTATTCCATTAGACTCGTGGTAGAATTTCGGGCGATTTAGCATTGGGTTTGCTGAGTTTGAGGCTATTTGCAAAAGCATGTTGATATGGTTTATTTAATTTGATTAATTAAATTTTAAAATATAAAATACATATCTATCGATGAAAAGTAATTTTTATTGATATGAGTTATGTTCCAGGATTGAATGTTTGGTTATTATTATATATTGGATGTGTTGTGCCTTGATTGGATGGTTATTGTACATTGTAGTATTTTTGGGTGTTTAATTATAATTAATATTTGAATCGAGTTAGAAAATAATTAATTGAAATAAAGTGGATAATAATAAGAAAATAGATAAATAAATGATAATTAATAAGGTTATTTATGGATTTTGGATGGTAATCTACAAGTAACAATGATTAACAAATTTTACTAAAATTAAAGTATGAAACTAAATAAGGTTATTATTTTAAATTTCTAGGTAAACTCATAAATAATAACTAAAATTATATTTAAATTGATGTTTGGGAAATTTAGTTACTATTTATAAAAAATGAAATTTTAAACAATAATATGAATTCTAGTGAAAATAATATTGCTTTATGTAAATGACAAATAATTGATTTTATGATATTTATGGTATGAAATATTATTATTGTTATTTGAGTAATAAACTAGAAAGCATTTTCTAAATAATAATAATATTAGTAGTAGTAAAATATGTTTTCAAAAGTGTTTTTGATAAAATAATTACTATTTTAGGATAAATAGAAATAAAAAGCAGTTTTGGTGGTTTAAATAAAATATTATTATTTTTGAAATAAATAGTAATAAATTGGTTTTGGAAACTATCACGGTGATTTTAAAATATATTATCATTTTGACATAAAATAATATTATTGTTGTTTTGAAAAGTATTTTGATGTATATTACTATTTTCGATTTAAAACAAGATGGTTAGAGGTATTTGAAGAAATAAAAGTATATAAAGAGTTTTTGAAGTGTATTATCATTTTGGAAAGACTATTATTGTTTCGATATATATAAATTTAAGGGTTTTATAATATAAAATAATAAAATAATGATATACTTAAGAGAAGAGTAATGGTCGTAAATATAATGTTTTAGATGGATGAAATACGCGGTTAATTATTCGTCTAAATTGTCACATATGTTTTCTTTTATGGCTATGGAATCGTATTAGGATGTGGATGAAATATTTTGCCATTTTTACTACCAGATGATGGGTAAATTATTATGGTTATTTGATTTACTAATATTGAGTGAATTAATACATATTTTAAGATTGGTGATGTGTTACTATTGTGGAGTGATTAGTACACATTTGATGACTTATACTTACATTGATGATGATGTATTACAATAGTTGATAATTAATAATTTATGTAAGTATATTTATGTTGTTGCTAATTTCTTATTTGATTATTGGGGTTGACATTGTGTGCTATTGATGTTTAATGGCTAAATGTGTTATTATTATTGTTGCCCCATATGATTATTTGTTGTGATGGATGAATAGGAATAATGTTTTCCTGGCTGTATTGTTTTCATCGGTTGCATCGATGCATGGTTGTTATGTGTTAATAAGTATTTGGATGCAGGAGAAGAGCAAAAAACAGAACTACATGGGCTTGATCCTCCAAAAGTGGTATGTAGACAGTCTTTTCCTAAGCAATAGCTCTCAAGCCTTTGAACATGGTATATAAGGTTGGGCGTTGTTTAAACATAGTCGATACTTTTTTCCTTTTATTATATGTATATTTTTGTACTTGTAAGTTGCAGGTGGAAGTAAAGGAAGGATCAATGGGTATGGAATGCGTCATATCCATAGGATGGTTCAATATATCTCTTGCATCATAGTTAGATAGTTATTGTCTTAATAATTGATGTATACTATCTGATTGACTGGATTGTGTAGTAATAAATTGTTGGTATGAGATATGTATATATTGATGTTTAAATTATATTATGAGGTTTCACATTTTACGTTCAATGTTTAGACTCTTTTTAATTTTATATACTTGTGGTCCACAATCTTTAATATTTGAATTTGGCTGTAAGCTTATTTCGGCGTTGTATATAGTTGGATTTAAATGTTAAAAATAGTGGGTCGTCGCACTTGTTATCGGAGATTAGGTTTAGCGATTCTCTAAGCCTTGGGTTGGGTTAGAATATAGAATGAGAGAACATTTTGATTGACAATTGTAAGCTTTGTGTGTATGGATTGTTGTTTAACCACTGTTACCTCACCCTAAAATGATGTTTATTTATGATAACTTTTGTATGGAAGGTAAATAAAGTAGGTACGTGGTAGAATGAATACTTATATGAGCGGTTAAGTGTAGGTTATAACCAGAATTACACACACCTTATGTTAAATTATATTAAAACCTAGCCTTAATAAGTTGGAATCACGTTTTATTTTAAAGTGAGCAATATTTGTTTGGGAAATTTATAAAATATCCATTTCTGATTCTAAAGATATTTTATTAAAAAGGGAAATTTTGAAAAGGAATATTTTTCTAAAGAATATTTAAGAATATATATTGTGAGGTTTGAGGAGTATTTATTAGATAAGATGTTTGAGGGAGAGAACTATTTTGATAATAGTATCAGATTCAAAATGTTTTTGCCAAAAGTACATCATTGAGGAATATCTAGTGAGAACCCTTGTTCTAAAGAAAATGATATTTTGTTGAAACATTTTGTACAATGAAGATTAAATGATTTAGTGAAGATTTATTTTAAAGATACTTTATAGAAAAGTTATTTCCACAAAAATATTTTATTTTGAAGGAATTATTTTATTAAAAGAAGTATTTGAAAATAATATGGTAGGAATATTTCTATTTGGGAAATTATTTATTGGTTTAAATATTTGAGAATAGTTTTATGGAAGTATATTTTTAGAAGTATCTTTTTGAGTAAAGAATGCAATAAAATATTTATTTAAGGGAAAAGTTTTATCAAAGGAGTCTGTAGATTTCAAAAAAATAATAATTAGTAATTGATTTATAGTTGTTACTTTGATAAATGAGGTTTTGAAAAGAAAAACCTTTTTAGGTTGAAAAGGTCCTAAAATTGAAAATATTTTATTGGGAATATATTGTTGAGAAATGATGTATTATAAAATATCTAGTTTTATGATACATTAAGAAAAAATTTACTAAATGAGGATAATTTGATTTGATAAATAAATGGTGCAAAAAGAAAGATGATTAATTGAATAACAAGTTTTGTTGGTATTTGTTAAAAATCTATTTTATTAAATAGATGTTTTATTTGGAAATCTCATCTGGAACTATAAAATTAGACTATGTAACATGAGTGTAAGACGGTGGGGTAAGATGAGTTTTAAGTTATTCCGGCACCCATTATGACGAAGTTACGTTTATGACCATTGTATGTGATTTTCCCTAATGAGCTATAGGGACGTCTAGTTATTCCCTTCGACGTAGAGAGCTGGGATATGATATAGGGACTGCGCACTTCGTCGCATGGGACAATGACCTTTTGCTTGTATTGACTTGCTTTGGTTGAATTTTTTGTATTGATTTGTCGCTTGTTAAGTTATTTCCTATGATTGCTTATTTGTACTGCTTAGTTGTTTATGATTGCTCATTAACTTATGTTGTGCTTGTTTGAATTGATTCCTTTTCTTATATTTCATCGTTGGTTGTTTATTTTACTATGATTGATTTTAATTTTTGTTTGTTACTTGCTTGTTCGTTTGGTTGCTTGATTGTCTACCTTATGCAATCATTGTATTATATGCTAGGTTATATTGCTTGCTATGTATGATAATTTTATGATGAGATAGCTATCCAATGTTGATTTTTATGGGATATACATTAGAGAAACTAATAAGATGTTAAAGAACAAGTTTGATTTAGTTATAGTGGTATAGCATAGTTTCCTAAGTTTAGGAGGAACAGGTAATTAGATTGACTAAAAATGTGAAATATTCCTTGAAGATGAGTAATAAGAATCAAAAAATTTTGGTGACTAAAGACTTGATGGGTACCATTAAGGAATCAAAATGGTGGGTCGGAGGTCCATCACACATTTACCAAAATAAGGAGGGTTGAAATATGTATTTCATAATGTATTTTATACGAACAATCACCAGCTTTCAAAATATTTAAAAAACTACGAGTTTTTATTTTGAAAAATTTTTATACTCTTAAATTTTTATACAACAATGTTTTCTCAAAAATTATTTTAGATTGATTTAAATTGCTGGAAATATTTTGGGAAATCGTTTAATAAACCTATATTGATATTTTTAAGAAGAAAAATATTTTGGTTTTAAAGTAAGATGGAAGCTTTGATTTTAAAGTATAAATGTTTTAGTAAATGATTTTCTTTGACGATTTGTTGGAATTCACCTTGCTAGCGGGTCTTTCTTCGGTATTTTAGGTGAGTCATCCTTATCATCAAATGAAGAAATCACTATAAGAGAATTTTGGTATCATATTTTTGACATGAATTGAAGAATGAAACAAGATGGGTTCTGATGTGGATGCATACCAAGTGATTGTTGATGACCAAAGATGTTGACGTATGCTCGTGAAGAAGGGGTCGGTAGGCTTGCTCACTAGAGATTGATACGAAGAGATCTAAGTTTTGAGGTGGACTTTAGTAATCATCGGTTATGGTTGAATTGTTGAGATGCATGGTATGGGTTAATCTATGATTGAGATTATTTCACCCTTGTTGATAGAGTGTTATTTTATATACTATAGTTTGGATTGCATGATTAAGGAAGCTATATTTTACTATAGTATGTATGCATAGGAACTTGAATTAATTTTTGTGGATGAATTTGATGGTTGATGTTATATGGTCGTTATACACTACTTTGTACATAGATAATCCATGGTTGATATATTTCCACATATTTTGTGAATAAACCAATGGCGATTTATTAATTTTGTTAGGGTTGTATTTAGGGAATGTAACGACTTGAAAATTTAACGTTATTAACATTAAATAATTTTCAAATGGATTTTTATTTAAAGGGTGAATTTGGTATTGTCTTTATAACCGTTATGAAGGTCTTTCCGAACTGATAGTTTGATATACAATTTTGATGGTTTGGAGTTATGGTTTGCGAAATTAAGGCATTACAGTATTTAAATAGAGTACACAACTGATTTTGGGCCAAACAGATACACAAAATTGAATCTGCCTCATTGCTTATATAAATAATGCTTAAAACCCTAGAGAGTAGCCGTTACACCAGTCTCTCTTCCATAATTCAGAATTTCCATTAATGGTGGCTGATTTTTGCTAATTACAAATTGGTTCAACATCCAAAGTGTCCAATACCCATCGAATTATATATATATATACTCGAAGCTCTCGATGAGGCGAGGAGGTATCAGAGATTCATTTTTTCATATAATGCTTCAATTGGTGATGATTTATCCATGGTCGTCCCGATAGAGTTAAGGGTATGCCCTAGGGGAAATTATGTAATTTGTTACATATATCTAACTCGATAACCAATCTTGTTTAAAATAAAATGTGTTTTCTTTCTATTATATACTTGATATAATATGTTGTGTTAATTAATTAATTTAATTGAAAGTATATTTAATAGAATATCCACAAATGTTATGTTTTGTGATAGTAGATATAATGTGTTGTAACCATAAGTGATTTATCATAATAAATTAAACATGTTGTTTTAAATATTCCTAGTCAAGGTGCATCGAGACTGGATAACGATGAATCCGTTGAGATTAAAGTACGTAACTCTCTTCAAATGTTGGGTAGTGTATTATTCATGGCTGTTGGGGGCACCAAGGGGTTACGTGCTGATAGTTATTAGATAACTATAGAATGAATCACACGATAGTTTTCTGTTGGTTAAGGTCAAACAGAAAATATCAATATGGAAAAATTACATGGTTCTCTTAACTTGAGAATACTATTGATCTTCAATGTGGAAGCTCTGCTTTAATTATAGTTAAATCATGGCATAGCATCCATCAAATGACTATAGTTGGTCAAGTGGAACATTGGAAGTGAGATGCTATTCAAGAGAGGACTCGTCTCCTCAGTTATATGAGGTTAATATCATGGTCAACTAAAGTCAACTCAAAGTCAAATTCTCTGGCCAAAGCATTTTGGTTAATAATAATTGTTATTTTTGAACCAATGATTTTGTGTTTGGACTATAGAGTTGAAGATAGATGATATTGGAATTTTGACCGTTACCAAAATTCATAATTCCAAAGTGATATAGTTTTAATAAAGAGAATTGATGTAAATAATACTCACAACCAGGCAATGCTTAACAAAGTAAAATTAAATTTTACCGAAACCAAGCAAGCAATAAATTTGACCAAAAATGTCACACTACCTTCTAAATGACATGTGAACGTTAATATTCAAATAGTTCGATATTAATCGCTGTCTAAATTTACACCTAACGGATCACACAACCAAAATGTTAAATACCCCTTCAACCAAATGATTTAACTAATTTGTAACTATTACAAATTAATTAATATTTGTGAAATATTAATTATAAAATTTTGTTTTGATTGATGAACAAGTATTATTATTAAATATGTTTTTAATAGTTGTAAATATATTAATTGATATACGATATCGATACGCATTTAAACTAGATTTAAATGAAATATAGTTTGTTAAGTCTTTAAATGGGTTTGAAGCCCATATGGGGCTGGTGTCTTTGGCTATGGTGGAGAATGATGGGTGCAGGCATATAATGGCAATTAAGGGGCTTGATTTGATAAGATAAAGGAAGAGAATGGGTAAGAGAGAAAAATGGACTAATGTGAACACCCTACCATTATACCCAACTATGCAAGAGCATTATAGAGTAATACCGTCGATAATGAATAATGATGCTATATGGGATACACATGTGAATATACTCTCTTGGGCTAACACTGGTACGTATTTAAACATCGAATATAACTTATCGTAAAAATAGTATCACCACAAAGCAATAAATAGGTGTGCCTCCAGGATAGAATAATACACAATAAATAGGTGTGCCTCCAGGATAGAATAATACACAATATATAGTAAATATCAGAGAACGCAGAGTCAGAATCGCAGTGATAATATATAATGTACAATATCAATGTCTATCCAATGTACAACTCAAGAATATACATACAAGACTTACATCATATATAATAACATGCAACTAAACTGTTTAATTAGCCTCCACTATACCCAGTAAACGTAAGATGGTCACAACGTCCATGTACCTGAAATATCTCGGACTGAATCGAGTATTACATAATTAACACAAGGGTCAAACTATATCTAATTCAAGAATCCATAATATGAGGAATACGGTATAAACAGCGGATAACAATATAGTGTCACTACTAGAGATAATCAAATAATAACATGACATGCCAATATATGCATTTAGATATAGAAATGTATATATGTAATAACCATAAATAACCATCAAAGCACCACATCCCACTCGAATAAATCAATCCATACAAAGCAACCATCTCTGATATCAAAAGATGTCATCGCCTATATAAAAACAGATCAAATCAGAAATCTCAGAATCAACACAAATAGGTGAATCATACATATGCAAAAAACATCATCAAATCCAGAAATACCAATGAATGAGATATCACTAAGTATAATCAAGCTAGCACGAAGCACTGCCCAAATATAACTCTCAATCTTAATAAAACATCATCATCAATATATACAAAAGATAGGATAGGCTGCCTATAAATATAAATGAGAATCCACTATACTTTGGCCATATAACACAGGTATAATCTCCCCTCGTCATATCTATACTATCAGAAAGTATCATGATGGGATATGCGACAGACATGAAGTCCCAAGTAGAGCCATATATATAACAATATATAGGGCACCTTGTAACAACCTATACCTTAATGGGCCTAAATTTTGACAAAAATCTAAATCCAAGTCCATCAAAACATAGATCGTTGGATTTAGTACCTATAAATAAGTATGAGCGTTATTAGAGATTGATAGAAATCTAAACTCATGGTGGAAACAATAATAGGATAAGAATACTAATTATGACTACTACCTTGGAATTAATGGTTTTCCTTGGATAGCAGATTGTCACATCAGCATCAAGCATGAGAGAAAAGAAGACTTCTCCAACAACTAAACACATCCAGCTCCACTGACCTGTTCCTCTAAATCTATCCTATAGGTTGTAATGAGAAGGGGGTCAGAACAACGTTCTGGTGATTGTAAATTTTATAAACTGTCCATAACATAAATTTATACTGATTGGTTTCTATTTAATTGTTATGTCTATTAAGGTTAGCAATTCTAATCTAACCTTGTATTGCACACACGATTACTTACCTGCCCATTCTTAAGGAACAAAATACTGACAAAGCCTTATCGACCACCTAATACTTCCATACCCATTTTCCACTTAATACTTCTAAATATGAAGCGGGCTTCTACTATCACCACATAAAACTATTAAAAGAGAAATAGACAAACTTTGTCATTTAAGACCTCAATCGAGGTAGATTCCGTCATTTAAGACATATTCCCAAGGTGGACTTCTAGCATCGTCATTATTGTTCTATTGGTCCTAACTACAGAGACCTTTAACCACTATCTATGGCCTTATAATTTATAATAGCCATATCACTAGCACATCTATCATTATTAAAGTCTTAGCAATGTAAGAGACTGTACCCAAGCCACTTAATACCTCATTAATAAGGACTAGGTAGGCCTCTGATCATATAACGCATATGTATAGGTAGGACTTTGCCATTTAATACCTAACCCCAAGGCAGACTCCCCATTGGTACTATCTAGCTGACATTGCTTGGAAATCTCATTAGGAAACTTAGTACTTCTTTTATAAGAGAGAGAGGTGAACCTAGATCAGTCGCTTAGTACCTCAAACCCGAAGCGAACCCTTCCCGAGACATCCATCATCACTCTTAATTATAAATATGGAATCGCATTAGGTTACTTAGTACTTCCTTTATAGGAAAGGGGCGAACCTTAGATCAGTCACTTAGTACCTCAAACCTGAAGCGAACCCTTCCCAAGATATCCATCATCACTCTTAATTATAAATATGGAATCTCATTAAGTTACTTCTTTCAGTGGGGAGGCGGGCCTTAAGATGGCCACTTAATACCTCAACACCGAAGTAAACCTTTTTAGAGATATCCCTCACCGCTTCCTAATTTCAGATTTGGACCATTTAATACTTTTCAATTAAGAAAGTAGGTCCAATCTCTCACGCCATCATGGGTCCTAGGATTAATGATATATCACACCAGTAGTAAGTGCACCCGATTGCTGGTAACTTCAAAGTAAAAGGCAGTCTTCCGTCGAGCGACTCTACTGACCTCGCATCACTAATCTACTAAGTCCAATTAACCATCCTAAGTCTTTGCTTATATATCTTAGGTTAACATTGGACTTAGCTTACTAATTCCCTTTTTATTTAAGGCAATAAGATTTACCTTAAATACATATCTACCCATAAATCCATTTTTAATGCTCATAAATGTCAAGTTGTCCATAAAATCCTAATGGATATTTTCCTAGATGTTTATGTATGATTACTAATTTCAAATTAGTAACCTTTTATATTTATTCCATTTTTATCAGTCTCATTAATCCACTTGTCCCTATTAACTGTAACCCTTAATTTAATATTGTCCATTATTTCTCATTAATTGCCTATTAATTTCGGTTACAATCTTTTATTTCCTATTGATTAATTAATAGGAATTCCTAATTTATTTCTAATTAATATGAATTACTACCTTTTTAATTCTAACTATTTTCTTCCCTAAATATAATAATAATTAACGAACGTTACACATAAATAACGCACAAATAAACGTTATTCCTCTTTATTAACGTAATAAATATGGATAAACTGTCTAATAAAACTATCTACTCGTAACCAAATATATTCTAGTCATAAATATGTAATTAGAATATGCTTTTCATATTTAATTTGCTGGAATTAAAATACTTAGAAAGATTATCCGCTACGATTTTCATAAATTGGTTTAACATAAAAAGAAAAGATTGACTCTGTTTGAAATTACAAGGAATGGATAATTTCTTTTTAATTGGAATAGACATTGTAAGCTACGGAGAATAAATCTTACTTTACACATCCCTTCCCTTTTTGTTTGTGGGCATTCCTTGTAAAATCAAACGTTGCCTTTTGAATGAAAAGTGGAAAAAGTAAACAAATTTATAAAAACCAAACGGATGTTCTTCCCACAAATTAAACTATGGAAAATCTACAACGTAGCACAAATTACGCAATGATACAAAAATCCTATTTTACACCCAAGTACAGATCTAGAAAAAAAATATACAACATTCAAATTTTAAAATATATGGGACTGATTTTCAGATCTAGGTGTAAATATATTTCAAATTAGATCTAAAACAAGAATATGTAGGCAATAGTTTTCTACACTAATTTAAGCCTACAATTCACAAATAAAATTGATTTAGGCATAAAAATCAAATGTATGCCAATGAAATAGATTTAAAATTATAAACAATATATAAAAGCGATCCAAATCTCTAGATCTAAAGAAGAACCTTTTATTCATCTCCAAATCCCTTTTAATCCAAAAAATATGTATAAGAAAGGCATATACATATGTTAGAATTACAGATCTAAGAAGAGATTTGGGATTGGGAGAGAAAATAGATACAAATATATAAATTATCTCAAATACGTGTATAGTTGATTCTCTTTTCTTCTTCTTTTCATTTAATTTCTATTCTTCTCCAATTTATATGAATATGGATATAAATATCTTATTTTTATAATTTAGAAAGAATGTGGATAAGAAGAAATGGTGGAGCTTCGCTACTACCTCCAGAATAATATGAGAATAGAAGGGAGGGTTAGGCCTACATTTATAGGTGCTAGAATCAACCAGAACTGCACGATTTAAAATATACAATTTGGGTCATATATGGCCTAGGTTTATTGTGGTGCCACACAAGAAGCGGTTGACCACCCCCTTCCTAAGGGTTGACCGCTGTAATTTGCGGGTCGACCTATAGGCCCTATGCAATTAATATAAAATGTCAATTGATTCTAATCGAATTATTTTCGTTCCGAATTCATGGTCAAATTCCATCGTTTGTACAAATTACATTTTTTAAACCTAATTGATTAAATAACTAACGCCAAACTATGGGGTGTCACACTTGGCCCATATCTATATTATAGTGAGGTGTATCAATCGTATGTGACAATCTACTTGTAACAACCCGCAATTTTACGATTATATATTTAAATATAGCATCGTTAATTGGATTAAATTCCAAAATGTGACTTTTTGTAAACAGTTGAATTTGGACTCGAGACCACTTCCATTGATTTTAAAACGATGTTTACAACTTGTTTGAATATAAACATCGATATGTTTGGAGTTGATTAGGATTTTGGTATTTTCATTTAGGCTTTGGGTTTGGTTTTAGCCCACTAACCCAATAATAGAACCCAAACTCTTCTACCAAATACACTAACTCCTCTCCTCTTCATTCATTCTACTCATAATAATTCCTAACACTCAAGCTAAAGGAAAAATGGGGGAAAGATGGGAAATTAGAAATTCCTAAGCCCTAGTTTTCTTAAGAAATTCAAGTTCTAGTTCTAAAATCAAAGAGAAGCTTAGGTAAGTATCATCTTCATCTTCTCCATCTCAATCTCTCTTCAATTTTCAGAATTCCCTTTAACCTAACTTAGAAAATTCATTTCATCTCATAATAGATTGAAGATTCTAGAGGTGTTGTTGAAGAGAAATCAATCTTAGCATGTTTTAGAGCTTCTCATTTCTATATTTGGGTTTAAAGGTGAGTTCTTGAACTCACATCTATGTCTATAGCTTTCATTGTTGTTAGGTATGAATTCCTAACATCTATTTCATGTCCAATTGCTTTTGATTTGAATTGATTTGGTGAATTTTCAAATTTTGGTGTTTTGAAGTCAAAACTTTAAAGATCCTACCTTGCATGTTTGGACATGTTATTTGGGGTGTATCGAAAAGCCTATAGGACTGGGTTGTCGCTTGGCATAAATCCCTAGCCTCTGTCGCTCGTCCGATCGCTTCCGAATTGATTTAGCCATCAATGGCCTAGGCAAACTGTTGCCCAGTACAGGCAACCAGACGTCTGGTTAGGGCACCAGAAGAAAAAAACGACAGAAAGAAAAAATGGCAGAGCCAAGAACCAGACGTCTGGTTCAACCGGTCAGACGTCTGGGAGGCTTCTAGAATTAAAAAGAAAAAGCAGAACAAAATATAAAAATTTCCAAAACCCAGGTTCAAACGTCTGGCTAAACCTACCAGACGTCTGGTCCTGTTGAGTTTTGCCTATTTGCCTATTTTTGAGTGGATTTCCAATTTTTATAGATTTTTGTTGATCCGGTTAGTTGTTGTCATTTATCGTCGACTTTGATGACTTCTTTTCTAGATTTTTGGGAATATCCAATTGATTGGATTTGATATTGTTTTTTATGGTTTTAATTCACGTCGTCGAATGTGGATTTTGGTGATAGATTGTTTTTACAATCATTTCTGTGATTTGTCATTTTTAAAATACAAAGGTTTCTATACTAGTAGTAAATACTCAAACTCTTTCACAAAAATGATTTCAACATTACTTTTAAATACAAAGCTCGTTTTTAAATTCGTTTTCCAATCTATTAGTATATACAAACCTTTACCTCATTCGTATGAGAAATCTAATTAAACAACTTAGCAAAAAAAGTGGTATGAAACACTTGCGTTTACTTTGTCGGTTAATTCTTGGACTTGTTCGATTGAAATCTCGTGATAATTTTCGAGTGGAAATCTACAATATGTTCGTAAATATTTAAGTTAAGCTAGTGGTTATGGGACATGAAGCAAAACTCATTTATTTACTAGCTTAGTGTAATTTACACTTATTAATCAATGGTGATTATTTTGTGGTTTAGACTAGCGATATGCGATGTCTCAAAGTCCGCAAAGGGGGACTATACCCTGTTAGGAGGAGCTTCATCCCATAGTCCACAATGGGGGACTATACCCTGTTAGGAGGAGCTTCGGCTCATAGTCCGCAAAGGGGGACTATACCCTGTTAGGAGGAGCTTCGGCTCATTTTATGGGTTAGCGACCCATGGGATAGCGTCTCATTTGTGATAAACGTGTTGGTGAGTTTTCATGCTCCCGTTTGTGATAGGCCTCCCCTTTTTATGTTTTCTGTATTTTCAGTTATGGATTTCTGGAATTTATGTTTCACCAATATTTTGCGATTTGCATTGATATGTTTTGTCAATATTTGAGGTTTGGTGAATAAGCTAAAGGATATGATATTCCTTTTGGGTGTTTGAGAAAATTTGAGATATTGTATGATTTTCATTGTTATCAAATATATACTTGTCACAATATGGTATTATTGATATCATATATTTTTGTCATATCTCTTATACTATCTCATCTTATATGATATTTATAGCTAGACTGATCCATTATTATTTTTCTTATTAAATAATACTCGGGTCAGACCGAGGTATTTCAGGTGCTTCCACTTGACTTCTTAGCGGAGACTAGCTTCTGACTTTTGGCCAACTACTTTAGCTTAGTAGTTTTTGTTTTTATACATTCGAGATAGAGACTCCTTGATGTATACATATTCTTTTGTCTAGAACTTGTACATATTCTTTTGTGATGTAGTGGATCTTGTATGACCCCTACTTTGATGTTCACTTCTATGTGTTATATTCATATCTGTTTCCGCCTTAGTGATATGAATATCTGTGACTGATTTGTGTTATGCTTATTTTATATTTGTTTCCAAAGGCCTCGTAGCCACTGTGTAGTAGCTTTGAGTTTGTATTGGATATGTCAGATTTCCTCTTGAAATGAAATGCATGTCATACTATCTGACATATCAGTACTCACACAAAGCAATTACACAGATGATCGCTCCTCAACAGCCTTATTATTCGTGCTAGTCGACGGCATTACCCCGTAGTGTCCTTGGCTAGTGTGAGTATAGAGGTGGGGCATCACACTACTACTCCATTAGTATCAGAAAGGAGACTGATAACACTCACGCAAGCTCTAAAAACATGGAGTCTCTACAGTCTTAGTTACCACCACAGTCATCGTGACACATATACATTAGTGTACTCATCAACGTGAGGACTAATAATTCACGACACTCCAATTGCCCCTACAGATAACAGACTTCTGGCCAAGGTGATACAGGAACAAACGTGCGCATATGGGTAGCGTGCATCAAGGTAGCATATAGAACCAATAGACACGAAGTCATTCTCATTGTTTGGCACGAAGCCATATATCACTACGTGTATCACCTAACATTAACCACTCTATTCCCGTCACGTGAGTGTCATCTACTTACAATGAGTAACCAAATAAATATCACAACAACGTCTCATACCACTACGTGATACTCAAACGTTTATTCACTGCTTATAAATTCCACTCCAACTACTCAATATTCTATATAACGAATCCAAAGAATAACTGGAGAAATGTTATCAAAAGTCTCATACCATACGGTATTATAACTTCGTTTATTCAGATTTCTCGTCACACGGAATTAAATATCACAAAACCATAAAGAATGATGTCATCACCATACCATATTAAAATAATAATCAAATCAATATCAATGGTGAATCATTCATGATACCGAAATCAGCATAGAAAAGTAAGAAATCTGAAAATATATAGAATTCATATTTAAAAAATCCCAGTTCAATTCAGAAATAAAATAGTAATAATAAATTTCAACAGTTTCTCTTTAAGCAATTAAATCAAATATTCAAAAATATATATATAAAGTATACATTAATAATTCATAAGTAATCATATTATTTGTGAAAATACACTTTAAAACATCTAAATTATTAATCGGAAAATATTTTTTAGTTTCAAAAATTATATAAACTTCTTAAATAACTATTTAAAACAATTACTACTTACTTTTCATTAAATTAATAATATTAAATAAAACTTTGCCTCAATAAATTTTCATATTCTAGAATTGATAAAAACCAGTAAAACATTTATATATTAAATAATTTCACATTATATGTATAATACCAAAAATAAGAATTCAACGCTATAATTTTCTTTCAAATCCTTATTTACATGCATATAAACCATTCAAAATCATTTAACAAATTAAATGTTGTTTATAGAAATTACTATATAATTTTGTATAATTAAATTCTATGTTTGAAATAATTTATAACTACTATAATAATTGCACTTTTATTTCAATCCTTTAAATATAATTCAAATCCATTGTTTTAAATTCAAAGTATTCATAATTCAAACCATTAAATAATTTCTGAACATTCAAATATAATTTGGGGAAAATAACTTTGAAATAGTATTGTTATTCTCAAAATATAATTTATAAAGTAGCAATATATTTTATCTTGTCTTTAAAACGACTCCTAACTTATAATATGTTATAGTATTGATTTTTTTGAGCAAAATGAGTGATCTTCACAAAGAGGAGAGCACTCATATACTTTTATTCTACACTTAAGAAAGAGCCGCTGATAAGCTTGGCAGATACCAAAACCCCTCGTACAAAAAAGACAATAAAAACTCCACCCAAAAACCTATGTAACTAAAGTCCATAATAAAAAATATACATAAAAAAAGAGATAAATGCTCAAATCATCAATAACAGCAGGATCCATGTAATCCAGTAAATATACCTGTAGCTGCTAAGAAACTATACAAAAAAATGATCAATCCATATGTGTGTGTATTATATACATTTATATGCAAAATAAAATAAACTATATAATAACATAAAACAAGCAATATTTTCTAATATTGATTATAAATCAAATATATGATAAGCAAATGGATGAAAAAATTAAAAAATGTAGAAAGTTGTTACATTATAGAAATAATATTATATGCATAATGATAATTTTACTCCAAACATAACCAGTGCTTTTAATAAAATTTCAAAACCCTTAATTAAATTTTTAGAACATTTAAACATCTATTTAAAGCAAAGAAGTAAATGTATGTTTAAATTTAAAATATATGGAATTCAATTACACAATGAACATATCAGCATGCATGCATGCATGCATTATGTATGTATGTATGTATCGTCAAACCCAAGTCGAGTTGCCCTCGAGCTCCGGTCTTCCATAATATACACATGTCGATGTATATATATATATATCGTCAAACCCAAGTCGAGCTGCCCTCGAACTCCGGTCTTCCATAATATACACATGTCGACATATAAATATTTAGTTCAATTCATAAACGGACAGAACTCTGTTTGTAAATTGACACTTCCAACTTACATGACCACCCAATACAACATCAACCAACTACAAAACCAATACCAACATTCCACATTAACCAATTCCAAACGAACAATTCAACCAATGGATTCAACCAACCAATTCAGACAATTGATTCGATCAAACATCTTTAACAACATATAGGATAAATTTATATATAACGTGATGAATTGAAGATATAGATGTGAGTCAGAAACTCACAAAAATGATGCGTGAACTAGCAAACAGCGCCTACGCCCTCACCATGAATTCTTCTTCTATTCCTGCCTTCACCCAGCTTCATCATCGCCTCCAAAACAAAAACCGAATGACGTCGAATATTTATTTTCCGCTCTGCCTTCACCGCCAAAATTCTCATGTCACCGGAACCCAACGTCACATCACCTCCTACCGTCGCTAGCCCTATGTCCAATGCCAGCAACCTCGCCCTACCCCGTGTCACCACCAGACCACAACACGACTACAACCACATGCCCCAATCACCTACTTCATCCACGCGTAATCATGCCTCAGTCATCCGCCTCGTCCACGTGCGAGCATGCCACCCCTAATGTCGATCATTGCTCCATGCTATAAACGCTTCATGCGATTTATTTATTTATTTATTTTATTTATTTTTTTCTACGTGAATCGGTTTTGATTTCTTAGGGTTTAGCAACTGAAAAATAGATACGGGTTCGGCTTGCCTGGGAAGGAAGGGAAAAAAGTAGTAAGGGTTTTGGGTGACATTTGGGTTTGGCCTTGATCTTTGAGCCCAGTTAGAAATCAAATAATATTTTTTTTAATAATTCACTTATAATTTATTTGCATATAGATTTCAGTCTAATTCAAATTAATTTATACTTCATTTTACACGATATATGTTGATAACTGGACAATTTTACTCAGTTCAATACTCCTTTATTTCTATTTGATTATTCACTGTATTCAAACTATTTCAATTATTTGAAAATTATTTAATATATAAAATATTTCATTTTTTTATCAAAATAATTTATTCAAATTCAATATATATTGTCTTAAAAGCATTTATTGATTTAATCCAATTAATTAGATCAAAATCTTTTATTAAACAGAATTTAATTAACTAAAATTTATTATCTAAAAGATTAATTATCAATTATCAAATTCAAACGATTTTATTTTACTTAAATTTTATTTATTTACATGGCATAGAAAGCAGGGTTATTATAGACTCTCTCCTTATGAAAAATATGTCCTTGCAATTTCTTATAGGAAGACATCAAACAACTCATACCCCGACTTTCTTCATATCTACAATCTTCTATCAAACTCAACTACTCAATCCTCTATGTTGCACTTCCTTCAATTCTCTTAGCGTATGCTGCAATATAAATAGATTTAATTCACGACCTTCTATTTCCGCATACGATAAAATTTTCGTGAAATTTTTCCAAGTGTCAGATTTTTTGAAAAAATTCATCAGAATTTTCTTTGTACGGAGAGCGTTCCAAAAAATTAAAACATAATATAATCACATAATATACATCTCCAAAGAGACATCCCAACATGGGGCATTCCAAAACATGGAAAAACAATACAATATCACAATATATATCGATATATCGTAAAAACATACCTTTTTGTTAGCGTTTAAGCAAATTAGCTTATTATATTAGCGAGCAAAAGCGAGCCAGTATCACCAATAAGTGCAAATGTGCTTCCTGTGTACGTATCTCAACTCAAAATCAACCATTAGCTTCATATAACAAGAGATAATAGGTATGTATTCACTTATTTTCTAAGCAACACTGAATTCAAATTTTTAGCCACATTTGGACAAAATTTTCAACAATCAAAACATAAAGTTAGACAAGAATATCAAATAGTGAATTGTGACATAGTGTGTTAGCTTTTCAAAACAACTTACGGATCATAAAAATGTCTACCGCACTTCAAGTTATGACGTATTTCCAAAAATTATAAAAACTAGAAATTGAAAAGAAACTACGCAGGTCCACTTCTAAAACTGTATTTTTAGCCTATTAAATGACAAAATTTTACAATACACTTAAAACAAAAGTTGTATCTTAAGTTATAAGCTTTCCGGAATGGGCAAAATCATCAAAATCGGATAAATCGCTTAAAAGTTTTGCCTATTTGAACATAGAGCACGTACACAAGCCTGGAATTAGTTCAAATCTAAAATAAATTGCCAAGCACACAAAATTTAAATTGCCAAGTACACAAAATTGAAAGAGGTTTAGAAACTGATAATGAAAATTAAACTGATTTAGCTATATCATTGATGAGAACAAGTGAAGCTGTCAACATAATCCTATTTAAAAAATATTGGTAGTTTATTTCATCTTTACTACTAATAATAAGAATTCCATCTACTAAATTCAACCGTGTCTTTCTGGATTACCAAAAATACCCTATGGACCAAATTAATCCCAGTAAGCCCTAAATCATTATTACATCCAAAATTCTTTGTCCAATCTGTCTCTCTCTCTCTAGCATGTATTCTTTCTAACCCTGCATTCTTTCTGATACTCTACATCAAATCCACACCTTTTATACCATCGAAATCGACCGGAGATCTCGACGCCATCATCTTCTTATCGAACGATTCACCAATGCAGCACATCCATCGGGAAAATGCCTCACCCGTTATCCCGAAACTACCATGAGTTCTGTCTACTCAATCCAAGCCAAACCCCCTTCTTCCTACTCAGCGCTCTTTCTACTGAAAATTTGGATGAAGATGTGGGGTATTTAGTTTTTATGTCAATTCTTATCTCCGATAAAGATGGCGAAGGAGATTATTTAGTTGTTGATAGTTATGGAGACATAGGGGACAAAGTGCGAGTCTAAAAAGAACACTGAAAACGAATCGCACTTTCAACCCGAGGTTAGTTCATATATCATAGTTTATTCATTGAAGCAATTGTGGTTTGATGAAAAAGGTAATAAGTTTATCACAATTCAATTGCTCTCGACTTGACTCAAACAATTGCTTCTTGCAATATTATTTATGTCTAGCAATTGTGTATATTACCATCCTATCCTACATAAGTAGAATATTATCATTTATTAGTACTTTCAGAATTTGTGTCTGTTGATTGGAACATGAATGCTACAAGGTATTTTCCAAGACTATAAATTTTATAACCAAAATGGATGTGGATATTAGGAAAAAGGTTTTGACAATACTTGAACCATTGATTTATACACAAAGGGTTGTTTGATTTGGTGAATATTTTGTGGTTTGTAATATGAATTTATTTAATTTATAGGCTAAAAGTTTTATATATATTCTGCTACCAATAGAAATATTGCTAACTCTTTTGTATGGAAAAGAAATAAAACTTTTGCATACTGTCATATTATCAAATACGATGCACTTTTATAGCATAGTCTACTACTTCCCTAAATTCAAACGAAATATCTGGCATGGCAAAAAAAGCTCAGTTTTTGTTATTATTTCCATAGTTTTTGTCTTATTCATGTTTGTAACATAGTTTACATTGTAGTTCTCTTCAAACCGATTCTATGTTGTTTAAACCTGTAGTTATTATACATCTTATCTTCTGCTACCTTTTGAAATTAATCCCAATTAACACCAATTTGGACTTTTTTTTGTTTCTGGTGATTCATGGTAGTGTTATGTTTTTGGAGATGTATCAAATGGATCATAATTAATAAAGTCAGTTTAAAATAAGCTTACACGAATGTTGATTTTTCACCGTTCATTGTTTGTTACGAAGATGAGTTATGAACGAAGTAATACTATTAATATTTTCATTTTTCATAGTTTGTAGGGGAAGTGATAACAGAACCTTCTATGTATTGGAAGTTGAATATGTGTTGGGTCCTAATGAATACACGAGTACTGAATTGTGTAACATAACCATGACATTAGTTACTATCATATTCACGGAGTCATCGATTGGGATATATAATCGTACAATTATTAATTTCAACTACCGATTTCATGTAAAGCTCTTTAATATTGGGAACAATGAAACTATGCATTAATAAAATTCATGTATATAAAAATATATTTCTATTTCTGGGTCCATTAGTAATAAAACATATTTGATATTCAATCTTTAACACCCATGGAATTTAACTAATATTTTTCTAATGTTGATCATTATTCTATGATTGTCGAAGACAATGTCATATATTTGATGAATTAGTATATCACTTGGTAAGTTCATGCATATTCATCTTAACCTATTTTGGTCTTAATTTCTCCATCAGCTAAACCTATGTTGAGATGGGGAAAATTTACCTTTTTCAATTAAGAAACGACACTAAATGCTTCCCTAATAGAAAATAACTATTGATGGTATTTTGATTTTGATTTTTTTTTATGAAAGAGTGATCCTCTTATGAAGAGACCACTCATTATTTATTAAATAATAAACAAAAACAGTACAAATGTTTGAATGGGTATTAATAATTAAGACAATATATGAGATCATCACATAGATGATCCAAAAAGTAGAAAGCTAAAACATGTGCTACACTATATACATAGAGACTATGCACACAACTGGAAGATGATGAAAAAACAATCAACTACATGTGAGCTAATGCACTTGGTTGATATGCGAATGCAAAGGGCTGATGCGGGTAGTGCCTAAAGTTTGATGCGTTGGGGCTTCAGAATGACGGAGTGGATTTGCCTACATAATGCGTTGTGCTCGAGCAAGCTTTAGGTGACAACATGTGAACTGCAGACTTAAGTGCAGATTTCTGCTTGGGATGTACTGCAGAAAATTGTATTTTTGTATGAAGCTAGGAGAACCGATGCCTTGCAAGAAAACCGGTGCAAGTACAGGAAAGACAACTGTTACTTAATTCAGATTTAGTGTAGTGCAGGGAGACTGGAGCTACGTAGAGACCCTGGTGCGAAAACTCCAATGTATAGGACATCAAATGTGAGTGCAGAGCCAGTTGTTGGTGCAACATGAAAAAAATGCAGTAAGGGAAGGTGTATCTTGAAAGACCGTACATGTTGTATTCGGTAGCTGAGCTGCTACATTAGGCTCTCTGTAAACTGGAATATCTTGGTAAGCCACACACTACATGAGTGACTGCATGTGTCCAGGTAAGAATGGCTGCATATTTAGTAGTAGGTGAAGCGCTGAAATGGCGGGCCTCATTTTAAAGTGACAGCATTTGATAATGCTTGCAGGCTTCAAATAGTATATGTGCTACAGAAACGGTTGTAGGCTCCAAAACAAAAGGATACAGGCTTCAGACGACAGGTGGAAGACAGGAACCATGCAATTTTTTTCCAAAAAATATTCATTTAAATAGTGCCTAAGAGGTTTCAGCATACTCAAACATGTTTGGCATAACTACAGAGAAAAATTCGATTCAAACATAAAGAAACTTTAGGATTTGGTAAAGTAATTAGATATCATGTCGAACAATGTGATAAACTTGAATTACTTTACATTAAAGCGTTAGAATTACCAGATCTTTTATCCAACTCTTATGAAACTTAACTTTGTGAATTGATATATAGTTTTTAAATGCGAGCACAGTATGTATTAGTGCCCCATCAAAATATTAAATTCATGCTTAATCGCCATTTTTCCTAAGAAAAAACTGTTCCCCCATTGTCCCCTCATCACTTTCTTTTAACAAAATGAAAAATCATTCCCACCTTTGTCTCCCCAATTTTCAATTCTACTCTTACTTTTAGGCAATCTAAGCACCTCATTTATAGCTCAATTTAGCCTATTAGACTGATTTAATTAATGATTATTATTTACTCTAATCCAATGGATTAATGTGGAATGGATGCGAAATTTAAGTGCACCATCGAACATGGATGCGAAATAATGCTGAGTACATGCTAATACTATATTGCTGGCCAAACTATTCTTTAAAATATCACTCATCTGACCATTTGCATAAAATGACAGGATAATCAACCAACCAGTATGATCAAGCATAAATAGACTAGGTGAGAAAAAACAGTATATAAAAAGGAAAAACAAATTGAAAAAGATGGTTTTCTGATAGAGTGTATACAGGTAAAAGAATTAGCGAACACGTTAACATTAAACAGTATAGTACAATAGTTATAGCGTGACAAAACAATTTTGTTAACAAGCGAATGTTAGCAATAGCTTTGCCAAAGAGGGGACTGAAATGACTATAGTCACATATCCTACAATTCAATGTGAACATAATGAGGTTCTAACTTAAAACAAAGGGCATGCTTTTGGTATATAAGAGAGCAATGCTACAATGGGGAACCGTTGTAATAAAAAAACATACATGTAACAGCATTCCCTTCACTTTGAAGAAGCTTACAAAATCTTACTGAAAACTTGAATCTTAACTAATCTTCCCAAGATATAACGCAAAAGATGAAAAAGTACCATTTAGACTATTGAGTCAATAAGTTATCCAACATAGTGAATTAGTTCAAAACTATCATATCCGGAAGTAAATATGTTGAATTTCATTTATAATGTAAGTATGGAGAGTACACAAAGGACCTTTTGAAAATATATTCATCGAATAATAAATAATTAAGCATCTAATTCATAAGTTGTTGATTGCCTAAATATGGTTATTTAAGTTCTTGGCGGAAGAGGTGAATGATATAAGATTAGGTAAGAATTTTCATCCATCCTCAAAAGAAAGAAGCAAGAAAGTTAGTGAAAAAATTAATTCCAAACTACAAAATATAAAGGTAAGAAAGAAATAGTAGTTACAATATAGGTCAACAACAGTAATTATAGTAATCACGTTATTAGGTTGTGATGAAGGAAAGTAAACAATGTGCTCATAAAAATTTATCGGAAAAATGTTATGTTATACAAAGTCCAAATACCCAGTGTCAAGATGCAGGTCCACACGGACGTGCATATACACTCATACTAATAATAGTCCTACTTTCATGATTGTAACAACCCGCATATTTTACGATTGTATATTTAAATATTTTACTTGAATATAGCATCGTTAGTCGGATTAAAGTCTGAAAAGCTACTTTTTGCAAACAGTCAAATTAGGACTCGAGACCACTTCCATTGAGTCCAAAATGGTGTTTGCGACCTTTTTGAGTATAAACATCGATATGTTTGGAGTTGAGTATAATTTGCTATTTTTCACTTAGGGCTTTGGACTTGGGTTTTGGTTTCACCCAACTCATCCTATACCCTAACTCAGCCCCCCTCTCCTCTTCATTCATTCTCATTTCCTAAAACACTTCAAGCTTTAGAAAAATGGGGGAAGAGAAAAGGAATTAGAAATTCCTAAGCCCTAGATTCATTTGCAAACTCAAGTTCTAGCTCCAAACTCTATGAGAAGCTTAGGTAAGCATCATCTTCATCTTCTCCATCTCATTTCCTCTTCAATTTCAGAAATATCCTAAACCCTAACTTAGGAAATGTTTTTCTTTTGAGCTTAGATTGAAGCTTCTTGGGTTAAATATGAAGAGTGATTGTTCTTGCCTTGCTCTATAGCTTCTCTCTTGTGTTTTTGGGTTTAAAGGTGAGTTTTTGAACTCACATCTACGTCTATAGCTTTCGTTGTTGTTAGGTATGAATTCCTAACATCTATTCATGTTCATTTGTTTTTGATTTGGATTGATTTGGTGAATTTTCCAATTTTTGGTTTTTGAAGTCCAATTTTGTGTAAAATCCTTTTATGGGTGTTTGAACATGTTTTACCGGGGTGTATCGAAGAGCCTATTAGGCTGGGTTGTCGCTTGGCATAAATCCCGAATCGCCGTTGCTCGATCGGTTCTGGAAGAATTTTGCCCCACTTGGGGGCTAGGCTGATTCTGCTCTGGTAGCAGGCTCAGTCGACTGAACCAGGGGCAGAAAACATTCTGTCCCTGTATCAGTCGACTGACCTCTGTGTTCAGTCGACTGAACCTGGGGACAGAAGATTTTTGTCCCCGTATCAGTCGACTGACCTGGAAACCGAAAGTTTCCAAGCATGGGTCAGCCGACTGACCAACTGGTTCAATCGATTGATCTGCTTGTCTCAGCCCAATTTTCTTATTTTGCTTGGGTTTCCAATTTCGATCGATTCGTGTTGATCCGATTTGCCGTTATCATTTATTATCGACTTTGATGACTTCTTTTTAGGATTTTTGAGAATATCCATTTTGATGGATTCGACAACGATTTTTATGGATTTGATTCACGTCTTCATATGTGAATTTTTGGTGATTGTTTGTTTCTACAATCATTTCTATGACTTGTCACTTTAAAATACAAAGGTTTCTATACTAGTAGTAAATATTCTAACTCTTTCACAAAGATGATTTCAACCCTATTTTTAATACAAAGCTCGTTTATAAAACCGTTTTCCAATCTATTAGTATATACAAACCTTTACCTCATTCGTATGAGAAATCTAATTAAACGGCTTAGTAAAACAAGTGGTATGAAACGATTGCGTTTACTTCGTCGGTTAATTTTTGGACTTGTTCGATTGAAAATCTTGTGACAACTTTTGAGTGGAAATCTACAATTTGTTCGTAAATATTTAAGTTAAGCCAGTGGTTATGGGACATGAAGCTAAACTCATTTATTTACTAGCTTAATGTAATCGACACTTCTTGATGATCGATGATGATCATTTTGTGGTTTAGACTAGCGATTTGCGATGTCTCTTTGTCCATGTGGGGGACTGTACCCCGATTTATAGAGCTTCGTCTCATTTTTATAGGCTTGCGACCTATAGTTTTATGGAGTTCGGTTCATCGGGCGTAACGCTGTACTACGTCATTGTTCCAGTTTATTGGAGTTCGGTTCATCGGGCGTAACGTTGTACTACGTCTTTGTTCCGTATTGTTTGAGTTTGGTTCATCGGGCGTAACGCTGTACTACGTCGATGTTCTGGATTATTTGAGTTTGGTTCCTCGAGCGTTCGTTGTACTACGTCGTGGCGCCGGCTCTATGGTTAGCGACCATGGATTATCGACCCGTTTGTGATACACGTGTTGGTGAGTTTTCATGCTCCCGTTTGTGATAGGCCTTTCCCCTTTTGTGATTTCTGGATTTCTGGTTGTGATTTCTAGAATTTGTGTTTCACTAATTTTCGTGGATTGGCATTGATATGTTTTGTCAATAGTTGTGTTTTGGTGGATAATTTAAAGAATGTGATTCTTTTTGGTCTTTTGAGATTCATGAGATATTGTATGATTTTTGTTGTTATTTGATGTATACCCGACACAGTATGACATTTTTGTTATCATAAGTTTTTGGTCATATCTCTTATCCTATCTCATTTTATCTGATATTTATAGCTAGACTGATCCGTTTATTATTTTCTTCTTAAATAATACTCGGGTCAGACCGAGGTATTTCAGGTGCTCCTGCTTGACTTCTTATCAGGGTCCTTCACCTGACTTTTGGCTAACTACTTTAGATCGGTAGTTTTTGTTAGTATACATTTGAGTTGGAGACTCCTTGATGTATATTTATTCTTTTGTCTTGCACCTGTACCTATTCGTTTGTTATGTAGTGGATCTTCTATGACCACTATTTGATGTACACTTTTATGTGTTATATTCATATCTGATTCCGCCTTTGTAATATGAATATCTATGACTGATTTGTGTTATGTTTATTTCTATATTTGTTTCCGAAGTCCACTTAGCCACTGTGTGGTAGCTTTGAGTTTGTATTTGATATGTCGGATTTCCTCTTGAAATGAAATGTAAGTTATATTATCTGACATATCGGTACTCGCACAAAACAATTACACAGATGGTCGCTCCTCAACAGCCTTATTCTTCGTGCTAGTCGACGGCATTACCCCGTAGTGTCCTTGGCTAGCGTGAGTATAGAGGTGGGGCGTGACAATGATCAACCTAATTGAAATAAAAAATGGAAACATTATCATGTCCTTATATTTCCTAGTTAAATGAGGTTGTGATCCAGCATAGATATGTCAGTTCCTAAAATAGCAAATTTATTTATGAACGATATAAACCATCATCCATTTTAAAATAACCCACATGCAATGTTTATAAAGAAATTTTTTAAGCTAAATCAGAAGAAATACAGTAGATTATTTAATATACTTTAGAAAAATGCGTAATTGCCATGAGAAAGACCAAGGCAAAATATTTAAGCAAGTCAAGGTAAACCATGTGCTGCCCGATCAGCATCTTTCTCATTAAGATATATGGCCAATCCTTGAGGAATAAATTTCAAGTGTGCATAAGATAATGAATTCCATGCTAGCTAAATTAGTGTCATAAAGTATGTTCTTCTTCTTCTTTAACAGAAAGGCATATGGAATAAGCATTTTCATTCATTTTTATTCAAGAAGACTAACAGGCTTCTTTCAGAACCCTTTGTGCAGAATAAATAAACTAAAATTTACAATAAGTCGATAAATTACCATGAAGCCTAAAAAACTGATAAATTTATCTAATTCCACAGGTTTCCATTGAATAACGTATTACAAAGACATCAAAGAAAATTACTAGAAAATTCCCATAAATATATTGGCCACAGTAAAAGAGGATTGCATAAACACCATAAAAAGAATCATATGTGTCCATGCATATTGGCTATATATATATAATTCTTCTTCTTTAGGGTAAGTATAAACCAAACAAAACCTATAATTGAAAGCAAATCACAAAAAAAACAGCATAAGAATAAATACAATGAGTCATTGAGTATGGACGAATATGAAGGGAATGAAAGGAACTAGCATAATCAATAACAAAAATGAGAGCTTCATTGTCATTTTAGTAACAGAAAATCGGTAATCAAAAAATCATTTTACATTTCAAGGATTTTAATTATAAAACTGATGATAGAAATTTACAATTACGGCTAAACGATGACAATTTAATGTTATCTTTATCTTGCAAATAACATAAACCCTAAGATCTAGAATTACATGATTATCACATATGTAATGAATCAATAAAACATACCTTCAGACATCTTGTATATGAATCAGCAATGGTCGTTGTCGAAAGTTATTTCAATGGAGAAAGGAAATGGTTTCTCTCTCTTTTCCTATGTCTTTCTTTATGTGTTTTTTCTATATCCTTTGTGATGGGCAAAGGTTAATATTTATAGGTAGAGAGAGGACCAAATTTCCAGATTTGTAGACTTAGTCTTGATCGTCCATCAAGATCAAGATGAGTGAAATTAGCGCTCTAGATTATAACCGTTTTATTGATTACATATTAATAGGAAAACCCTTTAGATTCTATTGACCACAAAATGACGAAGGAAACATTTGAGGAAGGAAACAGTCATATTTCCTTACAAAATAAGGAAGGAAATCCATTAATGTTTTCGTATTAATTTCCTTACAAAACAGTCAAATTTCCTTACAGTCTCCCACTTGGTAAATAGTAAAATCCATTAATGTTTTCGTATTAAGGTCATAAGGCGCGCATGATATGCTAAACTTTTCTTTAATCAGTTATCATAAGTGTCTTGGCTAATCCAATGGTCAATGGAAGTCATGACGTGTACATGTTATTTTGCAACATGTTTACTTCCATGTACTACGACATTGACAACTTTCATAACTATACCATAGATGAGCATAACTTAATGGTCATATAATGTCTTGAAGCAAAAGACTATTTTTGTTATCATTTATCTAAATATAAATGTGTACACATTATAAAACAGAAATAAAAGATGTCCAAATTATTAAGAGCTCAATAATTGTTATGTCTGGCTAAGTACAAAATAAATGGCATAATAAGGAGATAATTAGGAACTATCTGCAAGACCCATGCTATCAGAATGTCTCTGAAAGGTCTTTGGAGGTAGTCCTTTCGTGAATATGTCTGCCACTTGTAAGTCTGTACTTATCGATTGAACAACAATTTTCTTTAGTTTAACATCTTGCTTCAGTAGTGGGTATTTCAGGTCCATGTGTTTGGAACCTTTGGTTATCCTATCATGCTTGGAGAAAAAGGTTGCAGCTTCATTGTCGCAGTAGACAGTTAGTGGCTTAGAGATAAAACTTGAAGTGCCAAATTGTGAGACAAAATTACGCAGCCATGTTCCCTGAATTGAAGCCTCATAACATGCTACGTATTCAGCCATCATGGTGGATCCGAAAAGCATCTTAGATTTCTAGCTTCTCCATGATATTGCACCTCCACATAAGAGGTACACATAGCCAAGAGTGCAGATCCTAGTGTCGGGACATCCAGCAAGGTCTGAATCAGAATAACCAGTTACCTGTAGGTAACTTGATTTTCTATAGGTGAGCATGTAATTCCTTGTTCCCTTTAGGTATCTCAGTACCTTCTTTGCAGCTTTCCAATGAGCAATTCCTGGGTTACTTTGAAATCTACCCAGCATACCAACTGCATGACTGATATCAAGTCTTGTACGGACCTGTGAATACATCAAACTCCCTACAAGAGATGCATAAGGATATTTGGTCATTTCTTCTCGTTCCATAGGAGTCTTTGGGCACTGCTCAAGAACAAGTTTGTCTCCTTTCTGCAGTGGGACAGGACTAGAGGAATAATTCATCATGCTAAATCTCTCGAGAATTTTGTCAATATATGCTTATGATCTATCACGGAATATTTCTATTCCTATCACATAGGAAGCCTCACCCATATCTTTCATTTCAAAATTCGTTGAGAGATAATTCTTAGTTTCACGTAATAAACCAAGGTCGTTGCTAGCTAATAATATGTCATCAACATACAGAATCAAAAATATGAACTTTCTCCCACTGAACTTGAGGTATATACAAGGGTCAACTATGTTTTCTGTGAAATCGAAAGTGGTAATGATTTCATGAAACTTTAGATACCATTGTCTAGAAGCTTGTTTCAGTCCATATATTGATTTCTTAAGTTTGCAGACCATGTCTTCCCGTCCTTCAATTATGAAGGCCTTTAGGTTGACGCATGTAGACTTCTTCTTCCAAGTCTCCATTTAGAAAGGTTGTCTTCACATCCATTTGATGTAACTCGAGATCATAATGAGCTACTAATGCCATGATAATTCTAATAGAATCTTTCCTGGAAACAGGAGCAAAAGTTTCATTATAGTCAATGCCTTCTTTCTGATTAAAACCTTTGAAAACAAGTCTGGCTTTACATCGTTCAATTTTACCATTGCAGTCATGTTTGGTCTTGAAGACCCACTTACAACCGACTGCTTTATGTCCTTGCGGCAATTGGACGATTTCCCAAACTTGATTATTATCCATATATTTCTATTCATCTTTCATGGCATCAATTCATTTAAGAGAGTTAACATCCTTAATGGCTTGTGAATAAGAAACTGGGTCCGTAGTTCCTTCAGATTCTATTAGATAAAGCATATAATCATCAGGAATAGCTGATCTTCTTTGTCTTTGAGATCTTCTTAATACTAGTTCCTGTGGTACTTCATCAACATTATGATTGGTGATAATTTCATTATGGAGTTGTTGATCATTTATTGGGTTTCCCTCATTGTGAACAGGTTCAACAATGGGATGATTCCCAATATCTTTCGAAATAGAGGGTAAGATAATGGGTACCCTTATGTCATGAATGACCACTTCTTGTTGTTTTGTACTCCCACTGATTCCACCATTTTCATAGAATTTGGCATTGCCGGTTTCAACAATTCTTGTACTATGGTTAGGACAATAAAATCTATATCCTTTATATTTTTCTGGGTAACCTATAAAGTAACCACTGACTGTCTTAAAATCCTATTTCTTTTCATTTGGATTGTACAGTCTAGCTTCAGCTGGGCAACCCCAAATTTTGAGATGTCTTAAACTAGGTTTCCATCCTTTCCAAAGTTCAAAAGGAGTCTTTGGAACGGCCTTACTTGGAACTCTATTTAAGATGTAGATAGCTATTCATAATGCATCCATCCATAATGATATAGGTAAATTTGCATGACTCATCATGGATCTAACCATTTCCATGTATGTACGATTTTGCCTTTCAGCTACACCAATCTGCCATGGAGATCCAAGCGTTGTGTATTGTGCAACAATTCCAAGTTTTTGAAGAAGTCTAGCAAAAGGTCCAAGATATTGTCCCATTTCATCATACCTTCCATAGAATTCACCACCCCTATTTGACCTAATGATTTTCACTTTTCTTTCTAATTGCCTTTCGACTTCAGTAATGAACACTTGTACATCATCCACTGACTGAGATTTTTCATGCAATAGATAAAGATAGCAATAACGTGAAAAATCATCGATAAAAGTGATGAAATATTTCTCTCCTCCAAAAGTTGGAACATCAAAAGGTCCACAAATATCTGTATGTATTATTTCAAGAAGTTATGTACTTCTTGTGGCTCCTTTCTTTGTGTTTTTTGTTGTTTTTCCTTTAATACAATCAACACATGCTATAATGTTAGCGAAGTCTAGGTCCGGTAGGACACCATTTTTCACTAACCTCTTGATTCTTTCACTGGATATATGACCCAGTTTTTTATGCCACAAGAAGTAAGAATCATTCTTGGATGACTTTCCTTTATTTTTCTTTTCCATGTAGGGTGAGTTGGATTTCAGCATTTTGTTTAAGATGAAGTTTATAGTCCATCAATTAATATTCCAGAACCAATAAGACTAGAATTTTTAAATAAACTAAAATTTCCATTTCCAATTCAAAAGAATATCCAAATTTATCAAGTACACTTACAGAAATCAAATTACGGGAAATAGACAGAACATAAAGAGTTTGACATAAATCTAACTGATAACCGCTATCTAAAATGAGACGAAAAGTTCCAATAGCTTCAACTGGAGCTTTATCTTTATTCCCCATGAAAATGAAATTCTCACTTGGGTTTGTGGTTTGGATCGTAATGAATCCCTGCATAGAATTCAAAACATTAACATTAGCAGTAGTATCAATCCACCAAGTAGAAGAAGGTACATTAGTAAGATTTGATTCGAAATGACTTACGAAACCCATTGGGTTACCTTTCTTTTCGAACCATGCTTTGCGCTTAATGCGATCTGCTTGGAAGTGTCCAGGTTTCTTGTAGAATTTGCAGACATCATCCTTTTTTTTCTTCTTGGATGGTTGAGTGGCGTCATCAGATTTGGGTGGTGCTCTTTTATGCTGTGAGTTGTTCCTTTTGCCAGCTTGTTTTCCAACCCCTTGAGTGAAATAAGCAACTTTAATGCCTTACGAGCCCTGCCTAGACTCCTCTTGAACCAGTTTGTTAGTCAATTCATTTAGACTCCACTTTTCTGTAATAGTGTTGTAATGAATTTTGAATGGTTCATACCGAGGAGGTAAGCTAGTGAGAATGAATTGGACGAGAAAAGCATCGTCCATAACCAATCCCAAGTTCTTAAGTTTGGCAGCAAGGTTAATCATTTCAATGACATGAGCGCTCATTTAGCGAGAACCATCAAACTTCATGGTTACAAGGTCTACCATAAGTTTCCCAGCAAGGGATTTGTCTGCAGTCTTGAACCGATTTTCAATGGATTACAAATATTCTTTTGCGCTTTCAGTTTTGGGTAGGGAGGTTTTGATGTTGGTATCAATCACCATTCACATAAACATCATGCTGAGCCTATTAGATCGTTCCCAATCATCATGGAGTTTGTTTTCCTCAGGCGTACTTGTGTCAGTAAGTGGGGCTGGCTTTTCCTTAAGGAGAGCCATGTCCAGTTCAAGTACGCCCAAAGAAAACTCAACTTGCTCTCTCCATTCTGAGTAGTTGGTTCCATTGAGTCTGATGATAGACGTAGCGTGTGAATTAAGGTTTGAGGGTATTGCAACTGCAGAGATAAAAAAATGTAGGCTTCTTTATTAGAATAAAACACATGTCATAATAAGAGGTTAGGTTTAGCGCCTCCTGTGGGTAGGCAGTAAAACCATACTCATGGAAGAATGATAAACGTTAATGTTTCATGCGTTATTGTGTAAGCAGCAGCCGCCTGTGGACGGGACTGCATGCATCAGACCAGAGGAAACAAGGAAATTAAGTGCGGAAGCGAAAACTAAAACAAGAGAAGGGAAACCGGATCGAACCAGGTGGTCACCTCCTTTTTTTCCGTATAAACATTTGCCATTCTTTCAAGTAATCCACAGCAAGGATAATAAATGTCTAGTAACTCCAAGTAAATTTCATACATGAATTTAACATATAAATAATTATTTTGTAAGTTCCAGATCATGAATTTAATATCAAACTAGGAAACAATTGTTTTCAATATGTATACTTTCTGAAAAGTATTCGCATACAATAAGTTGTTCCATATTATACGGTAGGTCAAACGTTAAAGTAGAAAAATTAACTTTTGCGGAAATATAAACTTTCCAGATCCAGATCTAAGCATACAGTAAATAGAATAATATTGATGATCATGATTACTATAGCAACTTAAATAATATAAATATTAAACTTGAATCATATTAACACTAATAATCATCATCATTATTATAGTAAAATTACAAACATCATATCATAGATCTATGATAGTTTCATTTTATATATATTGATGGATAATCATGAATTCTAAAACCTTGCTCTAATACCACATGTTATCTTTATCTTGCAAATAACATAAACCCTAAGATCTAGAATTACATGATTATCACATATGTAATGAATCAATAAAACATACCTCCAGACATCTTGTATATGAATCAGCAATGGTTGTTGTCGAAAGTTATTTCAATGGACAAAGGAAATGGTTTCTCTCTCTTTTCATATATCTTTCTTTATGTGTTTTTTCTATATCCTTTGTGATGGGCAAAGGTTAATATTTATAGGTAGAGAGAGGACCAAATTTCCAGATTTGTAGACTTAGTCTTGATCGTCCATCAAGATCAAGATGAGGAAAATTAACGCTCTAGATTATAACCGTTTTATTGATTAGCATATTAATAGGAAAACCCTTTAGATTCTGTTGACCACAAAATGAGGAAGGAAACGTTTGAGGAAGGAAACAGTCAAATTTCCTTACAAAATAAGGAAGGAAATCCATTAATGTTTTCGTATTAATTTCCTTACAAAACGGTCAAATTTCCTTACATTTAATACATAATCTGTTTTAGTGTTTACTATGCCTTGATGCCATTTTCCACGATACCTCCGTGACTAGTTTGTGCAAGGTCTCATTCTTACTTGATTATTATTTATGGTTTGTGCACAACCAATGTTTTAGTGTTCACTAGAATTTTCCATTTTTAAATGTTTCTAAAACCTCATGGTTTCGAAAATAAATTGAATTTAGCTATTAGATTTAAATTGAATTCAGCTATTAGATTTAAACACAGTGTTCTTTAGTTCAAATTATAATGTTTTCAAAACAATATTAAAATGGAATAATAGAGAACTTAAGTTTTAGGTTTAGATGTGGATGTTCAAACATGAAAATCAATTTCAAAATGTGTACGGACATTAAAATATGGTCATTCGAACCTAGATTTATGATCGAATCTCATTTCCATTTAAAGTTTGAACTTTACGATGTGAATCCCATTTAGAAAACCTTCCTCTCTATACAATATTCCATAAATTAATTTATATATTAAAGTATACAACGCTGCCATGCCATAAAGTTTAGTGATTAGTTTCGCCAATTGGCTGCAATGTTGACTACCTAGGATTTTATATCAACACTGTCTCGTCGGTGATCTCAATTTTAGACTAACATTTAATGGCTGCATACGTTGTTTAAAATATTTATATCCAAAAATGATATTTATCATTTTCTAAAATAATATACGTTACTTTATACGACAACGTGTGATTTTTAAATAAACAGTTATTATACCATTTCCAAAATACAATGTCGGACTGCCTCGTATAAGCGTTTAGGAATCTCTATCGATATCGTTGATCAGACTTGTCAGTCGGAATTCTTAAATCACTCTACACACAAGCTAACACCAAAATAAACTACTAAAATATTATCAATTACTATATAAAATATTATTTTTATTTTATTAAATCATATGCTAATAAAATATTAAATTTCAAAACTCGTATATACATACAATTCAACAATCATTAACTACGATACAATCAAACACATACCAACTAATCAAACAAGCAAATGTCTTCAATGGATAGCTATCTGCATCGGCTGCACACTCTGATCTTTACTGGATCAAGCTATTCTATTCAAAGCCACATTGAGGTTTATTCACCTTCACTAATGCCAGCTCTATTGGTCTGGCTAACAATTCTTTATTTCACAACCTCCATCAACAACTTAAAATCTACACGGAGATTAACACACAAAAGTAATAGGAATAATTTATATATATATATATATATATATATATATATATAGAAAATAAGAAAGACGTCTCTAGATGATTACCCTAATAATCATCATATACTCCTACTATCCCTTAACATAGGGTAACTACCTAACACATGCAAGAGGACATGAACTCTAAGTCGCATTTACGATCTTGACTTGTGTCTCTTACTGTTCAAAATAAAATATTTCAATAAAAGCATTAATAAGGAATTTATCGAGTTTATCATGAGCATGCAATATTAGTTGATATAAACCCGAGCTGGTTATAACATCTTTCAAAAATTGACATTCACTGTTCAAATCCCATAATCGTTGTGTTCCCACATGACTATGAACTTTAATAATCCTAGCCTCCCCCTTGCGCCTAAGTTATGACTAAACTAGTCAAAAAATGCAAACTAATATTTTCATAACGTTAACTATGAATAATATAGAAAAACTTACAACGAAATTCCAAATTTTGTGGGTTATATGATCTTTGAAAGCAAATTGGAGTGATGGTTGTAATTCTTCTTCTTTTTGGTTTTCTTGTTGCATACCCTCTCTATTTCTTCCTCTTGGTCTTCATGCGTTTCTACGTCCATTTCTTATTCGTCTTGAACTCCCTTGTCTCCTTCATCATCAACATTGTCTTCCACAGTCATTTCTACATCCTCATGAATTTCCTCATCTCCTTCCTCTTCAACATCATCTGCTTCCATCTCGTCATAACTGCTACCCTCATCGCTACTCTGACTTTCACTTTCATTTTCTTCAGCGTCGTTATCCCCTCTATGTTCTGTATCATCATTTTTCTTTTGGTCCATTAGTTCGTTTTGTCTCTCGGTTTAAAGCCTCCTGCGATTAGATGCCGTCATGGGAACACGAGAAGACGCAGTTGACGATTTTTTGCTGCGAGTAAACCATCTTAGTTTGTATATACACACACATACAAATAATAAGAACCGTATATAAAAACAGTAGTCAACATAGCCTTGATACATAATTTGGTGACATATCCGACGAAGGCCCACCGAATATATAAAACGACATGGTCCAACAGTGTTTGATGAACTAAACCACATTCAATCACTCAAGTTCGAAAAAGACCTAGCGCATATTAGAAATAAATACGACAAACATACACCGAATATAAAGAACAACAAGGGTATACCGATTTTTACGAAAAACACACCCTTCACTCTCTAAATATGGCAATGACGTGACGAATATCATACAACAAAATGGCGGAAAGTCGCCGAACTTACTAAATTCTCCCAAAAAATTCACAATCTCAACTGAAATCAAGACTCAATCTTTCTACAACCCTAACCCAGATACACAAAAAGACAAGTCGAGAATGAATTAATACCTCTGCATTAATTGGTCCAACGGCTGTGGATCGAGCTTGTTCTTCCGCGCTGTGGTTTTTGTTCGCATCATTGCCGAGCGTAGCTTGCTTCTTCGGTGGTCGTGAAAACTAGGGTTTTGATTCGCGTGGTGAAATAAAGTTGGTTTTGTTTTGATTTTGCTTTCACGCTAAAACTGATAGAGCACACGTGATGACAGTAAATAAGCGATAAAAGGTAAGGTTATTTTAGTCTATTTGATAATTTTAATAAAATAAAATTTTAATTCCCCTGCTAATTAAAAGATTAATGGAGTTTCTATAAATTTATATTTCTTTTATACATTGACAGACTCCCTTTAACATTGCCCTTAATCAATATAATTTTAACACGTGCCGTGAGTAGTGGTGAAGTACTTCGCACGAACTCTTATTTTCAAAACAAGTTTTTCATTGATTCAACTTGAGTCACCTGAAATTTGAGTATAACCAGCGTACCCCTTTGTATGCTCATCGTTCAGTGTAGGATGGTCAACTACATCTTAGTATGATTTCTTGTGCTCTTCGGCAGCTGTCCTTGTATTATTCCTTAAAGCAGGCGCGAATCTTTGGAGAAAACTAAATGTAAAATCGAACCGCAATTCTTGCCCAAATCAAAATCAAACCCTAAAACAACTATAATGCGATCGCCAACTTCGCCTCCGCCAACAGCAGCTGCTGCCTCTACCACTCGACGCAAGGGAAACTCCGGTCGATCATGGCTGGCGATATCATCGACCCAAATCCAACACTTGCAAGATGTGAAAAAACACACTATCATGCGTAGAACTGGATTGCCTGCTCGTGATCTGAGAATTTTGGATCCTATGCTGAATTATCCATCTACGATTTTGGGAAGAGAGAAAGCAATCGTGATCAACCTGGAGCATATTAAGGCTGTGATTACTGGAACGGAGGTTTTGGTTCCGAATTCGATTAGCCCGCTTGTTGAGCCTTTTGTTGCTGAACTACAGGCTAGGGTTTCGGTGAGAGAGCAGGTATATTTGATTTTTGTTTGCAGAAGTTCTTTTCTTTTCCATGAGATACGGAAGTTAGCATGTGTTGGATGTTTCTATGAATATCAATTTCATATTGAGGGAAGTTGGATTAATATTTTTTTCATTGAATTACATAGTTTGAACAGAGTAATTTGAGTTTGGTAATGACATTGGAAAGTTATTTATGATGCAGGTACTAGTGTTAGTGTTGGATTCATTGTAATAATATTTAATACACAAAATGTTTAACGGTATAGAAAAGTAAATAAGCATACATTCCATAAACAGATTGTAATTTCAAGGGAGATGCATTGTATATGGAATTTGTTGGGCTCAAATGACACTACAACGCATTGTTAATTCTACTTCTCAACAGAAAACAACATTTTCTAGGCTATGTTACTATGTTTTGTATATATTTTCCCTTAGTGGTTGTTTGTTACACACATGTATTATGTGGGTTAAAATACTAGCCGACCTATGTATTTCCCTTGTAGGAAATTAATAAAGAACCAATTCTCAATATAATACACACACACGACACACACATTCTCAGGGAAAAACGATCTAAACCAATTTCACTATATACTTTCCTCCATGGCTTTCTACAAGTAAACACAGTGCCTTAGTCCTGACATAGATTTTGTTTGTTTTGGTGTCAAAGAATGATCTAAACCTATTTTACTATGTACTTATCTCCATGGTGTTCTATGATTAAACACAGAGCCGTGGTCCTCGCATAGATTTTGTTTGTTTTGGTGTCAAAATATGTGATATACTTTTTTCTCCATAACCTTCTACAAACAAAGTTGAGCCTTAGGCTTCGTTCTTGAACACTCTGAGTGTTGCATTTAGACATCTTATGTTTGATTCTATGAAAAGGGGAGTTGGACATAAGAATTGAGTCCGCGTTTAGATGGGGTACGTTTGAACGGTGAAAAAAGTAGAGTTATCTCCACAACCTTCTACAAACAAAGCTGAGCCTTAGGCTCCGTTCTTTACACTCTGAGTGGTGCATTTAGACATCTTATGTTTGACTTCTATGAAAAAGGGAGTTGGACATAAGAATTGAGTCCGTGTTTAGATGGGGTACATTTGAACGGTGAAAAAAGTAGAGTTATCTTGAATGTAAATATTACTGTGATTTTTCGTCACGTACCAACACCACAAAGTTTTGAAGATAAACTCCGAAAGTAGAAGTAAAAGAGAGAGTCGACTGAAGGCAAAAGCCTAGGCTGAAAGCAGTAAAGAATGAAAAGTGCTGAAAAGTAAAAATGTAAAGATTTATAGTGATTCGGGAGTTTTGTCCCTACTCCACTGCTGAAAAATTCTTTTCTCTTAATCAATAGGTTAAAGTTGGCTTTACCAGTTTTGAATGACTGTGTCCACTATTAATGAGTCTTATCTAAAATCGTAAGTCTCAAAGTTAAAATGATTACAAACGATTTCTTAATTAATCAGTTTGTTGCCGGATCTCAATCAAAATCTCGTACATAGGGGTATGTGCCTTGCACGTCTTGCTGCTCTACCATTGGAGAACTTCTCTCTTGGATTGCTAACATGATCCCTTTGTAAGGCTAAGATTTGAACATGTGTCGTCATCTGACTTCTTGCGGATTGACATGGGTTGATGATATGACATATATATACCTTTGGTCGCTTTGACCCTTATGCTTCATATATATTTTAGGCCATTTGAGGCGTTGATGTATTTGAAGGCCATCTTATCCATTAATTTTGATTATTCATTGGACGCCCTTGGTCTTCAGTAGAGTCAACTTCGGTCTTTTATGCTAAACTATGCACTCTTGGCTTTTATTCTCGGTTACAGCCGTGTTGAGCCGTGGCTTTACGTAGAGATACTCAAAAGTCTCCGTATATGAACTAAAGGCTGCATGTAGCATCGGTAGAATAGCACGCCTTGATGCTTTAGTCTTTCGGTTAGAAGTTGACCTTGTGACTTATGCTTTTGATGGGAGGCCTGCCTTGAGGCCTATACTTTTGGTTTAAGGTTAGTCTGGTGACCGTTGCTTTCGAGGTGGCTTGACCTGAGTCATAATACCATGCTTTCAATATGAGTAACACATATGGTCGTTGGTTTTCAATATACCGTGGATGTGATTCTAAATCTTAGTATTGTGAACCACTTCTGGTCGTTTGAGCTCGGCATCTAGCTTCCGGGGCCTTGATCGTTCATGAGCATCTAGCTTTCGGACATTGTTTACGCTTCCACATGTGAGTTTAACCTTCAAACCAATTTATTGAAGGGAGTTATGTAAGGCTAAAGTATCACTGATATTTAATACTTATGGAAGGTCAAATACATATTAAAGCTGATAAGCTTAACCTCGAGAGTTGAAGTTTCCAGTAATCATGTGCAATGAATATCTAAGAATCTTTCTTCCAGGTTTTGACTTATTTAGCTAAAAGTTGAATATAGTCAAGTAAAAATATGATATAACACATGCCCTAAAAATCACTTCATATGTATGAATGCGAAGTGAACTTTGTAGGAAGAGTTGGATTATATTCCGTATTAAGTTATTATCATTCTTCCTTTCAAATCTATATCTAGTTCCCATAACTTTAAAATTAATTTATGTCCAACAAACGTCTTACCTCACCGTGAGGGTTTTGTAGCACAGGGACATATCAGTTGCTGCTGCTATATGAAGGATAATTATAGCCATGTGTAATGCGGTCCGCGCCAGCTTTGTTAGATTTAGGGTGATCGATCCAAGCCCCTATCCGGGTGTTATTTTTTGGATTATTTGCGGGTATCCGAAAGGATTTTATGCGGATGACATGATGTATTCTAGCTCTTGGTCTAGGCAAGTGCAATTCTACACGAGAAACCTTACTCTCAATCTTTTTGGTAGTTCGATTAATCATTTCGACCCGTTAAATACTTGCCTCGATTTTGAAATATTATAATAAAAATATCCCACTTTAGATGTGGAATTAACCATGAACATAAATTTATTTATTATGTAATAGATTCGTCCTTCGATAAATTACGATGGTCCGTCGAGCCAATATCCATTGATTTACTATGTCGACCATAGAGCCAAAATATGATATTTCGGGAAGCAATAGCCTTATGTTTATACAGAACGTTTTCTTTTGTAGCCTGAGCCAAGATGGTTTAATGATCGAAGACTTCAAACAATCTGTAATGCCGAAAGACTCAAAATCGTTTAAATAGATCACAGTTTCACATGACTATAGTGATCAAAAAGCAACATCATTTTGGGTTTCAGTGCTACTTCCAAAAACCATAATATAGATTGAAACCAATTTAATACGTATATAGGCCAGCTTTGTGTCAAATTTTATTTTATTAAAACATTTGACAACATGCTTCAGTCATTTAGACCAGAGTTTTACTAGTATGTCATTTTGGAAAATTATGAGTGGCATTCTTGTGCCTAATAACTGCATAACACTGCTCGGTCATGGCTCACAATTGCATAACACTGTTTGGTCATGGCTAATGAACCACACACATCTAGGTCTTTATCATTGCGTGACACTACTTGGTCATGACTAACATGTTTGACATATCTAGGTTTTCAGCGTTGCATGATACCACTCGACCATGACTAACATCTTTGACATGTCTAGGTTTTCATCTTTGCATGGTACTACTCGACAATAGCTAACAACTCTATCATGTTCAAATTTTGTCATTGCATGACACTACTTGGTCATGGTTAACATCTCTACCATGTTCAAGTTTTATCATAGTATGACACTACTCGACCATGACTAACATCTCTATCACATCTAAGTCTTTATCCATGGCACTACTCGGCCATGACTAGCATCTACGTTATATCTAGATCTTTATCCTTGCATGACACTGCTCGACCATGACTAACATTTATATTATATCTAGGTCTTTATCCTTGCATGACACTGCTCGGCCATGGCTAACATCTATATCATATATGCATCTTAATCCTTGCATGACACTACTCGGCCATGGCCTTCAGTTCTGAAATACTCAATTTCATCATACGGTACTTCTCGGCCATGACTAACCAATATTAAAATTATACTTGCAGCGGCATTATGATGTGGTATGGCTTTAAGTGCTATGCATTCCAAATTCGAGGAATTAAAATGTCATCCAGTCTCTTTAGTCTATACGCACCGAAGGAATTATATCATGAATTATAAGGGATCCTTCCCAGTTCAGACCGAGAGGTCCATCTACCGAATCCTTTATCTTTCGAATGATGAGATCCAATGTTTTAAATTTCGGATTTCGGTCACGTTTCATCTTGAAGATTTTAGAGACTCGATCTCGTATCAGGGGAGATCTTGGACGAGATAAGTCCATCTCAGGTGTTTATGTCGGAGTTCCATCTCGGGTCTTAAAGCTCATTTCGAAACCATCTCGGGGTATATGATATGTTAGAAATTGATATTCTTACACAACAATTTTTATGAATACTACCATAAAAATAATAACTTAAACTTGATTTGCAAAATCAATCCATTGTTATTAATTTACGAAAGAATATTCATATTCATAAATCATAATATGGTTAAACTAATAGAATAACACAATACGAATAGATTACAGCTTACAACACATGATCCATAAACATGAAATATTGTTATAGACAGAACATAGAAAAGATCCAAACATTAAACAATAACACAGAAGTATAACATAAGACACATACATTCGTAAGTAATATGTGTTATCCCGTCTTTTGACTAGACAGTATACGGATGAATCCGACGAGTCATGCTTCGAAGTTATCAAGGCAAGACGTCTGAAGAAACGACCACGAAGCCCAAAAACCAAAGTACAACCAAGATCACAACACACATATCAAACCACCACAAAAATGCAAGGACCCCAACTCCCTAAGTGTGGGGTCGGTACTGACCCATAAAAGCTCCACCATTGAAGCCCATCTCCTGCCTACTAGCCCTCCTTGATGCTAGAACCCTACTTCCAATGTTGTTTTATTGATTCCATGCAACATTCTATCAATCTCCACAAACTCCTGAATTAGCAACTTTGTTCTTCTACAACTCCATCATTTGAACTTCAAAACATGCTAATATTGGTACAAACAACTATGGAATCACGAAGCTAACCACAAGATGAGTTGAAACAGAGAGTTGGAGGCAACCAATTTGGGTTAGGGGTCGGTACGGACCCCTACGCTGAGTCGTACTGACCCATAGTATTTAATGACGCGGCATCCATGTTTTCATGAAGAACTGGTATATAGCAAGGAGAACAACCTGGATATCTTTTGTTTGAGATTTAAGGCTCCCTACTTCTATAAATAGATGGGTAAGGTTCATTTCTGGGGATCTTTTGGCTCTAGTTCCACTCTACTTTATATTCTTGTAAATCTGAAATTCCAAGTGTTGGAGTTGTATCGACCCCTAAGAACTTCTGCCTCCAAGTCAGAAGTTAAGCAATAAAATTATTAAGTGGACGTAGGCCAGCCGAACCACTATAAATCTCTGTGTTTATTTCTTACTTGTTTTAATTTGTTTTCTTTACTTTTTATTTTCTTCTACTTTCTATTGGGTGTGCGTGCCATTTTTGGTTCAAACATTTTGGTGCTTTCACTGAGAAACACTTGAACTTCTAATTTAAAATTTTAAAAGGATTCTAGATGGCTAAACAATCAACTAGAAGGACCGTTGTTGGAGGAAATCAACCAGAGGGCAGCCAATAGGTGTCCTTAGGAGCTAACCCTCCATCAATCTACATAACTAGGGATGAGATGGAAACTATAATGAATGAATTGCAGGAAAGGATGATGGCACGCCAGGAAGAGATGATAGAGAATTTTTTCAGAAGGATGGGAATGGCTGGAGCTGCAGCAAATTAGAATCAAAGACCGGAAGCTGGAGCGCAGGTAGTTGGAGTAGAACGACTCGGACCAAACCCCAACCCGAACATACGAGTCGGTACCGACCCTAAGGGCTCGGGGCCACGGGTCGTTCTAGCCTTGGAAGGAATGATGTGCATTTTGGAGCTGAAGCGGAGCGTTTGGATGCGATCGAAATGCAAAAACACAACCGGATGAGTATGTACCAGAATTCCCTCGTAGAGTCGGGGGGCAGGCTGAGGATGCTAAACTTAGAATTCATTTGAATGACAATGGCACTTGCTGAGATGGTGAGGCGAGTTATGAGGGGTGGATTGCCTAATCAGACCATGAAAGATTTGAATAGGTTCACATTTACTCCGAATATTCGATACACCAGGAATCCGCCTGATTTAAAGTTACCAACGTTGAAAACGTACGATGGAAATACGGATCCAACGGTTCATTTGATGAGGTACATCCGGCACATGGAAGTGTTGGGTGTGTCTGAAGTGGTAATGGGACAGTGTTTCCCTCTATATTTGACAGGTTTGGCATCATAGTGGTTTAGACAGCTGGAGAGTGTTTTCACTAGCACGTGGGCCGAGTTAGTAAACAGATTTGTGAAGCAGTTCCAGGTCCATATTTCACGATCCAAAAATGTAACGACCTTAGCAAGTATGAAGTAGAGGGCCAGAGAGACACTCGGGAGTTTTCTAACAACGTTCAATGCTGTGGCAGCTGCAGATGATAAACCAGACCCTTCGATGGTTTTGATGGCGACAGTTTCAGGGATAGCCGTAAAGACGGATTTCAAGATGGCTTTGGAGCGGGATCTTCCTAGGGATCTCGTAGAATTTTATTACGAGACGTAAAGGTTTCTGCGCCAGGAGGACGTTGAAGCCGACGAGGAAGAGGTTAATGCTTTGGATGACGAAGGGATCGCTCGGAGCAGGATCAAGCAAAGATAATGGAAAAAAGAAAGACAGATGATAGATTTGATGGATCAAAGCGCTAGAAGAGAGAATCGAAATTCTCTTCTTACATGGAATTGAATGAAACCTCGAAGCGTATTTATCTGGATATTAGAGGACATATCCCATATCGGAAGCCTGTGAGAAGAGAGCCCACGAAGCATGAAAGGACATCTGGAAAATACTGCCTATTTCATGAGATGGATGGGCATAACACAAATGATTGCAGGCACCTGGGGGATCTGATCGTGGAATAGATTAGAGATAATCGATTACAACAATATATAAGGAATCAAACTGCGATGATGGGACAGGAGCAGCCGCCAATCACGACGAATGGAAATGGCCATGGATCAAGATCAAGGATAGTCATCTCTTGATCGGGATGGCAAGGAATCAGGTTTTGTTCTCGTACTCTATTTCTCATTTTCAATAAACCATGCAATGATACAATCCAGACACTTACTCGTGTATGATATCCCGAACGGTTCCTAGACATGCTCTGGGCTGGATGCTAGATTGTAATGTTTGGCGAGGCAATTACCTTGATATTAGATTTTACGTTTTTATTATTGAAATCCAAATTGAATGTGATGATTGATGTTGAATCACTTTAAGTCCCCTCGTCAGAGAGCGAGCGGTTGGACTTGTACGATATTAATCGCTATAAAGTCCCATCCGGCAGGAACGAGACCGGAGTGCAAGAAGTAAGTCCCATCACCAAAGCGTGAGCGGATAGACTTACTTGTCGTCGAGTCCCCTTGCCGAGAGCGAGCGGATTGGGCTCAACAAGGGTTCAGAGAGATCATGGATTTTGATCGCATTAAGTCCCGACCGAAGAGTCGGGACCAGAGAGCAGGTGGTAGGTCACTTCGCCCGAGAGCGACTGGATGGGCTTACTTGTCGTTGAGTCCCCCTGTCGGAGAGCGAGTAGATTGGGCTCAGCAAGGGTCCGGAGAGACCATGGATTTGATTACCGACCTCGAACGACCATCGATCTGATTAACGGTTCAGAGAGACCATGGATTTGATTACCGGCCTCGAACGGCCCTGAACGACTATGGACTTGATTACGGCCCCGAACGACCATGGATTTAATTAACCGTCTGAAGAGACTATGGATTTGATTATCTGTCTCGAACGGCCATGACTTCAATTAACGATCTGGAGAAATCGTGGATTTACCTATCGGTCCTGAACGACCATAGATTTGTCAACGATTTAGAGAGATCGTACACTAAACTGAATATGAAACGATCCGGAGAGAGCAAACCTTAAAACATATATTGATTTTAATAAAAGGATTTAAACGCCTTGAAATTAAAACGAAACGGATAAATTTCAAATGAACACGGGACGATTTTGATATGTAATAATTCTAAATGAAATCAGAACGATAATGATGTAAATCCCGGATGAACACGAGATGGTTTTGATATGTGATGTGATGACTTCGAATGAAGTCGGAATTGTGATAATGTATAGACAACACATAGACAGAGTCTAGAGTCTTAGGCTATGACAGGTCTGGAACGACCCGTAATTGACAAGAGAATTCGGAGAAACCAGATGATTCACTAAGATTAAAGTAGCCGGAGAACTCAATTGTTGAAGATTGACATCACATTTGTTCTCGATCAAAGCACACCTTCCATTCGCAAGACGTGCTTTGGTGGGTAAGTGTTATCCCGTCTTTTGACCAGACAGTATACAGACGAACCCGACGAGTCATACTTCGAAGTTATCAAGGAAAGACGTCCAGAGAAATAACCATGAAGCTCAAAACCAAAGTACAACCAAGATCACAACACACATAACAAACCACCACAAAAATTCAAGGACCCTAATTCCCCAAGTGGGGGGTCGGTACCGACCCATAAAAGCTCCATCATTGGAGCCCATCTCCTGCCTTCAAGCGCTCCTTGATGCTAGAACCCCATTTCCAATTTCGTTTTGTTAATTTCATGCAACGTTCTATCAATCTTCACGAACTCCTGAATCAACAACTTTGTTCTTCTACAATCCCACTTCAAAGCGAGCTAATATTGGTACAAAGAACTATGGAATCACGAAGCTAACCACAAGATGAGCCGAAGCATAGAGTTTGAGGAAGTCAATTTGGCTAACTTAGGGGTCGATATTGATCCCTACCTATGGAGCCATACCGATCCATAGTATTTGATGACATGACATCCATATTTTCATGGAGAACTGGTCTATAGCAAGGAGACAGCCTAGAGATCTTTTGTGCGAGATTTAAGGCTCCATACCTTTATAAATAGAGGGGTGTAGTTCATTTTTGGGGATCTTTTGACTTTAATTTCACTCTACTCTATATTCTTGTAAATCTGAAAACCTAAGTGTCGAAGTTGTACCGACTCCTCATAACTGCTGCCCCTAAGTCAGAAGTTAAGTAATAAAATCATTAAGTGGACGTAGGTCGGAGTTTGCCGAACCACTATAAATTTCTGTGTGTTCATTTCATACTTAAATCTTGAGAATGAGAATGTATGTATAGTTGTCTTTGGTAGTGATACTGCTATTAAAGAAGGGGATCTTGTCAAGCGCACTGGATCCATATCGCTTTTTCAAAGAAAAAGGTCTTGAGCTACGTAAACTACGCTCGGGTTTCCGTTGCTGAATCAGCGGGTTAGGGAGGAAGCATCGTATCTACTCGGTCTTTGACATGCATTTCGCCTCCACCTGGGTATCTATCATAGGGCTTCCCCATATCACTCTACTGGTTCAGCTGCATCTAACCCGGACTAAACAAGGGCCAGTTTGGGTCCAATTGGGTATGGAAGGGACGTTTTAATTTGTTTTTCACCTTGTATTCTCTTCTACTTTATATTGGTGTTTGTGCCGTTTTTGGTTCAAACAATATGCATGTGAAAAACAATGAACATGAAAATTAAAAGATTATAGAACATATATGAATATAATATATAGTCATATAACATGCAAAATGTACATAAAACATTCAAGATTAAACATGATTTTTTTCAAGTCTTCTATTTACATACAAATCACACAAAAAGAGCATAATGGTAAACCAAAATAAAACCAGGCTTGTATCATTACAAGCTAACTAGCAAAAAGCGTCATTAATATATCTTACAAGGCTATTCTTCAAGTGACTTGGAATGCGATTCAAATGTCTCGCGTAAGATTGCTCGAATTAGAGAATTTTTTTAGGGTTTAATTTTAGCAATTAAAAGATGATGGGTTAACTACTGAAATAACAGGAGCTTATAGTAGCCAGGATTCAATTTTTTTAATTATTGTTTTGGGTCAGGTACGGGCTTAAATTTTAGCTCAAAAAAATAATCTCGGTCGATATTTTAGTATCTCATCCCGGTCGATATTGCCATATCTCGGTGGATATATTCGAAACGAGATTTACACCGAGATTTGTTATTTTGTTTCATGGGGAGATCGAACCGAGATCTCGGTCGAAATATCGGCTGATGTTTGTGAGATTTGAAACAGTAATGAGATCCTCTTTTAAACTTTTGGGTCTGAACCCGTTGATTATATATCGAGTCATTCTTCAAATATATTCTACTGTATTCATAGCAGCTCGGTCCCGAAGTTCGAACAAGAGAACAAGAAATCTAAAGACTCGTTTCGTAGCTCTTCATTTTGTAGAGCATTGTAATATAGTCTTTGGTGAGAGGTCATCTCAAGTTCTATTGAAATCATGGTTTTATAGTCGTAGACTAAGAAGAAGGGAGCATGCCTCATCGAAGTCTTTTGAGTTTGTTCTGTAAGCCCACAATTCGAGATTCAAATTTTTTTCTCAGTTTGCTTTAGCTTTCGTTAAGCGCTTCTTTAGGCAAGGTTTTATAGGCAGCCTCTATGGCACCATTGGGTTCATAGATGAACCATTAACGAGAAATGCTTAATTACGTCATGGTCTCGGCAGTATTGTGTAAACTCTCAACTTTTGAATTGTGCGCCGTTGTCAGTTATATATTTTGTAAAATAATCCATGGCCACGATTGCAAAGCATGCCCCTCCTTTCGCGGTTGGAAGATGACCTTTCAGATCAATATCCCAGACATCGAAGGGCCTGGACTCATTATGGGGTTAGCTCGTTGGGTGGAGCTCTCAGAATTTTTGCATATATTTGACGTTTATCACATTTCTTTGCATGCTCCAGTACATCTTGATTCATTGTAGGCCAATAGAAGCCTTGTTTTAGTATTTTCTTGGCCAAATGACCAATTTATGACTATCACAATGATCTCTACATGCTGTCATGGGATTCTTCAGATGGTTTCTTTGCCTTCGGCGATGGTCACTCACAAGGAGTAGGGGATTGTATAGGCCTGTTTGTATATAATTCCATCTGCAATAGTAAAATTAGGAGCGTTGTACTCAATACGTCCAGCTTCAGCAAAATCCGAAGGCAAAACATTATCGGTTAAGTATTGAATATATGGAGTCATCAGCTTTCTTCAGTCACTGTTGGCTATGAGGTTTGGTTCGAGCAGCTTGAGCTTGAGTTATGACCAGAACTTTCTCTGGCACCTGTATGCTAGGTTCCCAAAGAACCTCCACTGGAATATGTATTCCTTAACATCCCGAGAGCTTGCATGTTTAGCTACTGCATCTGCTTTCGCATTTCGATCTTAGATGATGTTTTCGATGTTGTAGCTTTTGAAAGTATCTGGTAACCACTTTAGTGGTTTTGCATATATGTAAGTCTTGAATCTCGGGTTTTGATAACTGCCGAGAACTTGATTGACAATGAGTTGAGTCATTGTATACTCCAATCTCTAAAACATTGATGAAGATAACCGTCTTTAACTGCAGTCAAATATTCATGTTCGGCCATATTATTGATAGCTGAAAAAGCCAGTTTTATAGTGCAATAGATTTGATGGTTGTTTGGAGTGACTAACTCATAGCCAGCTCCTGCCCCCTGCTCATTGGAGGCTTCATCGACATAAAGTTGCCACGAAAGCTGCTTGGCTTTATCATCTTTTGAGGTCTCGGCATCGAAACCTGTACATCCAAAAATAAAGAACCAATATTTGCCATTTAATAGCAATTCTAGGAATACAGGAGATGCCATATTGGCTAAACTCTATAACCCATTTGGTCAATCTTCCCGAGGTCTCGGTTTTGCTGAATACTAGCCGCAAAGGCCGATCAATGAGAATTTTAATCGGATGGGCTTGAAAGTAAGGTCGTACTTTTCTTGATGTAAATATTAGACAATAAGCTAGATTTTCAATGGCTACATAATGTATCTCGGCCGAGCCGAGCCTTGCCTTTTGCTAATACAATAAATGGACGTTGAACCCCATTGTAAAACCGGACCAGTGCCAAACTTATTGCTTGCTCTGAAGCAGCTAGATAAAGAAAGAGACCTTTGTCTATCGGCTTGGATATGACTGAAGACGTACTAAGATGATTTTATAAATCTTTAAAAACTTAAAACTCTGAGATCCACATGAAGTTACTGTGCTTCTTGAGTAGATTAAAGAATGGAATACACTTGCGGTTGATCAACCTATGAATCTGTTAAGGGTTGCGATCTTCCCAATCAAACTCGGTAGTTTTTTGTCATTGGTTAGCGCTTTCATATCAATAATAGCTTTTATCTGTCTGGGGTTGACTTCTATCCCTCGTGCATGTTTCATGACGCATAGAAAATTTTCAAATTGAATTTCGAAAGAACACTTTTAAGGATTCAATTTCATATTGTATTTTCGTAGCACTTCAAACATCTCGGTTGGCCCAAAACACGACTTTCATGTACTTTGGATTTCACTAGTATATTGTCAAGTGTCAACGTATACTTCCATGTTTCGGCCTTTATCTGTTTCACAAATATTCGATTGACCAGTTTATGGTATGTGACTCCATCATTCTTAAGATCGAAAGACATTACCTTGTAACAAAATAGTCTCATATTAGTTGACGAAGCTTGCATGCTCTTCGTTTGATTTAAACGGTGGGTTTTAATTATAGTCGGAGTAGGTGTCCATAAACGAAAGAAGTTATGTTCGCTGGTGGCAACAACCAGCTGATGTATTCTTGGCAAAGTAAAATAATCTTTTGAACAAGCTTTGTTTAAGTCGGGAAAATCTGTACAAGTTCTCCACTTGACATTTGGTTTCTTTACCAACATCGGATTTGCTATCTATTTAAGATATTGGACTTTTCTTGTAAACATATTCCTTAACAATTTCTCAACTTCTTTATCGAACTTTGTCGAGATGTCTATTTTGTCTCACGGGTTGATACTTGAGGTCAATATTCATGTTCAAGCAGTGACGTATAACCGAAGGTCTATCCGGTCATATCATCATGAGACTATGAAAATACATCTAAACTATGGAGAAACATTATAAGTTCCTTTCAGATTGATGGATGAAGATAGGTCCCAATCTTAACAACTTTAGTTTGATCCTTTAGATCAATGCACATTTACTCGAGTTTCAATTGCTTTAGCTTTTTTAGTTTCAGTTATTGGATCCAATTCAAGTTTAGATGTCAACAAACCATTACATAAACACATTTCGTCTTTCTCCTTCGGAACTTCTTCTATTACATAAACGCATTTCCTCTTTCGGTTTGAAATCTTACTACTTTGTCCAAGTTGAATGTCAGCAAATCATTCTCGGTGGTAGAGTGTTTTGACAAGTTCTCTGATGGTGGTATCATCGTATCTCGGTGTAATCCTAAAAAAATTCTATTATACTTAGTAGTTTCAGGGTTAGTATTAACTAGTAGATCTTTTGGCTTCATGTTTGATGAGAGCCGCTTTTCCACATAGTCTGTAAACTGAATTGATTGCCCCCGTTCATTTTTTTAATACTGAAGGGGCTCAAAGATTTTTTTGGTTTAATCCCCTCACACATTGAATTTTTACCTTTATTAACTATGTTTGAATTTTCATGGTATAATTGTCTCGATGCCCATTGGTCTCCTTTATTACATCCCTCACAATTCTCGGTGGGGAATTTTAGCAACAAGTGTTTTGTTGAAATATAGCTGTCAATGGCATCGCAAGCTGGCCTTCCCAAATAAGCATTATAGATGGAAGGTACATTTTCAGCCGCAGGTGACTGCAGTTCTTTCGTTGAACATATTTTGATTTCATTTTCTTTATATCGAAAACAGGTGGAAAACAAACAACGAAAATCAATAAAAACGAATAGAGGTTCATGCGCACTTTCTAGCGTCAAAAATGTTGGTGTGATTTTTCGTCACATACTAACACCCTAAAGTTCGAAGATAAACTATGAAAGTAGAAGTAAAAACATGAAAATCGACTAAAGGAGCATAGGTCGAAAGCAATAAAGAAACGCTAAAAAGTAAAAAACACAAATTCATAGTGGTTTGGAAGTCTAGTCGCTACGTCCACCGTTGAGAAGTTCTTTTCACCTAATCAATAAGCCAAACTTGGCTTTACAGGTTCTGAATGACTATGTTTTTCGTTAATGAATCTTCTCGAAAGCTTTACAAATGATTTTTTAATTAGTCAATTTGCCGCTAGATCTCAATTAGAATCCCGTACATGGGACTGTTGCCTTGTATTTATAAGCGTCTTGCTGCTCTGCCATTGGAGGAGAGCTTCTCTCTTGGATTGTTTACATGACCCGGCCGTGGGGTTAAAATTTGAACACCCGTTGTCATCTGGTTGCTTGCAGATTGGCGTGGATTGATGACGTGACATCTCTATATATAGCTTTGGGCACCTTGACCCTTGTACTTTGTATATGCTTTAGGGTATCTGAGTTGTCGATGTATCTGCAGGCTATCTCAACAGTTAACGGGTTATTGATTGAGGCGCTCTTGGTTTTGAGCAGAGACAGCTTCGGTCTTGTATGCTAGACTAGGTGCTCTTGGCCTTTATTCCCGGTTACGACTGCATTGAGCTGTGACTTTAAGTAGAGACACCCACAAAGCTTGGTATATGAACTAGAGGCTGCATGTGGCCTCGATAGAGTAGCACACCTTGATGCTTTTACTAACAGCACGCCTTGATGCTTTAGCCTTTCGGTTAAAAGTGGACCTTATGATTTATTCTTTCGGATGGAGGTCCGCCTTGAGACTTATACTCTTGGTTAAGATCAGTCTGATGACCATTGCTTTCGGGTGGCTTGACCTACATCCCAATACCACGCTTTTGATACGAATAACACCTATGGTCCTTGGTTTTCAGTATATTTTGGATCTGATCCCTAGGTCTTAATATTGTGGACCACTTCTGATCATTTGGACCGGACATCTAGCTTTTGGCACATTGGCCAATTTCATGGGCATTTAGCCCTCGGACGCTGTCTACGCATCGGCACGGAGCTTAACTTTCAGACTAGTGTATTGAAGGGAGCTATGCGAGAATATATACGAAATATCATTGATATTTAATACTCATGGAGGACCAAGTACAAATTAGGATTGATTGGCTTAACCCGGAGAGTTGAAGCTTTTGGTATTCATGTGCAACGAACACCTAAGAATCTTTTGGATCTCGGCTTATGTAGCTAAAAGTTAAACATACCAAGTAAAATTACTGTGTAACAGTAAACTTTACGTCTGATTTAAGTAGTGTCGAGTCAGTTTAAGCTTGTCTTATATATTGTTGCTCATCTCAACTCATCCAAGTTCAAAGTGTCCAAAAACACAAGTTGGTTGGGCCATCATTCACTGAATCACTATTCACCAAATTATCGTTCATTGTACCATGTGTCTGGAAATGCATCCATAGTCCTATGATGGTGGCGACTTTAACAAATTGGTCGATTTGTGGATTGCTAGGTTTTTAATAATGTTTAACTGGACAGGAAATGATGATAACCATATATTTTTATCACCGTTTCTAGAGTAAACATGACTGTTTTTTCTGTTATATTTATTTGTAACAAGTTAACATCTTAAGTTCTTTCTTTCACATCAATTCGATGACTTCCTGATGTTTTATTATTACGTTTTTTGGACACCAGTAAATTTGGAATTTTAGAAACCGCTATGTGTGCACGTTCCTGCATACATACATGTTTATATGCTGATGATCTAGAAAATCAAGCTTTAACTCATAAACTCGGAGGGATGCGACCTTGTCCTTTGCACGGATAAATCAGCGGGACTTGCGTCGCTAATTGGGTTCGACCTCCCGACCACTTGTCTCTCAACTCTATGCTTTACTATTCGGCTATTATTTTGGACTATAAACTGTCATGTGTGTGCGCGCGCGCACGTGCACGTGTTCTTCGGTAAATTTATCGAAAAAATATCTAATTGAATGTTAATAATCCAGTGGTTATTTGAGCTTGTTTGATTGTTCATTTTCCCTAATTAAATTGCTGATATTGTAAGCTGTATTACATTGAAGGCAGAAACATTTGGACCAATGGGAAGGGGGGCACTGGGAACAAAAGTTAACTCAAACGTTGAAATGCCTGAAGGGAACCTTGGACACTTCGATTTAGGCAAAAATGAACAAGCAAAGGTGATTCCATTTGAATTCAAAGCTCTCGAAGTTTGCCTGGAATCTGCATGCAAATGCCTGGAATCTGAGGTCATTTCTCTAATTAATGCTTTTCCTTTTCTTTTCCTCAAGGCAACTTTTGGCTATAACTGTCATTCATTATAGTTTGCTTGATCCACTAAGGGTATATTATTGCACTGCTGGTATCATGGTCAAGTCATAATTGCTGAGGGACATAACTCAACCTTGTATAATACCAGCTAAAATTCGATTATTATAGAAATTCTATTTGAGTCTTTGTACTGTGGTATATGTGTGTGTGTGTAGGGAGGGAGGGAGGGAGGGAGGGCGCTTGTAGTTTAGTGTTACTATACTGTTCTTGCTTGCCAGTTAATTATCCCAGGAATCTTTGTAGCTGATGCATTTTAAATGCTAAACTAAAACTATGCCATCTCTCTGTGTGCGCGCGTGCATGCTTGTGTGTGTTTGTCTATGTGCGCGCAACTGAATATGATCTTTCTCAGTTACGCGTTTAAGCTCCTTTCTGTTTGCAGTGAGATATGTACCAACATATTTAATTTATTGCCTTGCAGATAACTTAATATAAGCATGTCCATTTGACATTTTTCATGATTTGATGGTGTTATCAAGCATAGGGTTAGTGAGGCATAGGTTAGTTTACCTGTAATGAAATTTCAATGGGATGTGGTGATTCCTTCTGGGTGTGCGTACCTTCTTTGCTAGTTGTCACCATGTCAAACAGGCTATTTTCCATATAACAAGATTGTGCAAGATCTACATAATTGGGCAACATGGAACATATTTACATCGTTCGCATGCTATTTTCAACATCATTTATTTTCTATAAAATATAAGATTCCCCTCATATTGGCTAATACTCAAAGCACTCCCCCATGCACCATTCATAGTCTGTATACTGTTGGACACTGGACATGACATTATTTAAAAAACTTTCCCTAATTGGTCGACATCTTCTATCGAATAGTGTCAACCTAATGGCATATCTATGCTGTTTTATGAATATATGGTTGAGAGCTATTTAATCAGCATTTCAGTACTAGTTCAGTTCTTTTATGCAGGAAAACTGACTATTAGTTCTGTGGTATCAGACGCTGACTTTGGAGAAAGAAGCATATCCTGCTTTGGATGAGTTGACTTCTAAAATCAGTACACTTAACCTTGAACGTGTTCGACAGATAAAGAGCCGGCTTGTTGCACTATCAGGCCGTGTACAGAAGGTAAACATCAAACTTATGTCAGATTTCATGTATATAATTTTCTGTTGCATCACCTTGTACTTGGTTAGGATCAGGTGCAATTGTACGAAAATGAACTGTATAGTTTTATCAAAAAAAGTCTACCTTTCAAATATTTTCATACTATACATGTTATGAACATAGATTATAAAACCATTAATACTCCCACCATTTTCATTTAAAAGACATTTTTGGTAGTTGAATGGGCCTAATGTAGCAAAGTATTCAATTAGCACATATTAAATTGACTTTGTGTACTTTAATGAGTGTCTATGACTATTGTCTTGGAACTAGTACGGTTTTACTGTTTATGAAGTATTTTCCCCCTAGTAGCTTGTGAAATGCTCAAAGTGTGGATACCACTTTATGGATCCTTAATTTCGACCATGGTGTGCCTGATGTGAGTAGGATTGCTCCAAATCCAGCTGATAGCCAAACAATGAATTTGACATTACATTACAATATGTGAAGATTTCTTGATGGTTCATCTCGATAACGAAATTGTCAGAGCAAGTGCCATAGCATGCTATAGCGCAAAAAGCACAAAGCCCATGTTGTGCGCTTTTCAACCTATACAATTTTATTTTATTTTTTTACATTAAGCACAAAAAAAAGCATAGCGCAAGAAAGAGGTTTTATTTATTTTTTTCCTTCATGTAAAAGATTTTTTTTGAAGATGATTGGGAGAAAGACAATTTAGATTATAATTTGAAAGAAGAATTTGAGAATGATTTAGATGATGACGACAACAGTGATTGTTGTGATTTGATGATATTAGTTATTCGGATTCAGGAAGTTAGGATTATAATGTTATTTCTAAGTTTTGTTATTGTATACTTGAATTATGTGTGACTTAGCTTATTTGTAATTTGTCATCGGAGACCTTGTGGTGTTTTATTTTATTTTAATATTAGACTTCATATTTTCAACTATTTGCATATTTTTATTTGTATCGCTTCTTTAATTCTTGTGATTAGCATATTAAAAATATTGTATTTTTTGTGCAAAATTTGTTTCCAATTCATCTTTTGTGCAAAAAGTGGTTGTTGACTTGTAGCGTTGTCATGTGTATGGTATAGAGGTAGTAAATGAAAGCAATTTTTTAGTGAGATGCAAATACATAATATCTGTCATTTGTTTTGGATATACGATATGGATAACCTTTTTCCAATAGTCATAATTCACATTGAATTTGTATAGTTTATGAATGTAGCATCGTAGGACTTGTATTCGGAGTCTTGAACTGCTTGAATATAACAGAAAATATAAAAAAAATAGCATTAAATTGTGATTAAGCATGATATTTTATTAAATGGTAAAAAATATGCGAAAGTTACAGTTTATTTCCAGTTGACTACTTTGCTCGATGACAATAAAGTAGCATATAAAATATTATCTTGCAGTTACTGTCAAGAGGGATATAACTAACACGAGTGTTCTTTTTATTTAAGATTACACACACACGCATGTATAAACACACACGCAAGTAGATGATACTAGTGGTGGCACAAGGGATGCCAACCATTATATCTCCACTTATTTCAAACCCCCAATGAGATCAAACGACGAACATCTATTGTGTCCTCACTCCTCATTTTGTATCCCTTAATAGCCGCCTTCTACACACACTCATACAGATATACATACACACGCGTGCGCATGTGTGTGTATGTCACCCCCACCCCCCCTTTCCCCTCCTCACACACACACATAACTAAGTACATATAGATTAGTTCTTCTCACAAAATTAGTGCTAAAATTTAAGTTAATTTAGGACATCACACACTATGCTTCTTGCTTTTGACAATTAATGGAATGTCCATAGTGGTGCAAACACTCAAAATCTGCATAAAAGGCCAAGATATGGTATACCTGGAGAGATATGCCTATAATGTCTGATCTTCTTTTGTTGCCTGTGAAAAAAAAAAAGTAGTCAAGGCTCTTCTCTTACTGGGTCAGATTTCATGCTCTCATTTTGGTGACAGCCTTTTTCTGTGTGTACTGTGCTTATCATAATCCTTGTACCTGCTGTTGTAGAATGAGACAAGGTTTTCAAGCCGGGATTCAAATTGTAAATCGTAAGTTAAATCAAAACGAGATTTATATCGTAAATCGTATATTTAAAATGTCTATATTTTTATGGTTTGTACACTTTAAAATTGATTATAATGTTTGGACTTTTACATCTAAACTTAAAAAACAGTTTTTTCTCATTAAGGACCATCGGCTCAAGTGGTAAGATCTATAGACTATGGTTTTAGAGGTATTGGGTTCGATCACTCGAGACACCAAAATGAGTGTTCTGGTTGAATCAAGTATACTCTTGAATATATAAGTATGTATTGAATCGGAATGTAAATCGAATCAAAATGGAAGATATCTGATCCGAGACGTGATTTAAATTGTAGGATCTTAAGATTTTCGATAACATTTCAATGTGATGCTAATTCATATAATTTGAACGCTACATGTGGTGATTCTGGAAATTGAATTTTTCTTAATTTTAGTTTCCAAGGTGTTACTTGAAGATACTTTGTTATGCATTTTCTTCTCTCTCTCTCTCTGTTTTTTTTAATGCAATATTTTTTTTCTTCTAACAGGTAAGGGATGAGATAGAGCATCTGTTGGATGATGACATGGATATGGCTGAGATGTATCTAACAGAGAAACTTACATCTAGTCGAGTGGATGAGTCGTCTTTTAGGGAAGATGTTAATAATGATGATTCCGACTTGGATGATGAAAGGTACAATGCTTTATATACGTTGTGACCTTTCTTACACACCAACAATAAAAATAAAAATAAACGAAAACGAAAAGTAAAGAAGCCTGCAGCATGGCATCTTTTATTGTATAGCCAAATTTGAAATTAAATAACTGGCTTCATTCTATGGTTCTTCTACGGTGATGGATCAAATGCCGAAATTCAAAACTTATAACAAAGTATCATATCCATGTTGAGACCCGAGAGC